>CM042398.1:4919835-5597335 GCA_023634145.1 Thymallus thymallus | reverse complement strand
AAAGGGAAAATAAATAAACATAAATGTAGGTTATATGTTTGTTCTTCACTGGTATATAAAGCAGCATTCACCCTTTTCCTCTTAGGACGATGTGTGTGTGTGTGTGTGTGTGTGTGTGTGTGTGTGTGTGTGTGTGTGTGTGTGTGTGTGTGTGTGTGTGTGTGTGTGTGTGTGTGTGTGTGGTTTCTCTTCCCTAACTGTATTTGTTGTAGCACAGTGTTCTGTTGTAGGCTGGTAGGATTTGTCACTTCTTAGATAAGAGAGCAGTTATGTCAACACAGGCTGCTCTGAAGGAGCCTCACGGTTCTGTTGACATTTTACACCACTGCTTGTTTGCTCTGACCACAGAGTTTACCTATCAGCTGCCCTTACCCTAATGAGGGGCTCAGCCATTGAAATAGAAGTGCTGTGTCCCTTCTAGGGATTATATTTCTATGGCCTTAGCTTTCAGTGGTGGCAACCCTAATGTTCCAGTCATGTGATAATACTTGGCTTGAGTGAGAAAAGTAAGCAAATTGGAAAAATGGCCCCAACCTGCCAACCTGGATCTGTTCCAATATCAACACTCACATTCCACTTATGATGACCAATGCATTACTGCTTACCAGCTTGTTTATTTTGTGCCAGTGTTTAACCACCTTTTGTGGAGAAATGCATTGATAGTATAGGGAGTGGTACTTTACTCACTGTGAACGACGATCAGCATTTACCCACCTTTTTATTTTACCACTGCATCAATGCCTATGGTAGTTACTGAAACACAGCTTGTCCCTCTGCATTTTGGCCCAGAGAAAAGGAAGCCAGAGAGAAAGGGTTTCATGTATAAATAAAGGAATTTAAACGGCTTCTTCAAAGTAGACCCTGATTCCTATCAGCAAGCCACATAATCTTTCATAGTCATTATCAACCTCTCCCCTCTCTCTCCCCTCTCTCTCCCCTCTCTCTCACGTGTTCTACTCTTCTCCCGTCTCTATCCCTCTCCCTCCCCCCTCCCTCAGATTCCCTCTCTTTTTTTCTACCTTTCCCTCCCCTACCTCTCCCACCCGTGTGGGTGAGAGGTCCATGGTCTCTCCCTTCTCTGTCTATGTGGGTGAGAGGTCCATGGTCTCTCCCTTCTCTGTCTGTGTGGGTGAGAGGTCCATGGTCTCTCCCTTCTCTGTCTATGTGGGTGAGAGGTCCATGGTCTCTCCCTTCTCTGTCTGTGTGGGTGAGAGGTCCTTGGTCTCTCCATGCTCCCTCTCGCCCTCTTCCCCTTCTATGTCTGTGTGGGTTTCAAGACCTAGCTCCCCCCCCATCCTCCCTCTCTCTCCCCCCTCTCCCTCTCTCCCTCCCGCCACCGCCCATCTTCCTCTCTCCATCCCCTCTCTCCCTCTCTCCATCCTCTCTCTCTCTCTCTCTCTCTCTCTATCCTACCTCTCCTCTCTCTCTCTCTGTGTGGCTGGGTATGAGCCCCCAGGTCTCAGTGTGTACACAGCAGGGCAAGGAAGGGTGAGCAGGATTTATAGTTAGCATCTTGGTGAGTAAGGTACACACAGACACACAGACACAGACACACAGACACAGACACACAGACACAGACACACAGACACAGACACAGACACACAGACACAGACACACACACACAGACACACACACACACACACACACACAGACACACACACACACAGACACAGACACACACACACAGACACACACACACACAGACTCACAGACACAGACACAGACACACACACACACACAGACTCACAGACACAGACACACACACACACACACACACTCACACACACACACACACACACAGACACACACACACACACTCACAGACACACACACACACACACACTCACAGACACACACAGACACACACACACACACACACACACTCACAGACACACACACACACACTCACAGACACACACACACACACTCACAGACACACACACACACACACTCACAGACACACACACACAGACTCACAGACACACACACACACACTCACACACACACACACACACACACAGACACACACTCACAGACACACACACACACACACACACACAGACACACACACACACACACTCACAGACACAGACACACACACAGACACACACACACACACTCACAGACACACACACACACACACTCACAGACACACACACACACACACACACACAGACACACACACACACACACACACACACACACACTCACAGACACACACACACACACACACTCACAGACACACACACACACACTCACAGACACACACACACACACACTCACACACACACACACACACACACACACACAGACACACACACACACACACACTCACAGACACACACACACACACTCACAGACACACACAGACACACACACACACACACACACACACAGACTACTTCTGTTCACACATACCAGCTGTGTGTCACAAACAGGAGACATAACAATGCAGCTTTTAAATGATTTACAGGCAGAAAGTACACCCTGCTTAATGACACGCATCCTTACAACAAACATGTCAGCACGTATGGATATTTACTAAAACATCCTCCAATACAACCTTTTTGTTCAACAAGACACAGACAGCAGACAGCAGATAGCAGAGCTCTGTTTCCTCCTTCACCCTTTAACAAGATACAGACAGCAGATAGCAGAGCTCTGTTTCCTCCTTCACCCTTTAACAAGATACAGACAGCAGACAGCAGAGCTCTGTTTCCTCCTTCACCCTTTAACAAGACACAGACAGCAGATAGCAGATCTCTGTTTTCTCTTTCATCCTTTAACAAGACACAGACAGCAGATAGCAGATCTCTGTTTTCTCTTTCATCCTTTAACAAGACACAGACAGCAGACAGCAGAGCTCTGTTTTATCCTTCACCCTTTAACAAGACAGCAGACAGCAGATAGCAGAGCTCTGTTTCCTCCTTCACCCTTTCCTTCTCCTTTCATTTCAGTTTCTGTCTCTGTATTGGAATCAGTGATGCACTTGAAAGATTTTGGAAAGCTGAATCCCATTGTTGGAAATATTTGGGAAAGCTGAATCCCATTGAGGGAAAACATTTGGGAAAGCTGACTCCCATTGAGGGAAATATTTGGGAAAGCTGAATTCCATTGAGGGAAAGATTTGGGAAAGCTAAATCCCATTGAGGGAAAGATTTGGGAAAGCTAAATCCCATTGAGGGAAAGATTTTGGAAAGCTGAATCCCATTGAGGGAAACTTTTGGGAAAGCTGAATCCCATTGAGGGAAATATTTGGGAATCCTGAATCCCATTGAGGAAACATATTTAGGGAAGCTGAATCCCATTGAGGGAAACTTTTGGGAAAGCTGAATCACAAGCCCATAAACCAGAAGACACTGACAGGGCAATAGGAGGCCTCTGGAGACACCAGACTTTTCTCTCTCACAGCCAACACTAAACCACCTTCCTACCCGGTCTCGCACGCACAAACACGTACACACACGGACAGACAGGTGCACATGGGCTGACACAGATACACACACACATACAGATGTAGAATCTTAATTTGATCACTCTTTTGTTGCTGAGAAAATGCAAACTTGCAGGAAATACAAACTTGTAGATGTCAGGGCCTGACTGAGGCCAGGTCTCTGACTCCCTCTAGACAAGAATACAGGGAGTTTGGTTTTGGTTTTGGTCTATCACCAATTAGAGGCAGCTGTCTTGAGTTGTCTAATTGGGGATTCTATTTATGTCCACACCAGCTCACGGTGCTGCGTCTTACGTTTGTTGTTTTGTATTTGGAGTGTAATAAACTATGTTTGCACAAACCTCTCGCTCTGCGCCTCGTTCCCTTCCCACTAACCGTGACAGTAGAGTATTCAAGGTTTAAAAAGGCTTCTAAAGTTTGCAATTTCAACTTTGACATTTCAGATGTGATTTGCCCCAACGGAAAAATGTATCAAGCCCTACAAAATGTCCCTTAATTATAACGCACATAATAATTAATCCTGTTGCTGCAGGATTATTTCCCTGCTGTAGTAAACTGGCTCAAATTAAGATACGGCACACACGCATACACAAATCACCCTTCCCCAGATGGTGTGTGCGCTGGAATGGCATCCTCCTGGTTGTGGAAGGGCGGCCTGGCTGCCTGACATAGACGGAGGCTCATAAAATCACTCCCAGTCAGGAGAGAGAAGAGAATATAGAGAAGAGAAGAGAAGAGAAGAGAAGAGAAGAGAAGAGAAGAGAAGAGAAGAGAAGAGAAGAGAAGAGAAGAGAAGATCCCAAAAAGAGAGACTGCTCCAGAGAGAGACCAGAGAGAGCCTCCCCACAAACCAGAGCCAAAATAGAGAGACTTCTCCAGAGAGAGAGACCAGAGAGACCTTCCTCACTAACCAGAGCCCAAACAGAGAGACGGCTCCAGAGAGAGACCCTCCTCACTAACCAAAGCCCAAGCAGAGAGACTTCTCCAGAGAGAGAGACCAGAGAGAGAGACCCTCCTTACTAAACAGAGCCCAAAAAGAGGGACCGCTCCAGAGAGAGACCAGAGAGAGACCCTCCTCACTAACCAGAGCCCAAACAGAGAGAATGCCCCAGAGAGAGAGACCAGAGAGAGAGACCATCCTCACTAACCAGAGCCCAAACAGAGACTGCTCCAGAGACGAGAGAGAGACTCTCCTCACTAACCAGTGCCCAAACAGAGAGACTGCTCCAGAGAGATAGACCAGTAGAGACCTTCCTCACTAACCAGAGCCCAAACAGAGAGACTGCTCCAGAGAGAGACCAGAGAGCGAGACCCTCCTCACTAACCAGAGCCCAAACAGAGAGACTGCTCCAGAGAGAGTCCAGAGAGAGACCCTCCTCACTAACCAGAGCCCAAACAGAGAGACTGCTGCAGAGAGAGTCCAGAGAGACCCTCATTACTAACCAGAGCGCAAACAGAGAGACTGCTCCTGAGAGAGAGACCCTCCTCACTAACCAGAGCCAAAACAGAGAGACTTCTCCAGAGAGACCAGAGAGAGAGACCCTCCTTACTAAACAGAGCCCAAAAAGAGGGACCGCTCCAGAGAGAGACCCTCCTCACTAACCAGAGCCCAAACAGAGACTGCTCCAGAGACCAGAGAGAGAATCTCCTCACTAACCAGAGCTCAAACAGAGAGACTGCTCCAGAGAGATTGACCAGTAGAGAGACCTTCTTCACTAACCAGAGACCAAACAGAGAGACTGCTCCAGAGAGAGACCAGAGAGAAACCCTCCTCACAAACCAGAGTCCACACAGAGATACTGCTCCAGAGAGAGATACCAGGGAGAGAGACCCTCCTCACTAACCAGATCCCAAACAGAGACTGCTCCAGAGAAAGAGACCAGAGAGAGACCTTCCTCACTAACCAGAGCCCAAACAGAGCGACTGCTCCAGAGAGAGAGACCAGAGAGAGACCCTCCTCACTAACCAGAGCCAAAACAGAGAGACTGCTCCAGAGACCAGTAGAGACCTTCCTCACTAACCAGAGTCCAAACAGAGAGACTGCTCCAGAGAGACCAGAGAGAGACCCTCGTCACTAACCAGAGTCCAAACAGAGAGACTGCTCCAGAGAGACCAGAGAGAGACCCTCGTTACTAACCAGAGCCCAAACAGAGAGACGGCTCCAGAGAGAGACCAGAGAGAGAGACCCTCGTCACTAACCAGAGCCCAAACAGAGAGACTGCTCCAGAGAGAGAGACCCTCCTCACTAACCAGATCCCAAACAGAGAGACTGCTCCAGAGAGAGAGACCCTCCTCACTAACCAGAGCCCAAACAGAGAGACTGCTCCAGAGAGAGAGACCCTCCTCACTAACCAGAGCCCAAACAGAGAGACTGCTCCAGAGAGAGAGACCCTCCTCACTAACCAGAGCCCAAACAGAGAGACGGCTCCAGAGAGAGAGACTAGAGAGAGACCCTCCACACTGATGGTTATCCAAAAGGACTTAGGATCTACTTTTATTCACAATGTTTCCCATCTGCTCCCCTGGAAAGAGACGAGAGAAAAGAGACGACAGACGAGAGAAGACAGACTGACAGAGCTGAAAGAAACTATGCAAAGTGACAGATGAGACTGTGTGTGTGTGTGTGTGTGTGTGTGTGTGTGTGTGTGTGTGTGTGTGTGTGTGTGTGTGTGTGTGTGTGTGTGTGTGTGTGTGTGTGTGTGCACTTGTGTGCATGTTCTGTGTGTGTCTCAGAGGAGGCTGGTGGGAGGAGCTATAGGAGGCAGAGCTCATTGTAATGGCTGGAATATAATAAATAGAACGTTATCAAACACATCAAACATATAGAAACCACATGTTTGACTCCTCTCCATTGACTCCATTCTAATCATTACAATGAGACTGTCCTCCTATAGCTCCTCCCACTAGCCTCCTCAAAGGCCATTCCCATTCCACACACACATAAACACAGCAGCACATATTACACTACCTATGGTCTACATAACACAACAACCAGCTCTCAACATGATCCTTTAGTGGTCAGTTCTATCCCTTGTCACTTTGCATGGCATTACACAGTGAAAGAGAATGTCTATCCTCCTTTAACATCACAATGGGCTGCTCCACCTCCGGTCCTCCTTCATTGGAGTGATCCATCAAGATCCAGCAGCCTACATGAAGGGGTAGACTAAACTAGAGACGAGCCTTGCATCGCCTCATTAGCCAAGATGACCAGTTCTCTCCCCATTCTTCACTGATCCGTCACACTACTGAAGGGAGGAGCCTTCCAGTTCCCAGCCTCAAGCAGACGTGGTGTTTTCCTCCCTAACAACCGCCTGTTGCCACAACACACTGACTGGTCCAGTCCAGTCCAGACCAGACAGGGTCATTCAGTCACCGTAAACCACTGTCTGGGCTGGATTCTTGAAGACCTCTCTCCTAAAAGTAATTAGGCTCTGACAAGATCCTCTCCCCAATTTGACCTCTCCATGACCTCTGGCTGCAACCAGGAAGTAAGAAAGCATCCACATGTGCAGAGACACTCCCTTGACCACGTGCTCGTACTGACCCCTCCCCTATAAGCACCATTAATGTCTCTGTTGCTTCTTGTCTTGTAAAAGTAAATCTTTTCTTAACTTATTTTTCTTAAAACTGCGTGGTTGGTTAAGGGCTTGTAAGTAAGCATTTCACTGTAAGGTCTACACCTGTTGTATTCAGCGCATGTGACAAATAACATTTGATTTAATTTGAAAAGAAGAGCTAGAGAAAACAGTCTAGGGTGAAATTCCCAGCCCACATTAAAAGGGCAACACACTCCATAATCTCTGTAGCATACAGTTATGGCAAATGTCTCCATTAGCCTTAGATGTTGCATTGGAATTTCCCCACTAATGGTTAAGATTAAGATTGGGGAGGTGAAACTGATCCTAGATCTGTACCTAGGGGAAACTTCACCCGGAACAGAGAAAACGTGGACACTTGGGGCTGATGAGCGCCACAATCACTAAAACACTAAATCACAGAGCTGACAAGGTGAAACCCTTGAGCAAGGCACTTAACCTTAATTTGACCAGGGGCACCAAACTACTATGGCTGACCCTGTAGAACAACACATTTCACTGCACCTATCTGGTGTATGTGACAACACAACATGCCTTTCTTTAGTTTTATTATCATATTATATCAACGTTTCCATCCTCAACCCATTGAGACACTCTGACAGTAATGTCTTTGGCTACCAACTACCAACTACCAACTACCAACTACCAACTATCAACTACCAACTACCAACTACCAACTATCAACTATCAACTATCAACTACCAACTATCAACTACCAACTACCAACTATCAACTACCAACTACCAACTACCAACTATCAACTATCAACTACCAACTATCAACTATCAACTACCAACTACCAACTACCAACTATCAACTACCAACTACCAACTACCAACCACCAACCACCAACTACCAACTACCTCACAACATCAAGTCTTCCCTGTTGTGTTGTTATCTAGCAGGGAACCTCCATGACCCCGTTTATAGCTGAGTAAATACTGTTATCTAGCAGGGAACCTCCATGACCCCGTTTATAGCTGAGTAAATACTGTTATCTAGCAGGGAACTTCCATGACCCCGTTTAAAGCTGACCCCGTTTATAGCTGAGAGAATATAATGGAAAGATGAGACCAGAGTTGGACCAACTTTTAGAATGTTCAATATTGTTCTAATTATAGACATTCAGTTACATAGAATAGTTCAAATATTCCTCATGTAATGTTAATGTTAATGCTAACATGGCTGTCATAGAACATTGTAGTGTCATGTAAATGCATCATAATGCAGAAACCTCACTGGCCCCACTCTCTAGATGCATGTCTCTGGGCGGAGGCTATCTGTCAGGTAAGAGACAGATCTACTGGGTAAATACATGTTGGAAGATAAGAAGGCCAAACGCTGGGCTGAGATTAGGGTCGTCACTATCTGGCCAAGCTGCAAAGTCCTAAGCCCCACCTATTTCTACAATTAACATCGGATTTACAACCTAACCCTAACCTTAACCACCATGCTAACCCTATGCCTAAGGCTAACCTTAACCACCATGCTAACCCTATGGCTAAGGTTAACCTTAAAGTAACTGAAAGTATGAATGAAGTCTATCCCATAATGTTAATCTACATCTCAGCTGTATGAATGAAATCTATCCCATAATGTTAATCTACATCACAGCTGTATGAATGAAGACTATCCCATAATGTTAATCTACATCTCACATGTATGAATGAAGACTATCCCATAATATTAATCTACATCTCACATGTATGAATGAAGACTATCCCATAATATTAATCTACATCTCAACTGTATGAATTAAGACTATCCCGTAATATTAATCCACTGGTGTCTATGAGATAGCGATTTAGCTAAATAAAGCGAGTGAGAGAGAATAGTGGCTGAAGAACACACACACTGATGTTATTACTATTAGCCTGGTGAGCCCATTGCACTCATGTGTCACTTCAAAGCATTCCCCACTATTAATCAGGAGCTATCTAGCCCTCCAAGGAAGCGAGGGCCCCAGCTAGCCGCACCGCGACGCAACGCTAACTACTCCCCTTAACATCAACACAATGGAGCCATCATTACAGCCATTACGCTACGCCTCGGCCTAGACAGCTCACCTTTATCTAGGCATATACGTTACACATTCACGGCCAATTAACTTGCCTGCCACGTCTGAGAATACAGGGGGTGGGTGGTGGTGGGGAGGGAGGGTGTGTGTTTGTATGTGTGGCACCTGGCTCCTGTTTCTTACAGTGGGATCTGTGCCCTGCCTTTATTAAAGCACCTGTCAGCTAACTACACAGCCTGTCACCTGGCTGGTCCCTCCTCACCTGTCAGCTAACTACACAGTCTGTCACCTGGCTGGTCCCTCCTCACCTGTCAGCTAGCTATACAGCCTGTAACCTGGCTGGTCCCTCCTCACCTGTCAGCTAGCTATACAGCCTGTAACCTGGCTGGTCCCTCCTCACCTCCCAGCTAACTACACAGTCTGTAACCTGGCTGGTCCCTCCTCACCTCCCAGCTAACTACACAGTCTGTAACCTGGCTGGTCCCGCCTCACCTCCCAGCTAACTACACAGTCTGTAACCTGGCTGGTCCCTCCTCACCTCCCAGCTAACTACACAGTCTGTAACCTGGCTGGTCCCTCCTCACCTCCCAGCTAACTACACAGTCTGTAACCTGGCTGGTCCCTCCTCACCTCCCAGCTAACTACACAGTCTGTCACCTGGCTGGTCCCGCCTCACCTCCCAGCTAACTACACAGTCTGTAACCTGGCTGGTCCCTCCTCACCTCCCAGCTAACTACACAGTCTGTCACCTGGCTGGTCCCGCCTCACCTCCCAGCTAACTACACAGTCTGTAACCTGGCTGGTCCCTCCTCACCTCCCAGCTAACTACACAGTCTGTAACCTGGCTGGTCCCGCCTCACCTCCCAGCTAACTACACAGTCTGTCACCTGGCTGGTCCCTCCTCACCTCCCAGCTAACTACACAGTCTGTAACCTGGCTGGTCCCTCCTCACCTGTCAGCTAACTACACAGTCTGTCACCTGGCTGGTCCCTCCTCACCTCCCAGCTAACTACACAGTCTGTAACCTGGCTGGTCCCTCCTCACCTGTCAGCTAACTACACAGTCTGTAACCTGGCTGGTCCCTCCTCACCTCCCAGCTAACTACACAGTCTGTCACCTGGCTGGTCCCTCCTCACCTCCCAGCTACCTACACAGTCTGTAACCTGGCTGGTCCCTCCTCACCTCCCAGCTAACTACACAGTCTGTAACCTGGCTGGTCCCTCCTCACCTCCCAGCTAGCTATACAGTCTGTCACCTGGCTGGTCCCGCCTCACCTCCCAGCTAACTACACAGTCTGTAACCTGGCTGGTCCCTCCTCACCTCCCAGCTAACTACACAGTCTGTAACCTGGCTGGTCCCTCCTCACCTCCCAGCTAACTACACAGTCTGTCACCTGGCTGGTCCCGCCTCACCTCCCAGCTAACTACACAGTCTGTAACCTGGCTGGTCCCTCCTCACCTCCCAGCTAACTACACAGTCTGTCACCTGGCTGGTCCCGCCTCACCTCCCAGCTAACTACACAGTCTGTAACCTGGCTGGTCCCTCCTCACCTCCCAGCTAACTACACAGTCTGTAACCTGGCTGGTCCCGCCTCACCTCCCAGCTAACTACACAGTCTGTCACCTGGCTGGTCCCTCCTCACCTCCCAGCTAACTACACAGTCTGTAACCTGGCTGGTCCCTCCTCACCTCCCAGCTAACTACACAGTCTGTAACCTGGCTGGTCCCGCCTCACCTCCCAGCTAACTACACAGTCTGTAACCTGGCTGGTCCCTCCTCACCTCCCAGCTAACTACACAGTCTGTAACCTGGCTGGTCCCTCCTCACCTCCCAGCTAACTACACAGTCTGTAACCTGGCTGGTCCCGCCTCACCTCCCAGCTAACTACACAGTCTGTAACCTGGCTGGTCCCTCCTCACCTCCCAGCTAACTACACAGTCTGTAACCTGGCTGGTCCCTCCTCACCTCCCAGCTAACTACACAGTCTGTAACCTGGCTGGTCCCGCCTCACCTCCCAGCTAACTACACAGTCTGTAACCTGGCTGGTCCCTCCTCACCTCCCAGCTAACTACACAGTCTGTAACCTGGCTGGTCCCTCCTCACCTCCCAGCTAACTACACAGTCTGTAACCTGGCTGGTCCCTCCTCACCTGTCAGCTAGCTATACAGCCTGTAACCTGGCTGGTCCCTCCTCACCTGTCAGCTAGCTATACAGCCTGTAACCTGGCTGGTCCCTCCTCACCTGCCAGCTAGCTATACAGCCTGTAACCTGGCTGGTCCCTCCTCACCTGTCAGCTAGCTATACAGCCTGTAACCTGGCTGGTCCCTCCTCACCTGTCAGCTAGCTATACAGCCTGTAACCTGGCTGGTCTCTCCTCACCTGTCAGCTAGCTATACAGCCTGTAACCTGGCTGGTCCCTCCTCACCTGTCAGCTAGCTATACAGCCTGTAACCTGGCTGGTCCCTCCTCACCTGTCAGCTAGCTATACAGCCTGTAACCTGGCTGGTCCCTCCTCACCTGTCAGCTAGCTATACAGCCTGTAACCTGGCTGGTCTCTCCTCACCTGTCAGCTAGCTATACAGCCTGTAACCTGGCTGGTCCAGGCAGGCCGTCTTCACAGCCTGGCTCTCTTCACCTGGCAGCCACCGCATATAAAGTAAATCCTGACAGCAAACACACACACAAGCCAGACAGCTAGCTTCCCCCTCCAAGCCCCTCCGCTCGGATAACACTAACTCCAGCAGCCCCATCCATTCAGCTGGATATCAGGCACCACACACACACTCACACACACACACACACACACACACGAGCCACCCAGCCTAAGGGATTAACCAGAGGGATAGCGTTGTCTCTTTAATATTAGATACATTTTATACAATGCTAATCCTTAATATAAACCGTTTAGTCCTTTTGTTTTGACTGAAGTGATGTACGCCACTTTCCTTTGAATGAATTGGGGCGGGAGGGGGTGAAGTTGGGGGGTTATATTATGTCTATATACAGTGTTGTAATGATGAGCCAATAGTTGAAGTACAAAAGGGAAAATAAATCAACATAAATATGGGTTGTATTTACGATGGTGTTTGTTCTTCAACGGTTGCTATTTTCTTGTGGAAACGGGTCACACATTTTTCTGCTGTGATGGCATCAACATTTGGTTTGTTTTTGAATTCTTTGTTGGTCTGTGTAATCTGTGTCTCTAAGCGTTTCTTAAGTTTGGGTCAGTCACAGTGGTCAGGTGAGTGGACCCCAGACCTCACAAACATAAAGGGAAATAGGTTCTAGAACTGATTCAAGTATTTTTTGCCAGATCCTCATTGGGATGTCAAATTGTATGTTCCTTTTGATTGCGTAGAAGGCCCTTCTTGCCTTGTTTCGTCTTGTGGACGTTACCTGTGATGCTGATGTTTAGGCTGAGGTAGGTATAGTTTTTGGTGTGCTCTACGGCAACTATGTCTCTTCATCTCCCTTTCTCTCTCTTTCTCTTTCTCTTTCTCTCCCTTTCTCTCTCTTTCTCTCTCTCTCCCTCTCTCTCTCTCTGTTCCTCTCTCTCCCTCCCTCCCTCTCTCTCTCTCTCTCTTTCTTCCTCTCTCCCGCTCTCTCTCTCTCTCTACCATAGAATCTAAAACTCCAGAAGAAAAAAGGCTTGTTGTAAAAATAGATGAGTTTCTATAATTAGATGTAAACTAACTAGGCTGGTCGCTGTGTGGCTGTCTGGTCACACACACACACACACACACACACACACACACACACACACACACACAGACACACTCATGCAGACATACACACACACCCCTCCCCCTGCAAGGCCAGTTCAGAGCATCAGCGTCGGTGCGTGGCGTGCAGAGCAGAGCACAGAGCAGACAAGTACACATCTGTTGCTTGAGGACACAATAATTTGTCCCACATACAGCATCCATGTCAGAGCAGAGAGAGTAGAGGAGGAGATGAAAGGAAGCCTAGTGGTCAGAGAATGCAGGAGGGATGGCGGGGGGAGGGAGGGAGGGAGGGAGGGAGGGAGGGAGGGAGGGAGGGAGGGAGGGAGGGAGGGAGGGGAACAGATAAGGGGAACAGAGAAGGGGAACAGAGGGAGGAACAGAGAAGGGGAACAATGGGAGGAACAGAGAAGGGGAACAGAGGGAGGAACAGAGAAGGGGAACAGAGAAGGGGAACAGAGGGAGGAACAGAGAAGGGGAACAGAGAAGGGGAACAGAGGGAGGAACAGAGGGAGGAACAGAGAAGGGGAACAGAGGGAGGAACAGAGAAGGGGAACAGAGAAGGGGAACAGCGGGAGGAACAGAGAAGGGGAACAGAGGGAGGAACAGAGAAGGGGAACAGAGAAGGGGAACAGAGGGAGGAACAGAGAAGGGGAACAGAGGGAGGAACAGAGAAGGGGAACAGGGGGAGAAACAGAGAAGGGGAACAGAGGGGGGAACAGAGGGAGGAACAGAGGGAGGAAAAGAGGGAGGAACAGATAAGGGGAACAGAGGGAGGAACAGATAAGGGAAACAGAGGGAGGAACAGAGGGGGGAACAGAGAAGGGGAACAGAGGGAGGAACAGAGAAGGGGAACAGAGGGGGGGACAGAGGGAGGAACAGAGAAAGGGAACAGAGGGAGGAACAGAGGGAGGAACAGAGAAAGGCAACAGAGGGAGGAACAGAGAGGGGGAACAGAGGGAGGAACAGAGAAGGGGAACAGAGGGAGGAACAGAGGGAGGAACTGAGAGAGGGAACAGAGAGGGGGAACAGAGGGAGGAACAGAGAGGGGGAACAGAGGGAGGAACAGAGGGAGGAACAGAGAGGGGGAACAGAGGAAGGAACATAGAGGGGGAACAGAGGGAGGAACAGAGAAGGGGAACAGAGGGATGATCAGAGAAGGGGAACAGAGGGAGGAACAGAGAAGGGGAACAGAGAAGGGGAACAGAGGGAGGAACAGAGAAGGGGAACAAAGGGAGGAACAGAGAAGGGGAACAGAGGGAGGAACAGAGAAGGGGAACAGAGGGAGGAACAGAGAAGGGGAACAGAGGGAGGAACAGAGAAGGGGATCAAAGGGAGGAACAGAGAAGGGGAACAGAGGGAGGAACAGAGAAGTGGAACAGAGAGGGGGAACGGAGAAGGGGAACAGAGGCAGGAACAGAGAAGGGAAACAGAGGGAGGAACAGAGAAGGGGAACAGAGGGAGGAACAGAGAAGGGGAACAGAGGGAGGAACAGAGAAGGTGAACAGAGGGAGGAACAGAGAAGGGGAACAGAGGGAGGAACAGAGAAGGGGAACAGAGGGAGAAACAGAGAAGGGGAACAGAGGGAGGAACAGAGGGAGGAACAGAGAGGGGGAACAGAGGGAGGAACAGAGAGGGGGAACAGAGGGAGGAGCAGAGAGGGGGAACAGAGAGGGGGAACAGAGAGAGGAACAGAGAGGGGGAACAGAGGGAGGAACAGAGGGAGGAACAGAGAGGGGGAACAGAGGGAGGAACAGAGAGGGGGATACACCAGAAAAGAGAAGAGGAGGGAAAGTGCAAAACAAAAGGAGACTAAGGAGTCGCCTCAAAGAGGAAACAGACAGACATTAACGAGTGACTGGTGTAAAACAACTTAACAAGTGATTCACAAAAAAACATGATAAGAGCGGAGGAAGACAAGAACACTTTTCCTCCTAATCAACATCAGAGGGGGAAAAAGAGGTGCGGGGAAGGACATTTCAGATGCATGCACATAGAGCAACAAGTCCCCGTCGTATTATGACGCAGGCAGCTGGTTGGAGGGTCCCCCGAGACTTATTAAAATGGAATTCCTGTTGCTAATCTTAGTTTTTTCACAAAGGGATGACACATCCCTGAGAGGCACGCTGCATGTGTATTTAATGGCAGAAAACCCTGCATATATTTAGCGACGGCGTAGCGTCTCATTGTTTAGGTGGCATGTGTGTCACCACCACGGAGCCGCCCACTGCTTCGCTGACAGTCACTAAATCGCAGCCCATTATTTGAGTTGGTCTGCATTCAGCTAACAGCAACACCCCCTACTCTGGAGGTGTTTCCATGACAGACTGACCAGGTGAAAGCAATGATCCCTTATTGATGTCACAGTGTAGATGAATGGGAGGAGACAGGTTAAAGAAGGATGTTTAATCCTTGAGACGATTGAGACATGGATTGTGTATGTGTGCCGTTTAGAGGGTGAATGGGCAAGACAAAAGATTTAAGTGCCTTTGAACGGGGTATGGTAGTAGGTTCCAGGCGCATGGCTGTTGCGGTGACCGTATTACCGCCACACCGGCAGTCACGAGTCATGAAAGGAGTCAATTTCCACACACGGTAATTAGGCTTCTCCAAGCTCTGATGCTGCTGATGGTCATTAGAAGCCTACCAAACTTGCTAAATGCCTGGTACTCAGCACTCTATTGTCCCTCTAATCACTCTGACATCAATGCAAATGTTTTCGAAAATCTAATCAAACACTGAGCTCTATAGGCTGTGCAATTGCCTGAGAAAACAGAGTGATGGCCTCTATTAAAAAGAGAAGGATCCCATCAGCTTTCTATTGGCTAGGCCTACTATATTTATTTCTCAACTTTCCTAATATTAAGCAAATATTAATTGCTTCTCTTTACAACAGGAGTATAGCCTACCTGGCTGGCATGAACATGGACCACAGGAAAAGCGTCCTCCATTCGCTATTTAAGTGCATAGATCGCTGCTCCCGTTTCGATACAGGTGCATGATAATGGTCCATTCTAAATCGAAAATAAATGTCACACATATAAAGACAAGATTAAATCAAGAATAGTCTGATGGGTGTCAATATGACTATCACTGGTGAATGATTTGTAATCACTTGTGAATTATATATTACTACTTGTGAATTATATAGTATCACTTGTGAATTATATATTATCACTTGTGAATGATATATTATCTCTTGTGAATTATATAATATCTATTGTGAATTATATATTATCTCTTGTGAATTATATATTACTACTTGTGAATTATATAGTATCACTTGTGAATTATATATTATCACTTGTGAATGATATATTATCACTTGTGAATGATATATTATCTCTTGTGAATTATATAATATCTATTGTGAATTATATATTATCTCTTGTGAATTATATATTATCACTTGTGAATTATATATTATCCGCCTACAACCACAATACAACAGCTTTTTGTTTTTTGTGTGTGTGTGTGTGTGTTCTTTTTGCTGAAAGACTATAATAATACAATTGAAATTAAATTAAAAACAAGTAATCTGGATTTTCTGCATGAGCCGTTAATAATGTCTAGCAGCTGTCACATGCAATACAGCCACGCCGAGGTGGACCTGAGGCTGTCTGATGAGAAGCAGGCTGGTACTACGGAGAGGGAGAGATGGGAAAGGAGAAGAGAGGAGAGGAGAGGAGAGGAGAGGAGAGGAGAGGAGAGGAGAGGAGAGGAGAGGAGAGGAGAGGAGAGGAGAGGAGAGGAGAGGAGAGGAGAGGAGAGGAGAGGAGAGAGAGGAGAGGAGAGGAGAGGAGAGGAGAGGAGAGGAGAGGAGAGGAGAGGAGAGGAGAGGAGAGGAGAGGAGAGGAGAGGAGAGGAGGGGAGAGGAGAGGAGAGGAGAGGAGAAGGACAGAGAGAGAGAGAGAGAGAGATTGAGAGAGAGAGAGAGAGAGAGAGAGATTGAGATTGAGAGAGAGAGGGATAGAGAGAGAGAGAGCGAGAGAGAGAGAGAGAGAGAGAGAGAGAGCGAGAGAGAGAGAGAGAGAGAGAGAGGGGAGATAGAGATAGAGAGAGGAGAGAGAGAGAGAGAGGAGATAGAGATAGAGAGAGAGAGAGAGAGAGAGAGAGAGAGAGAGAGAGAGAGAGAGAGAGGGGAGATAGAGAGAGAGAGAGAGAGAGAGAGAGAGAGAGAGAGAGAGAGAGAGAGAGAGAGAGAGAGAGAGAGAGAGAGAGAGAGAGAGAGAGAGAGAGAAATGGGAGATAATTTATTTTATTTTCTATTAAAGGGAAGTGAAGAAAGGAGAAGCCAGAACAAGCCCTTTTAATCCAAGTCCTCACTTTCTCAAGTCCATGGGAAAAAATAGACATGCAGGTTTTGAAATCCAAGCCCCTGAAACCTCATACAGGAAGGTATTACCTAGCATGCCGCTCTCTCTCACCCGTGGGTCTCCTTTGTGTTGGTCTTGTGGTGCCGCCCTGTGCTGCAGGGTCAGGGCTCCGCCATGGCACCGTGCCACATGGTGTGGAGGGGGGAAGGGAAGGGCGTCTGGCGGACTGTTTGAAGAGCCCCGTTTCTGTGACCACACTGACTCTTCAGCCAGAAGTGGCTGTTGCGAAGCCAAGCGCTAGCTAGCTACTCCGGACACACACTGCTCCACGCACACAAACCTCCCCCTTACGTTCACAGAATGGGATGGGATCAAACGAGCGACACTACATTCACTATCTTCAGAGAAATCTGATCAAATCAGTCCTTTAATACTAATGAATACTTGATTGGATGATTGTTTCATTCTTTTTAATGTTTGGCAAATACAATAATGCTAAATATGGGGGCATCCCTGTTATCGACACATGGACCATTCAAACAGACAGATGTCATTACAGTAATAACAGATGTCATTACAGTAATAACAGATGTCATTACAGTAATGACATCTGTTATTACTGTAATGACATCTGTTATTACTGTAATGACATCTGTTATTACTGTAATGACATCTGTATGTTTGAATGGTCCATGTGTCGATAACAGGGATGCCCCCACCCCCCTCTTCAGTTCACCCTATGACTGAGTTGCAGACAGACACTGAATCTGAATGGTGGCCCCATAGTACAGGTTAAGGGCAGACGAGAGCGAGCCTCGGTTTACACCACCACTACCCCTACCATCAAGACTGGACCACTTGACCGGCTGGGTGTAGCGGGCAGGGCAGTGTAGACTGATTTCCAGGGGGAGTAACGTTAGCAAGCCGACTGCAGGGTGACAGTTGGTGGCAGCAGCCGGTCGATCCCTCCCCACCAGGTGTGTGTTTCAGCCAGGTGCAGGGTGCCACCGTGCCAAGTGATCGCCAGCCATCTAACGAGACACCTCATGACATCATGTCTGCTCAGTGGCGGTCATGTCATCTCACAACAATCCACACAAACAAGCCTTGGAGGCCAGCACACTTTTACAGAGTTACAGAGAGGGTGGAGAACAAGAGCCGTAGCCAAATGCAACTTGGCGTAAGACCCACGTTCTGTCACTACACTCCCACCACAGCGGCTCCCTGAAACAAGGCGCTTTTTAATGTCATTTTTTGTTCACTCAGACTTCAAAGGTCTCAGAGCTTTATTCCTATTTTCACTTCGTGGTTGTGATTTAAAGAGTAATTAGAATGAGGCTGCAGCCAGAGGCCAGACTATCAGCAGTGGCTGGAGGAGTGAAGGAGAACTCAGTGTTCAAAACACAAGACACTGCAAGGCCAAGACGGCGCCAGTCCCATCCTATCTCACAAACAACCTTCACCCACTCCACTCCACTCACCAAGGTTTATTTTTTAAAGACAGGGTTGTAATCAGCCACTTTCCTAACTCCAACAAACACCTGTGTTTTGTCTTTGATGCCCTCCTCCCCCAACCACCACCCCAGGCCATTGGGATATTCCAGCAATGAGGCGTTCAATAAAAACCCATAGTAAAGTGATTTATTCCCCTTTGGAAGGAAAAATACAAGGGGGCTGAAGCCAGACAGAAGGGCTAACCTTTGAAGAGGCGAGCTGCTCGGATATCCTGCCAGCCAGGACATAAAAATCCAGGGGACTGACAGGGACATTCTAGCAGAAAACAATAAAGAGGGATGAGAGGGTGTTTTTTATCTTTAACAACGCGTAGTAAAGTTGGTCCTCTGCAACCCGGGGCTGAGGAGACTGGCTGAAACAGAAGTGTCAGGAAAAGAGGGCTGGCTTCCCAGACACAAGGCTCTTCCTGGTCAGAATGAGTGAGTGAGTGAGTGAGGTGAGTGAGTGAGTGAGTGAGTGAGTGAGTGAGTGAGTGAGTGAGTGAGTGAGTGAGTGAGTGAGTGAGTGAGTGAGTGAGTGTGTGGTGAGTGAGAGTGTGTGTGTGTGTGTGTGTGTGTGTGTGTGTGTGTGTGTGTGTGTGTGTGTGTGTGTGTGTGTGTGTGTGTGTGTGTGTGTGTGTCTGTGTGTGTGTGTGTGTGTGTGTGTGTGTGTGTGTGTGTGTGTGTGTGTGTGTGTGTGTGTGTGTGTGTGTGTGTGTGTGTGTGTGTGTCTGTGTGTGTGTGTGTGTGTGTGTGTGTGTGTGTGTGTGTGTGTGTGTGTCTGTCTGTCTGTCTGTCTGTCCCTCTACTAACCCTAACTCTCTGCCATGGACGGTCCCCTCTACTAACCCTAACTCCCCTGCTGTTTTAGCAATGATCAGAACAGTAAGGCCTAAAGATGACCCCCAGCAGTAAAGACAGCTCCACTCTGTCTCCTAGTTTTCTGCGGTTCGCTCTGATAATCAACCAGAAGGGTAGTTAGAGAAGAGCTTTAATGAACCATGTATATTTAGCTTTGTAGCAAAATGAAATGACCCAACACCAATAAGTAGAATCAACATGTCTTTGCCTCTGTGTGTGTGAGTATACGAACTGAGGAATAGTTATTCCGTCAGATTCAGGGAGGACATTGCTAGAATAGTACATGCTACACCTCGACCCCTGACCTGCAGGACAAACGACTGTCTGGCTGCTGTAGGTGAAGAGAGACGGTGGTAGATACACGTCTAGCGGGTTAAGATACACGTCTAGCGGGTTAAGATACACATCTAGCGGGTT
This sequence comes from Thymallus thymallus, assembly GCA_023634145.1. NCBI lineage: Eukaryota > Metazoa > Chordata > Actinopteri > Salmoniformes > Salmonidae > Thymallus > Thymallus thymallus. The sequence goes on along the minus strand of CM042398.1, from coordinate 5,577,457 downwards.
AAGATACACGTCTAGCGGGTTAAGATACACATCTAGAGGGTTAAGATACACATCTAGAGGGTTAAGATACACATCTAGCGGGTTAAGATACACATCTAGCGGGTTAAGCAACATGGTTCAACAGACAAGTGAGAGAATATAGGCTTCCTTATTGCATCCACTTGTTGTCTGCACAGGGGCCCAGATTGCAACCGAAATCACCCGTCTGTGGAACCGAGAGCGTGCATTTCCTACCAAAACATGTTGAGGAACAGAGTGGTTACAAAGCCATGAGAGGGTGTCGCAACAGTTTCCAGACGCCTTTCAGCAGCCAGAGTGGAGAGAGAAGGTTGATAATCAACACCCCTAAAATCAGACAGAGGAACCCATTTCAAGGAGCCACACCACAAACCTGCTTCTGAATGCATTTTTACACCAACTCTGAAATATTAATGCTCTTTGTAAAGTATTCATGGGAACCAGTGTGTGAGTTAGTCCCCGGGGGAAAAGCACTGAGAAAACTGAAGGATTCAACACACTCAGCAAACAACGTGCTCTGGTTTCCCTAATGGTAGTTGTGCCCAGGACAGGACAGCTGAAGAGACACTAATGATCCATTGAAGACAAAAATGCAGGGAACCTGTTTAGTTGAAGACATTAAACTGTGATTTCAGCTACGTACAGTAGGAATATGGAGTCTGTGTTGGATGGTCTATTTCCACATTTTGTTGAGAATTTATTTCCACATTTTGTGTCTTAAAGATGCATTATAAAGGTTTTGTATAATTTCTGCAAGTAGCTTTGAAAGTAGTGCTCATGAGCAAAAACAGGTCCCTGAAAATTGTGCGCAATTGTTTACTACATCATCCATTTCGTAAGACGTTATGTCCTGCAATTCTTTTTTTTTTATATAATCCTGCAATTCGTATGATATGTTACGAATTCCAATTTCTATAATATGTTATGAATTTGTAAGTGCTTAAGATACCACTCAATCTCTTTAAATGATAAGCACATGACCGTATTGGCTGTAGCTGTGTGAAACATGTAGCTATGTCCCGTTGAGGTTATTCAGTAGAAGTCCTGACACACTGATATGAGAGCATCTAAATGCATCATCAACAAATCACATTTTATAAATAATATTTTTTATACTAAACTCAAATTCTCATCCAATAGGTTGCTTTTTGTGTTCCAAACATCAAAGGATAATTTCTGGTAACGAAATTATAAATCAAGAAAAGAAAACATACAGTAAAAAATTAATTAATTTGTGGATAGACTTAAAAACAATATTGTGTTAGTTAAATCAATTAATAATACAGCTGAAAGTTAACCATCTTTAATGTTATGTAATGATTTTGTGATTTATTGCAAGAATGTCTTAATGCACCTGCTCAAAACCATTGGGTGGATCCATCATTCCAAGATGGTGTCTCTAAATGGGTCTGCAACTGTCTATTTTTTCCAACAACCTTACATCAAAATCAATTAGATTGAGTCGATTTGACTAATAACCCAGCAAACCGAAATTGGTTCTGTGGACGTTCCCAGAACATTCATTAGTGCTAAATGACTATAAAATTAAATACAATTAGGTTGCTGATGATTATTCAATGTTTGTATAAAACATTCACCCGATGTTGCAAGAATGTTCCCAGAACACATCTTGTTATTACATTAAATTGAAACCTAACAACAACCTCAGGGGAATGTTCTGTGGTGGTTGTTACAGATGTTGTGCACAACATTTTAGTGCATTTTAGGAGAACATTCCAAGGATATTTCATTTAATCACTTTCTGAAGAAGAAAAAAATATTTTGTTATCAAAAACATTATTTTAATGTTTTGGGATGTTATCATTCTAATGTTAAATAAAACTCTCCCAGGACATTAGCTAACATTCTACAGTAAGTTTTAGTTAATGTTCCCAGTTTGCTGTGAAGAGGTTGAATCCAGTGGGCAAAAATGCCTAACATTTTCTAATTATGTTTTTTACCAGGAACTCCGCATGAGGTGCACACCAACTGGTTACCAATGAGAGATTGAAAAAACACATTAGCTAACTTTACAAATAGTAAAACAAAAATATATATATAATTAACTTAAAAAACATGGTTTGGCCTTTTTTCAAAATCACTCTCCCTCCCTTCGACCACTGCACTGTAGCTGTTGTCTGTGTGGTTGGGGTGAATGCCAGGAAAACCCTAGAGCACCAACCAGGCATTCACAGACATGCTGCCATATCGCCCTTTATCAAAGCTAACCACGTCACAATCTCCTGCAAAGGCCAGGAGTGCATGCCTGACAGACAGACAGACAGACAGACAGACAGACAGACAGACAGACAGGCAGGCAGGCAGACAGACAGACAGACAGACAGACAGACAGACAGACAGACAGACAGAGGCATTGGCTCCAGAGTGGCGCAGAAGAGCATAACAGGATATTTAAATCAACATTATGGGGACTCCAAAATGCAATGTCTCAGCATAATTCATAAACAGGACAATAGTAGGGGGCCTTGGCCAAATGTAAATAATGTAAATATTCAATAACTTCTATAGATTATTTGACCAATTGCATATAGCCCGCACCTGCCTGTAACACATAATAAATATAGTGCTGTTGTCTTCTATGGTAACTCCAATGACCTTAAAATTGCAAGTGGGTATACAGTATAATCTAATGACAATTATTATTTTTGAATATTTTGGAAGCATTTATGACAACAAAAACAAAATATTATATTAATTGTATATGTTATGTAGTTTAATGTGACATGTCTATATCCAACTATTATGTGGTGTTGTCCCACTGGGCACAGATGTCAATTCAACTTCTATTCCACATTGGTTCAACAAAATGTTGTTGAAATTACGTGAAAACAACGTTGAATCAACCCGTGTGTGCACAGTGGGGTCTCCCCAAATTTGGATAAACTCCTCCCATTCTAGAATAGATACCGAAGTCACTGATGCCCGGTATAGGAGGATTTTCCCGCGGCTATGCCTATATGGCTAGTTACATACATTAGAAACCCCTTCAGTCGCCATACGCACTTCAGTGAACAGTGAACGCCCAGGCTTTTGTTCGGGTGCTTGCCATCAACCAAAGCAGCATGACCCTCATGAATATCACTCAGAAGCACCAGCATGTCATTGAAGAAAAAAGGGAGGACGCCGGAAAACTGCGTAAAAATGAACAATTGTCTAATTCATTAGACCACACGGTGTAAATGGAATAGGCTGCAACAATAGGGTACAATTGACTCCACAAAGTTACAACATTTATTACGTGGCCCATTAATCCAAATTACAATCTACCCAAACAACATCAACACATGGTAAATTACAGTAGCAGACATTTTGCTTACAGTAGTCCATATCGTGTGCGTAATAGAACACCACTGAGTTGTAATCTGTTCCTTTATTTATCTATGCATGAAGCAGCCTAATAGAACCCGGTGTTTATGAAACCACTAAAACAACAAGAACAAATCATGAAGTGTAAATCATAATTACACCGCAAAATCATTCTGGACATCTTTAGTGCAACATTCAGTTAGTAATGTCCCTTAGCTGCCAACCTCGCCTACTAATACATTTTCTGGCGCAATGCATGCAGGAGAATTGGGTACATTTGACACAAATTCGATGCTCTAATATATTTTCATTGTGTTCGAAATTGTCTATGATGAAAGAACACGTATATATATTTGACCAACCTGAATGCGGAGCCATTGGGATGTGGGACGGGTAGTATTTTCCTGACGGGAAATGACCACCATGCTGTACTGAACTGTGGCCGGTGGAGGCGATCCGAGAGGCGGCGCGGTGTACCAATGCACCCCGCTCCGATAGGAGGTGTGCAGGCGTAGCAAAATCCCGTCCCTCCATACTGGCGAATGGTGAATAATCCGAAATCCAGCAGGGAGACCAAGATAATCAAATGCAATCCATATAATAATCCTTTATAGGTCTAAATATTGCATTTAGTTGCTCGAAGGACGTAGCACCGAATCATCTTTTCTGAAATAAATAAAAATGAAAAAGGTTTTGATTTACAGAGAGAACGTTTAGAAAATGAAAACATTGTAAAGGACTACAGTTGTTGATGTCATATACTGGAATAGCGTTACTGTGTAGATTAGTTTTACTGTCATACAGTGATACATGTCACAGGCTGTGCGTAAAATATTCAGAGCTATTATGCAGAAGCAGTGAAAGGTTGAGACAAAAGCGTTGTTCAGTCTTCCCTTCCTTGAGGGAGTGTAAACGCTGCAAGAAAACAATACGGCATCAGCAACAATAAGAACAACCATCCAAATATTTTTTTCTACAACCGTATACGACCAAGGGTTTACTGAGAATGACAGGCAGGCCTATAGGCCTACTGCAATCTCTATTGATTATGCTACAGAGGTAAAGGCCTTCCTTGATGTAGCACTGAAACCGTTGGAGCCTGGCTTGAACACATCATGTCTCTCTGTAGTCTGTTCAAGGTCTTACTTTGTGCACTGAGGGCTGTAAATGGCATATAGCCCACAGTTCTATTATTGTATTCATACTTTATCGTACAGTTCATCAGAACAGTCAATACATTCACTTATGTCAGCTGTCAATTTTGGCAAATAGTGTTTAATCTGTGGAGACTTGCATCATCATTTTATTCAAACAAACCATTTAGCACGTTGCATTAGTGAAATTAAAAATTATTGGGACAAGGACATGCTATTTCTTTACAATTGATTATGCCTAAATGGGCATTAATATCAAAAGGCGAACACTGCTCCCTCCTGATCATTTGGTCTTTGACTATTCAACCATAATACAGGCATGTTCATGATTAAAATTAAATGTATAGTTTATAATGTATATTTATTAGTATCGTTTCAAAATGTTGGTCTATGCATAGGCCTAACAATATGATATTGTCTTGGACAGTCCAGGGTTGTCTGTAACGCGACTATTTCCACGTATGTGAAATATTTGTAAAGTAATTTTACTGAAACCCCCATGTGAAAATTACAAATCAAAATGCACGTGGTCCGAAACGTCGTTATCAATTAATCAAGAACCATGCAAATAGCTGCTCTCCCGCTCCTCATCTTTCGTGACCCATTTACGCTTTTATTTCAGATAATCAAAAAGAAGCAACCCTAATATAACCTAATATAATCTCATTGATATCAAGTACAACAGCTTGTAATGTGTATAGGCCTAAACCAATACTACTTACTCTGTAAAATGCTATACATTGGTTATTTCTTCAGTTTATTAACAGGCTGTACAAGGAATGAGTAGCCAGTGTAGCCTAGACAGCTATCTAAAACAATATTTGCATGGACATTGGCAGTATTGGCCAAATCATTTAATTAATATAAATCCGATGTATAAATGCTGTTCAAGTTTCTTCATCATAAAAGGGTTGATTTCGACATGAAAAATGCTGAATCCCACAAATTCTAGTCTTAAAAATCCAAGGTGAATGACCGTGGCGAAAACTGTCTTTGTCTCCACATTTAAAGTGCTTGCAGTCAGCCATTCGCCTCGCTACAGTCACTCAGCGGGCTGGTGCAAAGTCATAAACCGTTCACCTACATGCGTTTGACGAAAAAAACAAGACTATCTAAGAACTACCTGATTGCAAACCTATATTATATTTTAGAAATGCGAGGACGCCACGGCTATTTGGGGCGAGTAGGCTACCATTTTATCACAGTGTGCTATGGGAAACGCTTTGTGGTTGGTAGCCTAGCCTACTACACAAAGCTGTGTCAGACTCTGGCAATGTGAATTTATACACGAAAACTGTACGTTTTACTAAGATGTTCAAATGATCGACGCCAATAATTCAATTGCATTGCCTATTTAATTAGCAGAATCCGTTCGGACACAGGAACTCAGATGATAAATCAAATTATATTTTATTGGGTCGGATCATGCTGCGGGAGAGGCGCCCATCCTCGTCAAAAACACTATACGGGTGGGAATACACCATAGCAGCGCAAAGATTGTAAACATTCCTCCCTATGCAAATACCACCACGGCTATGTTATCCTACATAAACTAAATTGACGATTGAATGATTTGCCAACAGACAATCGAGGTAAATACAAAAATAAATACATCTTAAAGCGCCCATATAACATACAATTCATAGAATATCAGGTCAACTGTAAAATAAACGACTCAAGCAACTACAATGATTACTCCTTTACAAATTGAGTAAATGCGCCGTGGATCAATACATTCTCGACCAAAACGATTATGCCGCTACATAACGCAGTTTTTTACTTGTAAAATAAAGATTTAAGAAAATAAGGGAAAGCTCGAGGTAGCTATTCTGTACTCATGCCAATTGCAGATACTCTAAATGTAATTATTGTGTTATAATAATAATTGTTACGGGTAGGCCTGTTCATTTGGTTTGAAATAACGCCAACTGCATAATTAACACGTTAATATTAACAGCCAGACCATAAATAGATATGCGCACAAAGCCTCATATTTACATACGTTGAATTTAGACATTGCATGCAGAATGTAATATTGGCCTAGCATACACTTGCGTGCAAGTATTACACTGTTATAGCTAGGTGTGTCATCCTGTATTTGTGTTGTTTATAAAATTACCTGGGCTTTTGTAGAATTGTTACATCCATTAATTATTATTTATAAGCGTTATTAGGCCTGTCATTTCACATGTTGTGTTCATGGTTGATATAAAGCCAGGGTTTAATTTGCCTAGATCAAGAAAATGTAAAAGACAATTTACTTACTGGTATGTTAAATCCTTGCATAACAATAAATTAGGAAATTATAACATAAAGGGGGCAAAATGCAGACCAAAAATGACGTTCATTTGGACAAAAACGTGTGCCTACGGTTACATCCTATGGGTTTTCATTTGGAGCTGCGCAGTACGTCGTTCAATCTGCTGAAAGCACCGGGATTCGGGCATCTAGACTAGAGAATCGAGGTTCGGATCTCCGAACAGCAATTCTCTTTCCCAGTGCACTGATCAGCTCGTGCCTCGCATCTCGGGGAGGGTAAACACATTCGCCCATTGGCCGGATACCTACATGTTAATGAGCTTGTGCCGCTCGCCCGGGGACACACGAGATGTTGATTGGCCCATATCAAGAGCCAATAGTGTATCGACTGAACAAAGTGATGCGCGCCAGATTTAAAGTTTTACAGTGGGCTTTTTGCATGCAGGTTTTAGCAGTTGTACATGTAGGCCTACACAAGTAGCCATACATCCAGAAGACCACTAATAATGGACATTTGCACAATAAAGCCCTGTTGTTTGAATCAAAGCAATGTAGGCTAGAGAACATATTCAATATGTTATGTCTTAAAATGTACACTGTATTTGACCTTTATGATGTGTCTGTAAGTAATTAAGTAATTTGTCATTCAGGACATATTTGTAGTTTTCAGAAATTACAATTGTTTTATTAACACTTTAAGACTAACAATCACTGTATATCTAGTATGTTAAATATTTTTCTTGTGCCCAAAATACAAATCTCCCTAAAATCCTTACATTCAAATGCACATGTAAAACAGTTATTTTATAAGGCCTAAATGTATTAAAAATGTCAGTGTCTCGTGAATGGGAACACATAGACTAGTTGTTATGATAATATATTTGGGATAAGGGTGTACAATTACGTAGGGCCTATATCTTTACGCCTACTACTCATTAATCACCCCTATTTCTGCCTGAAGTGTCTATGAGCACAACATGAAACACAATAGACTTGGCTAATTTGGATAACTAACAATTACAGCATTTGACAGGGGTGACTGTTTACACTGAGTGTATAGAATCTATAGGAAGGAAATGTTGAGGCTTGAAAGGGGTGACTGTTTACACTGAGTGTATAGAGTCAATAGCTAGGAAATGTTGTGGCTTGAAAGTAGGTTTTCAACAATTAGAGTGGAAAGCTAAAGACAATTTCATTGCTTTCATGTTGTGACAACTTCAGATAGAAATGTGTTTCTACAAACAATGACAACATGCTTAAATTATTATTTTGCAGGGCTATTATTTCAGTAGGTTATGATCAAGTGTGTTTAGTTCAACCACCTGCTTTGGAAGAAAAAAACACTATAGAAGGCATCAGTGTAACAAGTGAACATTTCTCCTGTATTTATTTGTATGTGGAGTAGAAAAAGTTAAAAAATGGGTCCCACTCAATATACGTTTTGATTGGCTGGCACATTGCCAGAGCAATGTCAATCACAGAGTGTAAACAAGACTCATTGGGTGCTGGCCAGTCCGCATTGGGCTGTCTGAAGAAAAAAAAGCAATAACTGGCCCTGCGGTTTCAAGGCGTCCCAGGGTTAGATGATGAAAGGAGATAAGACGAGACTGTTTCAAGGCGCTCCATAGGCAGACCCCATTCGCCCTCGAGCCATATGAGTCAAGCGTGAATTAAAGGGAATACGGCAGGCAGGGAGAGGGGAAGTTAAACATTTTATGTTTTTTTAAATGAGGTTATATTTCGGATAAATGCGAAGCAACAATGGTTTAGCAGTAAACGTTTTGAGACAACCTCCGCGAATCACCAGATTAATGGAATACAGCGCGTAGATATACCGTATCATAGAGAGTGATGTGAAACAGCAAGCCCGGAGTCCCTCCTCTCGGAGTTTCTATGGAGAAAATATAAATGGACCCTTTCACCAATAGGCCTATTTAACAACTAGAAATGTTGTGGCTGCTTGAGGTTTGTCGTAGCCTATATAGTGGTAAACAAATAGCTGTGTTTGTTAACTTCTGTAGAAATAATAATTGGATGATCACATTAAAAAGTAGTTTGTAAATAGACTTCAATAGATCAGTCGCTGTAAATTGAGAGTAGTATCTATAGCCCTAGCCTACACTCCGCGTGCACAGAAATCTGTTCGGAGAATTTGTCTGAAAAGGAAACCAACCAGTAGCCTATGCAAGGGAAGAATATGCAACTGTAGACACTGCAAATGTAAAATATATATGATTGTACAGAATTGTGTGCCTCTCCTGCAATAAGATATGTTTGTAAATACTGTAAGATAATCAAACAGGAGCAAATATGATGTGTTTACATGAGACGAATTTACATGAGACAATATCTAGGCTATGGATAGCATACACTACATTACATTTAATTATGCACTGCACTGCATAATAATGGCCATAATTAAGAGTAATCTAATTTATAAAAAATACATTTAGATGTTTTGTATAGTTATGGAGAAATCATATAAATGTAATACTAATGTTGTTTATTTTTCAACAATAAAAACAATTGAGAATTATCTGTTTTTTCTTATAATTTTTCTGTTTTATTGTTTACATATACAGACAATACATAACCTAACATTCGTCTTGGTCACCCGTGGCAATAAAAAACGGACTTTTCCTTTTGACATAGATCATTAAAATAGACCTGCGACTGAATATTTTCATAAAAAAGCAGGATTCAGACCCAACAATAGGCTGACATAAAGTGGGATTGTGGAGGAGCATGGTGTTGATTCAGAGAACTCGTCACCTTGGTTTATCGAGGCCGGTGACCCCTGAACTATGGCGACGGCCTAGTTCCACCAGTATGTGAATGGTAGTGGGAAAAGTAAACAGATATTTTACAACACTAGTACTGGCAATAACCCGTTATAACACGATAGGTAAAAATAAATACATACATAGATTCATATTGATTTATTGTTTGTTGCAACATGAATAACTTAATATGTAATTCATTATGATATAGCCATAAATATTTGAGATATTTGTAGATATCCATCAGCTACCCGCAGATAGCAAACAATTTCAGACTCATGTAAGAATTACCTCGAGGTAAAATGCAAGCAAGACACATCGACTAAAACTATCCAGAATATTCAACATTTTACTCAAACACCAAATGGACAAAACCAACCCCTCCACACCTGCCTCAGAATTTATTGGATTTTAATTCAAGTGGATTTATTCAGTCACCTTCATGCCCAGTCCATCAGAACAGTAAGGAATTGTAGTCCTTAATCAACAAAAGGTCAAGAAGACCTGCTTAATACTGAAATATGCATTAATGCTTCGTCTCATTATTGCGTTTTTACAACTGTACGCGCGTACAGGTTGAGAGCACGTTGTGGGAGTGGTGGTGGCCAGTCTGAAAATTCAACACGCGCTCGCCCACAAACACAGGTTGACAGGGGCAAACTGAACCTAAATGCAGAGTGACTGATTTCTTACGAATGTTCTTGCCCCTGGTCAATGAAGCGGCTCTGATTGACAATCTCTTCAGCTCCCACCCACATCCAACCAAGGGAACAGGCCAATTTGTCGCCGTGCACGTAGTGGACACAACAGCTCATATATCCAAATATGTTTTGCAACGCAAGACGCTTGTTATATCCAAGAGGCAAATGATGATACATACAAGAGAATGTGACCGAAAATAAGAGCACGTGCTAATACACTGTTATAGCTGTAAGACCTACTGATTGTCATGGCGCATATATGCCTAACACACGAGGTGCGAAGTCTGTCTGATAAAGGTAGGCCTATACAAGGTGTATTTATCAATCGCGGCAATGTGTATAGGCTACATTTAAACGATTGCCAAACGTCCTTGTTATTCCTATTTTGCCAAATACATAGTGCTCATGCGTTAGAATTTAGTGATGTAGGCTATAAATCCCAGTCAAACCTAAATATGTCAAAATCATGAAGGGAAAACATTCCTAGGCCTACAGGCCTTCAGAAAGTGTTCCTATCCCTTGACCTATTCCCCATTTTGTTGTGTTACAGCACACATTCTAAATGGATGAAATCATTTTTTTTCTCACCCATCTACACACAATCCCCCATAATGACAAAGTGAGAAAAAAAATCTTATACATTTTAGGAAATTTATTGAAATACAGAAATATCTAATTTACATACTTTGTAGCACCTTTGGCAGTGATTACAGCTGTGAGTATTTTTGGGTTAGTCTCTAAGCTTTGCACACCTGGATTGTACAATATTTGCCTATTATTCTTTTAAAAATTCTTCAAGCTCTGTCAAGTTGATTGTTTTTCATTGCTAGACAGATATTTTAAAGTCTTTCCATAGATTTTCAAGTTGATTGAAGTCAAAATTGTAACTAGGCCACTCAAGAAAATGAATTGTTGTGTTGGAACAGTAAGCAACGCCAGTGTATATTTGGCCTTGTGTTTTAGGTTATTGTCCTGCTGAAAGGTGAATTTGTCTCCCAGTGTCTGTTGGAAAGCAGAGTCAACCAGGTTTTCCTCTAGGATTTTGCCTGTGCTTATTGCTGTATTCCGTTTCGTTTTCTCCCAAAAAACTCCCTAGTTCTTGCTGATGACAAACAGCAAATCAAATCAAATCAAATTTGATTGGTCATTGTATGTTGGTGGAGGGAATTTTTGAGTGTGACGTGTTAACTCGGCCAATTGATTTTCATCCAGTATAGTGGGTTTGTCACGAAACTCTTAAAGACAAGCATGAATTACCGACAGCCCTCTTTCATTGAAACCTGTGTTGGGGTTGCTGTGTTGCTGACAGGTATATAAAATCGAGCACACAGCCATGCAATCTCCGTAGACAAACATTGGCAGTAGAATGGCCCGTACTGAAGAGCTCAGTGACTTTCAGCGTGTCACCGGCATAGGATACCACCTTTCCATCAAGTCAGTTCGTCAAATTTCTGCCCTACTAGCGCTGCCCCGGTCAACTGTAAGTGCTGTTATTGTGAAGTGGAAACGTATAGGAGCAACAACAGCTCAGCTGTGAAGTAGTAGGCCATACAAGCTCACAGAACGGGACCGCTGAGTGCTGAAGTGCATAGGCGTAAAAATTGTCCTTCCTCGGTTGCAACACTCAATACCGAGTCCCAAACTGCCTCTGGAAGCAACGTCAGCACAATAACTGTTTCTTGGGAGCTTCATGAAATGGGTTTCCATGTCAAAGCAGCCGCACACAAGACTAAGATCACCATGTGCAATGCCAAGCGTCGGCTGGAGTGGTGTAAAGCTTGCCGCCATTGGACTCTGGAGCAGTGGAAACGTGCTCTCTGGAGTGATGAATCACGCTTCACCATCTGGCAGTCTGAACGACGAATCTGGGTTTGGCAGATGCCAGGAGAACTCTACCTTCCCCAATGCATAGAGCCAACTGTAAAGTTTGGTGGAGGAGGAATAATGGCCTGGGGCTGTTTTTCATGATTTGGGCTAGGCCGCTTAGTTCCACTGAAGGGAAATCTTAACGCTACAGCATACAATGACACTCTAGACAATTATATGCTTCCAACTTTGTGGCAACAGTTTGGGGATGGCCATTTCCTGTTTCTGCATGACAATGCACCCGTGCACAAAGCAAGGTCCATACAGAAATGGTTTGTTTAGATCGGTGTGGAAGAACTTGACAGGCCTGCACAGTGCCCTGACCTCAACCCCATCGAAATCCTTTGGGATGAATTGGAATGCCGACTGCGAGCCAGGCCTAATCGCCCAACATCAGTGCCCAACCTCACTAATGCTCTTGTGGCTGAATGGAAGCAAGTCCCCGCAGCAACGTTCCAACATCTAGTGGAAACACCTCCCAGAAGAGTGGAGGCTGTTATAGGAGCAAAGGGGGACCAACTCCATGAAATGTTCGACAAGCAGGTGTCCACATACTTTTGGTCAGTGTGTTCCTACATTGCAACGGAAAACTGTCGGTCATTTTAGGTATTATCAAGAGAAAAAACTGTTAAACGTTTTACTGCAGCATACTAATTATGGTGCACTGTGGGGAAATTCTTATTTACAATGACGGCCTACACCGGCCTACACCGGCCAAACTCGGACGACGCTGGGCCAATTGTGCGCCACCCTATGGGAGTCCCTATCACGGCCGGTTGTGATACAGGCTGGATTCAAACCAGGTTGTCTGTAGTGACGCCTCTAGCACTGAGATGCAGTGTTTTAGACCACTGCGCCACTTGGAAGCGATTAAACACAACCAAAATCTAAGCTATAGTCCATTTGTACTTCAGAATTCCAGCTGAGAAACCATTGCGTTCACCGATTCACTGCATGCTCGCTTCTTGTTGTGGCTACAGACTATTATACATATACCATGTTTAAAACATGTTCTGTTCTATTATTCACCACCACAAAGTTTCTGAAACACAAACTATTGACAGTTAACCATATTACAATAAAATGAATCAATACCGTACTCTGCAGTCATTTTGCTTGCTTAATGCATAAAACAAAGCATTGTAATTACATTTAACTGACAAGAAACTTGGAATCTAAACCAACAGTGTCAATCATGTTTTACACCCCAACGTTTCAAACAGATTTAGATTGTGAGCTGCTTCTGCAGAAACGGCCAGATCTTTCTATGGATGGAGAACCCAATTTAAATGGCCGCGAGTTCTGTCTGTTCCCTTTATCTCGACATACTGCCGTTCTCTTCAGACAAAAGTCTGGAGAGCCTCGTGAGAACGTCCAACAGAACGTCCAACAGACGGTCTAATCGACATTTCAGCACACATCGAATTGTATCTACGGAAGATTTCAGTAATCGTTGTAAATTATTGGGACGCAAAATCAGTTGAGCGTGCATGTTAGAAATGGAAGAAAACAACTTTTAGCTAAGGCGTCGTGCTTAAAAGCGCAGTTTCTCTTAACGGGAATTTTTTTATAGGCTACTATATGACATTCAATTACTCGTTGCTATATTTTCGTTGACAACTAACCTACATTTCAGCATACCCTGGCTAGCATATAGCGCCCCTAAACTCTAAGCAAAACTCACACACAACTAGTCTATCGAGTGACGTTCCACTCCAAAGTAGAAAAAACTAAATGTAAAAACGAATTGCTTATAAAGCTTCATCGATCACTTTCTGCAGGGCATTCATTAATTTCTTTTAATGTTAATAAAAAAAATGTGTTAAAGGCAAATTTCCTTGTTTCTTAAATATCTCCGGAGGACATTTGTATATATTTTCACAGACTCAGGGAGCACTGACGTCATGTTAGTAACCCCTTCATTACCGATGTGGAGCGAGGAGTGTTGTCGCGCTTCTATTTCCTGTCAACCACTTATGAGTAATATCCTGAATCAAAATTGAATTAATTGAATTGGACAAACAAGCAGTGTCTTCAAATCCAAATGTAGAATACATGTAGTCACCAAAGAAATCAGAAACAGGTCTAAGATAAACTGGCATGAAAGCAGGATGAGACGTCCAAGAAAGTAGCCTAGGCTAATAAAATAATGTATTCATTTATTTTCAAGTATTATATCATATATCATAGCCTAATCCCAGTTAAATATTTGACTTGAGTAAAACAATACCACATATTCTCAGTTTAGGCTACTTATTAAAACACCATCAAATAAGCAGTGCACAACTTTTGAACAGAGCCCTAGTGGTAAAGCAGAGCAGAGAATAAGTGCCATTTTCTTTCTTTTTTTCTCCCACCTTTATTTAACCAGGTAGGCCAGTTAAGAACAAGTTCTCATTTACAACTGTGACCTGGCCAAGACAAAGCAAAGCAGTGCGACAAAAACAACAACACAGAGTTACACATGGGAATAAACAAATGTACAGTCAATAACACAATAGAAAATATATGTACAGTGTGTGCAAATGTAGTAAGGTTAGGAAGGTAGGACAATAAATAGGCCATAGTGGCGAAATAATTACAAATTAGCATTAACACTAGACTGATAGGTGTGCAGATGATAATGTGCAAATAGAGATACTGGAGTGCAAATTAGCAAAAATAATAATTATGGGGATGAGGTAGTTGGGTGGGCTATTTACAGATGGGCTGTGTACAGGTGCAGTGATCGGTAAGCTGCTCTGACAGATGATGCTTAAAGTTATTGAGAGAGATGGTAGTCTCCAGCTTCAAGGATTTTTGCAATTCGTTCCAGTCATTGGCAGCAGAGAACTGGAAGGAATGGCGGCCAAAGGAGGTGTTGGCTTTGGGGATGACCAGTGAAATATACCTGCTGGAGCGTATGCTACGGGTCGGTGATGCTATGGTGACCAGCGAGCTGAGATAAAGCGGGGATTTACCTAGCAAAGACTTATAGATGACCTGGAGCCAGTGGGTTTGTCGACGAATATGTAGTGAGGGCCAGCCAACAAGAGCGTACAGGTCGCAGTGGTGGGTAGTATATGGGGCTTTGGTAACAAAACGGATGGCACTGTTATAGACTACATCCAATTTGCTGAGTAGAGTATTGGAGGCTATTTTGTAAATGACATCGCCGAAGTCAAGGATCGGTAGGATAGTCAGTTTTACAAGGGCATGTTTGGCAGCATGAGTAAAGGAGGCTTTGTTGCGAAATAGGAAGCCGATTCTAGATTTAATTTTGGATTGGAGATGGTTAATGTGAGTCTGGAAGGAGAGTTTACAGTCTAACCAGACACCTAGGTATTTGTAGGTGTCCACGTATTCTAAGTCAGACCCGTCGAGAGTAGTGATGATAGTCCGGTGGGAGGGTGCGGGCAGCGTTCGATTGAAAAGCATGCATTTAGTTTTACTAGCATTTAAGAGCAGTTGGAGGCCAAGGAAGGAGTGTTGTATGGCATTGAAGCTTGTTTGAAGGTTAGTTAACACAGTGTCCAAAGAGGGGCAAGATGTATACAGAATGGAGTTGTCTGCGTAGAGATGGATCAGAGAGTCACCAGCAGCGAGAGCGACATCGTTGATATACATGTATATAGAGAATAGAGATGGCCTAAGAACCCTGTGGCACCCCCATAGAGACTGACACACTGATTTGACACACTGAACTCTATCTGAGAAGTAGTTGGAGAACCAGGCAAGGCAGTCACTTAAGAAACCAAGGCTGTTGAGTCTGCCAATAAGAATGCGGTGATTGACAGAGTTGAAAGCCTTGGCCAGGTCGATGAAGACGGCTGCACAGTACTGTCTTTTATCCATGGCGGTTATGATATCGTTTAGTACCTTGAGCGTGGCTGAGGTGCACCCATGACCAGCTCGGAAACCAGATTGCATAGCAGAGAAGGTACGGTGGGATTCGAAGTGGTCAGTGATCTGTTTGTTAACTTGGCTTTCGAAGACTTAGAAAGGGCAGGATGGATATAGCTCTGTAACAGTTTGGGTCTAGAGTGTCTCCCGCTTTGAACAGGGGGATGACCGCGGCAGCTTTACAATCTCTAGGGATCTCAGATGATACAAAAGAGAGGTTGAACAGGCTAGTAATAGCGGTTGCAATAATTTCGGCGGATCATTTTAGAAAGAAAGGGTCCAGATTGTCTAGCCCAGCAGATTTGTAGGGGTCCAGATTTTGCAGCTCTTTCAGAACATCATCTGTCTGGATTTGGGTGAAGGAGAAGCGGGTGGGGCTTGGGCAGGTTGCTGCGGGGGGTACGGAGCTGTTGGCCGGGTAGGGGTAGCCAGGTGGAAAGCATGGCCAGCCGTAGCAAAATGACTATTGAAATGTTAGATTATCGTAAATTTATCGGTGGTGACAGTGTTTCCTAGCCTCAATGCAGTGGGCAACTGGGAGGAGATGCTCTTATTCTCCATAGACTTTACAGTGTCCCAGAACGTTTTGGAATTAGTACTACAGGATGCAAATTTCTGTTTGAAAAAGCTAGCCTTTGCTTTTCTAACTGACTGTGTATATTGGTTGATGACTTCCTTGAAAAGTTGCATATCGCGGGCGCTATTCGATGCTAATGCAGTGCGCCACAGGATGTTTTTGTGTTGGTCAAGGGCAGTCAAGTCTGGGGTGAACCAAGGGCTATATCTGTTCTTAGTTCTACATTTTTTGAATGGATCATGCTTATTTAGGATGGTGAGGAAAGCACTTTTAATGAACAACCAGGCATCCTCTACTGACAGGATGAGGTCAATATCCTTCCAGGATACCCGGGCCAGATAGATTAGAAATGCCTGCTCACTGAAGTGTTTTAGGGAGCGTTTGACAGTGATAAGGGGTGGTCGTTTGACCGCGGACGCATTACGGATGCAAGCAATGAGGCAGTGATCGCTGAGATCCTGGTTGAAAACAGAGGAGGTGTATTTGGAGGGCAAGTTAGTCAGGATGATATCTATGATGGTACCCATGTTTACGGATTTAGGGTTGTACCTGGTAGGTTCCTTGATAATTTGTGTGAGATTGAGGGCATCTATCTTAGATTGAAGGACGGCCGGGGTGTTAAGCATATCCCAGTTTAAGATACCTAACAGTACAAACTCTGAAGATAGATGGAGGGCAATCAATTCACATATGGTGTCCAGGGCACAGCTGAGAGCTGAGGGGGGTCTGTAACAGGCAACAACAATGAGAAAATTATTTCTGGAAAGGTGGATTTTTAACAAACTGTTTGGGCACAGACCTGGACAGTATGACAGAACTCTGCAAGTTATCTCTGCAGTAGATTGCAACTCCGCCTCCTTTGGCAGTTCTATCTTGACGGGAAATATTGTAGTTGGGGATGGAAATTTCAGAATTTTTGGTGGCCTTCCTGAGCCAGGATTCAGACACGGCTAGGACATCAGGGTTGGCGGAGTGTGCTAAGCAGTGAATAAATCAAACTTAGGGAGGAGGCTTCTGATGTTAACATGCATGAAATCAAGGCTTTTACAGTTACATAAGTCAACAAATGAGAGCGCCTGGGGAATAGGTATAGTACTGGGGGCTACAGGACCTGGGTTTACCTCTACATCACCAGAGGAACAGAGGAGGAGTAGGAGAAGGGTATGGCTAAAGACTTTAAGAACTGGTCGTCTAGTGCGCTGGGTACAGAGAATAAAAGGAGCAGATTTCTGGTCGCGGTAGAATAGATTGAGGGTTTTCCATTTGGGATGCAGACAGAAGAAATGCACACAAAGAAGAGTTAATTTTGTTTATTCACAAAAATAATACAATACTTACTTTAATGGTCCATTTGCACAAATATTCTTAATGTTTTGCTGTCACAGTACACAACCTGACACACAACACACATCACAGGGACTGGAGCAATTAGGGGTAAAGTGCCTTGCTCAAGGGCACACCGGCGGTAGGTAGTATACTGGTATATTGAATCCAGTAACCCTCTGGTTGCTGCTTCACTCCCTGCAGATTTCCCCACAGGCAGCTCAGGCGTTTCAAACCGGCAACCCTCACCTCTCTAACATCAAAGCTACCACCGGTCCCCAATGGTAGTAGTATCAGCCCCCTAATGGTAGTAGTATCAGCCCCATAATGGTAGTAGTATCAGCCCCCTAATGGTAGTAGTATCAGCCCCCTAATGGTAGTAGTATCAGCCCCCTAATGGTAGTTGTATCAGCCCCCTGATGGTAGTAGTATCAGCCCCCCAATGGTATTAGTATTAGCCCCCTAATGGTAGTAGTATCAGCCCCCTAATGGCAGTAGTATTATTCCCCTAATGGCAGTAGTATCATTCCCCTAATGGCAGTAGTATCAGCCCCCTAATGGCAGTAGTATCATTCCCCTAATGGCAGTAGTATCATTCCCCCAATGGTATTAATATCAGCCCCCTAATGGCAGCAGTATCATTCCCCTAATGGCAGTAGTATCAGCCCCCTAATGGCAGTAGTATCATTCCCCCAATGGTATTAGTATTAGCCCCCTAATGGTAGTAGTATCAGCCCCCTAATGGCAGTAGTATCATTCCCCTAATGGCAGTAGTATCAGCCCCTAATGGCAGTAGTAACATTCCCCTAATGGCAGTAGTATCAGCCCCCTAATGGCAGTAGTATCAGCCCCATAATGGCAGTAGTATCAGCCCCCTAATGGCAGTAGCATCATTCCCCTAATGGCAGTAGTATCAGCCCCATAATGGCAGTAGTATCATTCCCCTGATGGCAGTAGTATCAGCCCCCTAATGGCAGTAGTATCAGCCCCCTAATGGCAGTAGTATCAGCCCCCTAATGGCAGTAGTATCAGCCCCCTAATGGCAGTAGTATCAGCCCCCTAATGGCAGTAGTATCAGCCCCATAATGGCAGTAGTATCAGCCCCCTAATGGCAGTAGTATCAGCCCCCTAATGGCAGTAGTATCAGCCCCCTAATGGCAGTAGTATCAGCCCCCTAATGGCAGTAGTATCAGCCCCCTAATGGCAGTAGTATCAGCCCCCTAATGGCAGTAGTATCAGCCCCCTAATGGCAGTAGTATCAGCCCCCTAATGGCAGTAGTATCAGCCCCCTAATGACAGTAGTATCAGCCCCCTAATGGCAGTAGTATCAGCCCCCTAATGGCAGTAGTATCATCCCCCTAATGGCAGTAGTATCAGCCCCCTAATGGCAGTAGTATCAGCCCCCTAATGGCAGTAGTATCAGCCCCCTAATGGCAGTAGTATCAGCCCCCTAATGGTAGTAGTATCAGCCCCCTAATGGCAGTAGTATCAGCCCCCTAATGGCAGTAGTATCAGCCCCCTAATGGCAGTAGTATCAGCCCCCTAATGGCAGTAGTATCAGCCCCCTAATGGCAGTAGTATCAGCCCCCTAATGGTAGTAGTATCAGCCCCCTAATGGCAGTAGTATCAGCCCCCTAATGGTAGTAGTATCAGCCCCCTAATGGCAGTAGCATCATTCCCCTAATGGCAGTAGTATCAGCCCCCTAATGGCAGTAGCATCAGCCCCCTAATGGCAGTAGTATCAGCCCCCTAATGGCAGTAGTATCAGCCCCCTAATGGCAGTAGTATCAGCCCCCTAATGGCAGTAGTATCAGCCCCCTAATGGCAGTAGTATCAGCCCCCTAATGGCAGTAGTATCAGCCCCCTAATGGCAGTAGTATCAGCCCCCTAATGGTAGTAGTATCAGCCCCCTAATGGTAGTAGTATCAGCCCCCTAATGGCAGTAGTATCAGTCCCCTAATGGCAGTAGTATCAGCCCCCTAATGGTAGTAGTATCAGTCCCCTAATGGCAGTAGTATCAGCCCCCTAATGGCAGTAGTATCAGCCCCCTAATGGCAGTAGTATCAGCCCCCTAATGGCAGTAGTATCAGCCCCCTAATGGTAGTAGTATCAGCCCCCTAATGGCAGTAGTATCAGCCCCCTAATGGCAACAGTATCAGCCCCCTAATGGCAGTAGTATCAGCCCCCTAATGGCAGTAGTATCAAGTGGTGGAGGTAAATAATTATGTGGAAAAATAGGACAACATTTCTTAACAAACAAAGGTGAATTTCGTCAAGAAATCAAAAGCAAACAGAAAATAATACAACATTGGGCTAGGCCTCACTAGGCCTCAGGATATGAATACTGTAGAAACAAAATACAGCCTGGCTTAGCCACACACGGATACTCTCGCCATCTGAGTTTACAGGACATTGCAAGGTAGAAATGCCTTGTGCCACTCTCTGAGCAAAACCATTGCCTTAACCAGGAGGGATGCACATAAAAAATTAACTGGTTAAAACCTCCTTTACAAGCTGAAGGCAAACGTGTGGAAGCAGACTATCCTAACATCACAGAATATTCAGACTTTTCTTAATCAAACCCGTAGACATTTTTTATATGAGAGATCAATATGTTCTGCCTTTCCTGGCATGGAAAATAAAAAGATTAAAAAAATACCAGCAGGGAGAAGGGGTGCTGAAATACATAGAAATGTACACACACATAAAAGCTCTATGAGGAGTTTAGACTAACAAACAATCGGTACCACCTGTGGATGCCATTGTTAGCGCATACGCAATCCACATGACTGTCCTCACTTCCTGTGCCTTTAACGTCCAGAGCTTCATGTGAGGCGCACAAGCCCACCTATCCCTATCACAGGGTCTCAGTAGAGCTTTTCTGGAGGAAATGTTTAGTTATCTTAAGATGAATGCACTAATTGTAAGTAACTCTGGATAAGAGTGTCTGCTAAATGACCAAAATGGCAAATGTAATGTAAAATGTGCTGTATGAATGATGTTATTAATCTGAGTATTCTAGTGACAGCTACTGCTGCGTCTGTGACTGCTACTGCTGCGTCTGTGACTACTACTGCTGCGTCTGTGACTACTACTGCTACTCTGTGACTGCTATTGCTGCGTCTGTGACTGCTACTGCTGCGTCTGTGACTACTACTGCTACTCTGTGACTGCTACTGCTGCGTCTGTGACAGCTACTGCTGCATCTGTGACTGCTACTGCTGCATCTGTGACTGTTACTGCTTCGTCTGTGGCTGCTACTGCTGCGTCTGTGACTACTACAGCTCAGTCTGCGACTACTAAAGTTCAGTCTGTGACTACTATAGTTCAGTCTGTGACTACTATAGCTCAGTCTGTGACTACTATAGTTCAGTCTGTGACTACTATAGTTCAGTCTGTGACTACTATAGCTCAGTCTGTGACTACTATAGCTCAGTCTGTGACTACTATAGTTCAGTCTGTGACTACTATAGCTCAGTCTGTGACTAGTTCAGTCTGTGACTACTATAGCTCAGGCTGTGACTAGTTCAGTCTGTGACTACCATTACTCAGTCTGTGACTACTATAGCTCAGTCTGTGACTACTATAGCCCAGTCTGTGACTACTATAGTTCAGTCTGTGACTACTATAGCTCAGTCTGTGACTACCATAGCTCAGTCTGTGACTACTATAGCTCAGTCTGTGACTACTATAGTTCAGTCTGTGACTACTATAGTTCAGTCTGTGACTACCATAGCTCAGTTTGTGACTACCATAGCTCAGTCTGTGACTACCATAGCTCAGTCTGTGACTACTATAGCTCAGTCTGTGACTACTATAGGACACTAAGTGTGGTGTTTTATTCAGCCATTGTTGCAAAGCCACATGGTGTCAGAAGTGGAATCCAGCGCACATGCACACAACTGAAAACGAAACGTGTTTATGTACATTTTTTTGTTTTGTTAGGCAAAATATTTCAGTATCAAATATGTATTAGGAACATAACAAACTCTTGGCCACAAACTGTGCTGAGTCTTAAGCCACACTATACCTTTACCATGTATTTTAATCACAGCTGTCTCATATGGCTGTTGTTGGTTTAAGACACACAGGGCCTGTGTTGAGGCTTCATCGTTAAACTTGTTCTCCATGTTCTGGTCCCAACATCTGCTGTGGTTGGTGGGGTTGAGAGGGGTGCATTCTGGGAGATGGATGTTGGCGTGGGGGTGGTGGGGAGGTGTGATAGGGGGGTCAGTGGTCATGTGACTCTGATGGCCGTTGTCACTAAAAGCTCTTGTTTGAGAGAAGAAAGGGAGTTTGTGAGGCGATCCATTTCTCACCCCGTGCAGCTGCAGCAGGTTTCCAGGGGAACAAACATCACATGGGCTAAACTGGGCACAGAAGATAATGCAGATCAGAGCTAACTAACACAGACCCAGTATCTCTGCTGCAGAAGCCTCTCTCCATTGCTGCATGGAGCCCCTTTGGGCTTCCTCGTTTCACATAGCCTCGCATTCATTTCCTTTCACACAACCACTGCCTTTATTCACTTCTCTACACTGGTGCTGCGGGACCACCCTAAATAGATTCAATTGTGAGCGGGTTTGGAGTTTTCAGATAGTTTGTGATTTCCCTTTTGTCAATTTGATAGTGAAATTAAATCACATGATTTCTGTTCATAGGCAAGTGAAAAATATGATTACTGCTGATCATCTCGTTTTAAAGAGGGATTGTTATTTTTTATTTTATTTTTTATTTCACCTTTATTTAACCAGGTAGGTCAGTTGAGAACAAGTTCTCATTTGCAACTGCGACCTGGCCAAGACAAAGCAAAGCAGTGCGACAAAAAACAACACAGAGTTACACATTAAACAAACATGGTCAAAAACACAATAGAAAATCTATATACAGAGTGCAAAATGTAGTGCAAAAATGCAGTAAGGTTAGGAGGTAGGACAATAAATAAGACTATAGTGGTGAAATAAATTACAGAATTATCATCATTAACACAGGAATGAAGGATGTGCAATTATTCAGTGAGGCTTGATTGCGTCAAGGCAGTAACAGACTGCCAAAAGACGCCACACATACAAATGGATTCGCCAACTGAGAGACTGAAATATGATCTAAAAACTATTGAGACAAGGTGTGTTGCAATGTTTAACAGATGAAGAGAGGAAGGGCCAGGAAAGGCATAAAATATTTTTGGTATCTCAGATCATTCTGGCAATTCTCACATAAAAACTTAATTTGGGAGAAAGGATGTTTGACATGCTATTGACATTTGTATCACACATTTTTCTTTTGAAAATCATGATAAAGTGGCTGTTTTAGGCCCTTTTTAGACCTTTACATGCTTCCTGTCAGACCATATGATCTGTGAACCAACCATGATACAGATAACATCTTGGTGTCATTACACTCTTTATAGTGTTCTCTAACATTTGGAGTATGTCTACATTCTGAAATAAAAAAAATGTTGCATTCATTTATTCAACATAGTAATATCTCAAAAGTACGTTTAGTCTTCATCTCGTTTTAAAGAGGGATTGTTATTCAGTGGGGCTTGATTGCGTCAAGGCAGTAACAGACTGCCAAAAGACGCCACACATACAAATGGATTCGCCAACTGAGAGACTGAATTATGATCTAAAAACTGTTGAGACAAGGTGTGTTGCAATGCCAACGTGATGGAAGAGAGGATGGGCGGGAAAAGCAAACCTGAAGAACAACAAGAATATTGTTACATGTCTTAATAAATATCTAATGTTGAAAATGGCGTCAATCATTTTGAGGTGACTGTAGGCCGATACGCAACCGAATGCCAACCAATAGTGTAAGATAGATCAGCAGTCACAAAACACAGGGCAAAACGGCACACTAGTCTAGTAAACCTACAGTAGATTCCTTTCCTACACAGACCAGAATCCCACTATTTTACCATGTTTGCTTCTTTATACCTGAAAGGGTTAGTGTGGTAAAAAAAAAAACAAGGGAAAATTAAAGCCAGCTAAAGACCCTGTCATCAAAATACAGGTATCAGGTCTGTGTAAATGGTTCACTGCTTTCTGCAGGTAAATTCATTAACCCTTCCATTGTGTAACACCTCCCAAATTTTAAACGCAAACAGCCCCCATAGTTTACTCACTGACATGTATAAAGGATATACCAGTGGTAATAAGTGGTAAATAAGGGGCTGTTTGAAAGGGTCTCATACAAGCACTTCAAACCCTTAGGATTACAGTGGACACAATCTAGTATTTACTAAGCACACCCAGGACACATAAATCAGACAGGTGATCGTGGACTACGCCCCCATTTCTCAAATGGGCTGTAGTGGAGAAGGTTGAGAGCTTCAAGTTCCTTGGTTTCCACATCACCAACAAACTAGAAACTAGAATGGTCCAAACACACCAAGACAGTTGTGAGGGCAAGACAAAGCCTATACTCCCTCAGGAGACTGAAAAGATTTGGCATGGGTCCTGAGATCCTCAAAAGGTTCTACAGCTGCAACATCGAGAGCATCCTGACTGGTTGCATCACCACCTGGTATGGCAACTGCTCGGTCTCCGACCGCAAGGCGCTACAGAGGGTAGTGCGTACGGCCCAGTACATCACTGGGGCCAAGCCTCCTGCCGTCCAAGACCTCTATACTAGGCGATGTCAGAGGAAGGCCCTAAAAATTGTCAAAGACTCCAGCCACCCTAGTCATAGACTGTTATCTCTGCTACCGCACGGCAAGAGATACCAGAGAGCCAAGTCTAGGTCCAAAAGGCTTCTCAACAGCTTCTACCCCCAAGCCATAAGTGACACATGGCAGGCAGGTGGACCCAAATGCAGACACAGAGGAACGATAGATTCCAATAAACAATATATTTAATGAGTAGACAGTCTCGTAATCGGAGGACAGGCAAAGGTTGGCAACAGGATAACACGGCAGAGGTACACTGGGGTAGACAGGCTCGTTGGTAGGTGGACAGGCAGAAGGCGATAGTCGAGGCAGAAGGGCTGAGGTACACAGGAGTAGGCAGGCTCGTAGTCGGGTAGAACAGGCAGATATCGACACCGGGGAAAACACAGAACTGAACACGGGTAACGGGGAAAAACACTGGAAACATGGAACGCTGGAAACGACTGTACAGAACAGAGAACAGGGATTAAATACACAGAGGACTAATGGTGAATAGGGAACACCTGGTGGGGGTGGAGACAAGACAACAGGTGAAACCACTCAGGGTGTGACAATAAGACTCCTGAACAGCTAATCAAATGGCTACCCTTACTATTTGCATTGACGCTTTTTAAACTGCTGCTACTCGCTGTTTATTATCTGTGCATAGTCACTACCTACATGTACATATGACCTCAATTACCTGGACTAACCTGTACCCCCACACCTTGACTCGGTACGGGTAGATAGATAGATAGATAGATAGATAGATAGATAGATAGATAGATAGATAGATAGATAGATAGATAGATAGATAGATAGATAGATAGATAGATAGATAGATAGATAGATAGATAGATAGATAGATAGATAGATAGATAGATAGATAGATAGGTACTTTATTGATCCCCCGGGGGGGAAATTTGATTGTCAAGCAGCTACAACAAAACATAGGGCAGGTGCAAAATGCCACAACGAAAGTACACAAAAGACAGATACACGGTACATGATACATAGAGCGGCAGTATGAAAAAGTATAGAAATACAAGATATCTGGAGTGCAAAAAAAGCTATAAAAGGACATTGCATAGTATGAGTGGTTGGCTGAATATGTACACTATACATTGGTGGATGTTGGATGGTTAACTATACTATACAGGTTGATGGCAGAGAAATACTTCAGTAGCTAAAAATGCGTATGATATGAGCGAGGGTAATAATAGTTTACTTAATAGACAGACTGGGTAAACGAACAGGTAAGTGAAAATTTTGCATGGTTAAATTAGCTGTACAGTTAGGTATACAGTTATATTTACAGATAAGTGAATACTTGCATGTTTACACAAATGACAGGAAGAGATACTTTAATAGCTAAATGTGTGTATGATATCATTAGGGGTAATAATAGTAATTCCCTTAAAATACAGTCCTTAGTGCGCGGGTTTAATTACAGACAACTGCACTTATTGCACATTCGATATACTAAAAGCAATGAGAAAAGGTGCAACTGGCAGGATACTAATATGCATTCCTGAGTGAATGCCTACGTCCAATAATTACTTACAATATTGCATGTGATATAATATAACAACTGTACATGAGTATGTATATACAGACCTGTATGAATAAATAGGTCCTGAGTGGATGAGTGCTGACGGACCAGAGTTACTCACGGATGGATGCATAATTGTTAAACTAGGTCCTAGCACCCCAACAGTTCCAGATCTATGTTGCCGACGGCACGGCACCCCGGTGAGGCATTATATAGTCTCATAGCCGCCGGCAGGAAGGACCTCCTGTAGCGCTCTCTGGCACACCGTGGTGGGATCAGTCTGTGACTGAAAGAGCTCCTCTGCGTCATAACCATAGCGTGCAGAGGGTGGGTGACGTTGTCCATGATGGCCAGCAGTTTGGCCAGGATCCGTCTCTCCGCCACCTCCTCTAGAGTGTCAAGGCTCATCCCCAGGACAGAGCTAGCCTTCCTGATCAGCTTATTTACCCGAGAAGCATCACCGGCTTTGATGTTTGCTCCCCAGCACACCACTGCAAAAAAGATGGCACTGGCCACCACAGACTGGTAGAAGGTATGCAGTAGTTTACTGCACACGTTGAAGGACCTGAGCCTCCTCAGAAAATAGAGTCGGCTCTGGCCCTTTTTGTACAGGGCCCCGGTGTTACCAGCCCATTCCAGCCTGTTGTCCATATGGACACCCAGGAACTTGTATGACTCAACCATTTCCACATCCATCCCCTTTATATGGACTGCAGTCAGTTGTGCCTTGGTTCTCCTGAAGTCCACCACCATCTCCTTAGTTTTGCTGATGTTGAGCTGAAGGTGGTTCTGCTCACACCACAACACAAAGTCACTGATTGTGACAATGACCATTGGCTATATACCCCCTGTATATAGCCTCAGAATCTGTCTCTCTGCTGTCTCTCTGCTGAATCTGTCTCTCTGCTCCTGAACAGGGCAGTTAACCCACTGTTCCTAGGCCGTCATTGTAAATAAGAATTTGTTCTTAACTGACTTGCCTAGTAAAATAAAGGTTAAACCAAAAACTTTTTTTTGAAATAAAAAAATATGTTTTTGTTATTTTATTGTTGCTCTTTTATTTTTTTTACTTTAGTTTATGTAGTAACTCTTATTTTTCTTAAAACTGCATTGTTGTTTAAGGGTTTGTAAGTAAGCATTTCACGGTAAGGTCTACACCTGTTGTTTTCGGCACATGTGATAAATACAATTAGATTTTACTTAATTTTGAAATCTCCCAGTCAGACAAAACTGAGTGTCCAAAAGACTCACATAAGACCAGAATTAAAAGGTCACATTTTATTTGGATAGTCCCAAATACAGTGGGGAGAACAAGTATTTGATACACTGCCGATTTTGCAGGTTTTCCCACTTACAAAGCATGTAGAGGACTGTAACTTTTATCATAGGTACTCTTCAACTGTGAGTGACGGAATCTAAAACAAAAATCCAGAAAATCACATTGTATGATTTTTAAGTAATTAATTTGCATTT
Source organism: Thymallus thymallus (assembly GCA_023634145.1). Lineage (NCBI taxonomy): Eukaryota > Metazoa > Chordata > Actinopteri > Salmoniformes > Salmonidae > Thymallus > Thymallus thymallus. Next base: position 5,549,896 of record CM042398.1, on the reverse strand, counting down.
TATTGCATGACATAAGTATTTGATACATCAGAAAAGCAGAACTTAATATTTGGTACAGAAACCTTTGTTTGCTATTACAGAGATCATACGTTTCCTGTAGTTCTTGACCAGGTTTGCACACACTGCAGCAGGGATTTTGGCCCACTCCTCCATACAGATCTTCTCCAGATCCTTCATGTTTCGGGGCTGTCGCTGGGCAATACGGACTTTCAGCTCCCTCCAAAGATTTTCTATTGGGTTCAGGTCTGGAGACTGGCTAGGCCACTCCAGGACCTTGAGATGCTTTTTACGGAGCCACTCCTTAGTTGCCCTGGCTGTGTGTTTCGGGTCGTTGTCATGCTGGAAGACCCATGCTGGAAGACCCAAGATCTTGTTGGCCAAGATCTTGCGATACATGGCCCCATCCATCCTCCCCTCAATACGGTGCAGACATCCTGTCCCCTTTGCAGAAAAGCATCCCCAAAGAATGATGTTTCCACCTCCATGCTTCACGGTTGGAATGGTGTTCTTGGGGTTGTACTCATCCTTCTTCTTCCTCCAAACACGGCGAGTGGAGTTTAGACCAAAAAGCTCTATTTTTGTCTCATCAGACCACATGACCTTCTCCCATTTTCCTCTGGATCATCCAGATGGTCATTGGCAAACTTCAGACGGGCCTGGACATGCGCTGGCTTGAGCAGGGGGACCTTGCGTGCGCTGCAGGATTTTAATCCATGACGGCGTAGTGTGTTACTAATGGTTTTCTTTGAGACTGTGGTCCCAGCTCTCTTCAGGTCATTGACCAGGTCCTGCTGTGTAGTTCTGGGCTGATCCCTCACCTTCCTCATGATCATTGATGCCCCACGAGGTGAGATCTTGCATGGTGCCCCAGACTGAGGGAGATTGACCGTCATCTTGAACTTCTTCCATTTTCTAATAATTGCGCCAACAGTTGTTGCCTTCTCACCAAGCTGCTTGCCTATTGTCCTGTAGCCCATCCCAGCCTTGTGCAGGTCTACAATTTTATCCCTGATGTCCTTACACAGCTCTCTGGTCTTGGCCATTGTGGAGAGGTTGGAGTCTGTTTGATTGAGTGTGTGGACAGGTGTCTTTTATACAGGTAACGAGTTCCAACAGGTGCAGTTAATACAGGTAATGAGTGGAGAACAGGAGGGCTTCTTAAAGAAAAACTAACAGGTCTGTGAGAGCCGGAATTCTTACTGGTTGGTAGGTGATCAAATAGTTATGTCATGCAATAAAATGCAAATTAATTACTTAAATCATACAATGTGATTTTCTGGATTTTTGTTTTAGATTCCGTCACTCACAGTTGAAGAGTACCTATGATACAAGTTACAGACTTATACATGCTTTGTAAGTGGGAAAACCTGCAAAATCGGCAGTGTATCAAATACTTGTTCTCCCCACTGTAGATATCTAGCCCAGCTGGCCAGTGCAGTAAAAAGAAGCTGCTGACTGATAGGCTGGTCTGTGATGACTGATCAATGAGGAGACATACATTCTCAGCATATCAAGCCCACTGGCCCAGCCCAGTCCTCAAACAGAACACTTCCCCTCTCATTGGAGCTCAACAGACCACAAGGAGAATAATACTTCAACTGAAAGTAAAATGTGAATTCAGTTTTGCAGCTAATTTTCTACACATTTTTTCATAGGGGGGAGAGAAATGTTTACAGTTTTTAATGATATTTGTGTGAGACTGACTAACAAATTCAATGGGGCCCCCAGCCGGTAATTAGACCATGATTACTATGTTCAGATCGCTAGACTAATTTACTAATCTAAATGTTTTTAGCCGACATGGGCTAATTGAGTGACTATCAGTGACTGACATAACAAACTACTGATACACAATTACATTTCGAAATTGCACATTGTTTATTCCACTATTCTATAACTCACAACAATAAGTTGAGACCCAGACTGAGTTCCAAAAAAATAAATAAAAGGTCTGCCAGTTGCCAATCCCTGAATTGTGCCCATCACTACTTCTAGTTTTGCAGCTAAATCCATTTAAAATCAAATGTTGATTGAATGTGAACAACACAGGCGTCTGTGGGTTTTCGCTCCTCCGCTGTACTTGATTGGTGAATGAAGCTCACTAATTAGTAAGGAACTCACACCAGATCCAGCATCAAAGTCATACCAACAGGTACGTTTATGTGACACATACGGTATAAATGCTATTCGCATGAAGTGCCCAATTAAAAATGTCCCTCGCAAAGATTGAATCAGTGTTCACAATGGCCAACAGGCCTCTGCAGCAGATTGGCCCCTCTGTCAGATTAATTTCACATCCCAATGGCCAATTGTGTTTCAGACATAAAAGTGATGAGTCGTATTTCACAGTCTGAGCTAATACTGGTTCTAGAGATGGGGGAGCATTTTTATGGCTCTTTAAATGCACCATATCTTTTTCCCTCTCCACAACCTGACAAGCCAGCGGTGTCCTGCCAAAGATAAAACTTTAACAACACCAGATCATTGCCAGGATGCTTCAGTAGACTAGTAGAAGCAACAGAAACAGCCTCCATCTAAAAGCTCCATTCACGTATCTAGGCCTGTACCGGTATATCTACACTCCCTGTTCTGAATCCACTGATGAAAAGAGCAAAAAATCCATCACCTCAAACTATGCTGCATATTGCCTCTTTCATATGCAGACTGATGTTTTTAAAATTCTGAAACTCTATTTTCACGCATGCCACATTTAGCAAAAGGGCCAATCAGTAGTTGAAACAATAACAAAGCGTACTCCCCGCCACTGTTTCGGTAAAAAGCTGAGGGATGGGGCTGGAGAAATGTAATCACTCTCAAATTCATAGAGGGACCTATGGATGCAAGGACTGACCCTCCATGATATACAAATTATAGATTTAACCAAGTTTTGAGGCTATACATTGTTTGTTTACATTTGCTTTGTTTACAAACATTGGAGTAAAACAAGCTTATATTTTGGGTTCTGATCGGGTTTGATGGTTAAACTAAGCTCATGAGGCATTTATAAGTTATATTCTTCAAGAATCACTGGGTTCGTATCATAAAAATGTATGTAGCAACTGCTGATTGCCCCTTGAAGGACCTGTTTCAACACCTTTTACATGAATACTATATAAAGCATCTATATACAGTATATAGGCATTATAAAGGGTCTATAGAGCTTCATTAAGCCTAGTTGTTGTTCGTTTAAAGAGGGGGCGACCGCCCATGTTCCTCATCTCTGTCTTCCCTCAGAGGACGTAGGACGTGACATGGGGAGCAGGTAGGCCAGAGGATGGAGGGAGCAGGCAGGCCAGAGGATGGAGGGAGAAACTATTTGGACACAGTTCTAGAAATCTGAGACTCTCACAAGTACGACACCCAGAAGCTTTATGGTACTCGTTTCAAGTCACTGACGCCGGCGCGTCAACTCCAAACAGGTCTTCTAACAAAAAAGTCTGTCAAGTCCACATTGAACGCTCAGACTCTCACATACACAGAACTGTTCTCCGTTTTGCTCTACGACACCCACAAGCTTCATCTGAAGGTAAGACCAGTAAAAAATACATGAAAATTAATAGGCTTTTAAAGGAACCAGGGTTCTGTTGTGTCATGTATGAATGTGTTATTCAATGGGATTTCATAGGATAACAGCAGTAAGGCAAAATTCAATGTTCCATCATTGCTTTTATATACTGTACCTACAGGGGATCCTAAAATTCAAAATCAAATAGCTAAATGATCATTGTTCTGACCATCTTAAAACAATTCATAGGTCTAATGTTAAGTGTTAAGGAATTCCCTTTGATCTGTGGTGTGGTGTTCCTGCGTGGCTCAGTTGGTAGAGCATGGTGCTTGTAGCAGCAAGGGCCGTGGGTTCGATTCCCGCTGGGTCCACCCCATAGACATTAAAACCAGCAGATAGTGATACTGCTGACATCTTGCATGTATTCCTATGGAAAACTCCCAATGGTGCCAAATGGTTTTTTAACCTGGCCATAACTAGCAAAGGATCATGGCCGAAGTAGTCAACCTGGTTTTAATATCCACGAACCTGATGCTAGACTACTGTTAAACCTTTGCAGCAGAAGGTGCATTTGAAAGCTCAGCGTTACCTAGAACTTAGCCAGGTCAACACTGGAAAACATAGTGTGAGCCAATCCTCCGTCTCCATGGCAATCCTCTGTTCTCCACTCTGTCATCCTCTGTTCTCCACTCTGTCATCCTCTGTTCTCCACTCTGCCATCCTCTGTTCTCCACTCTGCCATCCTCTGTTCTCCACTCTGCCATCCTCTGTTCTCCACTCTGCCATCCTCTGTTCTCCACTCTGCCATCCTCTGTTCTCCACTCTGTCATCCTCTGTTCTCCACTCTGCCATCCTCTGTTCTCCACTCTGCCATCCTCTGTTCTCCACTCTGCCATCCTCTGTTCTCCACTCTGCCATCCTCTGTTCTCCACTCTGCCATCCTCTGTTCTCCATCTCCACTCTGTCAGCCCTATAGACATTGGTCAGCCCTCCTCCATCTCCACTTGACAGGCTCGTTGACTCCGCGCTCGTTGACTCCGCACTGGATAGCACATCACACATCCTTAGGTCCACCTGCAGAGAGCGGGCATAAGGGCCGAGTCTCCTCATAGCCTGCCGGCCCGTGATTGGTCTGTGTCTGCACGTGGTCCTGTGGGACGACAAATGTAGTAGTCATCGAACTACATCATAATAAACATATTTTAGTCCCAAATGGTCGTCTACATTTTCTGTCCGTTCTGGTGATCATAATGTACAGAGGCTTTCTAGGGCAGACCAGGGCTTTTGCCACTGCTAGGTTGCTATGAAGTAGCCGACCAGCAGAGCTTGTCACACAAAAATGTATGCACGTATGAGTGTAATTTGCTTTGGATGAAAGTGTCAGCTAAAATGTCATATTAGACTGGCCCCATTCACAGAGTGGGATACTCAACTCACACATACACACACACACACGTAAAACAACCTGTCTGTGGGAGCAGGAGGCCCTGAGGTAGTCCATCCAGTACTGTCTGTGGGAGCAGGAGGCCCTGAGCTAGTCCATCCAGTACTGTATGTGGGAGCAGGAGGCCCTGAGTTAGTCCATCCAGTACTGTCTGTAGGAGCAGGAGGCCCTGAGGTAGTCCATCCAGTACTGTCTGTGGGAGCAGGAGGCCCAGAGCTAGTCCATAATTTCTCAGAACAAGAATAGACTGACGAGTTTCAGAAGAAAGTTCTTTGTTTCTGGCCATTTTGAGTCATGTGCTGATGCTCCAGATACTCAACTAGTCTAAAGAAGGCCAGTTTTATTGCTTCTTTAATTAGCACAACAGTTTTCAGCTGTGCTAACATAATTGCCTAAATGGTTTTTAATGATCAATTAGCCTTTTAAAATGATAAACTTGGATTAGCTAACATAACGTGCCATTGGAACACAGGAGTGATGTTTGCTGATAATGGGCCTCTGTACGCCTGTGTAGATATTGCATTAGAAAACAGTTGTTTCCAGCTACAATAGTCATTTACAACATTAACAATGTCTACACTGTATTTCTGATCAATTTGATGTTATTTTAATGGACAAAAAATGTGCTTTTCTTTCAATAACTGGGACATTTCTAAGTGACCCCAAACTTTTGAATGGTAGTGTATATACACACACACACGGGTCTGACGGGTCTGACAGAATACGTGGACACCTACAAATACCTAGGCGTCTGGTTAGACTGTAAACTCAATTTCCAGACTCACATTAACCATCTCCAATCCAAAATTAAATCTAGAATCGGCTTCCTATTTCGCAACAAAGCCTCCTTCACTCACGCTGCCAAACATGCCCTTGTAAAACTGACTATCCTACTGATCCTTGACTTCGGTGATGTCATTTACAAAATAGCCTCCAACACTCTACTCAGCAAATTGGATGTAATCTATCACAGTGCCATCTGTTTTGTTACCAAAGCCCCATGTACTACCCACCACTGCGACCTGTATGCTCTCGTTGGCTGGCCCTCATTACATATTCGTCGCCAAACCCACTGGCTCCAGGTCATCTATAAGTCTTTATTAGGTAAATCCCCGCCTTATCTCAACTCGCTGGTCACCATAGCAACACCCACCCGTAGCATGCGCTCCAGCAGGTATATCTCACTGGTCACCCCCAAAGCCAACACCTCCTTTGGCCGCCATTCCTTCCAGTTCTCTGCTGCCAATGACTGCAACGAACTGCAAAAATCCTTGAAGCTAGAGGTTCCCATCTCCCTCACTAACTTTAAGCATCAACTGTCAGAGCTGCTTATCGATCACTGCACCTGTATATAGCCCACCCTACTACCTCATCCGCATATTTATTATTTCACCTCATTTTGCTCTCCAGTATCTCTATTTGCACATCATAATCTGCACATCCATCATTCCAGTGTTAATGCTAATTTGTAATTTATCTCACCACTATGGTCTATTTATTGTCTTCCTAACCTTACTACATTTGCACTACATTTCCACACTCTGTATATAGATTCTCTATTGTGTTATTGAATGTACGTTTGTTTATTCTCATGTGTAACTCTGTGTTGTTTTTTTGTTGCACTGCTTTGCTTTGTCTTGGCCAGGTCGCAGTTGTAAATGAGAACTTGTTCTCAACTGGCCTACCTGGTTAAATAAAGGTGAAATAAATAAACACACAAACACACACACACACACACACACACACACACACACACACACACACACACACACACACACACACACACACACAGGCAAATACACTAACGCACACAAACAAACGCAAACACACATGCATGCACACGCACGTGAATAAACACATGAAATCTTTACATGTTCGTTGGTAAACCGCTCCCCATATCCCATCCAGCCACAGGCAAACCACCATTGCTTGCTCTAGGAATCAATGAATGTATCAAGATAGTGACTATTGCCTGTCCCAGCAAACAGAGATATATAATGTTCCCAGCCACTCTAACGTGCATTAAAACGACAACACAGAAGTTTAAATGGCTGATGACAACACAACTTATCAACTTCGTGCATTATTATCTGTCCTACTTACTTGGGACGTTGGACTTTGACTTCAGCAGAAACGCCAACATGTCAACATCACATAGCAAGTCAAGACCGACCATTTTGTCCGTCAACATAAAAGAAATGCAGCATCTCCTCGAACAATGTAAGACTCCCATTCAGATCAACAACCAATAAACTGCAGCAATTCATATTAGCTCAATGGATAGCATTGTCCACCATAGAATGGGCATGCGATGGGTAGGCAGGCCACAACAATGACTGGTGGACAAAAGGTCCCTAGGATCACTGTAACTCTTGGTTGGTGTTGGTGATGTGAGGACAAGGACCAAACAAGTCTCATACTGAAACAATCGTCCCCTCCACTCTGCAGTGTTGTCCTATTTCTTGACGGACCAGGGGGAAAGGCCCTACATTTGGTAATGATCTCGAGTGTTGAGGCAAACTGATCTGAATACTATGTTCATGCTCCTGGACATGCAGTGAAAGTGTAACCATTTTTAAAGAGGTTTTAAGAGTACAATATATGTGACAAGCTTTCTTCAATACTTATTTATTGTAGATCGGTATTGTAAAGAAGACAATTTCCATACAGTCAATATAATGTTCTATTTGAAAAGACTGATGTTGTTAGGGTTAGACTGTGATGTTGTTAGGGTTAGACTGTGATGTTGTTAGGGTTAGACTGTGATGTTGTTAGGGTCAGACTGTGATGTTGTTAGGGTTAGACTGTGATGTTGTTAGGGTTAGACTGTGATGTTGTTAGGGTCAGACTGTGATGTTGTTAGGGTCAGACTGTGATGTTGTAAGGGTCAGACTGTGATGTTGTTAGGGTCAGACTGTGATGTTGTTAGGGTCAGACTGTGATGTTGTAAGGGTCAGACTGTGATGTTGTTAGGGTTAGACTGTGATGTTGTTAGGGTCAGACTGTGATGTTGTAAGGGTTAGACTGTGATGTTGTTAGGGTCAGACTGTGATGTTGTTAGGGTCAGACTGTGATGTTGTAAGGGTTAGACTGTGATGTTGTTAGGGTTAGACTGTGATGTTGTTAGGGTTAGACTGTGATGTTGTTAGGGTCAGACTGTGATGTTGTTAGGGTCAGACTGTGATGTTGTTAAGGTCAGACGGTGATGTTGTTAGGGTCAGACTGTGATGTTGTTAGGGTTAGACTGTGATGTTGTCACCAGCAATTCCAGTCTCTGTCGATGGTAGCCATGCACGATGAGGGTGACAGGACGGGTAACGTGGGTGATGGAACCGGAACCCACCGGCCGACCATCCAGAGCTTGAACTGGCATGGAGGACCTCAAACGTCACAACGGCAGTCGGCGAGCGTCAACTAAAGTCTGGTCAATGAAACTCCTCGCCGCTCCGGAGTCAATCAGGGCTGTGGACACATGATCAGGGAAGTTACCAGACAGCACCACAGAGCAGCAGAAAGGTTTGGCGATGTTCTCAGCCCTTAAAACATTTACTGTGCCCACCAGGGCTATCCGTTCACTTACCCCTTTCCTGCATCCAGCTGGCACAGAGGGACATGCCCTCCTGACATGGCCCCTCTCTCCACAGTAAAGACAGAGCCCCTGACGACTCCATCGCTCTCTCTCCTCCGCGGAGAGTCTCGTGATCCCCACCTCCATCGGCTCATGTTCCGGCTCGGATCGAGGAAGGGGAGAATGCGCACCAGCTGGTCACGGTCTCGGAGCTGACCGTCGATGGCAATGGCCCGGGCGATGTAAGCGTTCAGGGTCATGGACTGACTCACACAAGCCAGCTCCATTTGGACCTGCACCCGTAGCCCCCTCCGGAAGGCGGTCCTAAGAGCCGGCTCGTTCCACCCACTGGTGACCTGCGTTGTCCAACAAATGCTGATGCTCCAGATACTTCAGCTGTGCTAACATAATTGCAAAAGGGTTTTTAATGATCAATTAGCCTTTTAAAATAATAAACTTGGATTAGCTAACATAACGTGCCATTGGAACACAGGAGTGATGTTTGCTGATAATGGGCCTCTGTAGATATTCCATTAAAAATCAGCCGTTTCCAGCTACAATAGTCATTTACAACATTAACAACACACAGGGAAGATACCCATATGGATCATCAAGCCAAGCCAAGCTGTTTTGAGCTGGCCTGATTACACATCCACTACAGTTCCTGGAAAGTGCTGAAAAGGACCATGAAAGACAATGAAAAATATCACAGCCATCAGCATAGTAAGGTTCAGTTTGGTATGGTCGTGAGAAAAGGGTTCTAAAGTATGTCCATATCTGGATCCATGTCCTTAATTCAAACCTGTGGGAGTCTCTGGGATTCTTCTTGATCATATGCAAATACAGTAACACTTAGAGTTAGGGCTGTGATTCCAGTAAGTAGTGCTGTGATTCCAGTAAGTAGGGCTGTGATTCCAGTAAGTAGGGCTGTGATTCCAGTAAGTAGGGCTGTGATTCCAGTAAGTAGGGCTGTGATTCCAGTAAGTAGGGCTGTGATTCCAGTAACTAGGGCTGTGATTCCAGTAACTAGGGCTGTGATTCCAGTAAGTAAGGCTGTAATTCCAGTAAGTAGGGCTGTGATTCCAGTAAGTAGTGCTGTGATTCCAGTAACTAGGGCTGTGATTCCAGTAACTAGGGTTGTGATTCCAGTAACTAGGGCTGTGATTCCAGTAACTAGGCCTGTGATTCCAGTAAGTAGGGCTGTGATTCCAGTAACTAGGGCTGTGACTGAATATACAACGGTATGATTACCTTATGAGCTCTACAGCTGTAACTGAAGGATTAAACGTAGGTCTAAGCTATGTTGAGTACAGCACCTCGGTTATCCAAGGAGAGGTGATTTGAAAGCCAGCCATCTGCTAAAATGAATGTCTATAAGACATGAGTCCCCCTAGTGGTACAACAGCAACAACTCACTCTCTCTCTGAGCATGTGGTGGTGCTAACTGAACTCAGTAGCTGATCAGAGCCAGGTGGGCCGGGTCTCTCCATGTGCTTTCAATATGGGCAGGATGATTTATTTCAGGGATAATTCATAAATATGTATTTTTGTTGCTAAATGACTTGATTTGATGTAATTTTGTGTTGTGTCCATTACTTTGGTCTATGTGATTTAGAAGTGGCTGTGACTTAGTAAACAAAATCAAAGCATGGATTGCTGTCTTTCCTGGTCCATACTTTCATTTGTCATTGCAATACTGTAATTTGGTTGAACCATCACATTTGTGTAGCTGACCTCTACCCTTTCTCTCCTTTTATTTTCTTCCCTCTCTCTCTCTCTCACACATGATGTCACCCCTGGAAATGACATCATTATACGACCAATAGATCAGAAGATGGAAAAGGGAAACAGTAGAAAGAAATAGAAAACAGGAGACAGAGACTGAAAACAGGAGACAGAGACTGAAAACAGGAGACAGAGACTGAAAACAGGAGACAGAGACTGAAAAAAGGAGACAGAGATAGAAAACAGGAGACAGAGATAGAAAACAGGAGAAAACAAGAGAGATAGAAAACAGGAGACAGAGACTGAAAACAGGAGACAGAGACTGAAAACAGGAGACAGAGACTGAAAACAGGAGACAGAGATAGAAAACAGGAGACAGAGGCTGAAAACAGGAGACAGAGGCTGAAAACAGGAGACAGAGACTGAAAACAGGAGACAGAGACTGAAAACAGGAGACAGAGGCTGAAAACAGGAGACAGAGACTGAAAACAGGAGACAGAGACTGAAAACAGGAGACAGAGACTGAAAACAGGAGACAGAGACTGAAAACAGGAGACAGAGATAGAAAACAAGAGAGATAGAAAACAGGAGACAGAGATAGAAAACAGGAGACAGAGACTGAAAACAGGAGACAGAGACTGAAAACAGGAGACAGAGGCTGAAAACAGGAGACAGAGGCTGAAAACAGGAGACAGAGACTGAAAACAGGAGACAGAGACTGAAAACAGGAGACAGAGACTGAAAACAGGAGACAGAGGCTGAAAACAGGAGACAGAGGCTGAAAACAGGAGACAGAGAATGAAAACAGGAGACAGAGATAGAAAACAGGAGACAGAGACTGAAAACAGGAGACAGAGACTGAAAACAGGAGACAGAGACTGAAAACAGGAGACAGAGACTGAAAACAGGAGACAGAGATAGAAAACAAGAGAGATAGAAAACAGGAGACAGAGATAGAAAACAGGAGACAGAGACTGAAAACAGGAGACAGAGACTGAAAACAGGAGACAGAGGCTGAAAACAGGAGACAGAGGCTGAAAACAGGAGACAGAGGCTGAAAACAGGAGACAGAGACTGAAAACAGGAGACAGAGACTGAAAACAGGAGACAGAGACTGAAAACAGGAGACAGAGGCTGAAAACAGGAGACAGAGGCTGAAAACAGGAGACAGAGAATGAAAACAGGAGACAGAGATAGAAAACAGGAGACAGAGACTGAAAACAGGAGACAGAGACTGAAAACAGGAGACAGAGACTGAAAACAGGAGACAGAGACTGAAAACAGGAGACAGAGACTGAAAACAGGAGACAGAGACTGAAGAAAACAGGAGACAGAGACTGAAGAAAACAGGAGACAGAGACTGAAAACAGGAGACAGAGATAGAAAACAAGAGAGATAGAAAACAGGAGAGATAGAAAACAGGAGACAGAGATAGAAAACATGAGACAGAGATAGAAAACATGAGACAGAGATAGAAAACATGAGACAGAGATAGAAAACATGAGACAGAGATAGAAAACAGGAGACAGAGACTTCTCTACGCTACACTGCACAAGTGCTCGTTTGGACAGTGAGTGGCCCAACAGCTGGAATGGAATCTCTGACATATCTAGCCATTCTCACAGTGTGAATAAACCCATTTCAGCCCTCTGTGATATTTGTGCTATGCTCTGGGGTTGGGTGCCAGAATGTCATCATAGCGGTCAGCATAGTGACCACAAACCCTGCCCGTCATCAGAAGGCCTGGTGTGGTCACGGTTAGGGAGAAGCACTTTACAGCTGCTGCTGTCTGCTGGCTGCACACTTACTCCTCTTTGAGAGAGAAAGTTAGAGAGAGAGGGGGAGGGGGGAGAGAGAGAGAGAGAGAGAGACAGAGAGAGAGGTAGTGTACATGATGAGTAAGAGACGGAGAGAGAATCAAGGGAACCAGGAGCTCAGTGTTTAAACCAGAAAACACAACGAGGAGTCAGTGTAGGAGACCGTAAAACATCGGATTTGGGTTCAGATATTTGTTCCCCTCTGTCAAACACGATAGGACATTCTGTATGGATGGTTGAACCTGGGGGAACCCGGCTGGGTGTGGGGTTTTCAAACATGGGAATGAACAAGGCAGAGAGCTCAGTGTTAAACCAGTAGTGACTGGATCGTTCCTCACCTGGGACACAGCAGATGTGTTCCCAACTCCAGCTGGGCCAGATGTGTGTGGGCGTGTGTGGGACCATCTGTGCTGTACTGTACTGTGTGTGTGTGTGCTTGCATTTGTGTGTGTGTGTGTAATGAAAACTGTAAGACGAAATGTATTTCACACATAACTTAAACAATGTTACATGAAACAATGCTACATGGTTGTAGACAGTCCCTGGTGCAGCCCTTTCAGGAGGCACCAAAACAACCAGAACGTGGAATAACTTGGCTGTGGAGGCGACAGCAGCAAAACAGCAACACTGTTTTTAACATTAGTTATTCAAAGTAGCCACCCTTCATCAGACTGTTTTAGAAGAAATGGAAATCCTTCATTTATTTACCTCCCAACAACAGTGGCGAGTGCTTAGAAGATCCTGATGGGAAATAAGACTGGAAGCAAAGCAACACACTAGAAAATAAAGACAGAGGATCAGATTAGGAAAAGGTGAACCCAGAGGAGACATAATACAACCATACACAATGATGAGACCCCAGATTAAATGTGTGAAGTCGATTTAAAGGTTCAGGCCAACTTCAACAGAAAGTGCTATGCTGTTCAGTGCTGTGCTGCGCTCCGCGCCAAGCAAAGAAAGAGCTTCTGAATAGACTTGTTCGCCAACCTTCATGGATACAAGCAGGGCTGGAGCTGAGGCACAAAGGAGTAGAAAACCAGCCGATCAGTTAATGCCTTCCTCCGCTCACATCCATTGACAGGGAGAAATGCTTTCAGATCCAGTGTAGGTCTGAAGCTCTGTGGGTCCCTGAGTGCTGTGTGTGTGTGTGTGTGTGTGTGTGTGTGTGTGTGTGTGTGTGTGTGTGTGTGTGTGTGTGTGTGTGTGTGTGTGTGTGTGTGTGTGTGTGTGTGTGTGTGTGTGTGTGTGTGTGTGTGTGTGTGTGTGTGTGTGTGTATGTGTGCTGAAAAGCCTGCTATTGAATGAGCACATTCAGGGGAGCGCTGCACTCTTTAAATGCCAATGAAAATAAAGACAGGGAAATTGTAGGCTCCAAAGCAACAGGGGCCCAAACCAACGGAGCGAGACAGAGGGAGAGAAAACCCAACACTGTCAAGAGACTTCATAAGGTTTAGCAGCTCTCCACTCTACTATATGGTGGCTGTAAATTCTCTAGTTAATGTTCTTAATCAAAACAGCAAACTGTAGTGACAGTCTGGATCAACCTGAAGCTGTATCCTTCACACACACACACACACACACACACACACACACACACACACACACACACACACACACACACACACACACACAGTAGTACAGTCGTATGAAAATGTTTGGGCACCCCTCTGAGGCTGCATAATAATTTACTCTGTCGTCACAGAAAATGATCACAGTGGCATGCCATTCATTTTCTAATAAAAGCTGAGTACTGGGGTATTGTCCAGACAAAGATTTTTAGTGTAGCAATATTAAGTTGTATGAAATTAAATCAGATGTGAAAAATAGGCTATGCAAAAATGTGGGCACCCTTGTCATTCTGTTGATTTGAATACCTGTAACTACGTAGCACTGATTAATTGGAACACACAATTTGTTTGGTGAGCTCATTAAGCCTTGAACTTCATAGACAAGTGCATCCAATCATGAGAAAAGGTATTTAAGGTGGCCAATTGCAAGTTGTTGTTCTCTTTGACTCTCCTCTGAAGAGTGGCAACATGGGGGCCTCAAAACAACTCTCAAATGACCTGAAAACAAAGATTGTTCAACATTATGGTTTAGGGAGAGATGTAAGCTGTCAGTGTCCACTGTGAGGAACATAGTGAGGAAATGGAAGACCACAGGCACAGTTCTTGTTAAGGCCAGAAGTGGCAGGCCAAGTAAAATATCGGAGAGGCAAAGGCGAAGGATGGTGAGAACGGTCAAAAACAGCCCACAGACCACCTCCAAAGACCTACAACATCATCTTGCTGCAGATGGTGTCACTGTGCATCGTTCAACAATTCAGCGCACTTTGCACAAGGAGATGCTGTACGGGAGAGTGATGCGGAAGAAGCCTTTTCTGCACACACGCCACAAACAGAGTCGCTTGAGGTATGCAAACCCACATTTGGACAAGCCAGCTTCATTTTGGAATAAGGTGCTGTGGACTGATGAAACAAAGATTGAGTTATTTGGTCATAACAAGGGGCGTTATGCATGGCGGCAAAAGAACACAGCGTTCCAAGAAAAACACTTGCTACACACAGTATAATTTGGTGGAGGTTCCATCATGCTGTGGGGCTGTGTGGCCAGTGCCGGTACTGGGAATCTTGTTAAAGTTGAGGGTCGCATGGATTCCACTCAATATCAGCAGATTCTTGGGAATAATGTTGAAGAATTAGTCACAAAGTTGAAGTTACGCCGGGGCTGGATATTTCAACAAGACAACGACCCAAAACACTGCTCAAAATCTACCCGGGCATTTATGCAGAGGAACAAGTACAAGTACTGGACCCCTACAAATCTGCTGGGCTAGATAATCTGGACCCTCTCTTTCTGAAATTATCAGCCAAAATTGTTGCAACACCTATCACTAGCCTGTTCAACCTCTCTTTCGTATCGTCTGAGATTCCTAGAGATTGGAAAGCTGCCGCGGTCATCCCCCTCTTCAAAGGAGGAGACACTCTAGACCCAAACTGTTATAGACCAATATCCATCCTGCCCTGCCTTTCAAAAGTTTTCGAAAGCCAAGTTAATAAACAGATCACTGACCACTTCGAATCCCACCGTACCTTCTCTGCTATGCAATCTGGTTTCCGAGCTGGTCATGGGTGCACCTCAGCTACGCTCAAGGTACTGAACGATATCATAACCGCCATCGATAAAAGACAGTACTGTGCAGCCGTCTTCATCGACCTGGCCAAGGCTTTCGACTCTGTCAATCACCGCATTCTTATTGGCAGACTCAACAGCCTTGGTTTCTCAAGTGACTGCCTTGCCTGGTTCTCTAACTACTTTGCAGACAGGGTTCAGTGTGTCAAATCAGAGGGCCTATTGTCCGATCCTCTGGCAGTCTCTATGGGGGTGCCACAGGGTTCAATTCTTGGGCCAACCCTTTTCTCTATATACATCAACGATGTCGCTCTTGCTGCTGGTGACTCTCTGATCCATCTCTACGCAGATGACACCGTTCTGTATACATCTGGCCCCTCTTTGGACACTGTGTTTACTAACCTTCAAACAAGCTTCAATGCCATACAACACTCCTTCCGTGGCCTCCAACTGCTCTTAAACGCTAGTAAAACTAAGTGCATGCTTTTCTATCGAACGCTGCCAGCACCCGCCCACCGGACTATCATCACTACTCTCGACGGGTCCGAATTAGAATACGTGGACACCTACAAATACCTAGGCATCTGGTTAGACTGTAAACTCAACTTCCAGACTCACATCAACCATCTCCAATCCAAAATTAAATCCAGAATTGGCTTCCTATTTCGCAACAAAGCCTCCTTCACTCATGCTGCCAAACATGCCCTTGTAAAACTGACTATCCTACCGATCCTTGATTTCGGCGATGTCATTTACAAACTAGCCTCCAACACTCTACTTAGCAAATTGGATGTAGTCTATCACAGTGCCATCCGTTTTGTTACCAAAGCCCCATACACTACCCACCACTGCGACCTGTATGCTCTCGTTGGCTGGCCTTCATTATATATTCGTCGCCAAACCCACTGGCTCCAGGTCATCTATAAGTCATTACTAGGTAATGAGCCCTATCTCAGCTCACTGGTCACTATAGCAACACCCACCCGTAGCATGCGCTCCAGCAGGTATATCTCACTGGTCACCCCCAAAGCCAACACCTCCTTTGGCCGCCATTCCTTCCAGTTCGCTGCTGCCAATGACTGGAACGAATTGCAAAAATCACTGAAGCTAGAGGTTCCTATCTCCCTCACTAACTTTAAGCATCAGCTGTCAAAGCTGCTTATCGATCACTGCACCTGTATATAGCCCTTCTGTAAATAGCCCACACTACTACCTCATCCCCATATTTATTTTTGTTATTTTCACAAATCTTGCACTCCAGTATCTCTATTTGCACATCATAATTTGCACATCCTTCATTCCTGTGTTAATGATGATAATCTGTAATTTATCTCACCACTATGGTCTATTTATTGTCCTACCTCCTAACCTTACTGCATTTTGCACTACATTTTGCACTCTGTATTTAGATTTTCTATTGTGTTTTTACCATGTTTGTTTACTGTGTAACTCTGTGTTGTTTTTGTCGCACTGCATTGCTTTGTCTTGGCCAGGTCGCAGTTGCAAATGAGAACTTGTTCTCAACTGACCTACCTGGTTAAATAAAGGTGAAAAAAAAAAACAATGTTCTGGAATGGCCATCCCAGTCCCCAGACCTGAATATCATTGAGAATCTGTGGGATGATTTGAAGCGGGCTGTCCATGCTCGGCAACCATCAAACCTAACTGAACTGGAGATGTTTTGTAAGGAGGAATGGTCCAAAATACCTTCATCCAGAATCCAGACACTCATTAGAGGCTATAGGAAGAGTCTAGAGGCTGTTATTTTAGCAAAAGGAGGCTCTACTAAATATTGATGTGATTTTTCTGTTGGGGTGCCCATATTTATGCACCTGTCTAATTTCGTTTTGATGCATATTGCACATTTTCTGTTAATCCAATAAACCTCATTTCACTACTGAAATATTACTGTGTCCATCAGTTATTTGATAGATCAAAATGAAATTGCTGATCCAAACACCCAATTATTTATAAATGGAAATCATGGAAATTGTCAGGGGTGCCCAAACTTTTTCATATGACTGTATACATGTGTCTGTTTGCACAGTGGACCATCCACTGTAGTATACATGTGTCTGTCTGCACAGTTGACCAGACACTATAGCATACATGTCTGTCTGCACAGTGGACCAGCCGCTGTAGTATACATGTGTCTGTCTACACAGTGGACCAGACACTGTAGTATACATGTGTCTGTCTGCACAGTGGACTAGACACTGTAGTATACATGTGTCTGTCTGCACAGTGGACCAGACACTGTAGTATACATGTGTCTGTCTGCACAGTGGACCAGACACTGTAGTATACATGTGTCTGTCTGCACAGTGGACCAGACACTGTAGTATACATGTGTCTGTCTGCACAGTGGACCAGACGCTGTAGTATACATGTGTCTGTCTGCACAGTGGACCAGACACTGTAGTATACATGTGTCTGTCTGCACAGTGGAGCAGACGCTGCCCTGATCTGTTTGCACAGTGGACCAGACGCTGCCCTGACTTATCTGCATAGTGGACCAGACACTTCCCTGACCTGTCTGCACAGTGGACCAGACGCTGCCCTGACTTGTCTGCATAGTGGACCAGACACTGACTATAATAATACAAATAAAGGACCAGAGAAATTTATTAAATAGAGTTGGGGCTAGGGACACACTATCAGATAAACATCTAGAGGAAATATGATCTTGGTCTGTGCCAAATCAAACGCACCACTGTTTTATCTCTATGAGGACAAAATATACCCCAGTTGGTCAAGTTGAACGCTGGACCAAGACACAAGGATTTCCAAGCTTGACTTTCCAGATCCAATCTTATTGGCCTTTCTCAGGCAAGTACAGCTGAAATGTTAACACGTGCATCACCATGCTTCTCTTGTTTGTGGTTTGTCTTGAAAAAGGTCTCTGACCAAAATGTCAAGACCATAAGCAACGTGCAGCGCTAATATCTTGTGTGCAGGAGTTATTTTTTATTTATATCTTTGACAATTATGTCTCCTTCATTTGCCATGTTCTGTAAAGGATGGATCCAACCGAAGGCTTAAATACAGGTCACTTCTAGAAGGAGATCATTGAGGTTCTCAGTTACTGTCATGTGAATCTCTCACTCCTTAATCTCTCATGGACCAAATCATGCAATATTTTAATTCTGGGTTAAACGAGATGACTCACTCCTAAACTCTAAAAGGACATGTTGCTAAGGAGCAGCAGCCATGAGAACGTAGAGGACATGTTGCTAAGGAGCAGCAGCCATGAGAGCTTAGAAGACATGTTGCTAAGGAGCAGTAGCCATGAGAGCTTAGAGGACACTCAGTCTCAGCTCTACATAAACTCTCTGTCTCCCACCAACACACTCAGTCTCAGCTCTACATAAACTCTCTGTCTCCCACCACCACACTCAGTCTCAGCTCTACATAAACTCTCTGTCTCCCACCAAGATAGATAGATAGATAGATAGGTACTTTATTGATCCCCCGGGGGGGAAATTTCATTGTCAAGCAGCTACAACAAAACACAGGGCAGGTGCAAAATGCCACAACGAAAGTACACAAAAGACAGATACACGGTACATGATACATAGAGCGGCAGTATGAAAAAGTATAGAAATACAAGATATCTGGAGTGCAAAAAGCGCAAAGCTATAAAAAGGACATTGCATAGTATGGGTGGTTGGCTGAATATGTACACGATACGTTGGTGGATGTTGGATGGTTAACTATACTATACAGGTCGATGGCAGAGAAATACTTCAGTAGCTAAAAATGCGTATGATATGAGTGAGGGTAATAATAGTTAACTTAATAGACAGACTGGGTAAATGAACAGGTAAGTGAAAATTTTGCATGGTTAAATTAGCTGTACAGTTAGGTATACAGTTATATTTACAGATAAGTGAATACTTGCATGTTTACACAAACTGTACAGGTAAATGACAGGAAGAGATACTTTAATAGCTAAATGTGTGTATGATATCATTTGGGCTAATAATAGTAATTCCCTTAAAATACAGTCCTTAGTGCGCAGGGTTTAATTACAGACAACTGCACTTATTGCACATTCGATATACTAAAAGCAATGAGAAAAGGTGCAACTGGCAGGATACTAATATGCACTCCTGAGTGAATGCCTACGTCCAATAATTACTTACAATATTGCATGTGATATAATATAACAACTGTACATGAGTATGTATATACAGACCTGTATGAATAAATAGGTCCTGAGTGGATGAGTGCTGACGGACCAGAGTTACTCACGGATGGATGCATAATTGTTAAACTAGGTCCTAGCACCCCAACAGTTTCAGATCTATGTTGCCGACGGCACGGCACCCCGGTGAGGCATTATACAGTCTCATAGCCGCCGGCAGGAAGGACCTCCTGTAGCGCTCTCTGGCACACCGTGGTGGGATCAGTCTGTGACTGAAAGTGCTCCTCTGCGTCATAACCATAGCGTGCAGAGGGTGGGTGACATTGTCCATGATGGCCAGCAGTTTGGCCAGGATCCGTCTCTCCGCCACCTCCTCTAGAGTGTCAAGGCTCATCCCCAGGACAGAGCTAGCCTTCCTGATCAGCTTATTTACCCGAGAAGCATCACCGGCTTTGATGTTTGCTCCCCAGCACACCACTGCAACACACTCAGTCTCAGCTCTACATAAACTCTCTGTCTCCCACCAACACACTCAGTCTCAGCTCTACATAAACTCTCTGTCTCCCACCAACACACTCAGTCTCAGCTCTACATAAACTCTCTGTCTCCCACCAACACACTCAGTCTCAGCTCTACATAAACTCTCTGTCTCCCACCAACACACTCAGTCTCAGCTCTACATAAACTCTCTGTCTCCCACCAACACACTCAGTCTCAGCTCTACATAAACTCTCTGTCTCCCACCAACACACTCAGTCTCAGCTCTACATAAACTCTCTGTCTCCCACCAACACACTCAGTCTCAGCTCTACATAAACTCTCTGTCTCCCACCAACACACTCAGTCTCAGCTCTACATAAACTCTCTGTCTCCCACCAACACACTCAGTCTCAGCTCTACATAAACTCTCTGTCTCCCACCAACACACTCAGTCTCAGCTCTACATAAACTCTCTGTCTCCCACCAACACACTCAGTCTCAGCTCTACATAAACTCTCTGTCTCCCACCACCACACTCAGTCTCAGCTCTACATAAACTCTCTGTCTCCCACCAACAGTCTCAGTCTCAGCTCTACACCAACAGACCATATGGGAGTAAAACGATATCTCTCTCAATATGCTCCAAGTCTTGATATTGGAGCCAAATCCTTCAGACTACAAAGAGAAAGAACTACATGACACCAACTGAACCATGGTAAAAACATTCCAATTACACCAACTAAACCATGTTAAAAACATTCCAATTACACCAACTAAACCATGGTAAAAACATTCCAATTACACCAACTAAACCATGGTAAAAACATTCCAATTACACCAACTGAACCATGGTAAAAACATTCCAATTACACCAACTAAACCATGTTAAAAACATTCCAATTACACCAACTAAACCATGGTAAAAACATTCCAATTACACCAACTAAACCATGGTAAAAACATTCCAATTACACCAACTAAACCATGGTAAAAACATTCCAATTACACCAACTAAACCATGGTAAAAACGTTCCAATTACACCAACTAAACCATGGTAAAAACATTCCAATTACACCAACTAAACCATGGTAAAAACATTCCAATTACACCAACTAAACCATGGTAAAAACATTCCAATTACACCAACTGAACCATGGTAAAAACATTCCAATTACACCAACTAAACCATGGTAAAAACATTCCAATTACACCAACTGAACCATGGTAAAAACATTCCAATTAACTGTTTTACAGATCAATTCCTTTGACTGTTTTGGATGAGCTAGAGATGTTTTTTGCACAAGGAAAATTAGGAACGTTCCCTAAACCAGGTTTTGCTGGCCATGGTAAAAAAAAAATAATAATGTAAGCACATACAGTTGAAGTCGGAAGTTTACATACACCTTAGCCAAATACATTTAAACTCAGTTTTTCACAATTCCTGACATTTAATCCTAGTAAAATGTCCCTGTCTTAGGACAGTTATGATCACCAATTTATTTTAAGAATGTGAAATGTCAGAATAATAGTAGAGAGAATGATTTATTTCATATTTTATTTCTTTCATCACATTCCCAGTGGGTCAGAAGTTTACATACACTCAATTAGTATTTGGTAGCATTGCCATTAAATTGTTTAACATGTGTCAAACGTTTCAGGTAGCCTTCCACCAGCTTACCACAATAAAGTCAGTGAATTTTGGCCCATTCCTCCTGACAGAACTGGTGTAACTGAGTCAGGTTTGTAGGCCTCCTTGCTCGCACAACCTTTTTCAGTTCTGCCCACAAATGTTCTATAGGATTGAGGTCAGGGCTTTGTAATGGCCACTCAATACCTTGACTTTGTTGTCCTTAAGCCATTTTGCCACAACTTTCGAAGTATGCTTGGGGTCATTGTCTATTTGGAAGATCCATTTGCGACCAAGCTTTAACTTCCTGACTGTTGTTGCTTCAATATATCCACATATTTATCCTTCCTCATGATGCCATCTATTTTGTGAAGTGCACCAGTCCCTCCTGCAGCAAAGCACCCCCACAACATGATGCTGATGCTGCCACCCCCTTGCTTCACAGTTGGGATGGTGTTCTTTGCCTTGCAAGCGTCCCCCTTTTTCCCTCCAAACATAACGATGGTCATTATGGTCAGACAGTTCTATTTTTGTTTCATCAGACCAGAGGACATTTCTCCAAAAAGTACAATCTTTGTCCCCATGTGCAGTTGCAAACCATAGTCTGGCTTTTTTTATGGCGGTTTTGGAGCAGTGGCTTCTTCCTTGCTGAGCGGCCTTTCAGTTTATGTCAATATAGGACTCGTTTTACTGTGGATATAGATACTTTTGTACCTGTTTCCTCCAGCATCTTCACAAGGTCCTTTGCTGCTGTTTTGGGATTGATTTGAACTTTTTGCACCAAAGTACATTAATCTCTAGGAGACAGAACGCGTCTCCTTCCTGAGCGGTATGACAGCTGCGTGGTCCCATGGTGTTTATACTTGCGTACTATTGTTTGTACAGATGAACGTGGTACCTTCAGGTGTTTGGAAATTGCTCCCAAGGATGGACCAGAGTTCTTGGCTGATTTCAGGAGAACTGATTTTCCCATGATGTCGAGCAAAGAGGCACTGAGTTTGAAGATAGGCCTTGAAATACATCCACAGGTACACCTCCAATTGTCTCAAATGGTGTCAACTAGCCTATCAGAAGCTTCTAAAGCCATGACATCATTTTCTGGAAATGTTCAAGCTGTTTAAAGGCACAGTCAACTTAGTGTATGTAAACTTCTGACCTACTGGAATTGTGATATAGTGAATTATAAGTGAAATAATCTGTCTGTAAACAATTGTTGGAAGAATTACTTGTGTCATGAACAAAGTAGATGTCCTAACCGACTTGCCAAAACTATAGTTTGTTAACATGAAATCTGTGGAGTTGTTGAAAAATAACTTCAACCTAAGTGTATGTAAACTTCCAACTTCAACTGTACATAGAACCCAGAACAAGAACAGTTCATTTTAACTGCCTCTTTCCTCTCTGCACGACTGATATAAGCCATTTATCACAGACACCCACCTTCCACCTTTATGTGCTGTGCAAATGTGTTTGTGTGTGTCACAGGAGGTTGGTGGCACCTTAATTGGGGAGGATGGGCTCGTGGTAATGGCTGCAGAGGAGTAGGTGGAATAGTATCAAATAACTCAAACACGTGGTTTAATGTCATTCACTTACTCTGTTCCAGCCATTATTAAGAGCCGTCCTCCCCTCAGCAGCCTCCACTGGAGTGTGTATGTTTGTGTGAACAGTGATTCTAAGCAAATATATGTAGTCGATTCAGTGCATTCTTTTTAAAG
The DNA here is from genome assembly GCA_023634145.1 of Thymallus thymallus. Classification (NCBI taxonomy): domain Eukaryota; kingdom Metazoa; phylum Chordata; class Actinopteri; order Salmoniformes; family Salmonidae; genus Thymallus; species Thymallus thymallus. Next base: position 5,526,732 of record CM042398.1, on the reverse strand, counting down.
TGCATTACAAATCAAGACTTTTCTTACACTCAGAGTTGAAATCATTCAGACAGGAAGTCTTACCATTCCAAAGGTACTTCATTTAATTCTCAGTCTGTCACCATCTAGTGGCGATGAACATTAGTGCTGTTTACTAAGTGTGAGATGTTTGTCTTTGTTACAACAGCTACAGTCACTCTATGACTTGCATTAAAATGTAATGAATGACCGATAACCATGTTATTTTTTCTGTATGTTACACAATTCTCTGCTTTTCTGTGCTCCTCTCCATCATTCACTTACCACTGGTCCAGTCTTGTGGTGTCCCCTGGCCTGTCCCAAGGTATCCCCTGTCCTGTCCTGAGGTGCCCCCTGTCCTGTCCCGAGGTGTCCCCTGGCCTGTCGCTTAGTAGCCTGGTATGTGACTGCAGCAAGGCTGCAGCAGGGCAACTAGACATTCCTCAGAGTCAGGAAATAAACACTGTCTGGTTTAGCCTGCCTTGCTAAAGAAAGAGTCAAGGTTAACACACACACACACCTCCTCTATTGCCTGTCTATTCCTTAGCTTCCTGTATCAGTTTGTCCTTTACAACACTGGCAATCAGCCAGGATACACCTTATCGTTTTCATTGTCCAAATAAATGTCATTGCTTTCTGAATAAGGCCTTGATTTCTGAATAAGGACCAACAATTCAATTAAGACGTATTATATTTTTTATTGGAGATGCTGGATGCGATCATTTTGCAACATGCCAACATTAATTAGCACCTAAATAGATAAGACCAAGCTTAAATGGAATGTGATGCTTGTTTAAAAAATGTAACACTTTATTCAATTTCACACTACAGGGCCGAACCGAACCATGCCAAGCCGGGCTGGCCTAGTTATCCATCAACCATAGCTGCTGAAACTGTGCTGGAAAGAACAATGTATAAAATATTAAAATATATTGTTTCGATTGGCCTAGGCCTTACCGGTCCAGGACCAAATTCTCCTCTCGTGTGTTGAAAAAGAGGGCCAAAACTCTTGCCTCTGTCTTTTGTTCCGTTCCAACATTTTTAGGTCCATGTCTGTTCTCTAGCACAATATTCCATTGTAATGAGTTAGAGGGGCTGTCTATGAGGTTCAGGCAGCGACTACCTGGACTTGTCTGATAAGAAATATTCATTTTAATTTTCTGTTGCAAAATGTTTTACGTTGCATGCCCTAATGAACACGATCCTAGGGCACCAACTGTCCTCCCAACAGATAACTAATCATGGGTTATCAATGACATCAATCATTTCTTTATGAGTACATGGGAAGCATGGCAGATCTTAGGGATGCTCACTGGTAATGAGGACTCACAGTAGGAGGTATCCCTGGTTACATGGGGTGTATTAATGTATGTAATGGGTCTGAGACAAGACAAGGATGGCTATCAGACCAACACAGGCCATATCTCATTAACGCTGGGCTGCAGTACCTAACACAGGCCATATCTCATTAACGCCTGGCTGCAGTACCTAACACAGGCCATATCTCATTAACGCTGGGCTGCAGTACCTAACACAGGCCATATCTCATTAACGCTGGGCTGCAGTACCTAACACAGGTCATATCTCATTAACGCTGGGCTGCAGTACCTAACACAGGCCATATCTCATTAACGCTGGGCTGCAGTACCTAACACAGGCCATATCTCATTAACGCTGGGCTGCAGTACCTAACACAGGTCATATCTCATTAACGCTGGGCTGCAGTACCTGACACAGGTCATATCTCATTAACGCCTGGCTGCAGTACCTAACACAGGCCATATCTCATTAACGCTGGGCTGCAGTACCTAACACAGGCCATATCTCATTAACGCTGGGCTGCAGTACCTAACACAGGCCATATCTCATTAACGCTGGGCTGCAGTACCTAACACAGGCCATATCTCATTAACGCTGGGCTGCAGTACCTAACACAGGCCATATCTCATTAACGCTGGGCTGCAGTACCTAACACAGGCCATATCTCATTAACGCTGGGCTGCAGTACCTAACACAGGCCATATCTCATTAACGCTGGGCTGCAGTACCTAACACAGGTCATGACTGTTGTGTTCCTTCCCCGAAGAGGACAGCGAATCCAACTTTGGGGGAAAGGGGCCCGAGAAAACACAGCCTTTTGGTCGGTGCTTAAAATACCTAGATGTTCACAGAGACTGGATCATACCGCAACCATCCAGCTGAATTCAGACAGCATCATACAGCAAACATCCAGCTGAATTCAGACAGCATCATACAGCAAATATCCAGCTGTATTTAGACTGGATCATACAGCAGCCATCCAGCTGTATTCAGACTGGATCATACAGCAGCCATCCAGCTGGATTCAGACTGGATCATACAGCAAACATCCAGCTGGATTCAAGTGGGTTTGTTTAACAGCTAGGACAGTTTTAGTGGCTTCTACCATACTGCTAACAAGTTAGGTCTGAGGGGGAAAAAAAACGTATTTTCTACAAGCAGGTCACAAAACAGAGAGTACAACGCATTTCTATAGATGCTAATTAGTCATATCCAAGGTCCCTTCTTCGTTACTGGGATAGGTGAACATATTCACTATGACCCTTGGTCCTGTTCAGTAGGGCACAATGTAGTAAAACATGTTGAAATAAAAATTAAACAAGTGATTTTTATGGACAAGTCTAGGCATTCCCGTTTCAGTCCATTGAACAAAACCCTGGATAGTTACAGTACATGTGGTTGTTAGCCCCCTTTAAGCGTGGAAACAAACAAATCCTCACTGTTGATTGACGTACAGAACACTTGCATACCGTAGCCTACATAGCGCAGATTTCACTCAGTATGTGACTGCCTACCCAAACCCCAGTAACCCTATGCAGACCCAAACCCAGTAATCCTACGCAGACCCAAACCCAGTAACCCTACACACACTAAAACCCCAGTAACCCTACACAGACCCAAACCCAGTAACCCTACACACACTAAAACCCCAGTAACCCTACACACACTAAAACCCCAGTAACCCTACACAGACACTAAACCCCAGTAACCCTACACAGACCCAAACCCAGTAACCCTACACAGACACTAAACCCCAGTAACCCTGCACAGACCCAAACCCAGTAACCCTACGCAGACACTAAACCCTGTAACCCTACAGACACTAAACCCCAGTAACCCTACACAGACACTAAACCCTGTAACCCTACAGACACTAAACCCCAGTAACCCTACACAGACACTAAACCCCAGTAACCCTACACAGACACTAAACCCCAGTAACCCTACACAGACACTAAACCCTGTAACCCTACAGACACTAAACCCCAGTAACCCTACAGACACTAAACCCTGTAACCCTACAGACACTAAACCCCAGTAACCCTACAGACACTAAACCCCAGTAACCCTACACAGACACTAAACCCCAGTAACCCTACACAGACACTAAACCCCAGTAACCCTACACAGACACTAAACCCTGTAACCCTACAGACACTAAACCCTGTAACCCTACAGACACTAAACCCTGTAACCCTACAGACACTAAACCCCAGTAACCCTATACATACCCAAACCCCAGTAACCCTAAGTCCACTAAGTCCACTAGACTAACCTTACAGAAGTATTGGGTTGTATTTCTGCAGCCCTCCAATTTCACTCTCAAACATCCATAAACTCACGTTGGACAACTAAAAACATGGTTATATCGTCACTCACTATGCAGCATGTCACCCAGACTGGTGCTTGGCAGCATGTCACCCAGACTATTACCATGCAGCATGTCACCCAGACTGGTCCAGAACAACAAAGAGAGTCACAGGTCAGGATATCCCCAATTGGATCAAACAGGTATTATTGCCAACAATATGAACAGGTTTCTATTTAGATAGATAGATAGGTACTTTATTGATCCCCGAGGGGGAAATTTCTTCACATCAAAGATGGCAGCGGTGGGATTCGAACCCACACCTCCTGAGAGACTGCAGCCTTAATCCAGCGCCTTAGACCACTCGGCCACGCTACCCAGATCTACATTCTAAATGGTTAGCCAAGTTTCAATAATACAGCAGGCCGGGACTATCCAACGGTATGCAGATAGCATGGAGCTGCTGTGATGTTATGGAAACTGGAGATGTTGAGGGGTAGTAGAGCTGAGTGAGTGATCCACCATGTAAAGCTCGGGGCATGCCCAGGTTGTGGTTGGTCCTCTCCTGCCCCAGAGAGGCTTGGCTGGAATCATCATGTGCCTCTGGGGTGGCCACGGCACTGCAGACTATCAAAGTGGGCCTCTCGCAGGACGCGATTGATTTGGTGGTACGAGACCACATTAGTGGGGTTAGCTAGCTCTGAGGAGAGAGCCAAGCTGAGGGGACTGCATGGCCCAGGGGCGTAGGGTTGGGCCCCACTGAGGCTGTCCACGGCACACTGGCTACTGCTACTGCTGCTCCCCACCGCATGGTCCGGACTGCTGATCCCACTGCTCTCACTGTTGGACAACTGGATGATGAAGAGACAGTGGCGTTCAAGCATTAGCAAAAACAGTGCTGACTGACTATTGTTTCCTTATTCAGTGTCTGTCAACCAATTGAAAACCACACACACAGTAGGTTAACCATTTTAGCAAGTTTAACAGTTTTAGGCCCAATGGCACTGTTAGTTAAGTACAGGAAGGGAGCTTATGCCTAAGTGTAGGCTGACACTAGACTGCAGTTACCCTTAGCTGACAATGTACTGTTGGGGGGGGGGGTTCTCGTACGTACCTCCGAATCCCAGGCGTCCCGGCCCAACTCAGGAGAGAGGGGGTAAGCTCCTCTGCTCAACCTTTTGGCCTTAGGCACCAGCTGGCCATTCTCCTCTTCCCCACCACTCCGCTGTCGTTTCCTTATAAGGGGTTGAAAGACAAATACATTAGAATCTAAGATATAATACACATGCCAGACAGTGCAAGTTGAATGCAGATAAATAATGCAACGAACTCACCTGTTTTCAGTTAACATGTATTGATTGTGTCGTCCTAATGACAGGCCTTGCAGCTGGTTACGTGTCGTGGTCAATATAACGTTAGGGCGCAGTGACGAGTTGTTTTTCAGGACTAGGCTACTCGCAGTATGAATATGTTAACGGTTCAGCAAGCTACCAATTAGCGATCTAGCGAGTGTCCAACACAGTTGTTACAAGCCATCTAAAATACCTATGGTGGTATTTTAAGTGCCATGAAACCAGTGTCGAATATAGCTAGGTAACTAACAAAGGAAACACCGACGCTTGCTGACCTCACCCAAACATTAATGTGAACTACTTTATGAACAGCTAAGTTATTAAGTTAGCAACTAACGTTAGCAAACAGTCAAATCAGAAAATCAATAATATGGTAATGGTATACCTGCTGTTTTCGAAGTCAAATCATGGCTAGGAAAATTACTGTTGACAGACTAGCCAAGCTAGCAAGACGGTAACAATAGATTGATTGCTATCTGAAGTTAGCTAGTATATGGACAAATACGAGCAAGAGTTTAACCTTAACTAACATGTAAACAATGTGAGAGAAAGAAACCCGTCCTTACATTAGAGCTTTGGAGCTCAAAGCTGCAAGGAACCCAACTATTCTAACGTTAACTAGCTACAGTAACGTTAGCCTTCTCGAATCAATGACCCCCCAAAAAAAACAAATGTGGTATCTTCGGTGTATATAACAGTCTCACGGGTCAGATTATCCTGCTAGACAATGCGCTTTGTGGTAAAGAAAGACAAATAAATAGCTTGAAAGCTATATTTCAACAATTTCGCCGGTATCCACGCCCCAACATCTCTGCAGCCAGCTACCTCGCTGCAGTGACAACCTCTGCTGTTTACATGACCCTGCGACTGCGCAGTAAAGACAGAACGTTGTCAAGAGACACCACATGGTGTCGCTGTTTACTGACGTACCGCCTGGTACAGTCTACAGCCGGTACAGCCACTGGTGCAATATCTTGTTGTTACAATTATGCATATTGTAACCAATGATATCAATATTGTAACAGTGATTTCAATCAAATAGATTGAATACAATAAAACCCCGCATTGTTGTATTGTAAATAGCTTTCCATTAATATATATTTAAACAGATAACCCTTAAAGATTATGCTATTATACCGGGTACAAGAGGGCCCTGTATAATATGCATTACATGTTACCTTATGATAGACTATGCATAGTGATTATTGTACTCTTGAAGAACCCGGAAGTTTAGAGCCCAGTGTAAAAGGCTAGCCAACTAGTGACGTAAAAACGCCCCCGCGAGTGACTCAAGCGGAGGAAAGAGATGAACAAGATTAGTAGGGATTCACGGCATCAACAACGCTGTAGCATATAAAGGAATATCAAAATGGGTAACACCGACTCCAAACTGAATTTCAGGAAAGCAGTGATACAGCTGACAACCAAAACACAGGTTGGGTACCTTTGGAATATTTACTATAGGCTAACGTTGAGAAATAGGAAAATATATTAGTATAAATAGCGATGACAGAAAGAGCGCAGTAGCTGGTTGTACATCACTCGGAAGGTTAAGGGCTCTATTGGAAAACAAAAGATAGGGGCTGCATATAAACCGTCGTTTTGCAATTCAAATATTTGTTTAGATATGTTTTTTTTACCCCCCGCATGTCATGAAATGCTTCGCCTATTTGATCATGCGTTTTGTTAGGATATAATCAAATCCCCCGCAACGATTGCAGTGACATGCTGCCGTTTTAAATCCCTCATATGCATTATTCTGGCTCATTGTTATTATGGGGTGTTTTGCATTAGGTTTCTGCGTTATATGAGAAGTAGGCTCCTAAACCCATAGCCCAAACACCCCTTGTTCGCTGTCTAATAGACAGTGTCTATTCACAGTCTGCATGACCATAACTCCCTTCTGCAGGCCTGATCATCGGTAACATGAGAAACAGGTTGCTCAGTGTTTATCAAGTAGAGTATTTGTTGTTTATTTATTTGAATTATTATAGATCACCGATAACAAATCTCTTACGTAGGCGTCCTTGCTCCCTCCGTCCACAGATGTGGCAGGTGCACTGTAATGTGCAGAGATTAGAGCGAGAAAGCTCATATTTCCTGTTGTTGTAGAGACTAATAGCAATTAGGAAGAGACGGGCTGTTACATTGTCAACGTGTTGCTCCATCTGCTAACATGTGTTGAGATGCAACCTAGTTATTAGAATGACGTTACATTATTTATATTATTCAAGCCCTCTTTATGTCATAGTATCCTTATTGATATATTTGTTGATACTGAATGCATTTGTTGTGTGATTCGATATTCATAACATTACCCTATTACTTTCTATGACACTGTTATACATGCTGTTTTTATAATGATATAGGTTATCATTAGTCAGATTGGAGCAAGCCCAGATAAATCCAATGGGTTATGGGAAATGTAGTCTAAAAGCAGATACATGCATTTCCTACAGCCAGTGGAGGCCACAGACGATGCCTTCTGGGACCAGTTCTGGGCCGACACTGCTACCACTGTGCAGGATGTTTTTGCCCTGGTGCCAGCTGCGGAGATCCGAGCTGTTCGGGAGGAGTCCCCCTCCAATCTGGCAACCCTCTGCTATAAGGTAGAATGATGATGATGAGGATGTTATGGAGGTGGAACTGCACTGGGCTGCAGCAGATTGACCAGAAAGGTTTCCCAGACTAGGATTAAGCCAATACTCATGGACTAAAAAGCTCTTTCAATGGAGATTCTCCACTGAGAATTCCTTTTAGTCCTGGACTAGGCTTAATCTATCTGGGAATCCGTCCCATAGTGTTCAGATACGCACTCTAAGTCTAAACCCATTTATTTTAGGTACTGGATGCAAGCTGTACAAACATCAAGTGCATTCCACAGAGATATTGTTACGAAACCTTGCACCTTTTATTGAGTAGCTGGCTGGCTGGCAGAGGCGTCTGTCAGTGAGTCAGTGCCCGCTGCTCTTGGATGCAGGAAAGAAGCAAGCTGTCCTCCCTTCCTGTCTCTGACTCCCTGCTTCCTTTATAAACTGCCTATCAGAAACAAAACATACCTACTGTTAGGGCTGGGGGCTCTCTAATGGAACAGGACAGACTGTTGGGGCTGGGGGCTCTCTAATGGAACAGGACAGACTGTTGGGGCTGGGGGCTCTCTAATGGAACAGGACAGACTGTTGGGGCTGGGGGCTCTCTAATGGAACAGGACAGACTGTTGGGGCTGGGGGCTCTCTAATGGAACAGGACAGACTGTTTCATAATAGGCCATCACCCTTTCAATTGTAAATTCTTCACGTTTTACCAGTGAAACATCCAAACTGCTGCCAACATCTGCTGCCAATCATTTGAATGATCGCAATCAGTTTCATGGGAATATGCATTTAGATCTTCTTGAATTACAGTTTTGTGAGTGAATTAAAGCAGATGACAAACTACACTGAACAAAAATATAAACACAACATGTTTCATGAGCTGAAATAAAAGATCCCAAAAATGTTCCATACACACAAAATGCTTATTTCTCTAAAATGTGTTTACATCCCTGTTAGTGAGCATTTCTCCTTTGCCATGATAATCCATCCACCTGACAGTTGTGGCATATCAAGAAGCTGATTAAACAGCATGATCATTACACAGGTGCACCTTGTGCTGGGGACAATAAAAGGCCATTCTAAAATGTGCTGTTTTGTCACACAACACAATGCCACAGATGGGCTGGGGGCCTCCCTAATGGAATGGGGAGGAGCTTAGATGTGCCCTTGATACTGATTGATGTCTGATATTTGATAAATCATGGCTGTGTTCTGTAACATCATGGCTGTGTTCTGTAACATCATGGCTGTGTTCTGTAACATCAGGGCTGTGTTCTGTAACATCATGGCTGTGTTCTGTAAGCACAGCATGAAAGAATACAGAGTGGAACAGGGAGGTACTACCAGAACTAATCCAATAACAACCACTTGTTTTCCATTGTAAAACGTGTTGTTATGTTGTGTCCAGACGTAGGCTTCAATCTGCTGTAGTGAATAGTGTATAGTGCTTTGGAAGGGTTATTTGCTCTAACGAAAGAAGTGTTGATAAATGTTTTGATTTTATTTGCGCATGTGATGAATTTAATATTAGTATGACTCAATGTAATGTACTAAACATAGCTGATGTGATTAATGTCATTTCTCTGTGTACTTTATCTGATCATGAGTGACTGTGTTTGCGTGCATACTTGTATGTGTGGGTCTTTGCCAATATTTATAATGCCTAGGGCATATCTCCCCCAGGCCATCTCTACCCAGGCCGTCTTTCCCCCAAGCCATCTCTCCCCCAAGCCATCTCTCCCCCAGGCCGTAATTATAACACCAAGGCCATCTCTCCCCCAGGCCGTAATTATAACACCCAGGCCATCTCTCCCCCAGGCTGTAATTATAACACCCAGGGCATCTCTCCCCCAGGCCGTAGAGAAGCTGGTGCAGGCAGCAGAGTCAGGATGCCCCTCTGAGAAGGAGAAACAGATTGTTCTGAACTGTAGTCGTATGCTGACCCGCATCCTGCCCTACATCTTTGAGGACCAAGACTGGAGGGGCTTCTTCTGGTCCACTGTGCCTGGTGCTGGAAGAGCTGTGGTGAGTAGAGGGGTTTCTTCTGGTCCACTGTGCCTGGTGCTGGAAGAGCTGGGGTGAGTGGAGGGACTTATTCTGGTCTACTGTGCCTGGTGCTGGAAGAGCTGGGGTGAGTGGGTGGTTGTTCTGGTCCACTGTGCCTGGTGCTGGAAGAGCTGGGGTGAGTGGGTGGTTGTTCTGGTCCACTGTGCCTGGTGCTGGAAGAGCTGGGGTGAGTGGGTGGTTGTTCTGGTCCACTGTGCCTGGTGCTGGAAGAGCTGGGGTGAGTGGGCGGCGGGTGTGTGGGAGTCAAAAAGAGGAGGAGTATACTGTATGTAGAGTTGGCTAAGGTTTGAGACACACTTACAGTACAATTTGATCACCCTGTTGCAGAAGAACAATGCAGGAAATGTTTAACTTGTAGTGTATTTGTAGTTGTAGTTGCAAATTTCAGACTTGATTTTCCCTTATGAAAAATCTATCAACCCTTGCACAAATGTCCATTAAATATAATCCACATAATAATTCACATTCCCTGTTCCTGCAGGATTATATTCCTGCTGTAGCAAACTGGCTCTAATGTAAACCTAATTATAAATCGGGCAGCATGATTTAATTTGCGCAATGAAAATGTTGCCCTTAGTCAGATTTCAAATGATAATCACCTACAGCTGTAGATCAGTGTAGGCTAACCTCTTATTGCAGCTAACACCCACATAACTGCTGCAAGCACCAGTGTTTTGGCATGGTTGTTTTTGGCTATACAGCACAAACAGATCTGGGACCAAGCTAGACAGACTACCCACTCTTACTTTTTACAAACGCATGTCAGTAAATATATCAGCCTGTTCATTTGTCATCTTAACATGAATGAGTCTTAGATGTCTGTAGTCCCTGCGCTGCAGCCAAGTAAGACTGGTGGATATGTGGGAGGAAATTGGCTTCTGTTGCATTATTATTATTTTTTTAATACTTCATTCATCTCACTAATTAGTTTCCTCATTCCAGTAGATGGTATGTTTCACCCATAGTACACCATGGTTGTGGGCACGCAATACACCATGATGAGTAGAGAAAAACACGTCTCTCAGGTGCATATTCTTCTTCTCTTGATTACCTTATTAGTTTCTTCCTACATGGTAAGGTAAGAGGAAGTAGCATCCTAAACGTTCAGCGGAACTCTAGTTCCTCATTAGACATTCAGAAATGTCAGGATGCTTTGACAAACAATTCAATCAAAAGTTTCTGGGTATGCTTTTCATCAGAATATAAATAACATTAACATTAAAGTCATTGTGAGTGCTCTTACCAAAGATGTTTCTGTTTGCTATAGATGGTAACAAAGTGCCCTCCTGTCCCCCCGTCCTCCACCATCCTCCTGTCCCCCCGTCCTCCACCATCCTCCTGTCCACCCGTCCTCCACCATCCTCCTGTCCCCCCGTCCTCCACCATCCTCCTGTCCCCCCGTCCTCCACCATCCTCCTGTCCCCCCGTCCTCCACCATCCTCCTGTCCCCCCGTCCTCCACCATCCTCCTGTCCCCCCGTCCTCCACCATCCTCCTGTCCCCCCATCCTCCACCATCCTCCTGTCCCCACCATCCTCCTGTCCACCCGTCCTCCACCATCCTCCTGTCCCCCCATCCTCCACCATCCTCCTGTCCCCACCATCCTCCTGTCCCCCCGTCCTCCACCATCCTCCTGTCCCCCCGTCCTCCACCATCCTCCTGTCCCCCCGTCCTCCACCATCCTCCTGTCCCCCCGTCCTCCACCATCCTCCTGTCCCCCCGTCCTCCACCATCCTCCTGTCCACCCGTCCTCCACCATCCTCCTGTCCCCCCGTCCTCCACCATCCTCCTGTCCCCACCATCCTCCTGTCCCCCCGTCCTCCACCATCCTCCTGTCCCCCACCATCCTCCTGTCCCCCCGTCCTCCTGTCCCCACCGTCCTCCTGTCCCCACCATCCTCCTGTCCCCCCGTCCTCCACCGTCCTCCTGTCCCCACCGTCCTCCTGTCCCCACCATCCTCCTGTCCCCCCGTCCTCCACCATCCTCCTGTCCCCACCATCCTCCTGTCCCCCCGTCCTCCACCATCCTCCTGTCCCCACCATCCTCCTGTCCCCCCGTCCTCCACCATCCTCCTGTCCCCCACCATCCTCCTGTCCCCCACCGTCCTCCTGTCCCCACCGTCCTCCTGTCCCCACCGTCCTCCTGTCCCCCACCGTCCTCCTGTCCCCCACCATCCTTCTGTCCCCCACCATCCTCCTGTCCCCACCATCCTCCTGTCCCCACCGTCCCCCACCGTCCTCCTGTCCCCCACCATCCTCCTGTCCTCCACCATCCTCCTGTCCCCCCACCATCCTCCTTCAAAGACAGATGATATGGATGATGATGAAGGAGCTCGTCCACTGGCCGAGTCTCTGCTCCTTGCCATGGCCGACCTGCTCTTCTGTCCTGACTTCACTGTGAACAGCCACCGGAGAGGACCTGTGAGTACTCTCATCGGATCCAGTGCTAATTCATTTTGATTTAACCTTTATTTTAGCAGGGAGTCCCATTGAGACCAAGGTCTCTTTTGCAAGTGAGCCCTACATCTTAACAACTACACAACAATTACCCAATCACAGCAGCATAGGAAATACACCAAGAAAATACAAAAACACAATGATAAAAAACAACCCTCAGTAAAGAGTTCTTGAAGTTGACTGAAATAGGTGGAACTCATTTTAGGGTGGTTGTTTCCTGCAGTCAAATGACCTAGTGGCCTCAGGGGTGGAATATTATTAATATTTTTCATAATTTCATAACTAATAAACATTATAAAAAATAAATTATTATCCTGTGTTTCTATTTCAAACGGTCTTGTGTGATGTAAATAAAATGTAATATTGGGATGCAAACTCAAAATGGAATATTTTTCAACTTTATATCTGACATGGTACACGTGTCTTCTTTTTTAAAGCCCATAAACCACGTGTGTGAGGTGTATACTTTTGTTTCAAAGTAGATTTGTTTAAGACCACCAAGAAACATGGTGTGACCCCTGATTTAGCCCACTGCAGTAAAATGTTAATATTTAGAGACAATACTTCATAGTAGGTGCCAGTACTCAAGAGGTAGAAAATCCCAGGGGCCAATACTTGAAATCATGGGTGGCCAACCCATAGAACTAGAATTACTTCAACAGACATTCCCATCCATGTCAACATTCTGTGATTAGTGGCTGTATGGAGTGTAACCATGAGCAATGTTCTCTCAAATTGTTTGGGTCACTGACCAAATTTGAGGTCTCATTTTCACATGGAAACAGCTTTTGATTTCTATGATGTAGCCAGTGATGTAGTGGTAAAAAAAAAGGTGGGTAAACTATGAATTTCTCTGGATAATTTTGATACGACAAATCATTCATCAATATAATCTTAAACTTATTACATTTTTAAACAGTATAAATTAATTGCATTTGATGCAAGTCTACTAAAAAGGAAGGCCTAGTGTAGGTAATTAATCAGGTTATTCATCTAAAAAAGAATCATCTGGACTGAACACACATTCCACCAAACATACGTATTGCAAATATTTGTATTGACATGAATAATTATCTGATATGAGCTACACTGCAAATACAGTAAGTATGTTGAAGCCCTAAAGAGCTCTAGTGTGGATACAATATGTGATGATAAACAATGTATTCATGTACAATACATTCATGTTACACATGAAACCGGTGACAACTAATATTTGCAGTTTATCACATTTTCTTGCAGAACTCATTGTCTGAACACTTGCCGAAAAACCAAACAAAACTAATCATTTGACTAATTGAAGTCAGTATGTCAGCCACATTCAAAATTCTTGTCTGCATGTGTTTGTGTTTTTAATCACAGATTTCAATGGAAATGTCAAGAACAACTATTAGTTCCTCTTTAGGACAACAATGGCCAAAGTGCTAGCTAGTGGGGAAGGTGAAGATAGATAGATAGATAGATAGATAGATAGATAGATAGATAGATAGATAGATAGATAGATAGATAGATAGATAGATAGATAGATAGATAGATAGATAGATAGATAGATAGATAGATAGATAGATAGATAAGTTTAAAAAAGTTTTGTATGTCTGTCATCTCTGTCTGATTGAGACCGATTGTTGCCGCCAGCGCTCGCTGGTTCTAAGCCGAGGTTGGGATGTTCTACATCATCAGTGTATAGCGTGCACGCGGGTGAGCATGCGCAGGCGAACATAACGAGCATACTTCGCATGCCTGAGTAATACTGGGAACGCGGTAATAAATAGGTAAACAATAATTAATTAAATAAAAATGTGCGTAAACGGCGTTTACCCTCTACTACAACCCCGGATGTAGCCTACAGTAGCCTATATGTGGTGTTCAATGCAGACCAAAATGTGCATGAAACTTTTAAAAACATGTTTACATTATGAAGGGCTTGACATCAATGTATTTTTTTTAAAACTTGGGCTGTAACACCATGGGCCAAATAGGTGACTGTAAATGACATTGTATTGTGTTGTATGATGCAAGAAACCACTTTACAAAAAAAGTACTACCATACAGCGAATTAGACAATGTAGGCTACCCGTCGGACTATTGTCTTATTTGTATATTCAAGCCTGTCTCAAAATACTACACTGACCCTTTAATTAAGACAAGGTTTTTACCTGACTGGCTTTTTTTTTTTTACCTTTATTTAACCAGGTAGGCCAGTTGACAACAAGTTCTCATTTACAAATGCGACCTGGCTACATTTTTTGCCAACATGTTTTGTGCAGTTGTAGGAAGCATAACTCCTATACTTATCTATGTGGGGTAATAACTCGCTAATTAGCAAAGAATATCAACACATGTGCACACGCGCGGCACTGCGCTCTGATCTGAACTGGTCTAAAAAGCGCATTCACTGCGGGTGATTGAAAGACCACATGGCTACCCCCGCCAATAGAATTCTGCCCTTTGCGCTCTGGCTCTGCCTACAACAAAATAACGGACTCAGTCTTGCAAAGTTAAATCTGTTTTGGTTTGTTGCATTGAAAAGAGGCTGATATTTGTTGATTCAATCACTTTACTTAAAACCAATTACGTATATAAACCCTGGATTGCTGATTATATGGCCGCAGTCCACTCTCGTCCACTTACCCTCGCTTTATGCCCTTGGGGGAATCCCCGTCGCCATCTTGGCAAGCGGTCCAAATGATTAGCCAAGCAAGGGAAGTTTGCAACGTAAGCCCATTCAGCCCTCGTTTTTAGTCGAGTTTGCAAGTGTACAATTATGTTCACACGGGCCTGTACTCCCCATAATAAAATTCGCGTCGATTGTATATCCGCTAAGAAAAGTCAGCGAAAACTGAAAAACAACTTCAATGGAGAAGTCAACATACAAGTGTAAGTTAAAACGAATGCAAATAAATTAGAAATTGTGCTACTAATGCACATGGCGGCACAAACACGTCTCGTAAAAGTAATTATGTTTTTGTTTGGTTCGTTTTTGGAAAATTCATTAATTAGCTAGCTATCATACAGTAGGTGTATATTAATAATTATATAGTTAATGTAAATAAATATGCAATCATAATTGACTGTAGCGCATATAAAGCACACACAACCTACATTGGCTGACAACACATTTCCAGGCAAGTGTGATCCATTTAAAAATGATTTATTCATCCCTTTCCCTGCAAGTGTACACTCGTCAGACATCATGAAACGTCATCAGAAGTGTCCACTTAATTTGAGGGCTGAGGGGATAGGATGTGTATTTTAAGTATTTGGACTGCAAGCCTAAGTATTGGCCACTGGTCGGCCATATTGGCACTCCCTAGTAGAAGCAGTCCTCCATAGGAATTAATTGAATTCTACAGTATTTCAATTCAGTGTTTCAAGTACAAAATTACATGTATTTAAGTATTTTCTTGTTTTAGTGAGACCAGTAACATTAGTACTAAAAAATAAATACCTTAAGAAGAAAAAAGAATGTAGACATTAATGAAGACATTTCTATAGCTTCCAAAATCTGTTTTTACAATTGAGGAGGAGTACCAAGATGGCTGCGTGGTGACTTCAATACAGCACCCCCTGGTAGTCATCCAGGGTTTATACACACCATTGCTTAAAACATGCATGTATTACTTGTTATAGGCATGCATGAACCTCTATAATGTCTTATTATAAGGCTTAAAATATACAGAATAATATTATGTCTGCCATTTAGCAGACACTTTTATCCAAAGCAACTTACAGTCATGTGTGCATACATTTTATGTTTGGGTGGCTTAGGGAATCAAACCCACTACTCTGGTGGTGCAAGCACCATGCTCTACCAACTGAGCCACACAGGACCACCGTAGGTTTTGCTGTGAAATTGTCAACTAACACATTGTTAACTTCATATGGTATATTCATTGTTTCAGATTACTGAACAATGATGTAATGGTGTAGGGAGCAGTAGTAGCTCTATCCCAGTAGTTATTGGGATTGATGGTCCCATAATGATGTCACCATCCTACAGGACTCTGTGGAGGACATGCAGACCATAGACAGCTGTGAGTATATCTGGGAGGCAGGGGTAGGGTTCGCCCAGTCCCCCCCACTCAACTACATCCACGACCTCAACAGGTGAGTCACACAGTGATGAGAGTCCTTATGTTGACGTCTGTGTTCTGATTATCTTTTATGATCCCCCCCCCCTCTCTCTCTCTCTCTCTGTGTGTCTTTCTCTCTCTCTGTGTGTCTTTCTCTCTCTCTCTCTCTCTCTCTCTCTCTCTCTCTGTGTCTTTCTCTCTCCCACAATGAACCTCTCCTGCTATGTATGTTCTTGGCCACTCAGGACAGAGCTGCTGAGGCTGCTGCTGACCTGTTTCTCTGAGGCCATGTACCTCCCTCCCTCCTCGGACAACACGATCCTCAACCCCTGGGTCAGCTTCTTCTGCTCCATGGAAAACAGGTGAGGTGCACACAAACACACACATACACATACAACCCCCCCCAATCCCACACACATACACACCAAACCACATCTTTTTAAAACAACTGACACAAATGATCCCTCTGTCCACCTACCTCAGGCATGCCCTGCCTCTCTTCACCTCCCTGGTGAACGTGGTGTGTGCCTACGACCCAGTGGGCTATGGCATCCCCTACAACCACCTGCTCTTCTCCGACTACCGTGAGCAGCTGGTGGAGCAGGCCGTGCAGATCCTCATCGTCACCCTGGAGCACGAGGGAGGAGGGCTGGCCCACCGACCCCCCTCTCCCTCCAGCATGGAGGACCAGGATGTAAGACCTGTACAGGTGGTGGGGAGAGGGTGATAGTGTGTGTCTCGTGAGTGAGTGAGTGAGTGAGTGAGTGAGTGAGTGAGTGCCTGCCTGCCTGCCTGCGTGTGTGTGCCTGTCAATAGAAAAGATAACTCCCAAAGATCACATTTCATTCAACATACATTGTGCTAACATTCACCTTCAGAGACCAGTGGCCTGTTATGATCCGTTGTGCTAACATTCACCTTCAGAGACCAGTGGCCTGTTATGATCCGTTGTGCTAACATTCACCTTCAGAGACCAGTGGCCTGTTATGATCCGTTGTGCTAACATTCACCTTCAGAGACCAGTGGCCTGTTATGATCCGTTGTGCTAACATTCACCTTCAGAGACCAGTGGCCTGTTATGATCCGTTGTGCTAACATTCACCTTCAGAGACCAGTGGCCTGTTATGATCCGTTGTGCTAACATTCACCTTCAGAGACCAGTGGCCTGTTATGATCCGTTGTGCTAACATTCACCTTCAGAGACCAGTGGCCTGTTATGATCCGTTGTGCTAACATTCACCTTCAGAGACCAGTGGCCTGTTATGATCCGTTGTGCTAACATTCACCTTCAGAGACCAGTGGCCTGTTATGATCCGTTGTGCTAACATTCACCTTCAGAGACCAGAGGCCTGTCATGGCCCTCAGTGGTTGCTGTTACATTCTCTGTCTCTCTCTCTGCAGTGTGTGGGCCCTGACAACCTGTTTGTAAACTACCTTTCAAGAATTCACAGGGAAGAGGTACAGTCATTCTTGTTGTCATATTTTTCACACATTTCCTCCTTTTAATGGTGCGTTACATGTAGACTGAATGCTATGCTAACCATTGTTTTAGTTGTGAGTGATGTTCAGTCTCATTTAACCAGGCTACACTACAAGTGCAGATATGTGTAAAAAAAAACCCTAGTCTAAAGGTCTGGCCCTTTTCTAAAGGTCATGTGACCCCCTCAGTAGGACTACAACTTTGTAGTTCATTCTTATTTGTAGTTCTCCCTTATCTGTAGTTCTCTCTGTTATCTTGTTTACACACTTTATCTAATGGTACATTGAAAGTGCACATTTGCTATGTGAAAATATGTTAGTTTAAAGATCTCAAATAAAAATCTGGACCTCAAAGCCAGTTCCACTGCTTTTATTCATCCTTCCCTTCTAATCAGGGACTGATTTAGACCTGGGACATCAGGTGGGTGCAATTAATGACCTGGGACATCAGGTGGGTGCAATTAATGACCTGGGACATCAGGTGGGTGCAATTAATGACCTGGGACATCAGGTGGGTGCAATTAATGACCTGGGACATCAGGTGGGTGCAATTAATGATCAGGTAGAACAGAAAACCAGCAGTACTCCGGACCTGGTAGAGTAAGATTTGAATACCTGTGGTCTAAAGTTTGACACTAGGTTCTCTTGTCACCCCCTCTCCAGGACTACGACTTTGTGTTGAAGGGACTGGCTCGCCTGTTGGTAAACCCTCTGATGCAGACCTACCTGCCCAACTCCACCAAGAAGATTCAGTTCCACCAGGAGCTGTTGGTGCTCTTCTGGAAGCTCTGTGACTTCAATAAGGTAATATATAATATAATAATAATATTATTATTATTATTATTATTATTATTATTATTATTATTATAATATAACCTGATCCCAGATCTGTGTTATTCCTTACCATACTGTAGGAGTGGTTAGCTATACAGCACAAACAGATCTAGGACCAGGCTAGTAGGAAACCATACAGGTTGTGATTTTAAAAAACAACATTTTAGTTAGATACACCTTCTGACACAAGCATCATCAGTGAATACACAACAGGTAGAAGACAAATGTTTGGACACACCTACTCATCAAAACTATGAAATAACACATAACGCAAAAAAGTGTTAAACATATTTTAGATTCTTCAAAGTAGCCTCCCTTTGCCTTGAAGACAGCTTTGCACACTTTTGGCATTCTCTCACCCAGATTCACCTGGAATGCTTTCACCTGGAATGCTTCACCTGGAGTTCCCACATATGTTGAGCACTTGTTGGCTGCTTTTCATATATTCTGCGGTCCAACTCATCCCAAACCATCTCAATTGGATTGAGGTTGGGCGATTGTGGAGACCAGGTCAGCTGATGCAGCACTCATCACTCTCCTTCTCAGTCAAATAGCCCTTACACAGCCTGGAGGTGTGTTGGGTCATTGTCCTGTTGAAAAACAAATGATAGTCCCACTAAGCGCAAACCAGATGGGATGGCGTGTCACTGCAGAATGCTGTGGTAGACATGCTGGTTAAGTGTGCCTTGAATTCTAAATAAATCACTGACAGTGTCACCAGCAAAGCACCATCACACCTCTTCCTCCATGCTTCACGGTGGGAACCACACATGCAGAGATCAAACGTTCACCTACTCTGCGTCTCACAAAGACAAGGCGGTTCGAACCAAATATCTCAACTGTACTATCTCAACTCATCAGACCAAAGGACAGATTTCCATCGGTCTAATATCCATTGCTCGTGTTTCTTGGCCCAAGCAAGTCTCTTCTTATTATTATTGTCTCCCTTCTTATTTTATTATTCTTATCATGGTTTCTTCAACCATGAAGGCCTGATTCACGCGGTCTCCTCTGAAGAGTTGATGTTGAGATGTATCAGTTACTCTGTGAAACATTTATTTGGCCTGCAATTTCTGAGGCTGGTAACTCTAATGAACTTATCCTCTGCAGCGGAGTTAACTCTGGGTCTTCCTTTCCTGTGGCAGTCCTCATGAGAGACAGTTTCATCATAGCGCTTGATGGTTTTTGTGACTGCACTTGAAGAAACTTTAAAAGTTCTTGAAATGTTCCGGATTGATTTACCTTCATGTCTTAAAGTAATGATGGACTGTTGTTTCTCTTTGCTTATTTGAGCTGTTCTTGCCATAATATGGACTTGGTATTTTACCAAATAGGTCTATCTTCTGGGTACCACCCTTACTTTGTCACAACACAACTGATTGGCTCAAAAGCATTAAGATAGATCAAAGAAATTCCACAAATTAACTTTTAATAAGGCACACCTGTTAATTGCCAGGTCGCAGTTGCAAATGAGAACTTGTTCTCAACTGACCTACCTGGTTAAATAAAGGTGAAATAAAATAAAATAAAATAAATTGAAATTCATTCCGGTTTACTACCTCATGAGCTGGTTGAGAGAATGCCAAGAGTGTGCGCAAAGCTGTCATCAAGGCAAAGGGTGGCTACTTTGAAGAATCTCAAATATTAAATATATTTGATTTGTTTAACACTTTTTTTTAGTTACTACATGATTCCATATGTGTTATGTCATAGTTTTGATGTCTTCACTATTATTCTACAATGTAGAAAATAGTACAAATAAAGAAAAACCCTTGAATGAGTAAGTAGGTGTCCAAACTTTTGACTGGTACTGTATATACAGTATTTACACAATAATGACAGTACATTTGGTCGCTGTGATGATTGCGGGTCTGATTTCCCACGGGGGACCAGTACGAAAAAAGTATTAATGTATGCATCACTACTTTAAGTCGCTCTAGATAAGAGTTTCTGCTAAATGACAGGTAGAAGACAGTAGATTTGGTTGCTGAGATGAACAAGATCTTCGTTAAATCAATTAATGAGTCCAAATAAAATGGAGGACTAGCCAACCCTCAACAGAGAAACAAACACCCATCACATTCTAATAACCCATACCACTGTCTCTCTCTCTCTCTCTGCCCATCACATTCTAATAACCCATACCACTGTCTCTCTCTCTCTCTCTGCCCATCACATTCTACTAACCCATACCACTGTCTCTCTCTCTCTCTCTGCCCATCACATTCTAATAACCCATACCACTGTCTCTCTCTCTCTCTCTCTCTCTCTGCCCATCACATTCTAATAACCCATACCACTGTCTCTCTCTCTCTCTCTGCCCATCACATTCTAATAACCCATACCACTGTCTCTCTCTCTCTCTCTCTCTCTCTCTCTCTCTCTCTCTCTCTCTCTCTCTCTGCCCATCACATTCTAATAACCCATACCACTGTCTCTCTCTCTCTCTCTCTCTCTCTCTCTCTCTCTCTCTCTCTCTCTCTGCCCATCACATTCTAATAACCCATACCACTGTCTCTCTCTCTCTCTCTCTCTCTCTCTCTCTCTCTGCCCATCACATTCTAATAACCCATACCACTGTCTCTCTCTCTCTCTCTCTCTCTCTCTCTCTCTCTCTCTGCCCATCACATTCTAATAACCCATACCACTGTCTCTCTCTCTCTCTCTCTCTCTCTCTCTGCCCATCACATTCTAATAACCCATACCACTGTCTCTCTCTCTCTCTCTCTCTCTCTCTCTCTCTCTCTCTGCCCATCACATTCTAATAACCCATACCACTGTCTCTCTCTCTCTCTCTCTCTCTCTCTCTCTCTGCCAATCACATTCTAATAACCCATACCACTGTCTCTCTCTCTCTCTCTCTCTCTCTCTCCATCACATTCTAATAACCCATACCACTGTCTCTCTCTCTCTCTGCCCATCACATTCTAATAACCCATACCACTGTCTCTCTCTCTCTCTGCCCATCACATTCTAATAACCCATACCACTGTCTCTCTCTGCCCATCACATTCTAATAACCCATACCACTGTCTCTCTCTGCCCATCACATTCTAATAACCCATACCACTGTCTCTCTCTGCCCATCACATTCTAATAACCCATACCACTGTCTCTCTCTCTCTCTCTCTCTCTGCCCATCACATTCTAATAACCCATACCACTGTCTCTCTCTCTCTGCCCATCACATTCTAATAACCCATACCACTGTCTCTCTCTCTCTCTCTCTGCCCATCACATTCTAATAACCCATACCACTGTCTCTCTCTCTCTCTCTGCCCATCACATTCTAATAACCCATACCACTGTCTCTCTCTCTCTCTCTCTCTCTCTCTCTCTCTCTCTCTCTCTCTCTCTCTCTCTCTCTCTGCCCATCACATTCTACTAACCCATACCACTGTCTCTCTCTCTCTCTGCCCATCACAGAAGTTCCTGTTCTTTGTATTGAAGAGCAGTGATGTTCTGGACATCCTGGTACCCATCCTCTTCTATCTTAATGACGCCAGGGCCGACCAGTGTGAGTACAGTCTGTAGACACGCAAACACACATGCACATGCCAGGGTGTGAGTATAGCTTGTAGGGAATATACTATATATCTGTATGTAGGGACTGGAATATACTATATAAATGACTCAAGTAAAAGTGGAAGTCACCCAGTAAAATACTACTTGAGTAAAAGTCTAAAAGTATTTGGTTTTAAATATACTTAAGTATAAATAATTTCAAATTCCTTATATTGATCAGAGGCAGTAGGGATGACCAGGGAGGTTATCTTCATAAGTTTATGAATTAGACAATTTTCCTGCTAAGAATTCAAAATGTAACGAGTACTTTTGGGTGTCAGGGAAAATGTATGGAGTAAAAAGTACATATTTTTCTTTATGAATGTAGTGAAGTTAAAGTAAATGTTTTCAAAAATATCAATAGTAAAGTATTATATCCCAAAATACTTTATAGTACTTTTTCTTTTAGTACTTCTAATAACCCATATATATATACACACACACACACACACACACAGTGGGGAGAACAAGTATTTGATACACTGCCGATTTTGCAGGTTTTCCCACTTACAAAGCATGTAGAAGTCTGTAATTTTTATCATAGGTACTCTTCAACTGTGAGTGACGGAATCTAAAACAAAAATCCAGAAAATCCCATTGTATGATTTTTAAGTAATTAATTTGCATTTCATTGCATGACATAAGTATTTGATACATCAGAAAAGCAGAACTTAATATTTGGTACAGAAACCTTTGTTTGCAATTACAGAGATCATACGTTTCCTGTAGTTCTTGACCAGGTTTGCACACACTGCAGCAGGGATTTTGGCCCACTCCTCCATACAGACCTTCTCCAGATCCTTCAGGTTTCGGGGCTGTCGCTGGGCAATACGGACTTTCAGCTCCCTCCAAAGATGTTCTATTGGGTTCAGGTCTGGAGACTGGCTAGGCCACTCCAGGACCTTGAGATGCTTCTTACGGAGCCACTCCTTAGTTGTCATGCTGGAAGACCCAGCCACAACCCATCTTCAATGCTCTTACTGAGGGAAGGAGGTTGTTGGCCAAGATCTCGCGATACATGGCCCCATCCATCCTCCCCTCAATACGGTGCAGTTGTCCTGTCCCCTTTGCAGAAAAGCATCCCCAAAGAATGATGTTTCCACCTCCATGCTTCACGGTTGGGATGTTGTTCTTGGGGTTGTACTCATCCTTCTTCTTCCTCCAAACACGGCAAGTGGAGTTTAAAGCTCTATTTTTGTCTCATCAGACCACATGACCTTCTCCCATTCCTCCTCTGTTTCATCCAGATGGTCATTGGCAAACTTTAGACAGGCCTGGACATGCGCTGGCTGGAGCAGGGGGACCTTGCGTGCGCTGCAGGATTTTAATCCATGACGGCGTAGTGTGTTACTAATGGTTTTCTTTGAGACTGTGGTCCCAGCTCTCTTCAGGTCATTGACCAGGTCCTGCAGTGTAGTTCTGGGCGGATCCCTCACCTTCCTCATGATCATTGGTGCCCAACGATGTGAGATCTTGCATGGTGCCCCAGACCGAGGGAGATTGACCGTCATCTTGAACTTCTTCCATTTTCTAATAATTGCGCCAACAGTTGTTGCCTTCTCACCAAGCTACTTGCCTATTATCCTGTAGCCCATCCCAGCCTTGTGCAGGTCTACAATTTTATCCCTGATGTCCTTAAACAGCTCTCTGGCCTTGGCCATTGTGGAGAGGCTGGAGTCTGTTTGATTGAGTGTATGGACAGGTGTCTTTTATACAGGTAAAGAGTTCAAACAGGTGCAGTTAATACAGGTAATGAGTGGAGAACAGGAGGGCTTCTTAAAGAAAAACTAACAGGTCTGTGAGAGCCGGAATTCTTACTGGTTGGTAGGTGATCAAATACTTATGTCATGCAATAAAATGCAAGTAAATTATTTACAAAATCATACAATGTGATTTTCTGGATTTTTGTTTTAGATTCCGTCTCTCACAGTTGAAGTGTACCTATGATAAAAAATTACAGACCTCTACATGCTTTGTAAGTAGGAAACACTGCCGATTTTGCAGGTTATTAAATACTTGTTCTCCCCACTGTATCTGTCTGTAGGGACTGGAATATACTATATATCTGTCTGTAGGGACTGGAATATATTATATTTCTCTCTGTAGGGACTGGAATATACTATAGATCTCTCTGTAGGGACTGGAATATACTATAGATCTCTCTGTAGGGACTGGAATATACTATAGATCTCTCTGTAGGGACTGGAATATACTATAGATCTCTCTGTAGGGACTGGAATATACTATAGATCTGCTAATGGCTGTAAATATCTGCTTTATTAACGTATGCCTTGATAATGGTTTTATTGATTGTCGTGTGTGTGTGTGTGTGTGTGTGTGTGTGTTTTTCTACTACAGCCCGTGTGGGTCTCATGCACATCGGGGTCTTCATCCTGCTACTGCTGAGTGGAGAGAGGAACTTTGGCGTGCGTCTCAACAAGCCGTACTCCGTTCACGTACCTATGGACATCCCAGTGTTTACAGGGACCCACGCCGACCTACTCATAGTAGTAAGACTGCCATACAAATTACAGTAGTCTACTGCATAGATATAGAATGAATAGAATATATCTCTGTGGAATACAGTGTGACTGTAGCAAATTGATTAATTATTCAATATTATATGTTGTGTTATCTGCCTCTGTGTTCATTAAAAAGCCTCTCCAGTTCTAACTTGGTGTCTTTATCACATATTTGTAATTGAGCCTGGAGTGCCAAATGGGCGGGGTTATTTCTATTGGGACTCTCCCATTGGTTCCATTGTGTCAGGCAAGCTCAATGAAGCGTAGATAAAACATTTGAATGGAATACTATTGGAATAAGAAATAGAATTGCTACAACAGACATTCAAGTCAATAAATGTTCTCTGATGCGTGGCTTGACGGAGATTCAGTGTACCCATAAGTGTTCCAGTCAAATTGCTGTGGTCTGAGCTGAGGGCTTTAGTCCCTTCTAGTAATTTTATCTCTATGTCTGTACCTCTCTGTGTGATCTCCAGGTGTTCCACAAGATCATCACCAGCGGTCACCAGCGACTACAGCCTCTCTTTGACTGCCTGTTCACCATCGTGGTGAATGGTGAGTAGCTCTGCGCTGATCTGCTGGTCAAATATGCACATGGATTTTTGTAACCTTCATTTAACCAGGAAAGCCCCATTGAGACACAAGTCTACAGTCGTGGCCAAAAGTTTTGGTCTCCACAAAGTTTGCTGCTTCAGTGTTCTTAGATCTTTATGTCAGTAGTTACTATGGTACACTGAAGTATAATTACAAGTATTCCATAAGTGTCAAAGGCTTTCATTGACAATGACATTCAGTTTATGCAAAGAGTCAATATTTGCAGTGTTGACCCTTCACTGTGCGTGCAGATGCACTCACACCTGCCTGCTGCCATTCCTGAGCAATCTCTGCACTGGTGGTGCCCCGATCCCGCAGCTGAATCAACTTTAGGAGACGGTCCTGGCGCTTGCTGGACTTTCTTGGGCGCCCTGACGCCTTCTTCACAACAATTGAACCTCTCTCCTTGAAGTTCTTGATGATCCGATAAATGGTTGATTTAGGTGCAATCTTACCAGCAGCAATATCCTTGCCTGTGAAGCCCTTTTTGTGCAAAGCAATGATGACAGCACGTGTTTCCTTGCAGGTAACCATGGTTGACAGAGGAAGAACAATTATTTCAAGCACCACCCTCCTTTTAAAGCTTCCAGTCTGTTATTCTGACTCAATCAGCATGACAGAGATCTCCAGCCTTGTCCTCGTCAACACTCTCACCTGTGTTAACGAGACGATCACTGACATGATGGCAGCTGGTCCTTTTGTGGCAGGGTTGAAATGCAGTTTTTTGGGGATTAAGTTCATTTTCATGGCAAAGAGGGACTTTGCAATTAATTGCAATTCATCTGATCACTCTTCATGACATTCTGGAGTATATGCAAATTGCCATCATCAACACTGAGGCAGCAAACTTAGTGGAGACCAATACTTGTCATTCTCAACTTTTGGCCACGACTGTATTTTACAATAGAGGCCTGACCAAGAAGGCAGCAGTAGTCATTACAGCGTTACAACATTTGAAACATACAATCAGCACAACAACATATCATCATGAGACAATCCGGCCCACAGGAAACACTTGTACTCCTTGTTGTAACCTCAGCCTCACAGAAAGTTCTGAGGTATTGAACAGTTCAATATTACATTACTTTGGGACAGTCCCTGAGATCACCTTAAACACCCAGACAGATGTACTCATTAAGAAATGTATGCATATTGAGATGTTACTTTTGAATATGCATAATCTTCAATATCAGTAAGTAGATTTTAATTCTGTACACAGTGTGTCTCAGGGCCGGTTTCCCAGCTTTCCCAGACACAGATTAAGCCTAATCGTGGACTAAAAAGCTCTTTCAATGGAGAATATCCATTCGACATGCTTTTTAGCCTAGCTAGGATGAGGCTCAATCTGTGTTCAAAATGTACAGTATCTCTACAAATGACTCCTCCTCCCTCTCCTCCACAGTTACTCCCTACCTGAATGACTTCTCCTCCCTCTCATCCACAGTGTCTCCCTACCTGAAGAGTCTATCCATGGTGGCAGCCAACAAGCTGCTCCACCTCCTGGAAGCCTTCTCCACCAACTGGTTCCTTTTCTCCGCCTCCCAGAACCACCATCTTGTCTTCTTCCTGCTGGAGGCCTTCAACAACATCATCCAGTACCAGTTTGATGGTGAGACGATCAGTGTTTACCCAGCCTGCTCCTCGCTATTCTACACGTCTGACTTTGTAGAATAGCATAGGACTGTGGTTAGTCCTGCCGGAGTCTGGTCTATTGCTGCCAACTCCAGACCACAGATAACGTCTAGCGACAGGGGTTTGAGCCCTGTCTCTGCCTCTCTCCTACCTGAGCCCCTCTATAATCTCCCGGCTCTCAATTCCTCACTGTTCTATCAAATAATCTGTTCTATCGAATAATAAATGAAAGATGAAAGGGGATTGTAATTGGCCTAGTTATACATTTCTTACTTTCTGTTGGTTCAGTCAGTAGAAGGACTATCCACTGCCTTGCTGTGATGTGCTGTTTTGTCGTATCAATGTAAGCCTCATAATCCCTTGCTCTTAAATCTGCATTTTCTTCCAGGAAACTGTAACCTAGTCTATGCCATTATCCGCAAACGCAACTTGTTCCATCAGCTGGCCAACCTGCCGTCTGACCCCGCCTCCATCCAGAAGGCCTTGCTGAGGAAGAGAAAGTCACCGGACGCCGTCACCGGCATCTCCCGTACCAGCTCCCAGGAGACCGTGTCCATGGAGGGCTCCCGTCCGGCCGTCCCCGCCGAGCCAGGAACGCTGAAGACCAGCCTGGTCGCTATACCAGGTACACCACCTATTTAGAACTATAACGACCTATATCTATAACCAGGGATTTTTATGCCATAGAAACCCTTGGGTGGGCTGCCTAAACGTGCTTAAATCCAAACTGTAAATATATATATGTACACTTAAACTACTAAAACCAGATATAAAGTATGTAGAAAAGATAATGGACCTATATATTTTTGTTCCTATATAATCTTTGAGAACTTACGTTAACAATCACTAAAATAAAAGCTAGACATTCAGGGGAATTGGAAATTCACAAAACAATTAATTTACCAGTATATTGATTTTGTTATTAAATTTGAGCAGAAGAACACAGCATTAGCCATGGCAAAATGCATAGAATTGCAGGAAATGTAATTTAAAACTGCAACATTTTCTATCAGCTCCATGGCAAAATGTGTAGAATTGCATAAAATGTACTTTAAAATTGCAAAAGAATCTCTCGGTTCCTTGGACAGATTCTTAGAATTGCAGGAAATTGGCATAAAAATACAAAAATTGAAACAAAAAAAAATTATAACACCAAGATGGGGGCCTCTAAAATGTTATTTAAAATTCAGCCGTGCTGACCTGCCTATTGCCATGCCCCCTACCACGCCCACCGCCTAAGCCCCTTTTTGATCCAGAAAAAAACCTGTATAATCACCGATCTATAACTACTATCTGAACACTACCAGGAATCTATACCAGGTACACAACTCAATTTCCCCCATATGGACTCTTTCAACACATCTCCTTTCATCCAGTTGAATGTCATCATTTTGTATGAACTGACATATAGCTTCTCTGTCCTTCAGGACCACAATGGAAATAAGCCACTGTCTTGATTGTGCTATCCCTGTCACGTTCTGAACACCTCTGTACTGTATGTTTTTTTTACTGTCCAATCAAATCAATCCCTGCCTGCAGCCATTGACAAACTGACTGAGAAGTCTCAGGTGTCAGAGGATGGCACCATGATCACTGTGCCAAAGATGGAACATCCACACGAGTCACACCACCCACCCCAGACTGTCCACCCACCCCAGACTGCCCACAGCGCCATCGTAGGGGCCAGCGACACAGAGTCAGTTTCTGGAAGGGACATTGAGGTAAGGTTGTGTGTGTGTGTGTGTGTGTGTGTGTGTGTGTGTGTGAATATGTGCGAACAACGTGTGTGTGTTTTTATAGTCATCAGTGTTCTGTGTTCTCAGGATGTTTTCTACACTGAGGCAGAGATGGAGAGAAGGCGCATGTCAAGCACATCATCCACCATCTCCTGCACCTCTCAATCTCACTGGGCCCCTACACCAGACTGGGTGAGTAGGTATTAATCTCACTGGGCCCCTACACCAGACTGGGTGAGTAGTTATTAATCTCACTGGGCCCCTACACCAGACTGGGTGAGTAGTTATTAATCTCACTGGGCCCCTACACCAGACTGGGTGAGTAGGTATTAATCTCACTGGGCCCCTACACCAGACTGGGTGAGTAGGTATTAATCTCACTGGGCCCCTACACCAGACTGGGTGAGTAGGTATTAATCTCACTGGGCCCCTACACCAGACTGGGTGAGTAGGTATTAATCTCACTGGGCCCCTACACCAGACTGGGTGAGTAGGTATTAATCTCACTGGGCCCCTACACCAGACTGGGTGAGTAGGTATTAATCTCACTGGGCCCCTACACCAGACTGGGTGAGTAGGTTTGTTAGTAATATGATAATATGGTCATTTAGAAGTTATTTTTATTCAAGGCCTTAAATAACTGTCAACATGGACAGTGACACATGTATTCAGTAAGTAGCCCATTCGGGACGTATTCTAACCCACAACCTTGGTGTTGCCATGGCCCCACTCTAACCCTCAATCCTGGTGTTGCCATGGCCACACTCTAACCCACAGATCCATTATTGATAGAACCCTCTGCAAAGGGTTTTACCCAGGTCCAAAAATGGTTCCCTTATGGGGATAACCCGAAGAACCCTGTATGGTTCTACTTAGCACCTTTTGTTCTAAGAGTGTTATGTCCCTTCCTTCTCCCTCAGGTCCTCTCCTGGAAGTGTAAGCTTCCCCTACAGACAATAATGCGCCTGCTACAGGTGCTGGTCCCGCAGGTTGAGAAGATCTGTATCGACAAGTAAGTCAAACATCACTGGTCATATTGGCCTTCTACAAAGTGTTACAAGATGCTGTAAAGTGATATTATTAAACACTATCGTTCAAAGGTTTGGGGTCACTTAGAAATGTCCTTGATTTTGGAAAGAAAAGCACATTTTTGTCCATTAAAATAACATCAAATTGATCAGAAATACAGTGTAGACATTGTTAATGTTGTAAATGACTATTGTAGCTGGAAACAGCAGATTTTTTTTGTGGAATATCTACATAGGCGTACAGAGGCCCATTATCAGAAATCATCACTCCTGTGTTCCAATGGCATGTTGTGTTAGCTAATCCAAGTTTATCATTTTAAAAGGGCTCAAAATTGCCAGAAACAAAGAACTTTCTTCTGAAACTCAACAGTCTATTCTTGTTGTGAGAAATGGAGGCTATTCCATGTGAGAAATCATTTGCACATCTGTCACTCCAGTGTTAATTCTAATTTGTAAACTATTTCGCCACTATGGCCTATTTATTGTCCTACCTCCTAACCTTACTGCATTTTGCACTACATTTGCACACTCTGTATATAGATTCTCTATTGTGTTATTGAATGTACGTTTGTTTATTCTCATGTGTAACTCTGTTTTTTTTTTGTCGCACTGCTTTGCTTTGTCTTGGCCAGGTCGCAGTTGTAAATGAGAACTTGTTCTCAACTGGCCTACCTGGTTAAATAAAGGTGAAATAAAAAAATAGAAAGAGTGGGAGGCCCCGGTGCACAACTGAGCAAGAGGACAAGTACATTAGTGTCTAGTTTGAGAAACAGACGCCTCACAGGTCCTCAACTGGCAGCTTCATTAAATAGTATCCGCAAAACACCAGTCTCAACGTCAACAGTGAAGAGGCGACTCTGGGATGCTGGCCTTCTAGGCAGAGTTGCAAAGAAAAAGCCATATCTTCCTCTGTCCAGTGTCTGTGTTCTTTTGCCCATCTTAATCTTTTCTTTTTATTGGCCAGTCTGAGATAAAGCTTTTTCTTTGCCTAGAAGACCAGCATCCTGGAGTCGCCTCTTCACTGTTGATGTTGAGACTAGTGTTTTGCAGTACTATTTAATGAAGCTGCCAGTTGAGGACTTGTGAGGCGTCTGTTTCTCAAACTAGACACTAATGTACTTGTCCTCTTGCTCAGTTGTGCACTGGGGCCTCCCACTCCTCTTTCTATTCTGGTTAGAGCCGGTTTGCGCTGTTCTGTGAAGGGAGTAGTACACAGCGTTGTACGAGATATTCAGTTTCTTGGCAATTTCTCGCTTGGAATTGCCTTCATTTCTCAGAACAAGAATAGACTGATGAGTTTCAGAAGAAAGTTATTTGTTTCTGGCCATTTGGAGCCTGTAATCAAACCCACAAATGCTGATGCTCCAGATACTCAACTAGTCTAAAGAAGGCCAGTTTTATTGCTTCTTTAATCAGCATAACCTTTTCAGCTGTGCTAACATAATTGCAAAAGTATTTTCTAATGATCAATTAGCCTTTTAAAATGATAAACTTGGTTTAGCTAACACAACGTGCCATTAGAACACAGGAGTGATGGTTGCTGATAATGGGCCTCTGAGGCCTATGTAGATATTCCATTAAAAAAATCAGCCGTTTCCAGCTACAATAGTCATTTACAACATTTCTGATCAATTTGATGTTATTTTAATGGACAAAAAATGTGTTTTTCTTTCAAGAACAAACTTTTGACAAGGACAAACTTTTGAACGTTAGAATATATTTATTAACTTTGCTCCCAACCCCCCATACAACACACACCATACCTTTTAGGAAGAAACACTAATGACTGATGATATTGGAATATCTTTTTTCATGTATGTGGAGCCAAAGAGAAATGTGCACCTTACTTTCAGAATTATTGTTATTATTATTATTATTATTATTATATTTATTTTTTTACCTCCTTTTTCTCCCCAATCTTTGATCTCGTCTCATTGTTGCAATTCCACAACGGGCTCGGGAGTGGCGAAGGCGGAGTCATGCGGCCTCCTAAACATGACCCACCTAACTGTGCTCCTTATACCCGGAAGCCAGCCGAACCAATGTATCGGAGGAAACACCGTTCAACTGGCATCCGGGGTCGCAACTCAGCCAGCAGGCACCCGGCCCACCACTGGTAGTCACTAGAGCATGATAAGACAAGTAAAGCCCCACCCTCTCCTAACCGCATGACACTGGGCCAATTGTACACCGTCCTATGGCACTCCTGATCACAGCCGGTTGTGGCACAGCCCAGGATATGAACCCGGGTCTGTAGTGACACCTCTAGCACTGCCTTAGACCGCTGAGCCACTCGGGAGGCCCCACGTTTTCCTGATTCTAATTGTAACAACTGTATTTTCCCTCTCTCTCTCTCTCTCTCTCTCTCTCAGAGGTCTGACAGACGAGTCTGAGATCCTGAAGTTCCTCCAGCATGGTACCCTGGTGGGCCTCCTGCCTGTCCCCCATCCCATCCTCATCCGGAAGTACCAGGCCAACGCCGGCACGGCCATGTGGTTCCGCACCTACATGTGGGGAGTGGTCTACCTGCGGTGAGTAGGGCATGATGGGAGCTTTAGTATTTTGGTATTTCAGTGATTTTCATGATTCATGTGGGGTTTCATACATGTATCTGTGCACTTACTGTATTTCTTCTGGGTTGTGTTCATTTGGCAACAAACAGAATAAAATGTATTTAGCAGGGAGGGACTTTCTGGACTTGTCCAAAATAAATACTTGTTTTCGTTTCATCATTGGAAAAAGTTTTTCAAACGTTTGACATTGCATGCCCTAATGAACATGTCCAAATTCTCTCTATCTTCCTCTCAGATCTAAGATGAAATAGTATTTCAATGTTTTCCAATGCATTTAACATTTTGAAACCTTTATTTGTTTTAACAGCAATGTGGACCCGCCCATCTGGTACGACACTGACGTACGTCTCTTTGAGATCCAGAAGATGTAGATAACAGGAAGGAGATGTTGACCGAAGATGGGGAACTGCTCTTTCCTCCTACTGGCACTCTCTCCCTCGAACCTCACCTGCCTTCAACTTGCCTCCATCATCATCATCATCATGCTTGTCCTTCACACCTTCTCTTTGACTTTCCCTGGGATGTGCAAACGTGATGTGGACGATATTGAGAGAGGGGGGGGGACAGCTAGCACCTACGCCAAAAGCAGGAGGTTGAGTTGTACAGGGTTCAAAGGGGGCTAAGAGAGGCTGGGAACCCCCATTACAAATCAGGACCCCATATAAGAATTGAAATATCAATGTGAAGCCCCCCCAGACCAGAAGTGTCAGAGACATTAACAGTGGGCACCCACAAGGGTCAATGTGTAATTCGAACCCCTGGAGTTGGATGAGGATAGGAGTGAACTATTATTTACACTGTATCTGTAAATACACCCTGAAACCTCAAGACTACAGAATGTCTGTCAAAGCCCTGAGACATTAGTGTTAGTTTGCTTGCTATCTTTCCATCTCCTCTTGCTAATCATGGACTCCATGTTAAAGCTCTGTGTCAACGCTGCTTTGATGGAGAGCGTATAGGGACACATTTGTTACACTTTATATGACCTTTAGGAATAAGCCATTATATAAGCTTATACATGTTTATAAACTATTATAAATGTGTATGAATTTTAATGCTTCTAAATGCGTAAATGTTTATAGATATTGATTAATGGTTTGTGCACTAATTATAAATTGTTTTACTGTTGCTTATTCATGAAAGTTATTATAAAGTGTTGCGGAGCAGCCTAAAATATTCTCGGATGACATTGCTATTTCACATTAATTGTTTTTAATTGAAGCATTAAATTGAGATCGTGTCATGCTGTGAAATTGAACTCCTTCAATGAGACCTTATTGCTATGTTCTTTGTAAAGTGGTAATGTGACAATGTACTGTATCTAGTCAAGAATTTGAAAAGGACACTATTGTCTATTTCAGACTGAAAGAAACAAATATCTTACCAACTTTGTGTTACTGTGTAAAAGTCAATAGCTATATCTTACATGTACATTGTGCATCTCATTCTGCAATTAGCAGTGTCGACTGTAAATACTGTGCTTGATGTTTAAAGTAGTATTTTTTTCTTTAATTATACTGTATAATAATATATTAAACTATTCATAAAGGAACCATTTAAAGCCTTTAAATTCCTTTCTTTCATTTGTATTTGTATTTTTTAAGGATCCCAATTAGCTGCTGCTACTCTTCCTGGGGTCCAGCAACATTAAGGCAGTTATATACAATTTAAAATATTACAAGACATTACATTTCATAACACTTTTCACAAGACATTAAGTGTGTTCCCTCAGGCCACTACTCCACTATCACATATTTACAATACATAATCCATGTGTACGTGTGTGTAGAGTAAATGTGTGTCTGTGCCTATGTGTGAGGGTGTCTCTTCACAGTCCTCGCTCTTCCATGTGTATTTTTACCAGTTTTTTTCAAATCTGATTCTACTGCTTGCATCAGTTACCTGATGTGGAATAGAGTTCCATGTATCCATGGCTCTACGTAGTACTGTGCACCTCAAATAGTCTGTTCTGGACTTGGGGATTGGGAAGAGACCACTGGTGGCATGTCTTGTGTGGGGAAAGGCTTTCGACCATCTTGAATGGCCTTTTCTATTAAAAACTTTGGAAGCTCTCGACACTCCAGCTAAAATAATACATATAAAAATATCATATACATTTCCTAAACCAAAATTATACACATAATACGTTATCTGATGAAATAGCTTTAAACTGGGGCACAAGACAGGGTTGTACCCTCTCCCTCCTCCTGTTTGCACTGGCAATTGAACCGCTTGCTGAAAGAATTAGACAAGAGCCAAACATAACAGGTATCAGTATTGGTAAACATGAATATAAACTAAACCTATTTGCAGATGATCTCCTGATATATCTGACCAATACTAAAAACTCAACACTTAGCTAAAAATATATAAAGAAAACTCTAAAATCTCAGGATATAAAATGTATGTGGATTTTTCTTTTTATAATGTCAACAGGAAAAAGAATAAGTCATGATCTAGAGCCATCCTTTAAGTGGACCACACAAAATATTAAATACTTAGAATGCTTAATAAGTGACAACAAAAAAAACAAATATATAAAAGGTAACTTTATTCCATTACTCACAAATATGAAAGCAGATCTAACTTAATGGAACAATCTTACAGGTAGAATAAACCTTTTCAGAATGGCACCTCCCAAATATTTTGTATTTATTTTCGGTAATATCAAGTACTGCAGTGAAGACATTTAAAAAAAATGTATACTCTGTCATAACAGACTTTATATGGGAAAACTAAATTCATAGAATAAAAAGGAACATTTAACGTCTTCCTAAGTCTGAGGGTGGTTGTAACCTTCCAGACTTTCAATTGTATCAACTCGCTTCCCGAGGCTTTTACATGCAACATATAGTTAAATGCACTAAGGAGAAACAATGGCTACATATTGAAGATGCGCATGCTCATCCCCAGTATCATTTTACGTGTCTATTTTCAAAGGACAAAGGTAAGAACATTCTACAATTTAATATATTCTACAAGAACCAGCATCACTCCCTAAAACACAACCTTATAGAACAATCCTTGGATAGCTTTTCAGAATTCACAGACAAATTGGTCCACATGGAAAACAAAAGGCATAGAAACCGTAAATGATTTGGTAATAGGAAATACAATAAAAAAATAACATTTTGGACTGAACAATGTAGACATTTTCAAATACATGCAACATAAAAGGTACATATCAGTGGCGCAGTGGATTAAGGCACTGAATCGCAGTGCAAGCTGCATTACTACGGGCTGGAAGACCCATGAGGCCGCGCATAATTGGCCCAGTGTCGTCTGGGTTAGGGGAGGGTTTGGCCGGCCGGGATGTCCTTGTCCCATCGCGCTGTGGCGACTTCTGTGGTGGGCCGGGCGAATGCACGCTGACACGGTCGCCAGGTATACGGTGTTTCCTCCGACACATTGGTGTGGCTGGCTTGTAGGTTAAGCGTGCATTGTGTCAAGAAGCAGTGTGGCCTTGGCGTGGTTATGTTTCGGACCCACGACTCTCGACCTTCACCTCTGCCGAGTCTGTATGGGAGTTGCAGCGATGGGACAAGACTGTAACTACCAATTGGGGAGAAAAGGGGGTAAAAAAAGAAATAAATCATAATAATACATTTTTTTATATATCACAAAATATCGATTTGAAATCTTTTGGACATCAGAGCAACCTAGAGGGAATTTTATTTGAGTCAGAAAAGGATGTTCATACGATAGGTAAGGTATACAAAACCTTGCAGAGAGCATATCCAACTGACAATCTCTTAGAGAAAATACTATAGGAACCAATACTTTAAAATAACTGATGTTGGCACAAGATGGAGGGAAAGTTGGAGACTAACTAACGAAATTAACGTTAATGTACGCTTAATCCAGTATAAACTAATGACTAGAAAGTTGGCTGTCAGAAGTATTACAATTTCTTACTTTTAATCCGTCTGTCTGAATAGTAAAATACCCAATTGGCTGGATGATATAAACTTGGAAATCAATCGATCCGCCATCATTAACACAATTAAAAAATTGAATTATTTATTATTTTAGATATTTAAATAGCATGGGCAACTGAGAAAAACGAATTGCTACAATTTAAGGCCATGTGGCAAACAATAATGCAGGCACTAGGGATGGGTATGTGAGTATGCAGATGAGATGTAGTTGTTGTTTGTGTGCGTCTGTAACTTATTGTTCATATGTGTGCATTTGTAGTTGGTTAATAATTATTAATAAAAAAGATTATTAAGATTAAATTATTTTATTATTATGTCCAGAATGGTTTCTGTAATTAGCCTGCTTATGAGGTTAGGAAGACCTCAAAGAGGCTGGCGACCGAGTGCATACGGTAAAAGATTCCGAAGGGGAGTCCGATATTCACAACAGCCGCCCACATTGTGAAATCGTAGAACTCTGCTCCGATCGTGTTGTCAAACTGAGGGCGAGCGCCAAACGCCGGCATGATCCACAGCTGTAAATGGAAACAGAGTCAAGATATTCAGTCCAATCTTTCAAACCTAAACACTAGTTACAATCATACTCTAATATAATGTATTGTATTGCACAAATCCCAGGAAGCCCTTTTGGCTCATGAGCAAGTTAGGCAAACATATGTATTTTTATACTTTAAAGGGATGGTTCAGCAGTTTCATCCAAACTTAATAAAAACAGTTTTAGATGAAAGGACAACACCCTAGGTCAACAATCCCTTTAAAAGGGACAGTGGTGGCTACTCAGTAGGATACTCACAAGGATGTTGCAGAGCAGCAGAAATGAACAGATCTCCTTCAGGGCCCTCCTCTTCCAGGGCAGCCTATGGCGTTGAGGCAGGGAGGAGCCAGAAGGAGCAGAAGGAGGAACATGCATACTGTGAACTGTGAGGGCCGGGGACGATTTGGTCTCCATGAATGTCCCTGGGAGGTTGTATATGTCTCTATGAGTTTGGGTTTGGGTTTGGGTTTGGGTTTGGGCTTGGGCTTGGGCTTGGAGGACGTATGGGTTTGTGAATACGGAGGCCTGGTGCATGTCTTTGTGGAAGGGCTCGCGACGCAGGCCCTCGATGATGAAGATGTTCTGCAGGCAGAGCTGGATCACAGTGAGCAGGGAGACAGCCAGGTTGAGAGCGTTGAGGTGGCCCTTGGCCCCCGTCGCCACCACAGCCACGATGGTGAAATAACAGATGGTGAACTGTCCGATGGAGGCTCCGATCAGCAAACCCACATCCAGGCTCCACGTTGGGTTCTTCCCCGACACATGGTCCCTCTGGTCCAGCCGGTAGATGGCGCAACCGGCCACGGTTGAGACGGACATGAGCGTCACAGCTACCGTGTTCATCACATAGTGTGTCATCAGCGCCGTGTCACGTTTCACCGGGTCCCCCTTCCCCACGTCCACCTCGTAGATGACAAAGGTTCCCAGGCCTGCCACCAGCATGACCAGACCAACCACAGGTCCCACCAGCACGTCCTTCAGGTGGAAATGGAGCGAGTGATGGCTGTGCTCGTCCACCAGGCGGCCCACGTTCTTCCACATGACGTAGGCCATGGCCGAGGCGAACAGGCTGTACTCGATGTTGAAGGGGTATAGGTAGTAGTAGGCCTTCTCTAACATGGCACAGGCAGAGTGGCTGCACTTACAGCTGCTGTAGTTGCCAGGGGCTGAAATAAGAGGGAGAAAATGTTTGCTTTATTGTTTGACTTCGAGGTGATATTTTGTTATGGTGGTTTGTTTGTTTTGTTCTTACAGTATTTCATAGTTGGGGGCAATTCTATTTCAATTCAGTAAATTCAGAAAGTATTTCTAATTATTTTATTTGATTTAACCTTCATTTAAACAGGGAAGTCCCACTTCAGTTTACATTCTGTATTGAAATGGAATTGACCCCAACACTTTAGTATTTTCATTAGATTTGGTAGAGAGGCCTCCCAAGTGGCACAATTGGCCCAGCGTCGTCTGTCGTCTGGGTTAGGGGAGGGTTTGGCCGGACAGGATGTCCTTGTCCCATCGCTCTCTAGCGACTCCTTGTGGTGGGCCGGGTGCATGCACGCTGATATCGTCACCAGCTGTACGGTGTTTCCTAAGACACATTGGTGCGGCTGGCTTCCGGGTTAAGCGAGCAATGCGGGTTGGCGGAGTTGTGTTTCGGAGGACACAAGGCTCTCGACCTTCGCCTCTCCTGAATCCGTACAGGAGTTGCTGCGATGGGACCAGACTAACTACCAGCTGGATATCATGAAAAAGGAGGTAAAAAGTGCCTAAAAAATCAGATTTGGTAAAGAGAAGATTCAACAACGCAATATTCTCTACCTCTAATGTCACAGGAACTTGTTCTGTTGTCTTCCTCTTGTGGAACAACTGTCTGGTGTATGGACTCCTCTGTGACTGCTGCCATCCACAACATCAGGTTGGTGGACAGAGTCAACATCAGCCCACAGCTTCAAGAAGGAAACACAGGAGTTCAGAATAGAATAGAATAGAATAGAAAAGAATAGAATAGAATAGAACAGAATAGAACAGAACAGAATAGAACAGAACAGAACAGAATAGAACAGAATAGAACAGAATAGAACAGAATAGAATAGAATATACTTTAACGTTTCTCAAGGGTAATTTCAGGTTAACCGGCAATGTTTAAATGTCCAACCATCAATCAAAGATCAATTTAGAACATCAATAAATAAATCATAATTAATTCAGTTATACAGTAGCAGTTAGTTCTGCTCACCGAGTTACGTTCCGTTTTAGCTGTACACAGTCTTTAGCGTGGAGCCAGAGGAAGTATGTCTGAAAAATATACAATGTTTACTTAGACTTGTATTTTTCCCACCAGCCAAATCCCTCAGTGGTTTCCCTAATGTCTTATCACCTAATGGCAGCTCCATTTGAGATGGCAGAACTTGTGTTCTTACCTGGACAAGTATGAATACAGATTGCACCAGAGGGAACACTATCTTCACAGCGGAGTCACAGTGCAGGTATCCTACGTAG
Organism: Thymallus thymallus; assembly: GCA_023634145.1. NCBI lineage: Eukaryota > Metazoa > Chordata > Actinopteri > Salmoniformes > Salmonidae > Thymallus > Thymallus thymallus. The sequence goes on along the minus strand of CM042398.1, from coordinate 5,487,638 downwards.
TTAGCAATCTTAAACACATCCATAATCAGACTGCATATGCCAAACAGCACCAGTCCACCTAGAGAAAATAGTACCACGAAATCTAATTAGAAATCATCACACTAATTCAAGACAATGGTTGAATGTAAAACTGTGTCTAGGTAAATTACATCCTGTAGAGTACCACAGTATGAGTCATAAAAACCCATAAAACCTAGCGGTCAAACGGGGAAATGGATCCAATCGTTTTTCCACCATTAATTTTTCCCATAGGGGATTTTAGAAACATTTAAAACAAGGGCTGTGATTCGTGTAGGCTTACCCTGGCGTGACGTTTTGAGAACTGTGTGAATCTATCTAGGATATAAATCTCTTATCAATATATTTTCCTGTATTTACCCCTGAAAAATGAAACGCTAATTAGCTGCTATTGTGGCTATCATAAACAGGCCAATCAAAATAGAGATTATTCATTTCCAATGATTTTAACAGAGAGAGAGATTATTAATGTCTAACTTTGGAAAAGTTTCTTCAATTGTGCAGCCGTAGACCAAACAGATCAGAAGAGGATGTGTCTTCTCTTACCCCTGAGCCACACAGGCCCGGCATGGCTATCCTTGTAGAGCACGGCGTGATCTTCCCGGGACGTGTAGATGGTGTAGTACAGCATCCAGATAGTAGTGAGGATGACGAGGAGGATGAGGAAGATCTGCAGGCTGATGGCGTTGACCTTGACCTTGTTGAAGACACTGCCACTGACCAGAGCACAACCTAGGATCAGGACGTTGAACGTGATGATGCTAGAGAGCAGCCAGCTGCGGTTATGGCCCCTCTCCCTCACCGTGCCCCCGCTGGTCGAGAGGGCGTCGCTCCCCCTCCCCATACTCCCCGTCTGGACTCCCATGTGGATGGAACACGTGGTGGAAGAGAGGGTGGGCGGGGTGGATGGGGGAGATATGTAGCCCTCCTCAGCTGCCATCTCAGCTTTAGCCGTCATCTTGCTGGATTTGAATGAAAATAAGCCAAAGGTCAAATACATGATGTTTCCCATTCTGTAAAGGTCTAGTCCACAGTTTGTTTGAGGTTTATTACACTCCAAGCTCGCTTTGTTCAAAATGTCATATCCTATCCAAAGGTAGAAGATCTTATGAGTTCAGAAAGTCTGGCAGTTCTGATCAGAGCAGTGTGAACATCTAACCATCCACTCAAAGGCTCTGCCTGTATAAGGAGGTCCCTCCTACCCGTAACCCAGCTCCTAACCTCATTTCATCAGCAATGTCAACCCCATCAATGATATGACACTGTTTATCATCAGAAGCAGTTCCAGCCCATCATGCCCCTGTTGTAATGATAGACCACGAGGTAAGCCATGCGCGCGGGGGTAAATCACAACTACACATTAACACAGGAACCAGCGTCACCCTTCCCGTCCTTGAGTGGTTTTTACAGAGCTGGAGTGTTGACTTCATTATATGACGGGCCATAAAGGCCCCCAAGGACAATAGCGCATCTGTTCACCCCCTTTCTTTACAACTCTGAATTGCCATGAGAAGGTCAGGAGATCGAAGATGCCTTCTGCAAATCAGCTGACTACCTTGATCCTTATAATTTACAGGACTTGTTAATTGATGTAGGATCAAGTTTTTGCGAGGCGCGGCCACACCCATGGAAAGAATAATCCCATCTCCTTGGAAACCAGACACATATCGCTGTCATCCCAGAGTCATCCCAGGGGTAGTCCTGCAGGAACGCACTGTTTGCCTTCGATACTAACGGACAATACATCCTGATGGGAATCAGAAGAAGGATTCACTGCACAGAATCAACTAATAGACTTTACTGAGGACTAAGAGAGAGAGAGAGAGAGAGAGAGAGAGAGGGGGGGGGGGGGGAGAGGGTATCGCTCCTTCGGCTGTGAGTTATCTTCAGCCTGCTGGCTTCATCAGCTCTACTGTCGCAAAATACTTTGACAATGTTTATTCCCACACTAGCGGAATCCCACTGAGGCGCAATCGACACAAGAGTAAATTATCCTGTTCAAATCAAATGTATTGGTCACATACACATATTTAGCAGATGTTATTGCGGGTGTAGCAAAATGCTGTTACATTCTTACTTACCTCTGAAAGTGGCGTTGTGTGTGTGTAAAAGTGGTGGAAGTCATTAATAGTTGTTAGACGACCGCCAATAATTTACTAGCCCATACTGTCCCGGCACTGTCTACAGCGGGTGCTAACTGATAGCCTATCCCATTATCTGTTCCTGGTCGGTGAAACTCTATAATTTCACAGTTGTGAAAGCCTGTGAAGGTGTAGACTCTCTTATTTCCTTTCCAATTAAAAAGACCATATCATCCTCAAAGGTCTTGTGAATGTATTTTGTTGTGTTTGCCTGAGTGGAGTACGAAGCTTATTCATATTGACCCGTAGAACTTCTCACCTCAATGATTGTACTGTATTCCATTAAATAAGTAATTTTCCAATTTAGTTAATGTAGTAAATAAAACCTTGAATTAATTATTTGTGGCATTGAGTTAATTTGATTTTAATTATTTTAATTAGTTAATTTTAATTAGCTAGCGAATGATTTATTGAGGTTTCAGAGCTTGATGACTGGTTCACACTGAGAATGTAGTAAATTAATTGATTTAGACTATTGTTGAGATCGGATAAACATCCATACTAAATGGTGTGTCTCAGATTTAAGTACAGAATATTAGACCAGTTTGCACACATACAATTATCTATAAGGTTCCTCAGTCGAGCAGTGGATTTCAAACACAGATTCAACCACAAAGACCAGGGAGTTTTTCCAATGCCTCACAAAGAAGGGCACCTGTTGGTAGATACAGTTGAAGTCGGAAGTTTACATTCACTTAGGTTGAAGTCATTCAAACTCATTTTTCAACAACTCCACAGATTTCATGTTAACAAACTATAGTTTTGGCAAGTAGGTTAGGACATCTACTTTGTGCATGACACAAGTAAATCTAACAACAATTGTTTACAGACAGATTATTTAACTTAGAATTCACTATATCAGAATTCCAGTGGGTCAGAAGTTTAGATACACTAAGTTGACTGTGCCTTTAAACAGCTTGGAAAATTCCAGAAAATGATGTCATGGCTTTAGAAGCTTCTGATAGGCTAATTGACATAATTTGAGTCAATTGGAGTTGTACCTGTGGATGTATTTCAAGGCCTACCTTCAAACTCACTGCCTCTTTGCTCAACATCATGGGAAAATCAAAAGAAATCAGCCAAGACCTCAGAAAAAAAATTTGTACACCACCACAAGTCTGGTTCATCCTTGGGAGCAATTTCCAAACACCTGAAGGTACCATGTTCAGCTGTACAAACAATAGTACGCAAGTATAAACACCATGGGACCACGCAGCCATCATACCGCTCAGGAAGGAGACGTGTTCTGTCTCCTAGAGATGAACCTACTTTGGTGCGAGAAGTGCAAAGTTTGCAACTGCACATGGGGACAAAGATCGTACTTTTTGGAGAAATGTCCTCTGGTCTGATGAAACAAAAATAGAACTGTTTGGCCATAATGACCATCGTTATGTTTGGAGGGAAAAGGGGAGACTTGCAAGCTGAAGAACACCATCCCAACCGTGAAGCACGGGGGTGGCAGCATCATGTTGTGGGGGTGCTTTGCTGCAGGAGGGACTGGTGCACTTCACAAAATAGATGGCAGAATGAGGAAGGAAAATTATGTGGATATATTGAAGCAACATCTCAAGACATCAGTCGGGAAGTTAAAGCTTGGTCGCAAATGGATCTTCCAAATGGACAATGACCCCAAGCATACTTCCAAAGTTGTGGCAAAATGGCTTAAGGACAACAAAGTAAAGGTATTGGAGTGGCCATCACAAAGCCCTGACCTCAATCCTATAGAACATTTGTGGGCAGAACTGAAAAAGCGGTGATGGAAATATTTCTCTCTACTGCTATTCTGACGTTTCACATTCTTAAAATAAAGTGGTGATCCTAACTGACTTAAGACAGGAAATTTTTACTAGGATTAAATGTCAGGAGTTGTGAAAAACTGAGTTTAAGTGTATTTGGCTAAGGTGTACAGTATGGAATCTTCCGACTTCAACTGTAGATAGTTGAGTTGTACTTTCTTTCTGCGGTTCCTCATTTGGTCCATAGGTGGCAGTGTTGTCTAACCATAGGCCCCATTAATCTTCCATAACTGGAGAGGTGAATGACTTGGGGAATCAACTCAATGGTCACTGTTAATAATAGCACATAGATATTCCACAAAGCCTTATCGGTGGCTTCTGAAAAGAAGATGGTGCCGCACTGGATTGCCGCTGTTTTGCGAACTCCAACCCAACCTGTCTATTTTGTGATTCTATTGGCGTTTATCTTTACTTTATTCTCACAAAATGTATCTGCTATCATTTTTTATAACCGACAATAACTTTTGAACATAAGATCTGCACTTACTTACCCCTGGGCTAACACTTACTTACCCCTAGGCTAACTTACTTACCCCTGGGCTAACACTTACTTACCCCTGTGCTAACTTACTTACCCCTGGGCTAACTTACTTACCCCTGGGCTAACACTTACTTACCCCTGGGCTAACTTACTTACCCCTGGGCTAACACTTACTTACCCCTGGGCTAACTTACTTACCCCTGGGCTAACACTTACTTACCCCTGGGCTAAGTAAGTAAAACAAATCTAAAAAACTGTTTTTGTTTTGTCATTATGGGGTACTGTGTGTAGATTGATGAGGGGAATTAAAATAAAATTAGTTTTAGAATAATGGGACCAGGCTAGTGGAGCTATGTAACCCAAACAGATCTGGGACCAGGCTAGTGGAGCTATGTAACCCAAACAGATCTGGGACCAGGCTAGTTGAGCTATGTAACCCAAACAGATCTGGGACCAGGCTAGTTGAGATATGTAACCCAAACAGATCTGGGACCAGGCTAGTTGAGATATGTAACCCAAACAGATCTGGGACCAGGCTAGTGGAGCTATGTAACCCAAACAGATCTGGGACCAGGCTAGTTGAGCTATGTAACCCAAACAGATCTGGGACCAGGCTAGTTGAGCTATGTAACCCAAACAGATCTGGGACCAGGCTAGTTGAGCTATGTAACCCAAACAGATCTGGGACCAGGCTAGTAGAGCTATGTAACCCAAACAGATCTGGGACCAGGCTAGTGGAGCTATGTAACCCAAACAGATCTGGGACCAGGCTAGTTGAGCTATGTAACCCAAACAGATCTGGGACCAGGCTAGTTGAGATATGTAACCCAAACAGATCTGGGACCAGGCTAGTTGAGATATGTAACCCAAACAGATCTGGGACCAGGCTAGTTGAGCTATGTAACCCAAACAGATCTGGGACCAGGCTAGTTGAGATATGTAACCCAAACAGATCTGGGACCAGGCTAGTTGAGCTATGTAACCCAAACAGATCTGGGACCAGGCTAGTGGAGCTATGTAACCCAAACAGATCTGGGACCAGGCTAGTTGAGCTATGTAACCCAAACAGATCTGGGACCAGGCTAGTTGAGATATGTAACCCAAACAGTTCTGGGACCAGGCTAGTGGAGCTATGTAACCCAAACAGATCTGGGACCAGGCTAGTGGAGCTATGTAACCCAAACAGATCTGGGACCAGGCTAGTTGAGCTATGTAACCCAAACAGATTTGGGACCAGGCTAGTTGAGATATGTAACCCAAACAGATCTGGGACCAGGCTAGTTGAGCTATGTAACCCAAACAGATCTGGGACCAGGCTAGTTGAGCTATGTAACCCAAACAGATCTGGGACCAGGCTAGTTGAGCTATGTAACCCAAACAGATCTGGGACCAGGCTAGTAGAGCTATGTAACCCAAACAGATCTGGGACCAGGCTAGTGGAGCTATGTAACCCAAACAGATCTGGGACCAGGCTAGTTGAGCTATGTAACCCAAACAGATCTGGGACCAGGCTAGTTGAGATATGTAACCCAAACAGATCTGGGACCAGGCTAGTTGAGATATGTAACCCAAACAGATCTGGGACCAGGCTAGTGGAGCTATGTAACCCAAACAGATCTGGGACCAGGCTAGTTGAGCTATGTAACCCAAACAGATCTGGGACCAGGCTAGTTGAGCTATGTAACCCAAACAGATCTGGGACCAGGCTAGTTGAGATATGTAACCCAAACAGATCTGGGACCAGGCTAGTTGAGCTATGTAACCCAAACAGATCTGGGACCAGGCTAGTGGAGCTATGTAACCCAAACAGATCTGGGACCAGGCTAGTGGAGCTATGTAACCCAAACAGATCTGGGACCAGGCTAGTGGAGCTATGTAACCCAAACAGATCTGGGACCAGGCTAGTTGAGCTATGTAACCCAAACAGATCTGGGACCAGGCTAGTGGAGCTATGTAACCCAAACAGATCTGGGACCAGGCTAGTTGAGATATGTAACCCAAACAGTTCTGGGACCAGGCTAGTGGAGCTATGTAACCCAAACAGATCTGGGACCAGGCTAGTGGAGCTATGTAACCCAAACAGATCTGGGACCAGGCTAGTTGAGCTATGTAACCCAAACAGATTTGGGACCAGGCTAGTTGAGATATGTAACCCAAACAGATCTGGGACCAGGCTAGTTGAGATATGTAACCCAAACAGATCTGGGACCAGGCTAGTGGAGCTATGTAACCCAAACAGATCTGGGACCAGGCTAGTGGAGCTATGTAACCCAAACAGATCTGGGACCATGCTAGTTGAGCTATGTAACCCAAACAGATCTGGGACCAGGCTAGTTGAGATATGTAACCCAAACAGATCTGCGACCAGGCTAGTGGAGCTATGTAACCCAAACACTTGCTTTGCTAAACACCTGAGGGACGGGGGTGGATAAATATAACACTCTCTAATTCATGGGCTATGGATGCAAGGACTGACCCTCCATCAGATTAAAATTGTAGTTTTAACCATGTTTGTAATAAATGGGGTAATAAAACCTTATATTTTGTGTTATAGTTAAGAGAGTTGTAAGCTCATGAGATAGTCAAAATAAATAGTGCCAGTGGTTGGTCTATGTTGTGTTACAGTATGCCACACAGAACAAAGACTCATATCACAGAAAATAATGTGCAATTTATTACAAAGTTATCAATTATAATTTAATATGCAACTATTTATACAGTTTATTAGATACAGTTTAATAGTTCAGTGATATGGACATATTTCACTCAAAATAAAATGGTATTATATAATGGTATTCTTTATATCCTTTATACATGTTTCAGTGCATGCTCAGGACAGAACATAGTATAACAATAAAACAAGAAATATCTTCATACATGTTCAGAATGGTTTCTGTAATTAGCCTGCTTATGAGGTTAGGAAGACCTCAAAGAGGCTGGCGACCGAGTGCATACGGTAAAAGATTCCAAAGGGGAGTCCGATATTCACAACAGCCGCCCACATTGTGAAATCGTAGAACTCTGCTCCGATCGTGTTGTCAAACTGAGGGCGAGCGCCAAACGCTGGCATGATCCACAGCTGTAAATGGAAACAGAGTCAAGATATTCAGTCCAATCTTTCAAACCTAAACATACTAGTTACAATCATACTCTAATATAATGTATTGTATTGCACAAATCCCAGGAAGCCCTTTTGGCTCATGAGCAAGTTAGGCAAACATATGTATTTTTATACTTTAAAGGGATGGTTCAGCAGTTTCATCCAAACTTAATAAAAACAGTTTTGGATGAAAGGACAACACCCTAGGTCAACAATCCCTTTAAAAGGGACAGTGGTGGCTACTCAGTAGGATACTCACAAGGATGTTGCAGAGCAGCAGAAATGAACAGATCTCCTTCAGGGCCCTCCTCTTCCAGGGCAGCCTATGGCGTTGAGGCAGGGAGGAGCCAGAAGGAGCAGAAGGAGGAACATGCATACTGTGAACCGTGAGGGCCGGGGACGACTTGGTCTCCATGAATGTCCTTGGGAGGTTGTATATGTCTCTATGGGTTTGGGCTTGGGCTTGGGCTTGGAGGACGTATGGGTTTGTGAATACGGAGGCCTGGTGATTGTCTTTGTGGAAGGGCTCGCGATGCAGGCCCTCGATGATGAAGATGTTCTGCAGGCAGAGCTGGATCACAGTGAGCAGGGAGACAGCCAGGTTGAGAGCGTTGAGGTGGCCCTTGGCCCCCGTCGCCACCACAGCCACGATGGTGAAGTAACAGATGGTGAACTGTCCGATGGAGGCTCCAATCAGCAAACCCACATCCAGGCTCCGTGTTGGGTTCTTCCCTGACACATGGTTCCTCTGGTCCAGCCGGTAGATGGCGCAACCGGCCACAGTTGAGACGGACATGAGCGTCACAGCCACCGTGTTCATCACATAGTGTGTCATCAGCGCCGTGTCACGTTTCACCGGGTCCCCCTTCTCCATGTCCACCTCGTAGATGACAAAGGTTCCCAGGCCCGCCACCAGCATGACCAGACCAACCACAGGTCCCACCAGCACGTCCTTCAGGTGGAAATGGAGCGAGTGATGGCTGTGCTCGTCCACCAGGCGGCCCACGTTCTTCCACATGACGTAGGCCATGGCCGAGGCGAACAGGCTGTACTCGATGTTGAAGGGGTATAAGTAGTAGTAGGCCTTCTCTAACATGGCACAGGCAGAGTGGCTGCACTTACAGCTGCTGTAGTTGCCAGGGGCTGAAATAAGAGGGAGAAAATGTTTGCTTTTTTGTTTGACTTTGAGGTGATATTTTGTTATGGTGGTTTGTTTGTTTTGTTCTTACAGTATTTCATAGTTGGGGGCAATTCTATTTCAATTCAGTAAATTCAGAAAGTATTTCTAATTATTTTATTTTATTTAACCTTCATTTAAACAGGGAAGTCCCACTTCAGTTTACATTCTGTATTGAAATGGAATTGACCCCAACACTTTAGTATTTTCATTAGATTTGGTAGAGAGGCCTCCCAAGTGGCACAATTGGCCCAGCGTCGTCTGGGTTAGGGGAGGGTTTGGCCGGACAGGATGTCCTTGTCCCATCGCTCTCTAGCGACTCCTTGTGGTGGGCCGGGTGCATGCACGCTGATATCGTCACCAGCTGTACGGTGTTTCCTAAGACACATTGGTGCGGCTGGCTTCCGGGTTAAGCGAGCAATGTGGGTTGGCGGAGTTGTGTTTCGGAGGACACAAGGCTCTCGACCTTCGCCTCTCCTGAGTCCGTACAGGAGTTGCTGCGATGGGACCAGACTAACTACCAGCTGGATATCATGAAAAAGGAGGTAAAAAGTACCTAAAAAATCACATTTGGTAAAGAGAAGATTCAACAACGCAATATTCTCTACCTCTAATGTCACAGGAACTTGTTCTGTTGTCTTCCTCTTGTGGAACAACTGTCTGGTGTATGGACTCCTCTGTGACTGCTGCCATCCACAACATCAGGTTGGTGGACAGAGTCAACATCAGCCCACAGCTTCAAGAAGGAAACACAGGAGTTCAGAATAGAATAGAATAGAATAGAATAGAATAGAATAGAACAGAACAGAATAGAATAGAACAGAACAGAATAGAATAGAACAGAACAGAACAGAACAGAACAGAACAGAACAGAACAGAACAGAACAGAACAGAACAGAACAGAACAGAACAGAACAGAACAGAACAGAACAGAACAGAACAGAACAGAACAGAATAGAATAGAATAGAATAGAATAGAATAGAATAGAATAGAACAGAATATACTTTAACGTTTCTCAAGGGTAATTTCAGGTTAACCGGCAATGTTTAAATGTCCAACCATCAATCAAAGATCAATTTAGAACATCAATAAATAAATCATAATTAATTCAGTTATACAGTAGCAGTTAGTTACGCTCACCGAGTTACGTTCCGTTTTAGCTGTACACAGTCTTTAGCGTGGAGCCAGAGGAAGTATGTCTGAAAAAGATACAATGTTTACTTAGACTTTCCCACCAGCCAAATCCCTCTGTGGTTTCCCTAATGTCGTATCACCTAATGGCAGCTCCATTTGAGATGGCAGAACTTGTGTTCTTACCTGGACAAGTATGAATACAGATTGCACCAGAGGGAACACTATCTTCACAGCGGAGTCACAGTGCAGGTATCCTACGTAGTTAGCAATCTTAAACACATCCATAATCAGACTGCATATGCCAAACAGCACCAGTCCACCTAGAGAAAATAGTACCACGAAATCTAATTAGAAATCATCACACTAATTCAAGACAATGGGTGAATGTAAAACGGTGTCTAGGTAAATGACATCCTATAGAGTACCACAGTATGAGTCATAAAATCACCACGAAATCTAATTAGAAATTCAAGAATAAACACACTCATTCAATCACTCACACTATTAGAATAAAACTCTCCACCAAATCAAAAGAGAGATGATTAATGTCCAGTGATATTAACAGGCAGTGATTCCTATTGGGTAAGGTTGCAATATTCTGAAAACTTCACAGATTTCCCGTTATTAAAAAACAAAAAAACTGAACTTTGGAAAAGTTTCAGCAATTGTTCACCAGACCAAGCAGATCATAAGAGGATGTGTCTTCTCTTACCCCTGAGCCACACAGGCCCGGCATGGCTATCCTTGTAGAGCACGGCGTGATCTTCCCGGGACGTGTAGATGGTGTAGTACAGCATCCAGATAGTAGTGAGGATGACGAGGAGGATGAGGAAGATCTGCAGGCTGATGGCGTTGACCTTGACGTTGTTGAAGACACTGCCACTGACCAGAGCACAACCTAGGATCAGGACGTTGAACGTGATGATGCTAGAGAGCAGCCAGCTGCGGTTATGGCCCCTCTCCCTCACCGTGCCCCCGCTGGTCGAGAGGGCGTCGCTCCCCCTCCCCATACTCCCCGTCTGGACTCCCATGTGGATGGAACACGTGGTGGAAGGGAGGGTGGGTGGGGTGGATGGGGGAGATATGTAGCCCTCCTCAGCTGCCATCTCAGCTTTAGCCGTCATCTTGCTGGATTTGAATGAAAATAAGCCAAAGGTCAAATACATGATGTTTCCCATTCTGTAAAGGTCTAGTCCACAGTTTGTTTGAGGTTTATTACACTCCAAGCTCGCTTTGTTCAAAATGTCATATCCTATCCAAAGGTAGAAGATCTTATGAGTTCAGAAAGTCTGGCCGTTCTGAGCAGAGCAGTGTGAACATCTAACCATCCACTCAAAGGCTCTGCCTATATAAGGAGGTCCCTCCTACCCGTAACCCAGCTCCTAACCTCATTTCATCAGCAATGTAAACCCCATCAGTAGTATTACAAAATAATGGTTTCTTATCATTTCACAGTTTATCATCAGAGGCAGTGCCAGTCCATCATGCTTCAACGAATATGAGTTTATCTTGCTTGATTTGGGTCAATGCCAGTGTTTGATTAAATTGAAATTAACAAAGAAATTCTCACAGTTCAAATTTACTAACACACATTATCTACTTGAGGTCAGGTGTGTTTTGTTTCCTGGAAAGCAACTCATTATTTTATATAAAAAAGAGTTGATTTTCAATTACTGTCTAATAATATTGTTACTACAGCAGCACTGACTGTTCCTTAGAACAACAGTAGGCTACTCCCCAATACCCAAATTGAGGTCGGAAAACACAATGAATCACATAGGCTAACATAATGTAAGCTAGAAATAACGTACCGGATCACTGAATTTCCTCATGATAAATTAATCATTACACACAATACAGGTGTGAGCTGGTTCAAACGTAAAAAATTCCTGTTTTGCAGCACTGACAAACTGTCTCACAGCTTCAAGTCATGATACCTAGCCTATGTAATGATTTTGATTTTTAATTTCACCTTTATTTAACCAGGTAGGCCAGTTGAGAACAAGTTCTCATTTACAACTGTGACCTGGCCAAGACAAAGCAAAGCAGTGCGACAAAAACAACAACAACACAGATTTACACATGGGAATAAACAAACGTACAGTCAATAACACAATAGAAAAACTATATACAGTGTGTGCAAATGTAGTAAGAATAGGAAGGTAAGGCAATAAATAGGCCATAGTGGCGAAATAATTACAATTTAGCATTAACACTGGACTGATAGATGTGCAGATGATGATGTGCAAATAGAGATACTGGGGTGCAAATGAGCAAAAATATATATTTAACAAGATGGGGATGAGGTAGATGGTAGTCTCCAGCTTCAGTGATTTTTGCAATTCGTTCCAGTCATTGGCAGCAGAGAACTGGAAGGAATGGCGGCCGAAGGAGGTGTTGGCTTTGGGGATGACCAGTGAAATATACCTGCTGGAGCGTATGCTACGGGTGGGTGTTGCTATGGTGACCAGTGAGCTGAGATAAGGCGGGGATTTACCTAGCAAAGACTTATAGATGACCTGGAGCCAGTGGGTTTGGCGACGAATATATAATGAAGGCCAGCCAACGAGAGAATACAGGTCGCAGTGGTGGGTAGTATATGGGGCTTTGGTAACAAAACGGATGGCACTGTGATAGACTACATCCAATTTGCTGAGTAGAGTGTTGGAGGCTAGTTTGTAAATGACATCACCGAAGTCAAAGATCAGTAGGATAGTCAGTTTTACGAGGGTATGTTTGGCAGCATGAGTGAAATAGGAAGTCGATTCTAGATTTAATTTTGGATTGGAGATGCTTAATGTGAGTTGTAGTTATATCCACTTTGCAGTACTTAAACATGTATTTTAAATCAGCCCAACTGTAAATGCTGATTAAAGTCCAGTTGAAATAGTATTAGTATTTATTTATCTCAATACAATATATATATATATATATTTTTTTTACAATGTTTTCAAGACTTTATTTGATTTAGCCTAGTTCTCTGTACTTTTAAGATGAAAGTAATTAGTTGGGTGTACTTATTATAGTGCATTGATGGATTTATTAGCATATACATGGTTGTGGAAAATGTAACATTTTATGCATTTTAGTATTGAATTGTTTTCTTTTTTCGTACTAGGTTACTAGCCTGGGTACCAGTCTCTTTAGCTAAACCACTTCCTGTTTTAAAAATAAATAAATAATTTTAACCTTTATTTAACTAGGCAAGTCAGTTAAGAACAAATTCTTATTTACAATGACGCCTCTAGCACTGAGATGCAGTGCCTTAGACCACTGCGCCACTTGGGAGCCCTGTACTCCATGTCATGTGGCCTTTCTGCCGTCTTCAAATATCATTAATGAGCTTGAGGAGAACAGAGGATTTGATCCTGATTCGATCACCCTCACAGCTATCCTCCACGATCATGCAAATATTGGAACTCTATCACTTTTTTTTCTCCACTGAACTCGTTGGTATAATAACCGTTTTATATTTGTCCAGACTAAACCAATCTGTCCAAAGTTGCTAGCTGAAGTCTAAATTCTCAGTTACAGCAAATACCGTCTCCATTGAAACAATAATACAGTCAATCTTATACCAATAGATCAATACATTGATGATCAATGTGAGGATGCCTAAGCAGCTGCTTACCTGGTGGGAGGTGTGTGTGTTCAGGTTCAGAGTGTCTAGGGGAGCCGTGTCCCTCATGGCTTTTATAGCCGTCCCCAGCCACAGCCTGATTTACAGACAACAACACCAATGTACAGACAGTCATAAATGTCAAACATCTATGAGAAACAACATGTCTTTCAAAGCAGAAGCTTTGGTATATGTCCACACATAGTGAGTGTTTTTATTTATTTCTGAAAAGATCCTTCCTGTGTGGACGTATAACAAGCTTCTGCTGAAAAAGACACCTTTTAACCTTTTAGTATTTCACTGTCACAACATGGCTCATCATATTGTGATATGCTCATCAAAATTCTAATCATACCACCACACCTTTCATGAGTCAGTGGATATGATGCTCTGTTCAGTAACAATGTTATAAGCATGTATGAGCCTTTATAATGGCGTATGAAATGTTAAAAAGCATATAAAATGTTGTTGCTCTATACATGAATCAACATTTCAACTGACTATAAAATGCTATTGGAAATGAATACCTACACCCTTAAAAAGTGCTATCTAGAACATAAAATGGTACTTTGGCTGTCCCCATAGGAAAACCCTTTGAAGAACCCTTTTTGGTTCCAGGTAGAACCCTTTTGGGTTCAATGTAGAACCATCTGTGAAAGGGTTTTACATGGAACCCAAAAGGGTTCTACCTGACCCAAAAATGTTCTGCCATTGCGACAGCCAAATAACACTTTTGGAACCCTTTTTTCTGAGTGCATAGTCTGCATGTGTAGAATACGAATACTGAACTTTAAGTTATTTTGAAAGAAGCCCTATATATTTCAAGCTGTTTTCTTTATTTTTCTATATTCATTCACATTTATATTAGACTCCGTACATCATGTAGACCAGACCAATTATATTACTATGGACCAGACAACCTAATAATAGCCGGCCGTGATCGTCCATGGATACCAGATGCGCGTTCCCTCTCGGTTCGCGCAGCGGTCACTGCAACCGCATACGCCACAATAACATTTCGGACCAGTGGCACAGCGCTTGCTGACAGTGAAACACAGGCGGAGGCTGGCAGTGGAACTCTAGCCTGTGGTGCCTGCCATTTATACCGAGAGATGGGTAGATGACGACCGAGAGCAATGGAGTCGAGGGCCCGTTGATACCATGAATGACAGGTATCACAAGGCGGCCCGGGATGGCTACTTGGACCTGCTGAAAGAGGCTACGCGGAAGGACTTGAACGCGCCGGATGAAGATGGCATGACACCGACGTTATGGGCCGCTTATCATGGCAACTTGGAGGCTCTGCGACTTATCGTGGGCAGAGGGTAAGTAGCCTTTTATGAACTGAAAATGTACTTTTCCTCACGTGTGGAATGTATTCATTTTGCTCAACTCGTGCAGTAACTAAGGATACCGTGGCCATATGTCGTGCGGTTAATAATATTGTGCTTGGTAGACATTGAAGTAGTAATGCGCACTCTATCGTGGATAGATAAGATAGGTAAAGTTCCCAACCTATACTAGATAGCCAACCACTTTATGCAGTGCTCTGGGTATTTTATGTATCTTCTCCTAGGTAGCAACACCTCTGCAAGAATTAGGTCCGGTCTAGTAAGGTCTGTAGAATTAGGTAAGGTCTGTAACATTAGGTAGTGAAAGTATTAAAGGTCTGTAGAATTAGGTCAGGTTTAGTAAGGTCTGTAGCAAGGTGCAGCACCAGTAGCGCTAGAGGGCTGTGCCATAATAACACATTAAAGAGGAGAGCATAACCTACTGACTGATTCAGGATGCAGGATAAATAAAGTAACAGTAGCCTACTGACTGATTCAGGATGCAGGATAAATAAAGTAACAGTAGCCTACTGACTGATTCAGGATGCAGGATAAATGAAGTAACAGTAGCCTACTGACTGATTCAGGATGCAGGATAAATAAAGTAACAGTAACCTACTGACTGATTCAGGATGCAGGATAAATAAAGTAACAGTAGTCTACTGACTGATTCAGGATGCAGGATAAATGAAGTAACAGTAGTCTACTGACTGATTCAGGATGCAGGATAAATAAAGTAACAGTAGTCTACTGACTGATTCAGGATGCAGGATAAATGAAGTAACAGTAGTCTACTGACTGACTGATGTGCATGGATTGATTTGGCCTGTTTGTGGAGGGACTACTGGCTCCAACTATAGACTAACCAATGAGCAAGCTACTGCTTAGTTATTACATCATTGTTTTTCAATTAACCATAAAAGTGTCAAGCCTACCATGCTCAGTTGATGTATCCCCTCCTCAGCTTAACATTGATGTATCCCCTCCTCAGCTTAACATTGATGTATCCCCTCCTCAGCTTAACATTGATGTATCCCCTCCTCAGCTTAACATTGCTTCTTGAAATAACATCAGAACATCAGAGAGGCTGAGATTAGAATGATAGATTTAGAATGTTTCTTTACTGGTTATTGTGCAGGTCAGAGTTATGTGATGCAACAATGGACTCATCACACGGCATCATCATGGTATTTCTTTCAGTAAAGCCGTGTAAAGTGTAATCCGTTTTTATAGATAGACAATGTCACATAGTTTCATTATTCCCATTTATACAATTTGTCAGTAGCTATAAAATTAATTCAGATCATACATTCTATTCAGGATAGAAAATGAATAAATCCCATTTTGGCCAATCAGTGGAAATGACCAGTGGCCAATGAGATACAGTCAGGTACAAAATTATTGGCATCCTTGATAAAGACTGTATGAAATAATACACAATAATAATGAGATATATTGTATGCAAAAACATTTTATTATATACAATTATATTATTTCATATACTAATACAATTGCTCAGAGAAAGAGATTTTGTTTAACAAGTGATACAAAAAGATGATCCAAAAATATAGTAAAAAAATTATTGCCACCCCTAAAGATTCTTATACATAAAAATTAAATAAATCTGTATTAACATTCTACTTTTTAAAAAATGAATGTCAATGTAAGGAACTGAATTGTGGCCTTCCATGGCTTCCTGTTTCACTGGGGTATAGAAATGAGGTAACAAAATCCCTTTGTCATCCATCACCATGGGAAAAGGCGAAGAACTCACAAACAAAAAGGGACATGTTGACCTTCATAAATCAATGAGTACAAACAAATAGCTACCACATATACCACTTACCACTGTTAGGGCAAAAATTTAAAGAAGTTTAAAACCACTGGAAAAGTGCTAAACTTGCCTGGTATTGGACGCATGTGTATCTTGTCCCCACACACAGTGAGAAAGATGGTTCGGGAGGCAAAGAACAGTCCAAGGGCCATAGTTGAAGAATTACAGAACTTGGTCACACTTGGAACTTGGAACTTCGAGTCACCAAGTTTCCAAATCTACAATTACACCTCCATGCCAACAGGCTCTTTGGAAGGGTTGCCAGAAAAAACATTTATTGAGAGCAACCAACAAATGTAAACGACTGGAGTTTACTAAATGGCATTGGCACTTGAATTGTATTAGTATAAAATAACATAATTTCCCAATTTGTTGGAGCATACAATATAGCTCAGTATTTATTTTATATAGTCTTATTTGCTCATCTTTATCAAGGGTGCCAATAATCTTGGACCTGACTGTATGTTCGATTTATATTAGGAAGCACCAGTAAAATGGAGTACACAAAGCTCTCTTCACTGTGTTTCTGGTTGACCTGGTTTCCCTTCCTGTCCAGAGAAAGGCCCATTAGCAAAGTGGTTAATTGGCAAAAGTTTGGGTGATTTTCTCTCTCTCTCTGTCTCTGTCTCTCTCTCTCTCTCTCTGTGTCTCTCTGTCTCTGTGATTTTCTCTCTCTCTCTGTCTCTCTGTCTCTCTGTCTCTCTGTCTCTCTGTCTCTGTGTCTGTCTCTCTCTCTCTCTCTCTCTCTCTCTCTCTCTCTCTCTCTCTCTCTCTCTCTCTCTCTCTCTCTCTCTCTCTCTCTCTCTCTCTCTCTCTCTCTCTCTCTCTCTCTCTCTGTCAGTGTGTCTGCTTTTGCCAGGCATAGTCTGTTCTCTCGTCCTCTCACACAGACTAAGTGGGCCTTGTGCAAATGCCCAGTTATGTTTGACGTGGTTCATTGTTCCTCAGTGAATTCCACCATTTTGTTCAGGGAAAATGTACACAAAGTAACACAATGGCGGGTGACTTAGACAGTGTGGTGATAACGTAACTGATAACAACTCTAGTTCTAGGAATTCCCACGGTATACAGCTATAAAACATTTACTACACAACCTGTGTTCTGTACCTATCTCACACTGATTATGATAAACAGCAATTCTAACACCATGAAAAGTGTGTGACATTTGGTACTAAAAATACTTTCATAGTCACCATAGTTTCTCACAGCACCAGTGACTACTAGACAGCAGCGCCCTTGAGATCCAGGGAGATCATTTCAGTGATTTCTGACAACTTTATTGGGTCTGCAGCTGAAATACAGGCCTGGCAGATTTATAGTGGATAGAAAAACAGTAGCAAATAGCAGTACAGTGGGGAGTAACAATCTGTCATTCTATAATGTAACAACTAGCATAGTCAGGACACTGAGGACATTCCATTCTTATGCTCTTTTATATGAACAGGGGTTATCACGTGTTATTATTGGGTTATCACCTGCAGTGAAGGTGCCAAGAGAAGAGTGAGGGGTGTGTCAAATTATGCAATGTCTAACTGTAGCTGTAATTGCATAATAGCCATTATGTATCATCAAATAGCTTGTCCTCTGTAACTCAGTTGGTATAGCATTGCGTGTGCAACGCCATGATAGTGGGTTTGATTCCTGGGACCACCCATATGTAAAATGTATGCACGCATGACTGTAAATCGCTTTGGATCAAAGTGTCTGGTAATTGGCATATATTATGTAATGGCCAGTCATACATTTTCCAAAACACTGATATTTTGATTTATTCGAGATCCATCTGCCCAGAGGCCCGGGCATTTGTGGCAGTCCTTTAGGGTTAGGGTAACCTAACCCTACCTGACCAAAACCCTAACCCTACCTGACCAAAACCCTAACCCTACCTAACCCTAACCCTACCTGACCAAAACCCTACCTGACCAAAACCCTAACCCTACCAGACCCTAACCCTAACCCTAACCCTACCTGAACCTAAATATAACCCTCCCTAACCCTACCAGACCCTAAACCTAACCCTACCTGACCCTAAATATAACCCTACCTAACCCTAACTCTACCTGACCCTAACCCTACCTGACCCTAACCCTAACCCTAACCCTACCTGACCCTAAACCTACCAGACCCTAACCCTACCAGACCGTAACCCTACCTGACCCTAACCCTACCCTACCTGTACAAGTAGAATATGCCCTGCCTAACCCTGACCATAACCATACCTAACCCTAACCCTACCTGTACAGTAGAATAAGCCCTGCCTAACCCTGACCATAACCATACCTAACCCTAACCCTACCTGTACAGTAGAATAAGCCCTGCCTAACCCTGACCATAACCATACCTAACCCTAACCCTACCTGTACAGTAGAATAAGCCCTGCCTAACCCTGACCATAACCATACCTAACCCTAACCCTAACCCTACCTGTACAAGTAGAATAAGCCCTGCCTAACCCTGACCATAACCATACCTAACCCTAACCCTACCTGTACAGTAGAATAAGCCCTGCCTAACCCTGACCATAACCATACCTAACCCTAACCCTACCTGTACAGTAGAATAAGCCCTGCCTAACCCTGACCATAACCATACCTAACCCTAACCCTACCTGTACAGTAGAATAAGCCCTGCCTAACCCTGACCATAACCATACCTAACCCTAACCCTACCTGTACAGGTGAATAAGCCCTGCCTAACCCTGACCATAACCATACCTAACCCTAACCCTACCTGTACAGTAGAATAAGCCCTGCCTAACCCTGACCATAACCATACCTAACCCTAACCCTACCTGTACAGGTGAATAAGCCCTGCCTAACCCTGACCATAACCATACCTAACCCTAACCCTACCTGTACAGTAGAATAAGCCCTGCCTAACCCTGACCATAACCATACCTAACCCTAACCCTACCTGTACAGTAGAATAAGCAGGTCAGATGAGTTGAAGGACGTTTCATGTATACAGAATTATAGAGACCAATATAAGGTCTATTTGTTTCATTGTTCTCTATTATTCTATATACATTTGTGACCCCTCAGTTCCTAGAAGATTTAGACTGTGACCCCTCAGTTCCTAGAAGATTTAGACTGTGACCCCTCAGTTCCTAGAAGATTTAGACTGTGACCCCTCAGTTCCTAGAAGATTTAGACTGTGACCCCTCAGTTCCTAGAAGATTTAGACTGTGACCCCTCAGTTCCTAGAATATTTAAACTGTGACCCCTCAGTTCCTAGAAGATTTAAACTGTGACCCCTCAGTTCCTAGAAGATTTAGACTGTGACCCCTCAGTTCCTAGAAGATTTAGACTGTGACCCCTCAGTTCCTAGAAGATTTAGACTGTGACCCCTCAGTTCCTAGAAGATTTAAACTGTGACCCCTCAGTTCCTAGAAGATTTAGACTTTGACCCCTCAGTTCCTAGAAGATTTAAACTGTGACCCCTCAGTTCCTAGAAGATTTAGACTGTGACCCCTCAGTTCCTAGAAGATTTAGACTTTCCAGACAACCTTTGTCTTATGTCCCAGACAAGACTACACATGCAAAACAAGACACAGAAAATGGCAGACTAGAGAGGAGGCAGCAAATACATTCAGGAGAAATCAGGGTTGGGCAGGTGATAGTGTTAATCCATTGGCTCCTAGAGCTCAGAAGGCGAAGTAACACAGTAATGTAGTGGTCAGGAGTCCTTGGTTTGAACCCTGGATTGTCACATCAGTGAGGACTTAGTTAATCCTATGGCTCTCCTAGCTAATGCCTAGGTTTTAGCTCAGTGGGCTAAGATTGTCTTATGGCACGCAGTAGACCTGGGTTAGAATCTTGATCAGTCGCACAGTGGGTGTGGAAATCAGGATCAGGCAGGTGAGGTGTTAATCTGCGTTCCGAGAGAATGCCTTTAACTCATTGCTAAATTTTGTGTTGCGCATGAGACCTGGGTAGGTCACACGTGAAATGAAGGTCAGGCTGGTGAGAAGGTGCTAATCCTGGCTCTGGTTGCGATGCAACTAGTGTGGCAGGCACACAGCTTCTCCACTGTCTGTGAAAACCTTGCAGCTTTGTCCATCAATAATATATCCCTAGCCTCTGTGACCAGTGTGATGCTAACTCCACCTGCAGCCCATCAAATATTAATCAAGCCTGTTGGAGGACTAATGCTATATAGCGATGCTACGACTGAGGTCAAATCCTGTCTGTTAAAGCGTTTACGTTAGAAAGTATATTGACAGTCATAAAAGTGCATTGAAATCACTTAGGAACTGTGCACACTTTGGAGAGGTGTGTGGCCACTTGAAAATACCAGTTAGGGAGTCGTTACCACTCAAACCCCACATTTTCCAAGAATATTCTTATCATGTTACTGAATGTATCCATAGTATTTTCTGATTTCGTTAGCAATAAAAAAAGTGCTGTAAATGTAAAAGTTGTGTCAGGTGACCTATTGTGTCAGGTGACCTGTTGTGTCATCACCTTTAGTCTAATCATTGTCCCATAATCTCCAAAATGTTCCTTTGTAATTGCTACCATGATTATGCATATGTACCATGAAGGAAACATTTTATTTAGCCCTTTCCATATAGGCCAATGCCCACGAGTGTAAGGGGTTTTAACTGACTCACCTGGATAAATAAAGGTTAAATAAAAATAAATATTTATTTTTCAGGGTGAGGAACAATCCTACATCAAGTTGTAAAATTGTGAACTTCCTCTTTAAGATCAGTAATATGGTTAGTGAACCACCATCCGGAAACATTCCAAATCTAACAGCTGTTTATACACTGACTTGAAATAAAGAGGAACTTCCTGATAATATTTAAACCTCTGAAAGGATTAGGTAAACAGGATTTCACCTTTTACGTAATACCTGTAAAACATACAAATCACATTGTAATGTGTTATCAATGTTTTATGGAATACATTTTAACTCAAATCTGCCCCTCCACACTAAACAAATATTAGTCAAGTTAAGTAAACGGTTCTATCCCTACATTGGGAATATTACAGGCGACTGTAGTGTAGTGGTGTAGACCCTAGTGGAGGCTGAGGTGACCCTGGGGTCATGGTAGTCTGATGGTAGGGGAATGGAAAGCATGGAGCATGACTACTATGTCAGAGAAATCCTCTAAATGTAATGAAAGCAGGTCCAAACAGTGCTATTGTTCATCTCATAACTGCCATCTGTCATCTGTTTGCTGTCATTGAGAATTACTGTGTTGTTGCTGTTGTTGTTGATGTAGTTGTTTTTGTTGTTGTTGATGTTGTTGCTGCTGCTGTTGTTGTTGATGTTGTTGTTTTTGTTGTTGTTGCTGCTGCTGCTGCTGCTGCAGTTGTTGTTGATGTTGTTGTTGCTGCTGCTGTTGTTGTTGATGTTGTTGTTGTTGCTGCTGTTGTTGTTGCTGTTGTTGTTGTTTTTGCTGTTGCTGTTGTTGTTGTTGCTGTTTTTGTTGTTGATGTTGTTGTTGTTGTTGCTGTTGTTGCTGTTGTTGTTGTTTTTGTTGTTGATGTTGTTGCTGCTGCTGTTGTTGTTGATGTTGTTGTTGTTGCTGCTGCAGTTGTTGTTGTTGATGTTGTTGTTGCTGCTGCTGCTGCTGTTGTTGTTGTTGTTGCTGTTGTTGCTGTTGTTGTTGCTGTTGTTGTTGCTGTTGCTGTTGTTGTTGCTGTTGTTGTTGATGCTGTTGTTGTTGCTGTTGTTGTTGATGTTGTTGTTGTTAAAGGGTTGTGTTATACATGATTTACGAAGACTCGATGAACAGCCCATGGATGAGAGCTCAGTGCTGAAAACATGATAAAACAATCATGGGCATTCTCAGGAATTCCCTGCTATGTTTAGGAGTATCTGGAGGGAAGCCAGGGGAGTGGGTTATCCTTCTCCTGGTTCATATTACTCTCACAGATAACACTTACTGAATACCTTTGGAACAGAACAGAATGACTTGTTGTAACAACATCATCACCTCTGTCTTGACATGGGTCTTCGTTGTAAAGTGTTTGGGATTTTTCAGTCTTGACATCGTTGCAAATGATAAAGAGTAGAGTAAAAGTACAGTAAAAATAAATAAAGTATTTTGTTTACTATACATTTTATAAAGAGGTATTTGTGGTGCATTAGATTTAGCATGATATTTGCACTTTTGGGACTACATTGGTTCTGGAGAAAAACGAAATCCAGCGCAGTTCAAGTATTTGAAAGAATGTTACATAGTCCTATGTATTCAACCCAGGTCTATGCGTATCCATATTAGGATGAAGACTTCCTAATATGGACACCATATGTGTGATATATGCACGCTGCTTCTTTCAGCCTCTCTGGATGAAAATTATATCTTATTTCTGTACTTCCTCTTGCTCTGCAGAGGCAACCCTGATAAGTGTGACATATGGGGTAACACACCTCTCCACCTGGCGGCCGCCAACGGCCACCACAACTGCCTGTCCTTCCTGGTGTCCTTCGGTGCCAACGTGTGGTGCCTAGACAACGACTACCACACGCCCCTCGACATGGCCGCCACCAAGAGCCACATGGACTGTGTCCGCTACCTGGACTCCATCGCCGCCAAGCAGTCGGCCCTCAACCCCAAGCTGGTGGGCAAGCTGAAGGAGCGGGCCTTCCGCGAGGCCGAGAGGAGGATTAAGGATTGCTTGAAGCTGCAGGTGAAGCACCACAAGCGCATGGAGCGCAAATTCCACAAAGAGGCGGCATCGGAGCAGTCCGTGTCCGACGCCATGAGCTTCTCCAGCTACACAAGCAGCTCAGTGAGCCGCAAGCTGCACCACCTGAGCACTGCCACCGTCAGTGTGCCATACTCTCAGGTCAGTACAAGCTGCACCACCTGAACACTGCCTCCGTCAGTGTGCCTTACTCTCAGGTCAGTACAAGCTGCACCACCTGAACACTGCCTCCGTCAGTGTGCCATACTCTCAGGTCAGTACAAGCTACAACACCTGAACACTGCCTCCGTCAGTGTGCCATACTCTCAGGTCAGTACAAGCTACAACACCTGAACACTGCCACCGTCAGTGTGCCTTACTCTCAGGTCAGTACAAGCTACAACACCTGAACACTGCCACCGTCAGTGTGCCATACTCTCAGGTCAGTACAAGCTACAACACCTGAACACTGCCACCGTCAGTGTGCCATACTCTCAGGTCAGTACAGTACAGCCTCATCCAGCCATTTATGCCTTTTAAATCTTTATTTAAAGGGACATTCCACTCCAAAACCAGCATTCATCATATGTTTTCAGACCTCAATAATAGTCCAATGTCAAGATGAGCACACATCCCACGCCATAGGTCGTGTAGCTCCAGCTATATGATGCCTCAACCTAAATGAATGAATGGGAACAGCAAATGTGGGAATAATATGGTGATTATCTTCCCTTCATTTAGGACTGTAGTACAACGCTGCATCTACTGTAGTACAACTCAAGCTTAACAGATGACAAATGTTTAATGTTGGAGTGTAATGTCCCTTTAATTTTCAACATGGTGTACATAATTATAGATTACACATAACTGTCATTGTACCCTCTCCTTTCTCTACTAATGGGAAATGTTTATGTTCCAACTGTTGTCCATGTGAAACTATACAGCAGACAGGGAGTTTCACATGGACAACAGTCGGAACATCAACATTTTCATCTGTTAAACTTGAGATGTGTGCTGCTGTATAATTAGTGGTTGGAGCCTGTATTTCTCTTTGTTCCTGCAGGCTACTCTTCACGCCACAACCCGAGGCAAGACCAAGATCCAGAAGAGGCTCGAGAAGAGGAAGCAAGGAGACAGGACCTTTAAGATCTACGAGGATGGCAGGAAGAGCGTGCGCTCCCTCTCGGGCCTTCAGCTGGGCAACGATGTCATGTTCCTTAAACAGGGAACTTACGTCAGCCCTCGGGACCGTGCAGGTCGCCGCGGCAACCTCCGAGACATATTCCACGGAGACGCCAACGACGACGCCATCTCTCGTGCAATCAGCGAGCCGGACTTGTCTTACCGGCCCGACATGGAATACTCTGAGGTCAGCACCGACTCGGGCCACGACTCCCTCTTCAACCGGCCCGGTCTGGGAACCATGGTGTTCCGACGCAACTACATCAGCGGCGGCCTGTTCGGCATCGGCAGGCACGACGAGGGGAGCCTCAGCGGAGGAACCGAACGGGCTGGCAGCGCCAACGTGAGGCTGCGCAGCCGGCTGCGGCGTTCGCCCAGCCTGGACGATGGGGGGGACAGCATCGGCAGTGCCCGCAGCCTCCAGGAAAGGAACCGCCAGGAGCTTCCCTGGGACGAGGTGGAGCTGGGGCTGGATGATGACTGCGAGGCCATGACCAGCCCGTTGGAGGTGTTCCTGGCCGCTCAGACCATGGGAGAGTTCCTCACCGTCTTCAGGCGGGAGAAGATTGACCTGGAGGCACTGCTGCTGTGCTCGGACCAAGACCTCAAGAGCATCCACATCCCCCTGGGGCCCAGGAAGAAAATCCTGGATGCCTGCAAGAGACGTCTGGAGACCCTTGAGGACCCTGACTACATCGAGGACACCCCGCTATGAATGGCGACTGATGCTTTTGGGTCTGAAGATGCTGTGTAGGTACTGTATACCTCCACTACTGTGATGTTCGCCTACAGAGTAAACCTAACCTACAGATGACATCTGAGCGTGTAGAGGAGAACAGGGACAACTGTAACAGTTTGGTGATTTTTCACTGGGACATGTTACTACTGTTGCCGCTCTCCCCTACACATAGTTATGAAGGTAGGCGTCTAGTTTTTTATTTGGTTGATGATAATATTAACAATCCGGCATAGAATTAATTCCTGTCTGTCTCTGTAAATATGGCATTGTCATTCTTCTGGAGAACACTAGGTGGATACACTGTATAGGTCAAGCAGAACGCTCTTCCAACCTTAAAGGAAGGTCAGTGGAGCATTGTTGCTCAGTCTTGTCAGGACTAATGTCTTGTGCCAGACTTCACAGCTACAACATAAATAGCGGTTTGTTTTAGTGCATGGAATATTCAGAGACTTCACAGCTACAATATAAATAGTGGTTTGTTGTAGTGTATTTTTATTTATTTTATTTCACCTTTATTTAACCAGGTAGGTCAGTTGAGAACAAGTTCTCATTTGCAACTGCGACCTGGCCAAGACAAAGCAAAGCAGTGCGACAAAAAACAACAACACAGAGTTACACATGAGAATAAACAGTCAAAAACACAATAGAAAATCTATAAACAGAGTGCAAAATGTAGTGCAAAAATGCAGTAAGGTTGGGAGGTAGGACAATATTCAGAGACACGCTCATTTTACTCTGTACGATTATGTAAGGACATTCAGAGAAATGTTCTCATTTCATTTCCTGGGCCACCATGTGACTAATTAGGCAGAAAGGAGGACATTGACAAGACAGCTTTCTTTGGACTTTATAAATTAAGGAGAAGAGCTGAAGAGATCTGAACGGTATTTTGGATCATTGCAGCATCATTAGAGAGTTCTAGAAGTCTACTGCACTGTTGACCGTTTTATTGAACTAAAAGACACTGTTGACCATTTTAATTAACTAAAATACACAGTTCTCAGACCTTGCTGCTTCCGTGAAGGACAGAGAGCTATGGCATGTCATCTTTTAGAGCATTGTGCCACCAGACGCAGTCAGCTAAATACTGCCTGGATCTGTATCTACAGAACACAGTGTTGATGTGGACTAGATCTGTATCTACAGAACACAGTGTTGATGTGGACTAGATCTGTATCTACAGAACACAGTGTTGATGTGGACTAGATCTGTATCTACAGAACACAGTGTTGATGTGGACTAGATCTGTATCTACAGAACACAGTGTTGATGTGGACTAGATCTGTATCTACAGAACACAGTGTTGATGTGGACTAGATCTGTATCTACAGAACACAGTGTTGATGTGGACTAGATCTGTATCTACAGAACACAGTGTTGATGTGGACTAGATCTGTATCTACAGAACACAGTGTTGATGTGGACTAGATCTGTATCTACAGAACACAGTGTTGATGTGGACTAGATCTGTATCTACAGAACACAGTGTTGATGTGCAGCAGTGTTCATGTATGCCATGTGGCACAGTGTACAGAGAGAGGAATAAGAGGGTCTGTCCTGCCACCCTCCAACACCTCTCTGTCTGAGCCCAATACGTTGGCCCCTGTGGGGCATGTTAGGTACCGTACTACCATCCCCTGGGCCTGTGCTCCTGGTGTCAGTGTATGGGGCACGTTAGTGCATTTGTTAAGGACATGATTTTTACATGAGCGTACGGTCAATTGTTTGTATTTGATTATTAATCCATTAGACATAAGCCGGTTTTCAATACAAGACGTGTTTTAGCGCAGTGCACCACAACAGGTTTTTAAAGGTAATTCACTCTTTAGCCAGCATGTGCAGCTTTTACAGTGCATGAGATCTCCGTGAATGTCTGGGAAAATACCTTTTAAAAGCACATTGACAGCTGTATAGTGCGTGACATAATGCGCCAAATAACTTCCACTGTTCCTTCTGTTGATGGGGATAATATTGCCTCTCCAATTCACTACAATATTACCATTATCTGTGCTATTAAGGCATTTTTTTAACCAGTTGATTGGTTTGGCCCCGGTCATTCCGCTTGCTATGCATTGTTCCATTTTGTACCAGTACATTTGTTTACACACTGTATGCCAGGTCAAACCACTTTCAGTTTTGTTCACTGATAAAGGAGGCCAATTGCTTTTTTAAATTGACAGTTCGCTCTATGAGAGAATGGTAAACTAATCTTGTATTGAGTGGATTATTTAATGTTTCGACGGGTAAAACTCACACACAGTTAAATCCGTTGTCATTGCTCTTTCTATGATGATTGTATGATACAGTATGTCGATGTCCAGCGTATAGGCTTTCCCCCAGGAGGTTCTGAATTACAATGTTGTCAAATCATGTTGATCACATCATTAAGGATGTCACACTACACTATGGAAGTTTAGTTACTAATTGTGGCTTGAAGGTTGTCTGTATGCTTATACTGTACATGTTTGGTATGAGGCTAAAGTAACTATCCAGTAAAAATGCATATTCTGTGAACTCATACTCAGATAATATTATTGAGTCCTATATTCGTGTTTTTGGCCAAAGCATAAATTGGAGAGAAAAAAAAACACTTGAAAAACCCACCTCAAACTGACTGTTTCAAAAATGCTTGCTATTTCCTCATAGAGAAGGATGAGCTGGCCAATCAGTGGTCTACTAGCATTCATATTTTTAATGACTGGTATATGCCCACACCATTCTGTTGTTGGGGTACGGCCGCACCATTCCAACACAGAAAAGCTGTTTTTTACATATTTAATTAAAACATTTGTGAAGGATAACTATATTCATATTCATATTCTAATAAATTATAGGTCCTATTTCTTAGAAATCTGGAAACACTGGATATTTACTTTAATCAATTTCATGAAACTACCCAAGTCTTGAATTTTAGGCAAGTAATATATTCAGTTTTTTCTCATGGTTATGTGGACATGTGCCTCTTTCTGTCCAATGATGTAATTTCTGGACACTAGTTCTGTCCATTTAGATTAAAGGACCCATTTTGTCTGAAGAGCACCCCTAGAGGCTAAAAGGTCTCAGTCTGTAGTATGTATCTGTGGTATGTACTGAATGTCTCGGTTTTGATCACGTGACAAAGTCTTCCCAGTAATATTGTATGTGTCATTGGTTTTAGTGGTTGATTTTATCAGATGCACTTGAAACCTAAACAATGTCCACATTGAATGCCTCATTTTGTAAAGGCTCAAACAGGATTTTTTGCTTAATAAACAAATATACTAATATGTCCTTCTCTGCATTGTGTATGTGAAGCTGCAACAGACAGGACTCTGACTGTGGCAGGCCAATCCAGGGTCTAAGATCAGATTCCAATACTACAATCCTAACCTTAACCATTAGTGGGGGAGCAACTAGGAGCAACTAGGAGCAACTTCACCCTGCACCCGACAGGCCTGGGAGTCATTTTCATTAACCTAGTCAACCTGCATCCCGAATTCTCTGTCCTTTCCCCCGAAGTGTGCAATTGTGCTCTCCAACCCTCAGTTTTAAATCCATGAAGGGAAATGAACTAGAGCACACTTCCAGAAAAAGACAAAGTGGGCCAGATGTAGGAAGAGGGATAGGGGAAACAATTAGGGAGTCAGAGGTTATGGCTCATTTAAGTGAATTGATACTCAGAGACCAAAGATCGTTCCCACTGATTAATGTGCACGGTAGGTATGGACTGTTTTGTCAATCAAGGATATTATTGATTCATTTTTTCAAGTATGCATCAAATTAGAACTAGCTGGATCACAACATGAACGTGAATGTTTGGTCATAAACTGTCATTGTACCTGACTTCACAGACATTCCCATTCAATATGTCATAACCAGTCATTGTATGACTTCACAGACATTCCCATTCAATATGTCATAACCGGTCATTGTACCTGACTTCACAGACTTTCCTATTCAATATGTCACAACCGGTCATTGAATGACTTCACAGACATTCCCATTCTATGTCATAACCGGTCATTGTATGACTTCACAGACATTCCCATTCAATATGTCATAACCAGTCATTGTACCTGACTTCACAGACATTCCCATTCAATGTCACAACCGGTCATTGTACCTGACTTCACAGACAATCCCATTCAATATGTCACAACCGGTCATTGAATGACTTCACAGACATTCCCATTCTATGTCATAACCGGTCATTGTATGACTTCACAGACATTCCCATTCAATATGTCATAACCAGTCATTGTACCTGACTTCACAGACAATCCCATTCAATGTCATAACCGGTCATTGTACCTGACTTCACAGACATTCCCATTCAATGTCATAACCGGTCATTGTACAGTAACACTTTCATGATTCATAATAATAGTAATCATTTGGTTTCCCACTTTAACCCCAACATTTCTCCATGTTTTCACCATCATTTTGAAGCCCTTGTTATTTTGTTGTCTTTGACAAATTAATGTCTGAAGATTCTTCATTATTTAATGTGATTAGTGATTAATTTACGTCTGTCCCTCATTTTAAGGTCAACCCGGTTACATGAACTGAACTCTCTTCATATATATATTTTTTTATCAAAAGAAACATTGAACATCTAGTAGTCAAATCATAGTGTAAAAGCAGTTGAGCTGGTTCTATTATTATTGGTCATTTTCTGGTGTTTTGTGGTGGAAAACTGAGCGGGTCGAGCATTCAAGCATTTCACTACATCCGCAATAACATCTGCTAAACACGTGTATGTGACCAATAACATTTGATCCAAAATGTGATTTGATAACACATCAACCCTGATACCCATAGATAGAGCTAGACATGTTTTAACAATAAAAATAAAATGTGAAGCATTCAATTGTCACTCCCTGTTGCACACAACAAGCTTCCATTCCCTGTCACAAGGGGATTTATGGCTGATTCAAGATGAAATCGTCGACCGTGTTACTGTCAACTCTGTTATCTTATTTGGCACTTAAAGCTGAAATTAGCAGTTGAAACAATAACAAAGCGTTTTCCCCGCCCCTGTTTTGGTAAAAAGCTGAAGGATGGGCCTGGAGAAATGTAACCACTCTCAAAGGCATAGACAGAGCTTTGGATGCAAGGATAGTTTTAACCATGTTTTGAGGCTAAATATTGTGTATTTACATTTTGGGTTCTGATGGGGTACAACAGTTGAACTAAGCTCATGAAACATTTATTCCATTCCAGCCCGTCCTATAGCTCCTCCCACCAGCCTTCACTGCTTACCATAGACACTTAGTTTATATCTTAAAAGGATTTTATAGGTATAAACAGTATAGCCAAGAACCTACCAAGCCTATTCAAGGGAAAGCAATACTCCCATATTACTTTGACCTATCTGAAATGTCTAGGGGGTAGAAGCTGGGAGTTATTTCTGGATGGGGCCCTATTGGATCCAAAATGGCACCCTATTTCCCATATGGTGCACTACATAATAGTACACTACTTTGCATGCTGTGATGGAAAAGCAGCAAAAGTAGTGCACTATAAAGGGGATAGGCTGTCATTTGGGATGTAACCATAGTTTTCATAGTAGTGCAACAGTGTTGTGAGTGGCTCCTCCTGCTGGTGAATGCAGGAATACTCTGAGTGGAAGACTGGGCGGTGGACGTCTGTCTGCCTGGGGTCTACATCGGCCTCACAGATCACCTGGCATCCTTCAGCTGCCTGATCACTGAGCCCACCCAGCAACTGTGTGACCAGCTCAAGGCTACCTACAGGGACAAACTGAAGGACATCTGCAAGACTGGTGATGAGTGTACACATTTTAACCAGGTCTGTGTTCATTAGGCACCAAACAGAACAAAACTTATAGAAGCCTGGAAAAACTGCTAATTTTATTATTATGTTTCATTTTTACATTTGCCGTTTCGTGATATAATGAAAACGACCTAGGTTGTTATTGTAAAAGAGAATATACTCCCAATGACTTGGCTAAATATTAGTGAAATAACGGTTGAATAAATATCCAGTCTTGCCAATGCATTGTATTATAGAGAGTGCTCTGTTTATTACCTGGAGGGGAAATCATCTATCTCCTACACTGACCTACAGAGAAACTGGGCATTACCACCAGGTTCATACCAAGATGTCAAAGTCTTTTTCACTGCCTGAGACGCGAGACGCGAGACGACTTCCTCAAGCGTAATTTGATTTGCATAGCCAGTGCTTTTCACAATGAGCTAACCCTTTTGAGAAATAGCCTGACTTAATGTAACCTTTCACGTGTATTATAGCCACTTAGATAGCCTTTGAATAAGTATGTGTGTGTTTGTATTGTTCCTGGATGTGTCCAATTTCCCCTCTGAGGATGAATAAAGTTTATTCTACTTGGCAGATGCCAACAGTCTGAACTTTGACCCAGACACTGTTCACAAGTTCCTGAGACTAACAGAAGACGACAGGAAGGTGACCAACACCACGCCCTGGCAGCACAGCTACCCGGACACGCCCGAACGCTTCGAGTACTGGCGCCAGGTGTGACCTCAGAGAGCCTCTACCTGGGCAGACACTACTTTGAGGCAGAGCTGAGCGGGGAGGGCGTGCACGTGGGACTCACCTACAAGAGCATTGACCGGAAAGGCGTGGAGAGCGGCAGCTGCATCACAGGAAATTACTTTTCGTGTAGCCTCGTAAGGGAGGAGCGGAGCTTTTCCACTTGGCATGCTGATGTGGAGGCGGTTGTGGAAGCCACAAGTGTGTTCACGAGGATCGGCGTCTACATTGACTTTGACTCAGGCTCATTAGCTTTCTATGGTGTGACTGACGCCGCTATGACACTCCTCTACAGGTTTAAGGCTGAGTTAATGGAGCCCTTGTGTCCTACTGTCTGGCTCTCAAAGAAGGACAATGTGGTGTTATTGGTCGGTCCTAAGGACCCCCCACTATTGAAGAGCTCAACTCTGCCTGCAACCCCCATCACTCCCATGGCAACATCAGCTTCTGTCACTCTGCAATCATGATACTTTGACTGCAGTAGTGTAGTTAGGTTAGAGAGATGGACCAGTACACATTTATGTTCCTCACAAATACAATAAAGTATCTATTCTAAGCACTTGCCTTAAGTGACTGATACTGTACTTATTTAACAGGACACCGCATCAAGTATGACAAGACGACAAACAGTGAGTTCACAGGGGGTGTCTGCTCTAATCTAGTGGTGATATAGAACAAAACATATTGTGTTGGTATGACACTGAGGGATTGAGTAATAACTTTTTTACTGCTTGTTTTATTGGAACAGGTTAGCAAGTGACTGACTTGCTAACTGCTTTGATTTGTCTTTCATTGGCAATAAAAAGCACATTCCGTCTTCACATACTATGTTTATTTGACATTGTGCTGAGTACTAACTACTGAGATGAGTTCAAGGACTGTCTTTCATTTTTGTGTCCATGGTCAATACAATGTAAATCATATAAAAAAATGTGACAAAGCTTTTGTAAA
Organism: Thymallus thymallus; assembly: GCA_023634145.1. NCBI lineage: Eukaryota > Metazoa > Chordata > Actinopteri > Salmoniformes > Salmonidae > Thymallus > Thymallus thymallus. Next base: position 5,454,983 of record CM042398.1, on the reverse strand, counting down.
ATCTTTTCAGAATCGATTTACAAATATGAATTGCTTGACTTTTTGAAATACCTAATAATTAATATGAATTTAAGCATGAAACATATTCTTTATACATTTAAGATACATTACAACACATCAGAAATTATTCTCATATATTGACAGATACCATGACACAAAGTCTCAGGCAGTGAAATCGATTGAAGTCTCGTTGTCATCATACGCGGGGTTAACAAAATGCACACCTGACTGCGTCAGGGAGATAGAGTTGGCGGCTTCACTCCCATAGATACCGGGAACTTCCGGCATTACAGTGGGTTTATCAAAGATGGGGTTTTCAAAGCCGTGGTCCGTGAAGTCCCCGATCTCCTGGCTTCTCCTCAAGCTGCTCAGAGAAGGGATGGAAATGGTGGGCATGGTTGGCATTTTTATGACGCCTCTGCGGAAGAGGACAGCCAGGAGGGGAAGACCAACGACTACTATCAGGACCCCGAACACGGCTCCCACCACCACTGCTGCGTTGCCCCCTTCCCCATCACCACTGGTAGCCCCAGAGGAGGCCTGGAACACAGCCCCGGTTATACCCAGGTTTGAGCCTTGGGCTTGGACGTCCTTCAATATGTCCCGAGAAAGGGCCTCTGCCACCGCACCAGACCCCCCATCTAGGAGCACGATCTGGATCTCGCCTGCAGCCGCACGCGGGATTAACCCGAGGAACCACTGGGATTTGAGCACCTTTGAAATGCCTAGCTGGATGGACTGGTACAAGGGCAGACCAAGGAAGAGGTGCTGCAGTCGATTCCGATAAGACTCCAGGTTGAAGCCTGAGGAATAGTGGACAGTGACGATGGCGCCACACACGTCGCAGCAGTGTCCCGTGGGGTACAGTGGCTTCTTACAGCTCAGTGGAGCGCATGTAACGGTGCCGCAGATCCTGTTGCGATTCACAGAGTTTCCACAGTCGCAGCCAGAGGCATCACCGCAGCCAGATGCCCTGACGCTGGGGGACGAGGTTCCGTGGAACTGCAGCCAGCCAGAATGTGATCCCAGATAATGGGTGAACTCCGAGCTGCTGCTGAACTTCTTCCCCAGAACGGACACACTCTGGACAGGGACGCTGGGCTGGTTGGAGGTGGTGTCCACGCGGAACGAGGAGCTGGCGCGGAACAACACATCATCGTACTGGCAGGGTACGCTCTCCTCGTGCACCGAGAACAGGAAGCGACCTTTCTCCAGGTCGTCTAAAGACGCTGCCGCCTGCCACAGCGCCGGGTCGAACCACTGCAGAGACTCTGCATCTTTGAACTGGGCGGTGACTCCCAACCCGCAACCAGAATCATCTCCGTTACTGACCATGAAGCCTCCCCCCGAGGGAAGGATAAACTCCCCGTCCACCGGTAGCCGCATCTCCTGGACGGAGTGGACCGTCTCCACGTACACAGACACTTTCCTCTGAGCCGAGAAATGCACTATGTCGTTGCCGCAGGGCACGGACCCTTTGTCCCAGTTGGTCTTGTTTTCATAGTTAGTGTCGGGTATCCACTGCTTGCACAGTGCGTCAGCTGCCCCGAACAGACAGAGACTGAGGAGAAGAAACACGGCTGGTGTTTTTGGCATCCTGAACGCTTGTGACAGAAGTGGATGGACTTCGGGGTGACCTTTGTCTCTGACAATGTGACTGTCACATGAGGGAGTGAGTGCACAGGTTCCCAGTTTATGAAGTTGATGAACTCTGGTAGACATTCATCTTTACAACCTGGTCACCAGCTTGGTCAAAGATTGACTGCTACTGCAGCCACAGCAATAATGCCCCAAAATAACTGTAGATGTCTCTATGAAAGAATGAAAGTTATTTGATTTAGTCCTACAGCTTTTCATAGCCTTTATGCCTAAAAACTGTATGGTTAAAACTGTATAGCATCTACAGTCAAAGTAAAAGCTGCTATAGTGATTTTTCTTGTGACTGGTAACTCCAGACAGTCTATGTAAAACAATTGGCAAACTCTGTCCCCAGTCATTTAAGGAAGGGTTTCCCAAACTCGGTATATATATATATCAGGCAATTTATTCAGCCACCCATGAGTGGGGACCTTCACACAAGCGTGTTTGTTGTTTACCAACACGTCATCCGGAAGTGAGTGTCAAAGATGATGAGACTGGTGAGATCTCTTTCTAAATTTATATTCAAACAAATAAGTTGTTGTATATCTTCAATTATTGATGACTCTGCCTGGTAACGATTTAATGTTCAAGTTGCTCTAATGTCGTTTTCTCGTTGCTAATGATAGCTAGCTTTGTGCTGCCCTACTTCTGTAAGCGTAACTAGCTAACCGCGCTAGCTAGCTTGCTAACTTAACTTCACTTGCTCTTTTGGCTAGTTAGCTACGTTTTTATACAATTACTTGAATACATACAACTTTAAGGTTTTAAACCGAACTATTTAGCTAGAATACACAAATAACCCCAGAGTCATCTAGTTAGTGTGTCACTCACTATCATGTAATTTAGTTAGCTGTACAGTAGTAGTTATCTAAGTAAGTTAGCCACATAAAAATGAGCCTTGCTTGACAGCTCATTTATTTCTTGAAAGGATTCACAGGAGGCTGATGCTCCACTCTTTGGTGATGACGATGACCCCACCGCCGTCAGACAGAAGAAATCAGAAATCAAGTGAGTTTTGGAAGTTAATTCACTATTGATGAGGAGTATCAGAAACAAACTGATATGTTCATTTCAATCCGTATCAGCTATTCTGATCTACCAGAACAAGAGATGTTGTATTGCTGTAAATGTGAACTGTTCCTTTCCTGTGTGTGTGTGCTCTTGTTTTAGGCATCCCCTGGCCACATTCTTCCACCTCTTCTTCCGCACCAGTGCCATCCTAGTCTATCTACTGTGTGAAATCCTGAGCAGTAGTTTCATCGTCTGCATGGTCACTATCATCCTCCTCCTTTCATGTGACTTCTGGACAGTCAAGGTGGGTGGGTTGTCAGTTTGATGTGGTACAACTTATTTAGGCTATACCCTTTTCACACTAACCTGCTGGCCTGGATATTTTATTTCCACATTGTCCTTTCCAGCAACTATGTTGGCTGTATAACAAGGGCAGGCTAGCCCAGCACAGCTCCATGGCGTAGTGTGAAAAGGGTCAGTTGTCTTTTTTATTCTGTGTGTTTTATAGGTCCAGCTGGTGAATGATTCCATTGTGTTTCCTTCTCAGAATGTGTCTGGCAGGTTGATGGTGGGCCTCAGGTGGTGGAACCAGGTGGATGACGATGGACAGAGCCACTGGGTGTTCGAGTCCAGACCAGTATGGTTGCTGTATAGTTCATGACTGGAGTTGTAGCTGTGTAGTTCATGACTGGAGTTGTAGCTGTGTAGTTTATGACTGGAGTTGTAGCTGTGTAGTTCATGACTGGAGTTGTAGTTCTGTTTTGTTTTGTAGTTCTGTCTGTCTATTACTTTAGTTTTAGTTAATTTATTTGCACACAAAAAAGATAAGTGAAAGATAAACAACAAGGTAAATAGGTGTGCAGGTGAGGTTAGAAATCCAAGAGGCTTATATGAAAACTACCAAAAAGTTACAGTATACATTAAACTATTCAATCAATTAAACAAAGCACAGAGTCCATGACTCATATAATTGCAACAACTAAGACATCTGTAGAACATCAACATGTGCTTATTTTTTCTCTGTAGGCAACCAGTAGAAAGGTTCCGACCAACTCTGAATCACAGATCTTCTGGCTGGGTCTGGTTGTGTGTCCAGTCTTCTGGGGCATTTTTGTATTCAGTACTCTCTTCTCCTTCAAGTTCAAGTGGCTGGTGGGTTCAGTGCCTTTCCTTCCTCTATTTGAATTTAAACATCTCTAATTTCCCACTGGATAATTCATGTCAAACCTAGTATGAAGCTAGCTATATGATTTGACCTTAAATAGACACATTCATTGTTTGGGTTCTCAAAGAAATATACAACACATTGTATTTTTATGTCATGTCCCCTTTCAGGCATTGGTGATCATGGGTGTGGCCTTGCAGTGGGCCAACCTGTACGGATATGTGCGATGCAAAGTAGGCGGGAAGACCAACTTGAGGAGCATGGCAACCAACTACCTTGGCAGCCAGTTCTTTAAACAGGTATATAGTTCTCATTAAAAACAGATCATGTTAGACATTTCAGCTCATAGGTAGCAATTTGGAGGATAACAAACACCATCTCATTTTTCATTTAAGATCGGGTTCAGTTGCAACATGGACTACTTTTGTCTGTGAAAATATATTGATAAGATCTAAACATTCATGTTTGTTTTCTTTTTACAGGCAATGGCCAAACAGGGACCCTAGAGGGGGTTGTGCAGAGAGAAGAAAGAAACATTAGCATTGGTGCTAATTTCATGTTCTATGTTATCAAGAGGATATTGCTTTAACTGAGGCATAGGCTGTTATTATTTTTTTTTCTTAATTCCTGTTGAACAGGTGGAAGGCATCTCTCTATTCTGAGGGCACAAGGTTATTTCCTACAGAGTCCTACAAACTGTAGTTTCAAACTACGATACTACTATGTTTCTTTGTATGTTGGTATCATTTGTTTTCCTGCTAAATATTAAAATACAGTCTTGTTAATGATTGCTAATTGTAATATAAGACATTTGTAAATATAATATTTACATAAAATGTACGGGTGAAGGGGGAAAAAAACTGTGTGTCTACTGAATTGTTTTAATATCATGGACACTGAATGCAGCCAAGACAATGTCCTTGGAAATTTGGAGCAAAGAAAATCAAGCCAGGTGACGAACCGTCAACAAACCATCTGTGGTTCAGTTGGCTAGCTAATTTACCTGGCAGGGGGTGAATTGTCTTACAAATGCTGACAATAAAATAGTAAAGTAATACCTACGATTTGGAGATTTGGCGCCGCCCTGAGTGGTCGCCTGTTAAGCAGCTCCCGTTGTTCGTGCATTAATTGTTGTTTTTTATGAAATTTCCCCCCCGGGGGATCAATAAAGTACCTATCTATCTAATAAGATAAGGGAATTGTTAACAGAATGGCTGCGACAGAAGAAACATTTGTGGAGAGAGAAGGTTGAGGAGAAGCTCAAGCAGACACACTGGCTTGTTACAGTAGCTAGCACGTTAGCAATTCAAGTTAGCATCAATACACTAGGACTACACGCCGTAGCCAGTTTACACTTCCTCAAAATAGTCCGAATTAATCTTAAAATAACTCACGAAATCTGTCATTAATTTTGACGTTTTTGCCGAGGAGATCTTAGTTGCGCAACTTTACATCTAACTAATTGAATGACAACAAAGATTTTCCTGAAGAATCCCTAATGTTGACCAATATCAGACGAAGGAGCGCAGACTACCGACTGTAAAGCCGAGGTGTACGAGGACCACGCTCTCCGGGCCGCCTTCCCCCTCTACAACTACATCCTTAAGTCAATGAAGAAGTAGGCCCTCTCTTTGTTGTTTTCCCAAGTGTGTGTTAACTGTAATACACAGTGTGATGGAATCTAATATTGTCTTAACATTAGTCCTGATCATTATGGGATTATTATAAGAGACTAGCGGACTCCTGCTAGCCTGAAATCCACAACCTGTTTTGCTAACCTTCCAGTCCTTGTACTCCCTGTCATTGATAAAACATGTTTTTCAGAGGGTAGTGCGTACGGCCCAGTACATCACTGGGGCTAGTTTCCTGCCATCCAGGACCTCTATACCAGGCGGTGTCAGAGGAAGGGCCCCAACATGGTAGAAGACTCCAGCCACCCCAGTTATAGACTGTTCTCTCTGCTACCGCACGGCAAGAGATACCGAAGCGCCAATTCTAGGTCCAAAAGGCTCCTTAACACCTTCTACCCCTGCACGGTACCCCTGTATATAGCCTCCTCACATTGACTCTGTACTGGTACCCCTGTATATAGTCTCCTCACATTGACTCTGTACTGGTACCCCTGTATATAGTCTCCCCACATTGGCTCTGTACCGGTACCCCTGTATATAGTCTCCTCACATTGACTCTCTACCAGTACCCCTGTATATAGCCTCCCCACATTGGCTCTGTACCGGTACCCCTGTATATAGTCTCCTCACATTGACTCTCTACCAGTACCCCTGTATATAGCCTCCTCACATTGACTCTGTACCGGTACCCCCTGTATATAGGGGCGGCAGGTAGCCTAGTGGTTAGAGTGTTAGGCCCGTAACTGGAAGGTTGCAGGATCGAATCACCGAGCTGACAAGGTAAAAATCTGTCGTTCTGCCCCTGAACAAGGCAGTTAACCCACTGTTCCTAGGCCGTCATTGTAAATAAGAATTTGTTCTTAACTGACTTGCCTAGTAAAATAAAGGTTAAAACAAAAAAATTATAGCCTCCTCACATTGACTCTGTACTGGTACCCCCTGTATATAGCCTCCCCACATTGACTGTACCAGTACCCCTGTATATAGTCTCCTCACATTGACTCCGTACTGGTACCCCTGTATATAGTCTCCTCACATTGACTCTGTACCGGTACCCCTGTATATAGCCTCCCCACATTGACTGTACCAGTACCCCTGTATATAGTCTCCTCACATTGACTCTGTACTGGTACCCCCTGTATATAGCCTCCCCACATTGACTGTACCAGTACCCCTGTATATAGTCTCCTCACATTGACTCCGTACTGGTACCCCTGTATATAGTCTCCTCACATTGACTCTGTACCGGTACCCCTGTATATAGCCTCCTCACATTGACTCTGTACTGGTACCCCTGTATATAGCCTCCCCACATTGGCTCTGTACCGGTACCCCTGTATATAGCCTCCTCACATTGACTCTGTACTGGTACCCCTGTATATAGTCTCCTCACATTGACTCTGTACCGGTACCCCTGTATATAGCCTCCTCACATTGACTCCGTACTGGTACCCCTGTATATAGTCTCCTCACATTGACTCTGTACTGGTACCCCTGTATATAGTCTCCTCACATTGACTCCGTACTGGTACCCCTGTATATAGTCTCCCCACATTGGCTCTGTACTGGTACCCCTGTATATAGCCTCCTCACATTGACTCTGTACTGGTACCCCTGTATATAGCCTCCTCACATTGCCTCTGTACCGGTACCCCTGTATATAGTCTCCCCACATTGACTCTGTACCGGTACCCCTGTATATAGCCTCCTCACATTGACTCTGTACTGGTACCCCTGTATATAGCCTCCTCACATTGACTCTGTACTGGTACCCCTGTATATAGTCTCCTCACATTGACTCTCTACCAGTACCCCTGTATATAGCCTCCTCACATTGACTCTGTACCGGTACCCCCTGTATATAGGGGCGGCAGGTAGCCTAGTGGTTAGAGTGTTAGGCCCGTAACTGGAAGGTTGCAGGATCGAATCACCGAGCTGACAAGGTAAAAATCTGTCGTTCTGCCCCTGAACAAGGCAGTTAACCCACTGTTCCTAGGCCGTCATTGTAAATAAGAATTTGTTCTTAACTGACTTGCCTAGTAAAATAAAGGTTAAAACAAAAAAATTATAGCCTCCTCACATTGACTCTGTACTGGTACCCCCTGTATATAGCCTCCCCACATTGACTGTACCAGTACCCCTGTATATAGTCTCCTCACATTGACTCCGTACTGGTACCCCTGTATATAGTCTCCTCACATTGACTCCGTACTGGTACCCCTGTATATAGTCTCCACACATTGACTCCGTACTGGTACCCCTGTATATAGTCTCCTCACATTGACTCCGTACTGGTACCCCTGTATATAGTCTCCTCACATTGACTCCGTACTGGTACCCCTGTATATAGCCTCCTCACATTGACTCTGTACTGGTACCCCTGTATATAGCCTCCTCACATTGCCTCTGTACCGGTACCCCTGTATATAGCCTCCTCACATTGACTCTGTACTGGTACCCCTGTATATAGCCTCCTCACATTGACTCTGTACCGGTACCCCTGTATATAGTCTCCTCACATTGACTCTGTACTGGTACCCCTGTATATAGTCTCCTCAAATTGACTCTGTACTGGTACCCCTGTATATAGTCTCCTCACATTGACTCTGTACTGGTACTTCCTGTATATAGCCTCCTCACATTGACTCTGTACTGGTACTTCCTGTATATAGTCTCCTCACATTGACTCTGTACTGGTACTTCCTGTATATAGTCTCCTCACATTGACTCTGTACTGGTACTTCCTGTATATAGTCTCCTCCTATTTTACTGCTACTGTTTTACTATTTGTTACTTTTACTTTCTATATTTCTATTTTAAATGTTTTAAAGCATTGTAGGTTAAGGGCTTGTAGGTAAGCAGTTCACTGTACGGTGTACAGCTGTTGTATTTGGCGCATGTGACAAATAACACTTGATTTGATAACGAACAGATTGGTTAGCAGGTTAGCACGCTGTCCTTACGGCCGGTAAATAATTGGAAATGAATTATTTGATTAAATGCAAGTCCTTCCTCAAAATTATATTTATCTGTTCAGCTTTTCGGTCTCTGGATATGCTGCTAATGTTCTCAACTCTGGAGTATTTAAAAAAACACCCATATTTCCTGTGAGATCTTGGCACTTGCTTACTCTTGGAAATGTCATGTTTTTAATCAAATTCCACCCTTCTCCAGTGTGGGTTGACTATTCTACCAGCTCATGTTTGTTGCCTAGGCTTACGATATTATAATATAGATTATACGGTAGTCATACATGCTCATGGCAAGTGTTATAATGCATTATATAATGCATGATACCTGCAGGCTTTAAGTGAAGTGTTAACATTACTTCACACAGGGACAATGCTAAATCAAGTATCCTATGCTACAACTCAAATACAATTGTATTTGTCACATGCTTCGTAAACAACAGGTGTAGACTAACAGTGAAATGTTTACTTACGGGCCCTTTCCAACAATGCAGAGGGAAATAATAGAAAAATAATAACATGAGGAATAAATTCACAATGAGTTACAATAACTTGGCTATATACACAAGGTTCCAGTACCGAGTCGATGTGCAGAGGTACGAGGTAATTGAATCAGTTAGAGAATCAACAGTAACAGCAGTGTATTCGATAAGTCAAAAGAGTCAATGCAAAATGGGTCAATGCAGATAGTCTGTGTACCTATTGGTTAACTATTTAACTAACTATTTAGCAGACGTATGGCTTGGGGGTAGAAGCTGTTCAGGGTCCTTTTGGTTCCAGACTTGTGGTCAGTCCAGTGAATGATTATGCTGGTGAACACAACTGACCTGTGCAGTGAATGTGTTGCAGTTGGTTGAAGGTGACCGAGTGCCTGACTGAAAAGAATCTGCCCACCTTTAAGCCAGGTGACAAGGTGAGGGTAGATGTTTTGATACCGCATATTACATTATAAAGTCTATTTCTCAAATTACACTATCCATCTTTAAGTGGAATTGCTTGCTGTTTTATTCAAACCTAATCACACCTTTCCTATACTTTCCATGCCATCAATATCGGGCTTCAGTTGAAAGAAAAAGACTGTCAGGTGATTTAAGACAAGTTTTTTTTATTTCCATGACTGATCAAAACTAGTTTTCTCACGACTCTCTTGTCTCTCTGCAGCAGACGTATGGGGAGCAATATGTTTGGAACATCGAATCGTAATAAAATCACAGTATCAGATAGCAATAGAGACTCAAAAACATCTAAACCCAACATGTCAGTTTAGGGCTCGTATTTATGGGGCACCAGTTTGTAACATGCTATATTTATGGACACGAGATTATAATGTTTGCATTTTCTGTTACAAAACAGTGATTTTCATGGACGTCCACACATACTTTTTTTCCATGACCCTTTGACCTTGCGTCGTCCAGAGCTCCAGGGCCTGGGGCAACTGTATAAGGCTCAGAAGGCGTTGGTCATCCCAGACAGAGAGCAGCGCCAGGCCATCTGCCCAGAGAGAGATGGTGTCCAAGGCCTACACAGCCTTTCTGCTAAGGGGAGTCATGGCATATAACAGAGCTTATTACTGGAGACTGCTGCTGAATTCAGAATCACCCTCTACTCCCTAGCCCCTACTCCCCAACCACTCCTGTAGATCTGAGTGGATTGGATGAATACAAGCATTATGGTAATACCTTCATCTTGCCTTCTGATTGGCGTTGTGAAAATGTTATTATATTGCTTCTACCTATCAAATCCTCTCAGATCTGCAAGGGTGGCTAGGGAATAGGAGCTAGGGAGTAGGGGTTAAGGAATAGGGGATAGGAATAGGGGCTAGGGAGTAGGGGTTAAGGAATAGGGGCTAGGGCTAGGGGTTAAGGAATAGGGGATAGGGGTTAGGGTTTAAGGAATAGGGGCTAGGGGTTAAGGAATAGGGGCTAGGGGTTAAGGAATAGGGGCTAGGAGGTCCATTTGGAATTCAGCACACATAAGGTGGTTGAATAAGTGATGCTTTACAAATACTGTAGGTAAAACTGGGGTGTACCATGTATGTTTGGTCTGGGGTGTACCATGTATGTTTGGTCTGGGGTGTACCATGTATGTTTGGTCTGGGGTGTACCATGTATGTTTGGTCTGGGGTGTACCATGTATGAGACATCGTTTTTTCATTCAGCACTGTTCAATAGTGATGTGCAATAAGAATTTCATACAGAACGCTGGTACAGTGATATTCCTTTATTATGGTCATTTACAGAGAGGTGACAATGCTGATTTCTCCAAACACAAATACAGCCCAGTGCAGGTGGAGGAGATGATGGGGAGACTATTAGATATCTCAGCCTGAGGTTGAGAACATGCTTAGTTAGGAGATAATATAAGGCCTTCACACTGCCTCTATAGGAAATAACACACTGTTGATTTGTTTCCACACTATTAATACTACAGCCCACATGTATTCATTTGAGTTCTAAGGCACTATTCTGGGGGATTATAGCTAAATGTATAACAATTCTTTTAACCTTTATTTTACTATGTACAGATTTTTACCTCGTCAGCTCGGGGATTCGATCCTGCTGCCCCATATGACTGGCTAATTTTAAACATGTTGAAATAATACTGTCACGATGCGGAGTAATGGGACGATAGACGGAGCGCTCGTGGAGTGTCATCCTTGTTTATTTTTAATGAGGTGTTATCACGAAGCATATAAAATAAACAAGAGACTATAACTTATTACAAACAAAACAAAAAGCACGGTGACTTACTTGCTTACTGACGAACACAAGGCAGACAAGCAGGAATAATGATCCACACACAGGTGGCTGTGTGTGGAGTCTAAATACTATCCCCAATCAGAGACAACGCTATACAGCTGTCTCTGATTGGGGATGATAATCTCCCTAATAGTGTGTGATGACTTGGTTGTGTGCCTCTCTCCTCCCCTAGGTGGGAGTAAGAGGCCTTACCACAACCAAGCCATCACAAATACTTGTTAAAGCCCTACTGAAGAATACACATCTATTTATATTACACAGAAAATTCTGAAGACCCAAATACACCAATGTTTCTTGAAATATGGTTGTTAAAAGCAAATAAAGAATTCATTACCAGAAATCTAATTGGTTGATCTTACATTCAGAACCAACAGAGAAATATAAAATGACGACTGCGTAAACAATGAGGATGGTGAGATAGATACAGAAACAGATCAAGTCCACTTTGTTGGCAAAGTGATGGTGTCTCGCTTTTTTCTGGTCTTGTGCATCCATTTTGTTGAGAAACTTCACCACCTTCTGGAGGAGTGAATTCTTCTCTTCCTCCGAGGCTTTCAGTTTGATGACAGTAATATCAGGCCTGTATTCTAGACAAAGGATAACCTATTATTAATATAAGATGATTAGATAAAAAGGTCAAACTGATTAAAATGTTTGTTAAAACCATTCAGGACATAGTTTTCAGTGACAGATTAAACATCAGATGTAGTAGCTGGCCAGAGCAGCACAAAGACCAATGATGGTAACAGTAAAAGATGCTGAAAGAAGTCAACTGAAAGCTTTATCTGCAGCTAAAGGTTAAGAATGAAAAGGTTGTGCGTTAATAAAATAGGTTAAAACAGGTTACAGTAAGGTCATTATGACATCATGTCAGGTTATAAATGGTTGTATATCAGACCGTATACCACGGGTATGACAAAACATTTATTTTTACTGCTCTAATTACGTTGGTAACCAGTTTATAATAGCATTAAGGCACCTTGGGGGTTTGTGGTATATTGCCAATATACCATGGCTAAGGGCTGTTTCCAGACATTCCGCGATGCGTCATGCCTAAGAACAGCCCTTAACCGTGGTATATTGGCCATATACCACACCCCCTCATGCGTTATTGCTTAAGTATATAGGATGTTTTGTTAACGTCTTCTTCGGCAACCAGAAAAATATATATTGCTCTATGGGTAACTGAGATGATGGAAGAATTAAAAAGTTTACCCTCTTCATTGTCTGTGTCTTTAAGCGGTGAGTCTTTGGACTTGGAGAGGCTGCAGGGCCGGAGAGTGCCACACTTAGCCAGACGTGTGAGCACCATAGACTGCAACATGCTCAACACCAGGATGACCAAACAGAAACAGAAGTGCTTTCCTATGGAACACAACAAAAGAGAGTGAGAGATGAGTGAGTATTCTATGGTGGCAGAGTACTGTACAGTCGTGGCCAAAAGTTTTGAGAATGACAAGTATTGGTCTCCACAAAGTTTGCTGCCTCAGTGTTGATGATGGCAATTTGCATATACTCCAGAATGTCATGAAGAGTGATCAGATGAATTGCAATTAATTGCAAAGTCCCTCTTTGCCATGAAAATGAACTTAATCCCCAAAAAACATTTCCACTGCATTTCAGCCCTGCCACAAAAGGACCCGCTGCCATCATGTCAGTGATTGTCTCGTTAACACAGGTGAGAGTGTTGACGAGGACAGGAGGATGGCCTGGTGTCAAGAAGGGCAGCAAAGAAGCCACTTCTCTCCAGGAAAAACATCAGTGACAGACTGATATTCTGCAAAAGGTACAGGGATTGGACTGCTGAGGACTGGGGTAGAGTCATTTTCTCTGATGAATCCCCTTTCCGATTGTTTGGGCCATACGGAAAAAACACCTTGTCCGGAGAAGACAAGGTGAGCGCTACCATCAATCCTGTGTCATTCCAACAGTAAAGCATCCTGAGACCATTCATGTGTGGGGTTGCTTCTCAGCCAAGGGAGAGGGTTCACTCACAAGTTTGCCTAAGAACACAGCCAAGAATAAAGAATGGTACCAACACATCCTCAAGAGCAACTTCTCCCAACCATCCAAGAACAGTTTGATGACGACCAATGCCTTTTCCAGCAAGATGGAACACCTTGCCATAAGGCAAAAGTGATAACTAAGTGGCTCGGGGAACAAAACGTCGACATTTTGGGTCCATGGCCAGGAAACTCCCCAGACCTTAATCCCATTGAGAACTTGTGGTCGATCCTCAAGAGGCGGGTGGACAAACAAAAACCCACAACTTCTGACAAACTCCAAGCATTGATTATGCAAGAATGGCCTGCCGTCAGTCAGGATGTGGCCCAGAAGTTAATTGACAGCATGCCAGATTGTGTTGCAGAGGTCTTGAAAAAGAAGGGTCAACACTGCAAATATTGACTCTTTGCATAAACTTTGACACTTGTAATTATACTTCAGTGTACCATAGTAACTACTGACATAAAGATCTAAGAACACTGAAACAGCAAACTTTGTGGAGACCAATACTTGTGTCATTCTCAAAACCTTTGGCCACGACTGTATACCTTAAACCGAAGTCATTGTGCTGGTAACAGTATAGCTTAATTTACTGTCCCTGTAACATACCGGGCTAGAAATAGTGATCCTCTGCTCGCAAAAAAAATAATCCAATTTGATAGCTCCCTTGGCGACATTTCAAGCTAGCTGTGAAATAAGGTTATGGCACGTTCTTAACTCTGTTACATACAGACCTGTAATAACAAAATGCTGTTTCATTCTGGTGCATTATACACAGGACACTCACGGATGATGGGGCTGCACTGGCCTCCTCCGGGCAGTAGGTTGTTGAGGATGATAAGGAACATGGTGAAGCTGAGAACCAGTGTAACCTTGAAGGAGATACGCTCGCCCCCTCCCAGTGGCAGGGCGAAGCTCACCACATCAGCCACAATGATCAGTATACTGGGCAGGACCAGGGACAGAAACGGGGTTTCGGACCGCATTTTCAGCGACACCTGTGAAGACAGACGGGTAGGCCAGACTGAAAGAATTAGTTTTTTGAGTTCTTGCATCTAAACGTATAGCATTTGTATGAAATTGAAAGGGAAGAGCATTACACTCCAAAATCAGACTTCACCATTGGTTGTGAAGATCCAACTATGTCTCAACCCCAAATGAATGGGAAAAGATATGCACTGCAAATCTGGAAATTACATAGTGCTCATCTTTTCCATTAATTTGGGATTGTGGCAGATATCTGGAGCTACACAATACATAGCCTGGGATGTGTATTTATGGTTCTACACAATACATAGCCTGGGATGTGTATTTATGGATCTACACAATACATAGCCTGGGATGTGTATTTATGGATCTACACAATACATAGCCTGGGATGTGTATTTATGGATCTACACAATACATAGCCTGGGATGTGTATTTATGGATCTACACAATACATAGCCTGGGATGTGTATTTATGGATCTACACAATACATAGCCTGGGATGTGTATTTATGGATCTACACAATACATAGCCTGGGATGTGTATTTATGGATCTACACAATACATAGCCTGGGATGTGTATTTATCTCAACGGAATACTACTTACGAAAGGTATGAAAACATCAGACACATTTTTATTCAATTATAAATGTTGCCCTTAACGATAGGAAGAGTAAAGTGTCTTTACATGTCCCACATAAAAAATGTAAACTGAAATCACCAGGAGCTCACTAACCTAACCTGACTAACCTAACCTGACCTAACCTGACCTAACCTGACCTAACCTAACCTAACCTGACCTAACCTGACCTAACCTGACCTAACCTGACCTGACCTAACCTGACCTAACCTGACCTAACCTGACCTAACCTGACCTAACCTAACCTAACCTAACCTGAACTAACCTAACCTGACCTAACCTAACCTGACCTGACCTAACCTAACCTGACCTAACCTAACCTAACCTGACCTGACCTAACCTGACCTAACCTGACCTGACCTAACCTGACCTAACCTAACCTGACCTAACCTGACCTGACCTGACCTGACCTAACCTGACCTGACCTGACCTAACCTGACCTAACCTGACCTAACCTAACCTACTCACTAACCTAACCTGACCTGACCTAACCTGACCTAACCTAACCTAACCTACTCACTAACCTAACCTGACCTAACCTAACCTAACCTGACCTAACCTGACCTAACCTAACCTACTCACTAACTTAACCTGACCTAACCTAACCTGACTTTACCTAACCTGACCTAACCTACTCACTAACCTAACCTGACCTAACCTAACCTAACCTAACCTACTCACTAACCTAACCTGACCTAACCTAACCTACTCACTAACCTAACCTGACCTAACCTACTCACTAACCTAACCTGACCTAACCTAACCTACTCACTAACCTAACCTGACCTAACCTGACCTAACCTACTCACTAACCTAACCTGACCTAACCTAACCTAACCTAACCTACTCACTAACCTAACCTGACCTAACCTAACCTAACCTGACCTAACCTAACCTACTCACTAACCTAACCTGACCTAACCTACTCACTAACCTAACCTACTCACTAACCTAACCTGACCTGACCTAACCTGACCTAACCTAACCTACTCACTAACCTAACCTGACCTGACCTAACCTACTCACTAACCTAACCTACTCACTAACCTGACCTGACCTAACCTAACCTGACCTAACCTAACCTACTCACTAACCTAACTTGACCTAACCTAACCTACTCACTAACCTAACCTGACCTAACCTAACCTACTCACTAACCTAACCTACTCACTAACCTAACCTACTCACTAACCTGACCTGACCTAACCTACTCACTAACCTAACCTACTCACTAACCTGACCTGACCTAACCTAACCTACTCACTAACCTAACCTGACCTAACCTAACCTACTCACTAACCTAACCTGACCTAACCTACTCACTAACCTGACCTGACCTAACCTAACCTACTCACTAACCTAACCTGACCTAACCTAACCTACTCACTAACCTAACCTACTCACTAACCTAACCTACTCACTAACCTAACCTGACCTAACCTAACCTACTCACTAACCTAACCTACTCACTAACCTAACCTACTCACTAACCTAACCTGACCTAACCTAACCTACTCACTAACCTAACCTGACCTAACCTAACCTACTCACTAACCTAACCTACTCACTAACCTAACCTGACCTAACCTAACCTACTCACTAACCTAACCTGACCTAACCTACTCACTAACCTAACCTACTCACTAACCTAACCTGACCTAACCTACTCACTAACCTGACCTAACCTAACCTACTCACTAACCTAACCTACTCACTAACCTAACCTGACCTAACCTAACCTACTCACTAACCTAACCTGACCTAACCTGACCTAACCTAACCTACTCACTAACCTAACCTGAATTAACCTAACCTGACCTCCTCACTAACCCATAGATAGTTGCGATCATCTCTGCCTCCTTTGTCATGGAGTTCCACTTCCTCTGTAATCCATTCCCCGCGGTTTGCGCTAGTCTTGCTCACAGCCCCAAAGGTCAGGAACATGCCACATCCTGGAATATCAAATATCATACCATAGCTTATAACAGCTTAAAATAGTTTTAGAGGTGTAACGATGTAGGTTAATTCCTTGATATTTGACTCTTGTTTTGGTTTGATCTTGGTTCTCAGGAGAGGATGGAAAAACGATCACATCAATATTTGTTTTTTTAAAGAAAATCGAAATGAAAATTGTTTATAAAATAAAGATGTGAACATTTTGATCCCTACTCTAGTGGTGGTAGCCTACTGCAACAAATATTTTGGAGCCACTTGATTCAGATGTTTGATTCATTCTGGCAGGCATATCCAAACAAAACCTCTTTGTTTGGTAGCGTTTGGTCTCAGAGAGAAGTGCCAAACTATTTCCAAAATGCAATGTAAAAAAAATATATAAAAAAATAAGTGTCCAAATCACACTTTATGTCACATCAAACTAAATATGGAGATGATTTGGCCATGAAATGTTGACAATTGCACGATTGCCCTGATCACTCCCATTTGGGCGGCAGGTAGCCTAGTGGTTAGAGTGTTGGGCCCGTAACTGAAAGGTTGCTGGATCGAATCCTGAGCTGACAAGGTAAAAATCTGTCGTTCTGCCCCTGAACAAGGCAGTTAACCCACTGTTCCTAGGCCGTCATTGTAAATAAGAATTTGTTCTTAACTGACTTGCCTAGTAAAATAAAGGTTAAATAAATAAAATTTATTTTTTTTGTTAGTGGTGGCTAAAGTTAGCTGAAGTTTGTAGTTGCTATTCAGAGAAAACCGAACCATGGAATACACTTTCTCCTAGCCCATAGACTACTTTCAGGGTGAGGAACCATCTAACATCAAGTTGTAAAATTCTGAATTTCCCCTTTAAGGCTAGGCTAAAGCTTACAGGAGTAATCAAATAATAAGAATATGGAAGTGTTCTTGCTTTCAGCATACACACTAGTAAAATGCTGACTCCTCTCTTTCAGCATACACACTAGTAAAATGCTGACTCCTCTCTTCCTGACTCATACCGCACAGAACACAGTTTTTCTTTCACCGGGTGAGCTTTTAACACCCCAGGTCTTTTATAACACCCCAGGTCTTTTATAACACCCCAGGTCTTTTATAACACCCCAGGTCTTTTATAACACCCCAGGTCTTGCGTCTATCGTCATGTAATACTGCTAAAACCATTTACCCAAGTATCTGTCTATTTCACGCTACTGCCTTGAACTATACAACACATAAAAGCTTGCATTTGTTATGTTGTTTATATAATTCTTATTCTTGCTTAACTGATGAATTTACCTTATTTAATTTGGGAGATAACTTAGGCCTACATTAAAGATTGTCCATCGTTATTATCCACAAAGAATGGTATAATGGTTTTGTTCCTCCTGAAAACTGATCCAAAAATCAAGGACTGAACCAAATCAAAATGTTTGTGAACCATTACACCCCTAATATTCACTGTGTCCAGCCCAAAAGGCCAGTTGGGTCTGCAGCACCGGCACAAACACGCCAGATACTCAACTAGTCTAAAGAAGGCCAGTTTTATTGCTTCTTTAATCAGCACAACAGTTTTCAGCTGTGCTAACATAATTGCAAAAGGGTTTTGTAATGATCAATTAGCCTTTTAAAATGATGAACTTGGATTAGCTAACATAACGTGCCATTGGAACACAGGAGTGATGGTTGCTGATAATGGGCCTCTGTACGCCTATGTAGATATTCCATTAAAAATCAGCCGTTTCCTGCTACAATAGTCATTTACAACATTAACAATGTCTACACTGTATTTCTGATCAATATCATATATTTTTTTAATGGACAAAAAATTTGCTTTTCTTTAAAAAACAAGGACATTTCTAAGTGACCCCAATTTTTTGAACGGTAGTGTATATGCCTCATCACAGTTCCTGGAGATCTACGGACAGTTTCTAGGACTTCATGGTATAATTTCTGCTCTGGCATGCACTGTCAACTATGGGACCTTATATACTAGACTCCCATCAAGTTGTAGTGACATCTCAAGGATGATCAAAGAAAATTATTATACCAAAGGGGTGTGAATAATTATGTAAATTCTATTTTTGTATTTCATTTTCAATTATGGGTTATTGTGTGTAGATGGGTGAGAGAGAAAAAATATATTTAATACATGTTTAATTCAGGCTGTATGAATACTTTCTGAAGGCACTGTACATCATTGGTCAGGTAGGGAGGACAGTCAGGGAGCATAGACAATTCCAAAGACGACAAATAAACTGAATTGCATCATATACTTCTTGTTTTTTAATAAGGTCTTTGGTAAGTAATTGTGTGCAAGAGCCGTTTAGCAGACAGAAAAAGGATTGAGATGATACACTTACCCCTAAGTGCCCACACATTGATGGCGATGGGGCAGGAGTCTGAAGTGAAGGGATAGTTGTACAGGTTGACCTCACAGCCCACCACAGTGTTCATGATGACCATGTGCTCTACAGTCCCGTTGCTGTGCACCAGCAAATCCTTGTTGCCGTGCTTCATCGTTGTTTGAACTCTAGATACAGTGTATGAGAAGTTGAGGACAGACAACGGAAGATTGATCTACTAAAACTGTCACACCTAAACATTTGGCCACTCAGAAATCAAATCTCTAATTGATTTCTGTAGATGTTTCACTCACTATTTAGAAGATCATGTTATAAAAGGAATCAAGAATAAATTAAACATAACATACCGGTAGGTTATTGTATGCTGTTGTAAGTGGACTCACCCATTAGTCACATGGAGTTCAGGAGTCCAGATTTTGCTGGCAGGCAGAACCACCATATCATGTTGATAGACTGATGTGTCCCATGATAAGTCAGGGTCTTCCCAAAACTGTAGTTTAGAATCATAATGAGTAGTACTTCAAAATGTCACATTTACTTGAATGTCTCCCTGGATGTTTTATGTGTACTTACCAACATGACTTGCAGACGACTCTCGAAGCGGAGGTTTTTTGTGTCCTATTTAGAAAATAATAATGAATCATCACATAATGATACAACTGTCAATAGGTTATCTCTGAAACTCATCACATTGTACAAAACTCAATTAAAAGGAACAGAAAGTGACTTACGACAGACAGAGTTTCGTACTCTATTGACGGCACACTGATATTTGAGATGCATGATGGAGACTGTGGCTGACTCAGGGCTTCTTTGGCAATCAGCATGCTGGCCAGACATCGACGGGTCCTACAGGATGGTGTGGTTGCACTGGATAAGGTGGCTGTGTTGGATGAAGTGGCTGTATTGGATGGTTGGTTTGCACTGGCTATGTTGGATGCTTGGTCTACACTGGCTGTATTGGATGGTTGGTTTGCACAGGCTATGTTGGATGCTTGGTCTACACTGGCTGTATTGGATGGTTGGTTTGCACAGGCTATGTTGGATGCTTGGTCTACACTGGCTGTATTGGATGGTTGGTTTGCACAGGCTATGTTGGATGGTTGGCCTGCACAGGCTGTATTGGATGCATTGGCTGGAGTCATTTCACTAGCTGAAATGGTTGCATTGGATGGAGGGTCTGCTGCAGATACTGTGGAACCAGAGATGGGTATTTAATTTCAGAATAATACATTGGATTTATATAGCGATCTGGGAACCAATGATGCCTTCCAATATTTCAACAACACAGTCCAATGTTGTTGAATGTAAATTAAATCGGATAAGGTTGTTGCATGTCTTCATAGTAGCAGAAATACTTTACGAAATGAGGAGATGGGAATCTCATTGGTCAATGAATGGAGGAACGTTTAACGCTCCGCCCATTAGACAATCGCGTTCACGTTGTCATGCTGTGTCACAAAATCCCTTGTAGAAGGTTAGGTTATGAGTCTAAAAACTGCTTATTTTCTTAAAAAGTACATAATGTCATGAATCAAAAAATAGTTAAACAAGTTAAATGTCTCAGATCTCTGAAAATGTTTCTAATGTTGTGCTTCTTTTTCACATAATTCATGCTAATGTTGGGTTTTTGAGATAGCGCCCAATTGACTCCCATTCACTCCTTGAAGGAGTGCACTGCTTGTCCCAGATTTGCCCAGAATGCACTGTGCGACCAATTGACAACGCATGGACAATGTACATAATGAGCGTCAATACGAATCAAATGGAGTTTCCCCATCTCCCCATTTTAGAGTATTTCTGATGGCTTCATAGTAGTGACTCAATATCTGTGAAAAGTGATCTAAACCTGATTATGGCTCCAATACAACTGATTTGAAGCACAAGTGGAAAACAACCAACTATGTGGCCAAATGTTATACAGCTTCAATACACTTAATGTATTTGAATGTTTTATTTCTAATTGTTTTCATGACTTTAATAATAAATCTGTTTGAAAGGCAATGGGCTGCATTTTTTCCTAAACAGCCGAAGCCAAAATGGGAAGAGGCAGTAAAAAAACAAAACTGGTTTTGAATATTGCAGCTTGCGATAAAGTGTGTAAGGCTTTTTTTCCGCAATGTTTACTTCATATCTGCTAAAAGGAACAAAGATGCCATTCTTCTAGTGTAATTTGTGTCTGTTTTAAGAGGAGTAAAATGGAGCCCAATATCTTACCTGTTAGCAAGAGTAGAGAGAAGAGACAGCATTTCTGCACGCTGTGGTCCATGACTCTCATCCCTGCACGTCCTCCTGTCACAAAGCACATAGTCAGGTGGACATTGGTGCACAGTCTTAGTAGAAATTAACATGGGTTTCCTCCAATGAAACTGTTAGAAGGACTAATAACCTACCTTTAGCTGCTTAGTGATCACCACTTGCCTTCTCCTGTCCTCTCTAGCGAATGCCACAACTGAGATGACCCTTATAAAGGCTGCTCTGGAACATTTTGTAACAGCAGTCTTCCACTAGAACAGACACACCCTCACAAACTGTCTGCCTGTGAATATGATTCTCGATATAATACAGGATGTGGTTGGCTATAATCCCCAAATAATGCGTTTTTAAATTAACCTTCCAGGATTAATTTCACCATCCTGTGTAAACAACAACCACAACAGACTGGTAATTACTACCTGTCACTGGTCAGAAGGGGATGTACCTCCACCTGTCATTAAACTCTATAGTTGGCTATATGTTTCACTGGACCTCAATAGGACCGTAGGCTATTATCATATCGTTGAGCACACAGACTTCAAACAGACAATAATACTGAAGGGATTGAGTTGTTTTATTTGAAATGATGTCATGCATGGGCACCAGACAGCATTGTGGTTTCAGTGGTACTGCTTCCTCTCTGGGTAATGGAGAAAGGTGTCTCTCTCCTCACTGGTGGTTCATAAAGCAGCTTGTTTTGACAGATGGTTGTGGACTAATTGTCTGGGCATCTGAACCTAACCACAGTTTAAACTAGAGAGTAACTCTAACTGATAGTGTTTATGTATAGCATCAGAAGGGTTAGTATGGTGGTCCTTCCTCTGATGAAAACATCAGGAACAACTGAATAACTTTTCCTTTGAGACGTTGCACCTCTACCATGACGACAGTAGATGGGTCAGGGCAGAAAAGGTGTGCTGATGTTATGTGTTTCAGCAGAAATATTCCATTACTGTGTGTTTGATATCCAAAGAGAAGAGTGTTTACCATCCCATCTCTAGTCTGTAAACATGGCAGAAAAACTCATAGGGACAGTTTCCCAAGACACAGATTAAGTTTAGTCCTGGACTAAAGTTTTTTCAATGGAGGTTCTTTACAGTAATAGCTTTCTCTGTGATGTATTTATCTCTACACACCACGGGAGGAAGTTATAATGAGCACCATCCTTTAGAAAAATACTATTTGTCGAGAAATGCATGCAGATATCTTACATGCACCATGTAAGTTAAAACATTAAAGGGTGTAGTTATCAACAGAACTCAGGAGAGCGTTGTTGACAGGCTTTCACCCTGACCAACGCTGATTTTAGTGGTTTTAGCGTTTTATTTTAACCATCACCATTACTAGCAACAGACCAATTCTATTCCTGAGTTATGTCGGTCTGGTCCTACCAATAACTGAGGCTTATATAAACAGAAATATTAATCTTCATTACCTACTCAACAACCCAATCCTCTGAAACAAAGTTGCATTTTGATAATCACTATAAAATATTTGCTAAAAGAGCACTATGGTAAAAAAAAAAAGTTGGTGGCCAACCTAGCAGAGGTGGTTTTGTACACGTAAAGGTGCCACGTCTTCAGATACACACACAGTTTTATTGATGACAATCATGTACTACTTATTATATAGCTTAATTACTTACAGGTAACTGGCAAAATCAGCTACCAGTAGCGGGGCATGGGTAAAATCACACCTTTGTTTCACTCCAAAACCGGAGAGCAACATCTGCATGTAACAAACAGCTACATGACCTACAGCATGGTCAATCAAGTTAATGTTTCTGACAATTTCGTGCTTCTAAACAGGTATTGATTTTAAACACTGGAGATTTACCGCAAGTCGCAAAGAAAACAGGAGCTGCCTCCACTATTCCAGCACCATTTCAACTTCAACATAATCAAATCACCTACACTACCGTTCAAAAGTTTGGGGTCACTTAGAAATGTCCTTGTTTTTTAAATAATTTTTTTTACCATTAAAATAACATCAAATTGATCAGAAATACAGTGTAGACATTGTTAATGTTGTAAATGACTATTGTAGCAGGAAACGGCTGATTTTTAATGGAATATCTACATAGGCATGAAGAGGCCTATTATCAGCAACCATCACTCCTGTGTTCCAATGGCATGTTGTGTTAGCTAATCCAAGTTTATCATTTTAAAAGGCTAATTGATCATTAGAAAACCCTTTTTTTGCAATTATGTTAGCACAGCTGACAACTGTTGTGCTGATTTAAAAAAGCAATAAAACGGACCTTCTTTAGACTAGTTGAGTATCTGGAGCATCAGCATTTGTGGGTTCGATTACAGGCTCAAAATGGCCAGAAACAAATAACTTTCTACAGTGTATGTGTGAGTGTGTGGGTAGAGTCCAGTGAGTGTGCAAAGAGTCAAACATCTCCAGGTGCAATGTATATAGTGTTGCATATTGTTGTATCTGTTTTGCCATTTTACGGTTGTATTGCTCACTTCTTGAGAGTATAGGTTCCTTGTACTACCACTACATTTAACACATATTCTACTAGAATCACTAAACAAAAATATAAACGCGTCATGTAAAGCCCCCTCCTGTAGTCCCTGTTCACCCATGACTGCGTGGCCAAGCACGCCTCCAACTCAATCATCAAGTTTGCAGACGACACAACAGTAGTAGGCTTGATTACCAACAATGACGAGACAGCCTACAGGGAGGAGGTGAGGGCTCTGGGAGTGTGGTGCCAGGAAAACAACCTTTCACTCAACATCAAAGAAACAAAAGGAGTTGATCGTGGACTTCAGGAAACAGCAGAAGGTGCACCCACTATCCACATTGACGGAACTGCAGTGGAGAAGGTGGAAAACCTAAAGTTCCTTGGAGTACACATCACTGATAAACTGAAAAGGTCCACCCACACAGACAGTGTGGTGAAGAAGGCACAACAGAGCCTCTTCAAACTCAGGAGGCTAAAGAAATTTTGCTTAACACCTAAAACACTCACAAACTTTTACAGATGCAAAACTAAAAGCATCCTGTCGGCTGTATCACCACCTGGTACGGCAACTGGATCTTATGATTATTGGATCTTATGATTACTCGGCTACACAGCTGATGCCTGTTGGACTGTTCCTTTACATGTTACTTCATTCTGTTTATCTGATAGGCCTCAGGTCCTGTGTGTAGCACAACAATTTCTCTATCCGACCCTTTTTTGTCCATTCATCGCCATTACCTGTCGTTGTCTTAGCTCTCTTAATTAACTGTTTGTTTTATGCCTCTGTGATGGCTTGGTTGTGGTAAGGCCTCTTACTCCCACCTAGGGGAGGAGAGAGGCACACAACCAAGTCATCACACATTATTAGGGAGATGATCATCCCCAATCAGAGACAGCTGTATAGCGTTGTCTCTGATTGGGGATAGTATTTAGACTCCACACACAGCCACCTGTGTGTGGATCATTGTTCATTTGTTTGTCTGCACTGCCAGCAGCATCCAAGTAAGTCACCGTGTTTTGTTTCTGTAGTCGTGTTTGTATTTTGTTATTATACTCTCCTTTGTTATTTTATGCCTCGTGAGTACATCTCATAAAATAAAAAGGATGACACTTCACCAGCGCTCCGTTTACCGTCCCTTAAATAATGCGCACCGTGACAGAATGATCCACCACCCTGGGACGCAGCGTGAGCAGACACTGGTAGACATCCTCTATGATATGGGGAAATTATCTAGGGAGGATGTCTACCATTATCATGCGGTGGAGGAAGGCTGGGGTCCGGAGCAGCAGAGGCGCCAAAGACGGGGGAAACGTCACCGGGCTAAAGTTGAGGACCAGCCTGGAGCCCAGAAAAAAGGGAGGAGCCCCTACAGCCGTGGGAGCAGGAGTACAGAGAGGAGTCGGAGGAAGACGACAGCGATGTGCTTCTGTTCCCTCACTCGTGGGGGTTCCCGGAGGAACCCTCACAGGATGGGGATTGGCGTTGGAGTAGGGACGACAGGCACAGTCGTGCTCCAGCGTCAGTTCCCAGTCCGGTGCCTCCAGCGCCGGTCCAGAGTCGGAGGAGGAGGAGACCGACTCAGCGCACCAAACCATCGGTGCGCAACAATAGCCCGGTACGGCCCGCGCCTGCTCCGCGCACCAGCTCTTTGGTGCGTTTGCCCAGCCCGGCGCGACCCGTGCCAGCTCAACGCACCGACCCAACGGTGCGTTTCCCCAGCCAGGTACAGCCCGTTCCAGCTACTCGCACCAGACCAGTGGTGCGTTCCCCCAGCCCGGTACGGTCTGTGCCTACTCCTCGCACCCAACCTATGGTGCGTGTCTCCAGCCCGGTGCGACCCGTGCCAGCTCCTCGCACCAGACCTATGGTGCGTTCCCCCAGTCCAGTATGCCCCGTGCCTACTCCTCGCACGGAGGCTACCGCGACGGTCGCCAGCACAGCTCTGTGGTTGGAGACCATCTCTGCGTCAGTGCCCAGAGTGGGCACGACGTTCAGCCCCGCTGTGGAGCAGGAGCTCCATAGCGCGTCGGTGCCCAGTCTGGGGCCGACAGCCAGCCCAACCACAGGGCTGGAAACCCTCTCCGCGTCGGTGCCCAGGGTGGGCACGACGTTCAGCCCCGCTGTGGAGCAGGAGCTCCATAGCGCGTCGGTGCCCAGTCTGGGGCCGACAGCCAGCCCAACCAGAGGGCTGGAAACCATCTCTGCGTCGGTGCCCAGGGTGGGCACGACGTTCAGCCCCACCAGAGGGTTGGGAACCATCTCTGCGTCGGTGCCCAGGGTGGGCACGACGTTCAGTCCCGCTGTGGAGCAGGAGCTCCATAGCGTGTCGGTGCCCAGTCTGGGGCCGACAGCCAGACCAGCTGCAGGGCTGAAGACCATCTCTGCGTCGGTGCCCAGGGTGGGCACGACGTTCAGTCCCGCTGTGGAGCAGGAGCTCCATAGCGTGTCGGTGCCCAGTCTGGGGCCGACAGCCAGACCAGCTGCAGGGCTGAAGACCACCTCTGCGTCGGTGCCCAGGGTGGGCACGGCATCCAGCCTGAGGTCTCCGGAGAGGGTCAGCAGCCCGAGGCCTCCTGTGACGGTCAGTAGCCTGAGGTCTCCTGTGAAGGTCAGCAGCCCGAGACCTCTGGAGAAGGTCAGTAGCCCGAGACCTCCGGAGAAGGTCAGCAGCCCGAGGCCTCCAGCGAAGGTCAGCGCCACGCCACCTCCAGCGAGGGTCAGCGCCACGCCACCTCCAGCGAGGGTCAGCGCCACGCCACCTCCAGCGAGGGTCAGCGCCACGCCACCTCCAGCGAGGGTCAGCGCCACGCCACCTCCAGCGAAGGTCAGCGCCACGCCACCTCCAGCGAAGGTCAGCGCCACGCCACCTCCAGCGAAGGTCAGCGCTCCGCCACCTCCAGCGAAGGTCAGCGTCCCGGAGCCTCCAGCCACAGCTCAAGGCCTGGAGCCTCCTCCACCGGTGCCCAGTCCAGGGCCGGTCGTCTGCTTCGCTCCAGTGCCGGAGCAGTCCGCTCCACCGGTGCCCAGTCCGGGGCCGGTCATCTACGTCGCTCCAGTGACGGAGCAGTCCGCTCCACCGGTGCCCAGTCCGGGGCCGGTCGTCCACGTCGCTCCAGAGACGGAGCAGTCCGCTCCACCGGTGCCCAGTCCGGGGCCGATCGTCTACATCGCTCCAGAGACGGAGCAGTCCGCTCCACCGGTGCCCAGTCCGGGGCCGGTCATCTGCGTCGCTCCAGTGCCGGAGCAGTCCGCTCCACCGGTGCCCAGTCCGGGGCCGGTCGTCTACGTCGCTCCAGGGAAGGAGCAGTCCGCTCCACCGGTGCCCAGTCCGGGGCCGGTTGTCAGCCCCTCTCCAGGGTCGAGGGCTCCCGCACCAGGGTCCAGACAGGACTTGGTGAATGGCGGGAGTACTGAGGGGGGAACCACCGCGCCGGGGTCCGGACCGGACCGGGCGTGCAACCGTGAGGTAGGAGGGAAGCTACTCTCACAGCCTGTGCCACGCCCGGAACCGGAACCGGAGCCCCCACCAGCAACCACCTCAGTACCCCGCCATGTCCCCCCTAGTTTTTGGACATTTTTTTTTTTGTCTTTCAGGAAGGGGGGGATTGTGTGTGCGATCGGGAGTCCGCACCTTGGGGGGGGGGTACTGTGATGGCTTGGTTGTGGTAAGGCCTCTTACTCCCACCTAGGGGAGGAGAGAGGCACACAACCAAGTCATCACACATTATTAGGGAGATGATCATCCCCAATCAGAGACAGCTGTATAGCGTTGTCTCTGATTGGGGATAGTATTTAGACTCCACACACAGCCACCTGTGTGTGGATCATTGTTCATTTGTTTGTCTGCACTGCCAGCAGCATCCAAGTAAGTCACCGTGTTTTGTTTCTGTAGTCGTGTTTGTATTTTGTTATTATACTCTCCTTTGTTATTTTATGCCTCGTGAGTACATCTCATAAAATAAAAAGGATGACACTTCACCAGCGCTCCGTTTACCGTCCCTTAAATAATGCGCACCGTGACAGCCTCTTTCTTATTTCTTTCTTATTTCAATAATGCTGCTGTTTAGGTTAGCTATTATAATTGTTCTATTTCACTGTAGAGCCCCCAGTCCTGCTCAACATGCCTCTGATAGCTCCTTTGTCTCACCCCCCACACATGCGGAGACCTCACCTGGTTTAACCGGTGTCTCCAGAGATGCAACCTCTCTCATCATTGCTCAACGCCTAGGTTTACCTCCACTGAACTCACATCCTACCATATCCTTGTCTGTATATTATGCCCTGAATCTATTCCACCACGCCCAGAAATATGCTCCTTTTATTCTTTGTACCCAACGCACTAGACGACCAGTTCTTAAAGCCTTTAGCCTTACCCTTACCCTACTCCTCCTCTGTTCCTCTGGTGATGTTGAGGTAAACCCAGGCCCTGTAGCCCCCAGTACTACACCTATTCCCCAGGCGCTCTCATTTGTTGACTTCTGTAACTGTAAAAACCTTGGTTTCATGCATGTTAACATCAGAAGCCTCCTCCCTAAGTTTGATTTATTCACTGCTTTAGCACACTCCGCCAACCCTGATGTCCTAGCTGTGTCTGAATCCTGGCTTAGGAAGGCCACCAAAAATTCTGAAATTTCCATCCCTAACTACAATATTTCCCGTCAAGATAGAACTGCCAAAGGAGGCGGAGTTGCAATCTACTGCAGAGATAACCTGCAGAGTTCTGTCATACTATCCAGGTCTGTGCCCAAACAGTTCTACTCTTAAAAATCCACCTTTCCAGAAATAAGTCTCTCATTGTTGCCGCCTGTTACAGATCCCCCCTCAGCCCCCAGCTGTGCCCTGGACTCCATATGTGAATTGATTGCCCCCCATCTATCTTCAGAGTTTGTACTGTTAGGTGACTTAAACTGGGATATGCTTAACACCCCGGCTGTCCTTCAATCTAAGTTAGATGCCCTCAATCTCACCCAAATTATCAAGGAACCCACCAGGTACAACCCTAAATCCGTAAACATGGGTACCATCATAGATATCATCCTGACTAACTTGCCCTCTAAATACACCTCCGCTGTCTTCAACCAGGATCTCAGCGATCACTGCCTCATTGCCTGCGTTCGTAATGGGTCCGCGGTCAAACGACCACCCCTTATCACTGTCACCCTAAAACACTTTTGCGAGCAGGCCTTTCTAATCGACCTGGCCCAGGTATCCTGGAAGGATATTGACCTCATCCCGTCAGTAGAGGATGCCTGGTTGTTCTTTAAAAGTGCTTTCCTCACCATCTTAAATAAGCATTCCCCATTCAAAAAATGTATAACTAAGAACAGATATATCCCTTGGTTCACTCCAGACTTGACTGCACTTGACCAACACAAAAACATCCTGTGGCGCACTGCATTAGCATCGAATAGCCCCCGCGATATGCAACTTTTCAAGGAAGTCATCAACCAATATACACAGTCAGTTAGAAAAGCAAAGGCCAGCTTTTTCAAACAGAAATTTGCCATACACCATTCTGTATACATCTGGCCCCTCTTTGGACACTGTATTAACTAACCTTCAAACAAGCTTCAATGCCGTACAACAGTCCTTCCGTGGCCTCCAACTGCTCTTAAATGCTTGTAAAACTAAATGCATGCTTTTCAATCGAACGCTGCCCGCACCTGCCCACCGGACTAGCACCACTACTCTCGACGGGTTTGACTTAGAATACGTGGACACCTATAAATACCTAGGCGTCTGGTTAGACTGGAAACTCTCCTTCCAGACTCACATTAATCATCTCCAATCCAAAATTAAACTAGAATCGGCTTCCTATTTCGCAACAAAGCCTCCTTCACTCATGCTGCCAAACATGCCCTTGTAAAACTGACTATCCTACCGATCCTTGACTTCGGCGATGTAATTTACAAAATAGTCTCCAACACTCTTCTCAGCAAATTGGATGTAATCTATCACAGTGCCATCCATTTTGTTACCAAAGCCCCATATACTACCCACCACTGCGACCTGGACGCTCTCATTGGCTGGCCCTCATTATATATTCGTTGCCAAACCCACTGGTGCCAGGTCATCTATAAGTCTTTATTAGGTAAATCCCAGCCTTATCTCAACTCGCTGGTCACCATAGCAACACCCACCCGTAGCATGCGCTCCAGCAGGTATATTTCACTGGTCATCCCCAAAGCCAACACCTCCTTTGGCCGCCATTCCTTCCAGTTCTCTGCTGCCAATGACTGCAAAAATCCTTGAAGCTAGAGGTTCCTATCTCCCTCACTAACTTTAAGCATCAGCTGTCAGAGCTGCTTATCGATCACTGCACCTGTATATAGCCCTTCTGTAAATAGCCCATCCTACTACCTCATCCACATATTTATTATTTTAGCTCATTTTGCACTCCAGTATCTCTATTTGCACATCATCATTTGCAGATCTGTCACTCCAGTGTTAATTCTAATTTGTAACTTATTTCACCACTATGGTCTATTTATTGTCCTACCTTCCTAACCTTACTGCATTCTGCACTACATTTGCACTCTGTATATAGATTCTCTATTGTGTTATTTGACTGTACGTTTGTTTATTCTCATGTGTAACTCTGTGTTGTTTTTTGTCGCACTGCTTTGCTTTGTCTTGGCCAGGTCGCAGTTGCAAATGAGAACTTGTTCTCAACTGGCCTACCTGGTTAAATAAAGATGAAAAAAAGAAAAGAAAAACCGCAAGGCTCTCCAGAGGGTGGTGCTGTCTGCCCAACGCATTACCGGGGGCAAATTACCTGCCCTCCAGGACACCTACAGCACCCGATGTCACAGGAAGGCCTAAAATATAATTAGAGACTTCAATGAGCATCTTTCGGTCAGCTCTTTGGTGGGACCACCTGTCCTAGGTAGTTTGCCAGTGGTCTGGAATTTTCATTGGACAGTGGAATGATGTACTTCGAATTGCTTGGAAATGGATTTGTAACTCCTCCCAGACTCATGGGAATATATAATCTTTATTCTGAGGGCCTCGGGTAGGTCTTTTGATCTTTGAATGATGTGTTACCACACACCCATATGGTTAAGACCAAGACTAATCATTTGCACTTGTTTTGGTACCTAATTCTAATTTTAGCCATTTTATGTGATGGTAAAGGTAGGGGTGTACTAACTTTTTCCCCTTAAGGAAAAGGCATTTTTGTTTATTTTAATTGCATAACATTTTTAACATGTTTTTTTTGTGTGATTTGTTAAATTGGGTAATCTTTATCTGTCAATAGTGTTGAAGTACATATGTAAAAAAAAAAAAAAAAAAAAAACTTTCCAGGGGGTGTACTTACTTTTTCACATGACTGTATATCAAGTATATTTTGTATTCAGCACTGTTTAATAGTGATGTGCAATAAGAGTTTCATACAGAACGCTGGTACAGTGATATTCCTTTATTATGGTCATTTACCTGTACTTTACAGAGATGTGACAATGCTGATTTCTCCAAACACAAATACAGCCCAGTGCAGGTGGAGGAGATGATGGGGAGACTATTAGATATCTCAGCCTGAGGTTGAGAACCTGCTTAGTTAGGAGATAATATAAGGCCTTCACACTGCCTCTATAGGAAATAACACACACTGATGATTTGTTTCCACACTCTTAATACTACAGCTACAGTCCACATGTATTCATTAGAGTTCTAATTGCAACATGTATTATTCCACATATGACTGTCTAGTTTTAAACATGTTGAAATAAATCTTGTTAGAAATTCTTGCTAGTTCTTGCTAAGTTTGTGAAGACCCAAACCATAGAGAATGATAAGCCTCTAGTGGCCAAACGCCTGTATTAGCATGGGCGGAACCATAGGTCTTTAACCATTTTGAAGCAGTCAACTGCGTTAAGGAAGGATCACATGATTCCATCCGGGTCATCAGTAGGGATTAATTAATTATACATTCTATAACTGCATGTGGCAGTAAATCGTCAACCTTGACTTTATACCTGCTCAAATTACACACTCCAGGGGGCAGTATGCACACTTTCAGTTTGTTTGCCAACTCATAGAAGTAGTAGATGAAGAAAACTGACTACTTTCTCTATGACCCAAACAGACCAACATTTCTTTAATATTTTTGTTAAATGCAAATAAAGAATTTAGTCCTCCCAGAATTCTAAATGGTCAATCTCACATGGAGAACCAAAGGAGAAATATAAAATGACGTCTGCGTAAACAATGAGGATGGTGAGATAGATACAGAAACAGATCAAGTCCACTTTGTTGGCAAAGTGATGGTGTCTCGCTTTTTTCTGGTCTTGTGCATCCATTTTGTTGAGAAACTTCACCACCTTCTGGAGGAGTGAATTCTTCTCTTCCTCCGAGGCTTTCAGTTTGATGACAGTAATATCAGGCCTGTATTCTAGACAAAGGATAACCTATTATTAATATAAGATGATTAGATAAAAAGGTCAAACTGATTAAAATGTTTGTTAAAACCATTCAGGACAGTTTTCAGTGACAGATTAAACATCAGATGTAGTAGCTGGCCAGAGCAGCACAAATACCAATGATGGTAACAGTAAAAGATGCTGAAAGAAGTCAACTGAAAGCTTTATCTGCAGATAAAGGTTAAGAATGAAAAGGTTGTGCGTTAATAAAATACAACTTGACTAGTTTATGGTGAAACAGGTTACAGTAAGGTCATTATGACATCATGTCAGGTTATAAATGGTTGTATAAGGGCGTTTTGTTAATGTCTTCTTTCGCAAACAGACAAATATACAGTTGAAGTCAGAAGTTTACATACACCTTAGCCAATGACATTTAAACTCAATTTTCACAATTCCTGACATTTAATCCTTGTAAAAATTCCCTGTAGGTCAGTTAGGATCACCACTTTATTTTAAGAATGTGAAATGTCAGAATAATAGTATAGAGAATTATTTTTTTTCATCACATTCCCAGTCGGTCAGAAGTTTACATACACTCAATTAGTATTTGGTAACATTGCCTTTAAATTGTTTAACTTGGGTCAAATGTTTCAGGTAGCCTTCCACAAGCTTCCGCCTGACAGAACTGGTGTAACTGAGTCAGGTTTGTAGGCCTCCTTGCTCGTACACGCTTTTTCAGTTCTGCCCACACTTTTTCTATAGGATTGAGGTCAGGGCTTTGTGATGGCCACTCCAATACCTTGACTTTGTTGTCCTTAAGCCATTTTGCCACAACTTTGGAAGTATGCTTGGGGTCATTGTCCATTTGGAAGACCCATTTGCGACCAAGAATTAACTTCCTGACTGATGTCTTGAGATGTTGCTTCAATATATCCACATAATTTTCCTTCCTCATTCTGCCATCTATTTTGTGAAGTGCACCAGTCCCTCCTGCAGCAAAGCACCCCCACAACATGATGCTGCCACCCCCGTGCTTCACGGTTGGGATGGTGTTCTTCGGCTTGCCCTTTTTCCTCCAAACATAACGATGGTCATTATGGCCAAACAGTTATTTTTTTGTTTCATCAGACCAGAGGACATTTCTCCAAAAAGTAAGATCTTTGTCCCCATGTGCAGTTGCAAACCGTAGTCAGGCTTTTTCATGGCGGTTTTGGAGCAGTGGCTTCTTGCTGAGCGGCCTTTCAGGTTATGTCGATATAGGACTCGTACTGTGGATATAGATACTTTTGTACCTGTTTCCTCCAGCATCTTCACAAGGTCCTTTGCTGTTGTTCTGGGATTGATTTGCACTTTTCGCACCAAAGTACTTAAATCTTTAGGAGACAGAACGCGTCTCCTTCCTGAGCGGTATGACGGCTGCGTGGTCCCATGGTGTTTATACTAGCGTACTATTGTTTGTACAGATGAACGTGGTAATTGCTCTCAAGGATGAATCAGACTTGTGGAAGTCTACCATTTTTTTCGGAGGTCTTGGCTGATTTCTTTTGATTTTTCCATGATGTCGAGCAAAGAGGCACTGAGTTTGAAGGTAGGCCTTGAAATACATCCACAGGTACACCTCCAATTGACTCAAATTATGTCAATTAGCCTATCAGATGCTTCTAAAGCCATAACATAATTTTCTGGAATTTTCCAAGCTGTTTAAAGGCACAGTGAACTTAGTGTATGTAAACTTCTGACCCACTGGAATTGTGATATAGTGAATTATAAGTTAAATAATCTGTCAGTAAACAATTGTTGAAAGAATTAAGTAGATGTCCTAACCGACTTGCCAAAACTATAGTTTGTTAACATGAAATCTGTGGAGTGGTTGAAAAATGAGTTTTAATAACTTCAACCTAAGTGTATGTAAACCTCCGACTTCAACTGTATATTGCTCAATGGGTAACTGAGATGACCAAAAAAAGAAAAAGTTTACCCTCTTCATTGTCTGTGTCTTTAAGCGGTGAGTCTTTGGACTTGGAGAGGCTGCAGGGCCGGAGAGTGCCACACTTAGCCAGACGTGTGAGCACCATAGACTGCAACATGCTCAACACCAGGATGACCAAACAGAAACAGAAGTGCTTTCCTATGGAACACAACAAGAGAGAGAGAGATGTGTGTGTTATATGCACACACTCTATACACACTCACACACACTGTAATGTTGTGGATTTTATATTGTACATTTGTAATAATAGAGTAATGCAATGTCTTGTATGATGTAATGTTTTCTTGTGATGTAACTGTTTTAACCCTGTTTGAACCCCAGGAAGAGTAGCTGTTGCCTTGGCAACACCTAATAGGGATCCTAATAAATCCTAAATAAATACTAAATATGGTGGCAGTGAGGTACTGTATACATGAAACTGATGTCAGTGTGCTGCTAACAGCATAGCTTTCTTCACTGTCCCTGCATCATAATGGGTTAGAACTGGTGATTCTCTGCTCCCAAACACATGACCGTCCTCTTTGACAACGTACCAACCAATTGAACTATAGAAAAATATCCAATTTGATAGCTCCCTTGGCGACATTTCAAGCTAGCTGTGAAATAAGCTTATGGCACGTTCTTAACTCTGTTACCTACAGACCTGTAATAACAAAATGCTGTTTCATTCTGGTGCATTACACACAGGACACTCACGGATGATGGGGCTGCACTGGCCTCCTCCGGGTAGAAGGTTGTTGAGGATGATGAGGAACATGATGAAGCTGAGAACCAGTGTAACCTTGAAGGAGATACGCTCGCCCCCTCCCAGCGGCAGGGCGAAGCTCACCACATCAGCCACAATGATCAGTATACTGGGCAGGACCAGGGACAGAAACGGGGTTTCGGACCGCATTCTCAGCGACACCTGTGAAGACAGACGGGTAGGCTAGACTGAAAGAATTAGTTTTTTGAGACTCCAAAATCAGACTTTGTCAGATGTTTTTAGAAGTCTAATGTCAATGAGTCCACAACCTTCACCATCGGTTGGGTACATCTAGCTATGCTGATGTTGATTCAAGCGTATTGTCTTTTTTTAGTGTAATTGTTGTTCAAGCTTTGCCTTAAAAATAGGAAAAGTAAAGTGTCTTTACATGTCCCTCATAAACAACAACAACTGAAATCACCAGGAGCTCACTAACCTGACCTAACCTGACCTAACCTGACCTAACCTAACCTGACCTGACCTAACCTGACCTAACCTGACCTAACCTGACCTGACCTAACCTGACCTAACCTGACCTGACCTAACCTGACCTACTCACTAATCTAACCTGACCTAACCTGACCTAACCTGACCTAACCTGACCTAACCTGACCTGACCTAACCTGACCTACTCACTAATCTAACCTGACCTAACCTGACCTAACCTGACCTAACCTGACCTAACCTGACCTAACCTGACCTAACCTGACCTAACCTGACCTAACCTGACCTAACCTAACCTGACCTAACCTGACCTAACCTGACCTAACCTGACCTAACCTAACCTGACCTAACCTGACCTAACCTGACCTGACCTAACCTAACCTGACCTGACCTAACCTGACCTAACCTGACCTAACCTGACCTGACCTAACCTAACCTGACCTGACCTAACCTGACCTAACCTGACCTAACCTGACCTAACCTGACCTAACCTGACCTAACCTGACCTGACCTGACCTGACCTAACCTAACCTGACCTAACCTGACCTAACCTGACCTGACCTAACCTGACCTAACCTGACCTAACCTGACCTGACCTGACCTGACCTGACCTAACCTAACCTAACCTAACCTGACCTGACCTAACCTGACCTAACCTGACCTAACCTGACCTAACCTGACCTGACCTGACCTGACCTGACCTGACCTGACCTGACCTGACCTGACCTGACCTGACCTGACCTGACCTAACCTAACCTAACCTGACCTGACCTGACCTGACCTGACCTAACCTAACCTGACCTGACCTGACCTGACCTGACCTGACCTGACCTGACCTAACCTGACCTAACCTAACCTGACCTGACCTGACCTGACCTAACCTAACCTAACCTGACCTGACCTGACCTGACCTAACCTGACCTAACCTGACCTAACCTGACCTAACCTGACCTGACCTGACCTAACCTAACCTGACCTGACCTGACCTGACCTAACCTGACCTAACCTGACCTAACCTAACCTAACCTGACCTGACCTGACCTGACCTAACCTAACCTAACCTGACCTAACCTGACCTGACCTGACCTGACCTGACCTAACCTAACCTAACCTGACCTGACCTAACCTAACCTACTCACTAATCTAACCTGACCTAACCTAACCTGACCTAACCTAACCTGACCTAACCTAACCTGACCTGACCTAACCTGACCTAACCTGACCTAACCTGACCTGACCTGACCTAACCTAACCTGACCTGACCTGACCTAACCTGACCTAACCTGACCTAACCTAACCTAACCTGACCTGACCTGACCTGACCTAACCTAACCTAACCTGACCTAACCTGACCTGACCTGACCTGACCTAACCTAACCTAACCTGACCTGACCTAACCTAACCTACTCACTAATCTAACCTGACCTAACCTAACCTGACCTAACCTAACCTGACCTAACCTAACCTGACCTGACCTAACCTGACCTAACCTACTCACTAACCTAACCTGACCTAACCTACTCACTAACCTAACCTGACCTAACCTACTCACTAACCTAACCTGACCTAACCTACTCACTAACCTAACCTGACCTAACCTACTCACTAACCTAACCTGACCTAACCTACTCACTAACCTAACCTGACCTAACCTACTCACTAACCTAACCTGACCTAACCTAACCTGACCTGACCTAACCTGACCTGACCTAACCTAACCTACTCACTAACCTAACCTGACCTAACCTAACCTGACCTGACCTAACCTAACCTACTCACTAACCTAACCTGACCTAACCTACTCACTAACCTAACCTGACCTAACCTACTCACTAACCTAACCTGACCTAGCCTAACCTACTCACTAACCTAACCTGACCTAACCTACTCACTAACCTAACCTGACCTAACCTACTCACTAACCTAACCTGACCTAACCTACTCACTAACCTAACCTGACCTAACCTAACCTACTCACTAACCTAACCTGACCTAACCTAACCTACTCACTAACCTAACCTGACCTAACCTACTCACTAACCTAACCTACTCACTAACCTAACCTGACCTAACCTACTCACTAACCTAACCTGACCTAACCTAACCTACTCACTAACCTAACCTGACCTAACCTACTCACTAACCTAACCTCCTCACTAACCTAACCTGACCTAACCTACTCACTAACCTAACCTACTCACTAACCTAACCTACTCACTAACCTAACCTGACCTAACCTAACCTACTCACTAACCTAACCTGACCTAACCTACTCACTAACCTAACCTGACCTAACCTACTCACTAACCTAACCTGACCTAACCTACTCACTAACCTAACCTGACCTAACCTACTCACTAACCTAACCTGACCTAACCTACTCACTAACCTAACCTGACCTAACCTACTCACTCACTAACCTAACCTAACCTACTCACTAACCTAACCTAACCTACTCACTAACCTAACCTGACCTAACCTACTCACTAACCTAACCTGACCTAACCTACTCACTAACCTAACCTGACCTGACCTAACCTACTCACTAACCTAACCTGACCTAACCTACTCACTAACCTAACCTGACCTAACCTACTCACTAACCTAACCTAACCTACTCACTAACCTAACCTGACCTAACCTAACCTACTCACTAACCTAACCTGACCTAACCTAACCTACTCACTAACCTAACCTGACCTAACCTACTCACTAACCTAACCTGACCTAACCTACTCACTAACCTAACCTACTCACTAACCTAACCTGACCTAACCTAACCTACTCACTAACCTAACCTGACCTAACCTACTCACTAACCTAACCTGACCTAACCTACTCACTAACCTAACCTGACCTAACCTACTCACTAACCTAACCTGACCTAACCTACTCACTAACCTAACCTGACCTAACCAAACCTACTCACTAACCTAACCTAACCTAACCTACTCACTAACCTAACCTGACCTAACCTACTCACTAACCTAACCTGACCTAACCTACTCACTAACCTAACCTGACCTAACCTACTCACTAACCTAACCTAACCTAACCTACTCACTAACCTAACCTGACCTAACCTACTCACTAACCTAACCTGACCTAACCTACTCACTAACCTAACCTGACCTAACCTACTCACTAACCTAACCTGACCTAACCTACTCACTAACCTAACCTGACCTAACCTACTCACTAACCTAACCTGACCTAACCTACTCACTAACCTAACCTGACCTAACCTACTCACTAACCTAACCTAACCTGACCTAACCTACTCACTAACCTAACCTGACCTAACCTACTCACTAACCTAACCTGACCTAACCTACTCACTAACCTAACCTGACCTGACCTAACCTACTCACTAACCTAACCTACTCACTAACCTAACCTGACCTAACCTAACCTACTCACTAACCTAACCTGACCTGACCTGACCTAACCTACTCACTAACCTAACCTGACCTAACCTACTCACTAACCTAACCTGACCTAACCTGACCTAACCTGACCTAACCTGACCTAACCTACTCACTAACCTAACCTGACCTGACCTAACCTACTCACTAACCTAACCTGACCTAACCTACTCACTAACCTGACCTGACCTAACCTACTCACTAACCTAACCTGACCTAACCTACTCACTAACCTAACCTGACCTGACCTAACCACTAACCTAACCTGACCTAACCTACTCACTAACCTAACCTGACCTGACCTAACCTACTCACTAACCTAACCTGACCTAACCTAACCTACTCACTAACCTAACCTGACCTAACCTACTCACTAACCTAACCTGACCTAACCTACTCACTAACCTAACCTGACCTAACCTAACCTACTCACTAACCTAACCTGACCTAACCTACTCACTAACCTAACCTGACCTAACCTACTCACTAACCTAACCTGACCTAACCTACTCACTAACCTAACCTGACCTAACCTACTCACTAACCTAACCTGACCTAACCTAACCTACTCACTAACCTAACCTAACCTACTCACTAACCTAACCTAACCTGACCTAACCTACTCACTAACCTAACCTGACCTAACCTACTCACTAACCTAACCTGACCTAACCTACTCACTAACCTAACCTGACCTAACCTACTCACTAACCTAACCTGACCTAACCTACTCACTAACCTAACCTGACCTAACCTACTCACTAACCTAACCTGACCTAACCTACTCACTAACCTAACCTACTCATTAACCTAACCTGACCTAACCTAACCTACTCACTAACCTAACCTACTCACTAACCTAACCTGACCTAACCTAACCTACTCACTAACCTAACCTGACCTACTCACTAACCTAACCTGACCTAACCTACTCACTAACCTAACCTGACCTAACCTAACCTACTCACTAACCTAACCTGACCTAACCTACTCACTAACCTAACCTGACCTAACCTACTCACTAACCTAACCTGACCTAACCTACTCACTAACCTAACCTAACCTGACCTAACCTAACCTACTCACTAACCTAACCTGACCTAACCTACTCACTAACCTAACCTGACCTAACCTACTCACTAACCTAACCTGACCTGACCTAACCTACTCACTAACCTAACCTGACCTAACCTACTCACTAACCTAACCTGACCTAACCTAACCTACTCACTAACCTAACCTGACCTGACCTGACCTAACCTACTCACTAACCTAACCTGACCTAACCTACTCACTAACCTAACCTGACCTAACCTGACCTAACCTACTCACTAACCTAACCTGACCTGACCTAACCTACTCACTAACCTAACCTGACCTAACCTAACCTACTCACTAACCTGACCTGACCTAACCTACTCACTAACCTAACCTGACCTGACCTAACCTACTCACTAACCTAACCTGACCTAACCTACTCACTAACCTAACCTGACCTAACCTACTCACTAACCTAACCTGACCTAACCTACTCACTAACCTAACCTGACCTAACCTACTCACTAACCTAACCTGACCTAACCTACTCACTAACCTAACCTGACCTAACCTACTCACTAACCTAACCTGACCTAACCTACTCACTAACCTAACCTAACCTGACCTAACCTACTCACTAACCTAACCTGACCTAACCTACTCACTAACCTAACCTGACCTAACCTACTCACTAACCTAACCTGACCTGACCTAACCTACTCACTAACCTAACCTACTCACTAACCTAACCTGACCTAACCTAACCTACTCACTAACCTAACCTGACCTGACCTGACCTAACCTACTCACTAACCTAACCTGACCTAACCTACTCACTAACCTAACCTGACCTAACCTGACCTAACCTGACCTAACCTGACCTAACCTACTCACTAACCTAACCTGACCTGACCTAACCTACTCACTAACCTAACCTGACCTAACCTACTCACTAACCTGACCTGACCTAACCTACTCACTAACCTAACCTGACCTAACCTACTCACTAACCTAACCTGACCTGACCTAACCACTAACCTAACCTGACCTAACCTACTCACTAACCTAACCTGACCTGACCTAACCTACTCACTAACCTAACCTGACCTAACCTAACCTACTCACTAACCTAACCTGACCTAACCTACTCACTAACCTAACCTGACCTAACCTACTCACTAACCTAACCTGACCTAACCTAACCTACTCACTAACCTAACCTGACCTAACCTACTCACTAACCTAACCTGACCTAACCTACTCACTAACCTAACCTGACCTAACCTACTCACTAACCTAACCTGACCTAACCTACTCACTAACCTAACCTGACCTAACCTAACCTACTCACTAACCTAACCTAACCTACTCACTAACCTAACCTAACCTGACCTAACCTACTCACTAACCTAACCTGACCTAACCTACTCACTAACCTAACCTGACCTAACCTACTCACTAACCTAACCTGACCTAACCTACTCACTAACCTAACCTGACCTAACCTACTCACTAACCTAACCTGACCTAACCTACTCACTAACCTAACCTGACCTAACCTACTCACTAACCTAACCTACTCATTAACCTAACCTGACCTAACCTAACCTACTCACTAACCTAACCTACTCACTAACCTAACCTGACCTAACCTAACCTACTCACTAACCTAACCTGACCTACTCACTAACCTAACCTGACCTAACCTACTCACTAACCTAACCTGACCTAACCTAACCTACTCACTAACCTAACCTGACCTAACCTACTCACTAACCTAACCTGACCTAACCTACTCACTAACCTAACCTGACCTAACCTACTCACTAACCTAACCTAACCTGACCTAACCTAACCTACTCACTAACCTAACCTGACCTAACCTACTCACTAACCTAACCTGACCTAACCTACTCACTAACCTAACCTGACCTGACCTAACCTACTCACTAACCTAACCTGACCTAACCTACTCACTAACCTAACCTGACCTAACCTAACCTACTCACTAACCTAACCTGACCTGACCTGACCTAACCTACTCACTAACCTAACCTGACCTAACCTACTCACTAACCTAACCTGACCTAACCTGACCTAACCTACTCACTAACCTAACCTGACCTGACCTAACCTACTCACTAACCTAACCTGACCTAACCTAACCTACTCACTAACCTGACCTGACCTAACCTACTCACTAACCTAACCTGACCTAACCTACTCACTAACCTAACCTGACCTGACCTAACCTACTCACTAACCTAACCTGACCTAACCTACTCACTAACCTAACCTGACCTGACCTAACCTACTCACTAACCTAACCTGACCTAACCTAACCTACTCACTAACCTAACCTGACCTGACCTAACCTACTCACTAACCTAACCTGACCTAACCTAACCTACTCACTAACCTAACCTGACCTAACCTACTCACTAACCTAACCTGACCTAACCTAACCTACTCA
The DNA here is from genome assembly GCA_023634145.1 of Thymallus thymallus. Taxonomy (NCBI): domain Eukaryota; kingdom Metazoa; phylum Chordata; class Actinopteri; order Salmoniformes; family Salmonidae; genus Thymallus; species Thymallus thymallus. The sequence continues at coordinate 5,412,675 of CM042398.1, read as the reverse complement.
CTAACCTAACCTGACCTAACCTACTCACTAACCTAACCTGACCTAATCTACTCACTAACCTAACCTGACCTAACTTAACTTAACTTAACCTAACCTACTCACTAACCTAACCTACTCACTAACCTAACCTAACCTACTCACTAACCTAACCTGACCTAACCTACTCACTAACCTAACCTAACCTGACCTAACCTACTCACTAACCTAACCTGACCTAACCTAACCTCCTCACTAACCCATAGGTAGTTGCGATCATCTCTGCCTCCTTTAGCATTGAGTTCCACTGCCTCGGTTAGCCATTCCCCGCGGTTTGCGCTAGTTTTGCTCACATTCCCAAAGGTCAGGAACATGCCACATCCTGGAAAAGCAGATATTTGATACTAGTTCAATCATTCAAAGATCACACCATAGCTTGTAACAACCAAAACATTTTTTATATCAATAGGCATTATGGGTGTAATAATTCACAACATGTTTGGTTTGGTTCATTCCTTGATATTTTACTCTTGTTTTGGTTTGATCTTGGTTCTCAGGAGAGGATGGAAAAACTAAATGGATGCAAAAACCATCACATAAAAAAAGTGACTAATTAATTATTTTGAGTAAACCCCTTATATTCACTGTGTCCAACCCATTACACCCCTTATATTCACTGTGTCCAACCCAGTACACCCCTTATATTCACTGTGTCCAGCCCATTACACCCTTTATATTCACTGTGTCCAACCCAGTACACCCCTTATATTTATTCACTGTTTCCAGCCCACCAAAATGATATTCACTGTGTCCAGTCCAAAAATAAAAACTAGATAGTCAGGGAGCATATAACATTTCAAAGACGACAAATAAACTGAATTGCATTATATACTGAATTTGCAGTAGGCTACACAGATTTTTAAAAAAGTTTTGTTGTTTTTGGTAACACCTTGTTTTTAGTAAGATCGATGGTAAGTAATTGTGTGCAAGAGTGGTTTAGCAGACAGAATAAGGGTTGAAGTTATGCATTTACCACTAAGTGCCCACACATTGATTCCGATGGCGCAGAAATCCGAAGCGAAGGGATAGTTGTACAGGTTGACCTCACAGCCCACCACAGTGTTCATGATGACCATGTGCTCTACAGTCCCGTTGCTGTGCACCAGCAAATCCTTGTTGCCGTGCTTCATCATTGTTTGCACTCTTTAGACATGAGAGGTTGAGGACAGACAACGGAAGATTGATCTACTAAAACTGTCACACCTAAACATTTGGCCACTCAAAACAGACAACTGAGGATTGATCTACTGAACATGTGAAAGTTGGTTTGGCGTCTCTAGCTTGAACGGTTCAAGAGTTACTGTTGGTGAGTTTTATTTCATACTTATTTATGCAATGCATATAGTTATAGTTGATAAACGTTTTGAATAGCTTACTGTGTATTCCTATGGTTCTCACTCAAACCCATGTTAATTTAAATGGTTATAGTTCAGAAAGTATAAATAGTATAACAAATCTGTATAAAAGCAATCTATGTTGGGTCATTTGAACATGTCAAAGCTGGTTAGTGGATAGCTTGACTGTTGTATGAGCAGTGGCCTATAGAGCCTTTATGAGAATTTTAAATGGTTATAGTTCAGAAAGTATAAATGTCGTAACAGTTCTGAGTGGGGAAGTCTGGACATTTGGAAGTTGGTTTCGTGTTAGTATCTTAAATCGTTTAATCTCTAGAGCGGGCGGAAGAAATATAATAATAATAATAATAATAATAAGACTGAGATTAATCTAGAAGTGTGCTTTTCCATCAGCAAGACACCTAAAAATAAATGAAACATAACATACGTTTTTTTATTCTGTTGTAAGTGGACTCACCCATTAGTCACATGGAGTTCAGGAGTCCAGATTTTGCTGACAGGCAGAACCACCATATCATGTTGATAGACTGATGTGTCCCATGATAAGTCAGGGTCTCTCCAAGACTAGTTTCAAATCAAAATAAATGTTATTTGTCACATGCGCCAAATACAACAGGTGTAGACCTTACCATGAAATGCTGACTTACAAGCCCTTAACCAACAATGCAGTTCAAGAAATAGAGTTAAGAAAATATTGACTAATAAAAAAATAAAAAGTAACACAATAAAATAACAATAACAAGGTTATATACATGGGGTACCGGTTCCTAGTCAATGTGCGGGGGTACAGGTTAGTCCAGGTAATTTGTACATGTAGGTAGGGGTAAAGTGACTATGCATAGATAATAAACAGTGAGTAGCAGCAGTGTAAAAACAATGTTAATAGTCCGGGTGGCCATTTGATTAATTGTTCAGCAGTCTTATGGCTTGGGGGTTGAATCATAGTCATGAGTAGTATTACAAAATGTCACATTTACTTGAATGTCTCCCTGGATGTTTTATGTGTACTTACCAACATGACTTGCAGACGACTCTCGAAGCGGAGGTTTTTTGTGTCCTATTTAGAAAATAATTATGAATCATCACATAATGATACAACTGTCAATAGGTTATCTCTGAAACTCATCACATTGTACAAAACTCAATTAAAAGGAACAGAAAGTGACTTACGACAGACAGAGTTTCATACTCTATTGACGGCACACTGATATTTGAGATGCATGATGGAGACTGTGGCTGACTCAGGGCTTCTTTGGCAATCAGCATGCTGGCCAGACATCGACGGGTCCTACAGGATGGTGTGGTTGCACTGGATGAAGTGGCTGTGTTGGATGAAGTGGCTGTGTTGGATGGTTGGTTTGCACTGGCTATGTTGGATGCTTGGTCTACACTGGCTGTATTGGATGGTTGGTTTGCACAGGCTATGTTGGATGGTTGGCCTGCACAGGCTGTATTGGATGCATTGGCTGGAGTCATTTCACTAGCTGAAATGGTTGCATTGGATGGAGGGTCTGCTGCAGATACTGTGGAACCAGAGATGGGTATTTAATTTCAGAATAATACATTGGATTTATATAGCGATCTGGGAACCAATGATGCCTTCCAATATTTCAACAACACAGTCCAATAAATAAGAAACTGAATGGGATAAGGTTGTTGCATGTCTTCATAGTAGTGACTCAATATCTGTGAAAAGTGATCTAAACCTGATACTCTTTCACTAGTCCATTATCGCCCCAATACACTACATGACCAAAAGTATGTGGACACCTGCTCGTCGAGCATCTCATTCCAAAACCATGGGCATTAATATGGAGTTGGTCCCCCCTTTGCTCCTATAACAGCCTCCACTCTTTTGGGAAGGCTTTCCACTAGATGTTGGAACATTGCTGCGGGGACTTGCTTCCATTCAGCCACAAGAGCATAAGTCAGGTCGGGCACTGATGTTAGGCGATTAGGCCTGGCTCACAGTCAACGTTCCAATTCCTTCCAAAGGTGTTCGATGGGGTTGAGGTCAGGGCTCTGTGCAGGCCAGTCAAGTTCTTCCACATCGATCTCGACAAACCATTTCTGTATGGACCTCGCTTTGTGCACAGGAGCATTGTCATGCTGAAACAGGAAAGTGCCTTCCCCAAACTGTTGCCAAAAAGTTGGATGTACAGGATCGTCTAGAATGTCATTGTATGCTGTAGCGTTAAGATTTCCCTTCACTGGAACTAAGAGGCCTCGCCCAAATAATGAAAAACAGCCCCAGACCATTATTCCTCCTCCACCAAACATTTGCCACTGCATTGGGGCAGGTAGCGTTCTCCAGGCATCCAGCAAACCCAGATTTGTTTGTCGGACTGCCAGATCGTGAAGCATGATTCCAGAGAGCGCATTTCCACTGCTCCAGAGTCCAATGGCGGCGTGTTTTACACCACTCCAGCCGACGCTTGGCATTGCGCATGGTGATCTTAGGCTTGTGTGCGGCTATTCAGCCATGGAAACCCATTTCATGAAGCTCCCGACAAACAGTTCTTGTGCTGACGTTGCTTTAAGACGCAGTTTGCAACGGAGGACAGACAATTTTTATGCGCTACACGCTTCAGGACTAGGCAGTCTCATTCTGTGCGCTTGTGTGGCCTACCACTTTGCGGCTGAGCCGTTGTTGCTCCTACAGTTGAAGTCAGAAGTTTACATACACCTTAGCCAAATACAGTTTTTCACAATTCCTGACATTTAATCCTAGTAAAAATTCCCTGTCTTAGGTCAGTTAGGATCACCACTTTATTTTAAGAATGTGAAATGTCAGAATAATATTAGAGAGAATTATTTATTTCAGCTTTTATTTCTTTCATCACATTCCCAGTGGGTCAGAATTTTACATAGACTCAATAAGTATTTGGTAGCATTGCCTTTAAATTGTTTAACTTGGGTCAAATGTTTCGGGTAGCCTTCCACATTCTTCCCACAATAAGTTTGGTGAATGTTGGCTCATTCCTCCTGACAGAACTGGTGTAACTGAGTCAGGTTTGTAGGCCTCCTTGCTCGCACATGCTTTTTCAGTTCTGCCGACAAATGTTCTATAGGATTGAGGTCAGGGCTGTACCTTGATGGCCACTCCAATACCTTGACATTGTTTTTCTTAAGCCATTTTGCCACAACTTTGGAAGTATGCTTGGGGTCATTCTCCATTTGGAAGACCCATTTGCGACCAAGCTTTAACTTCCTGACTGATGTCTTGAGATGTTGCTTCAATATATCCACATAATTTTCCTTCCTCATGATGGCATCTATTTTGTGAAGTGCACCAGTCCCTACTGCAGCAAAGCACCCCCACAACATGATGCTGCCACCCCCATGCTTCACGGTTGGGATGGTGTTCTTTGGCTTGCAAGCCTCCCCCTTTTTCCTCCAAACATAACAATGGTCATTATGGTCAGACAGTTCTATTTTTGTTTCATCAGACCAGAGGACATTTCTCCAAAAAGTACGATCTTTGTCCCCATGTGCAGTTGCAAACCGTAGTCAGGCTTTTTTATGGCGGTTTTGGAGCAGTGGCTTCTTCTTTGCTGAGCAGCCTTTCAGGTTTTGTCGATATAGGACTCGTTTTACTGTGGATATAGATACTTTTGTACCTGTTTCTTCCAGCATCTTCATAAGATCCTTTGCTGTTGTTCTGGGATTGATTTGCACTTTTTGCACCAAAGTACGTTCATCTCTAGGAGACAGCACGCGTCTCCTTCCTGAGCGGTATGACGGCTGCGTGGTCTCATGGTGTTTATACTTGTGTACTGTTGTTTGTACAGATGAACGTGGTACCTTCAGGCGTTTGGAAATTGCTCCCAAGGATGAACCAGACTTGTGGAGGTCTACAATTTTTTTTCTGTGGTCTTGATTTGTAAATCCTTTTGATTTTCCCATGATGTCGAGCAAAGAGGCACTGAGTTTGAAAGTAGGCCTTGAAATACATCCACAGGTACACCTCCAATTGACTCAAATTATGTCAATTAGCCTATCAGAAGCTTCTAAAGCCATGACATAATTTTCTGGAATTTTCCAAGCTGTTTAAAGGCACAGTCAACTTAGTGTATGTACACTTCTGACCCACTGGAATTGTGATATAGTGAATTATAAGTGAAATAAAATGTCTGTAAACAATTGTTGGAAGAATTACTTGTGTCATGCACAAAGTAGATGTCCTAACCGACTTGCCAAAACTATAGTTTGTTAACATGAGTTTTAATGACTTCAACCTAAGTGTATGTAAACTTCCGACTTCAACTGTAGATGTTTCCACTTTACAATAACAGCACTTACAGTTGACCCGAGCCACATTGAAAGGCACTGAGCTCTTCAGTAAGGTCATTCTACTGCCAATGTTTGTCTATGGAGGTAGCATGGCTGTGTGCTGTCAGCAACAGGTGTGGCTGAAATAGTCATATCCACTAATTTGAAGGGGTGTCCACATACGTTTGTATATACAGTGCATTGGAAAGTATTCAGACCCCTTCCCTTTTTCCCCAGACCCCTTCCCCATCGGTCTTCTCACAATACCCATAATGACTAAGCAAAAACAGGTTTTTAGAGATTTTTGCAAATTTATGAAAAATACAAAACAGAAATACCTTATTTACATTAGTATTCAGACCCTTTGCTATGAGACTCAAAATCGAACTCAGGTGCATCCTGTTTCCATTGATCATCCTTGAGATTTTTCTACAACTTGATTTAAGACCACCTGTGGTAAATTTAATTTGGAAAGGCACACACCTGTCTATATAAGGTCCCACAGTTGACAGTGCATGCCAGAGCAAAAACCAAGCCATGAGGTCGAAGGAATTGTCTGTAGAGCTCCGAGACAGGATTGTGTCAAGCACAGATCTGGGGATGGGTACCAAAACATTTCTGCAGCATTGAACACAGTGACCTCCATCATTCTTAAATGGAATAAGTTTAGAATCACCAAAACTCTTCCTAGAGCTGAGCAATCAGGGGAGAAGGGCCTTGGTCAGGGAGGTAACCAAGAATCTGATGGTCACTCTGACAGAGCTCCAGAGTTCCTCTGTGGAGATGGGAGAACCTTCCAGAAGGACAACCATCTCTGCATCACTCCACCAATCAGGCCTTTATGGTAGAGTGGCCAGACGGAAACCACTCAGTAAAAAGGCACATGACAGCCTGCTTGGAGTTTGCCAAAAGGCATCTAAAGGACTCTGGAGGAAACCTGGCACCATCCCTACGGTGAAGCATGGTGGTGGCAGCATCATGCTGTGGGAATGTTTTTCAGCGGCAGGGACTGGGAGACTAGTCAGGATCGAGGGAAAGATGAATGGAGTAAAGTACAGAAAGATCCTTGATAAAAACCTGCTCCAGAGTGCTCAGGATCTCAGACTGCTGGGGTGAAGGTTTACCTTCCAACAAATCAAATCAAATCAAGTGTTATTGGTCACATACACGTGGTTAGCAGATGTTATTGCAGGTGTAGCGAAATGCTTGTGCTTCTAGCTCCTACAGTGCAGTAATATCTAACAAGTAATATCTAACAGTTTCACAACATATTCCCAAAATACATATAAAACTAAGTAAGGAATGGCTTGAGAATATATACATAAATGTCTGGGCAGCATTGGACTAAGATACAGTGGCATAGTAAGCTTTATAGTATGCAGTATACACATAAGAGGTTGGTTGATGCAGTATATAAACACGATAAGTGACTAAGATACCACCTGAGCGTACAACGACCCTAAGCACACAGCCAAGACAACGCAGGAGTGGCTTCAGGACAAGTCTCTGAATGTCCTTGAGTGGCCCAGCCAGAGCCCGGACTTGAACCTGATCGAACATCTCTGAAGAGACCTGAAAATAGCTGAGCTTGAGAGGATTTGTAGAGAAGAATGGGAATAACTTCCCAAATACAGGTGTGCCAAGCTTGTAGCGTCATAGCCAAGAAGACTTGAGGCTGTAATCGCTACCAAAGGTGCTTCAACAAAGTACTGAGTAAAGGGTCTGAATACTTATGTAAATGTGATATTTCAGTTTTATTAATTTTTTATACATTTGCAAACATTTCTAAAAACTTGTTTTTGATTTGTCATTATGAGGTATTGTGTGTAGATTGTTCAGGGGGAAAAAAACAATTTAATCAATTTTAGAATAAGGCCGTAATATAACAAAATGTGGAAAAAGTAAAGGGGTCTGAATACTTTCCGAATGCATGTATAGTGTTAATAGGAACAACAAAGATGACATTCTTCTAGTGTAATTTGTGTCTGTTTTAAGAGGAGTAAAATGGAGCCCAATATCTTACCTGTTAGCAAGAGTAGAGAGAAGAGACAGCATTTCTGCACGCTGTGGTCCATGACTCTCATCCCTGCACGTCCTCCTGTCACAAAGCACATAGTCAGGTGGACATTGGTGCACAGTCTTAGTAGAAATTAACATGGGTTTCCTCCAATGAAACTGTTAGAAGGACTAATAACCTACCTTTAGCTGCTTAGTGATCACCACTTGCCTTCTCCTGTCCTCTCTAGCGAATGCCACAACTGAGATGACCCTTATAAAGGCTGCTCTGGAACATTTTGTAACAGCAGTCTTCCACGAGAACAGACACACCCTCACAAACTGTCTGCATGTGAATATGATTCTCGATATTGTACAGGATGTGCTTGGCCATAATCCCCAAATAATGAGTTTTTAAATTAACCTCCCAGGATTCATTTCACCATCCTGTGTAAACAACAACCACAACAGACTTGTAATTACTACCTGTGACTGGTCTGAAGCAGATATATACGGCCAGATGTCATTAAACCCTATAGATTATTATCCTTAAAGGCCCAGTGCAGTCAAAAACTAGATTTTTTACAGTTTTTTCATGCTATTTCCACACTATGAGGTCGAAATAACACTGTGAAATTGTGAAAATTATTATAATGCTCTTTTTGTGTAAGAGCTGTTTGAAAAACAAATCCTGGAATTTCAGCCTGTTCAGGTGGGATGGAGTTTTCGGGCCCACCGCATAACGTCACAAGGCGATCTGATGATTATAGACCAATGAACAAGAATGTTCATTTGCATATATCTTCCTGGTTCTGATGCTGATCCCGCTCATAAGCAAGAGATTGTTCAGTGTGGCTGTCTTGGCTTCGATTATCAGATTGTCTTCTGTCCGAACAATCACTTAGTCTGATTTGGCTTCGATTTGGTTTTCATAATAACCAAGTGTCAGAGAAGTTCAGTACGAAGTTCAGAACCTCTGCATATGCACAGCACACTTCACATCAGACTGCATTGCAAAACAGTCAAGGTACACACATGGATTTCCCAGCAGCTCCATCAAGGTTGTGTCGCATGGATTTTAAAATTGGCAGCAGCAGCAACCATTCATGAAGTAAGTGTTTAGATAGTTATTTTTTGATTATGAGTAAAGGACATGCTATTCATAGGTTGCATACTTTGTCACAATATTATTTTCTTCTCTTGAGGACTGACTCCTGAATGAACGTTCTACTACTCAATGCATTCTCTGAGCCATGTGCTGATGAAGATTTAGTCTAAATTGCATCATAGTGATTACATTTTTGAAGAAAATCATTAGTAGGAAAAACTGTGATGTCGCCAGATTGACTTTAGATCAGTGGTATTCAGTGTGTCAAATCGGAGGGCCTGTTGTCCGGTCCTCTGGCAGTCTCTATGGGGTTCCACAGGGTTCAATTCTTGGGCCAACTCTATTCTCTGTATATATCAACGATGTCGCTCTCGCTGCTGGTGACTCTCTGATCCATCTCTATGCAGACGACACCATTCTGTATACATCTGGCCCCTCTTTGGACACCTTCAAACAAGCTTCAATGCCATACAACACTCCTTCTGTGGCCTCCAACTGCTCTTAAATGCTAGTAAAACTAAATGCATGCTTTTCAATCGAATGCTGCCCGCACCTGCCCACCGGACTATCATCACTACTCTAGAAGGGTCTGACTTAGATTACCTGGACACCTACAAATACCTAGGTGTTTGGTTAGACTGGAAACTCTCCTTCCAGACTCACATTAATCATCTCCAATCCAAAATTAACTCCAGAATCGGCTTCCTATTTCGCAACAAAGCCTACTTCACTCATGCTGCCAAACATGCCCTCGTTAAACTGACTAACCTACCGATCCTTGACTTCGGTGATGTCATTTACAAAATAGCCTCCAACACTCTACTCAGCAAATTGGATGTAGTCACAGTGCCATCCGTTTTGTTACCAAAGCCCCATATACTACCCACCACTGCGACCTGGACGCTCTCGTTGGCTGGCCCTCACTACATACTCGTCGCCAAACCCACTGGCTCCAGGTCATCTATAAGTCTTTGCTAGGTAAATCCCCTGCCTTATCTCAGCTCGCTGGTCACCATAGAAACACCCACCCGTAGCATGCGCTCCAGCAGGTATATCTCACTGGTCATCCCCAAAGCCAACACCTCCTTTGGCTGCCATTCCTTTTAGTTCTCTGCTGCCAATGACTGAAACTAATTGCAAAAATCACTGAAGCTGGAGACTACCATCTCCCTCACTAACTTTAAGCATCAGCTGTCAGAGCAGCTTACCGATCACTGCACCTGTATATAGCCCTTCTGTAAATAGCCCACCCTACTACCTCATCCCCATATTTATTATTTTTGCTCATTTGCACTCCAGTATCTCTACTTGCACATCATCATTTGCACATCTGTCACTCCAGTGTTAATTCTAATTTGTAACTTATTTCGCCACTATGGCCTATTTATTGTCCTACCTTCCTAACCTTTCTGCATTTTGCACTACATTTGCACTCTGTATATAGATTCTCTATTGTGTTATTGACTATATGTTTGTTTATTCTCATGTGTAACTCTGTGTTGTTTTTTGTCACACTGCTTTGCTTTGTCTTGGCCAGGTCGCAGTTGTAAATGAGAACTTGTTCTCAACTGGCCTACCTGGTTAAATAAAGGTGAAATAAATAAAATACAAATTTAAAGTATTCAAACCTTTTTACAAAACAATTCTTGTGACCCCATCCCAAATCTAATGACGCAACCTTAAAATCGGTAAATTTCGATTTTTACATCAACAAATAACCTTCAATAATTGCATCTGTTATCAAATTGAAAAGGAACCGATAGATACATTTACTCACTAACATTTTATATTTCTCAATTTTTTTTGTATATTGTCCCATACAATAATCTGTACTCTTAATAATCTGTACTCTTAACCCCCACTGTAATCCTTCCCCCTTGCGGCCCTGATTTAGCTACCATTAGTATTGCTAGCTATTTTTGACTAACTGTTCTACCTATGGCAAGTGCCATCTCTCTAAAGCACATTTGACGATATGATAATGATGGCAAAGTTGTTTTCTTACTAATTACTCGCCTACTTTAGCAACGTCATCGTATTTCCAGGCCACTATAGTGTCTCCTCATATAGTGTTAGCTAGATTGCTAGCTACAGTCAAGGGCGGCAGGTAGCCTAGCGGTTAGAGCGTTGGGTAAAAAAAAACTTGTTGATGTGTCCTTGAGCAATGCAGTTAACCCTAATATGCTCCAGGGGCTGACCCTGTAGGTAGGCCATTGTAAATAAGAATTGTAAATAAGAATATGTTCTTAACTGACTTGCCTAGTTAAACAAAGGTTACACACAATAAAGATTACAGTACCAAAATCTATGAGCTAACTAATGGTAGCTAGCTAGCTAGTCTGTTGACTGTTCTTCAAACTTGTCAGTCACCCAAAACGGACCAAGGTCGCCTACTTGATTTAGCTTGTATCTTGTCGTTTTGATGCTAATGTTTTCTGTGACGACTGGGTCCTGTGTGGCTCAGTTGGTAGAGCATGGTGCTTGCAATGCCAGGGTTATGGGTTCGATTCCCATGGGGGACCAGTACAAAGTACATGTATTCACGTAATGTAAAAACAAATGTACAAAATAAAATGCTCAAATTGACAATTTGTAGAGTATTTTCCATTCGTTATTAAAGCTAAAACGAACTGGCATGTAATTGCGTTAGTAGATACTAGCTGCCAGCCATAAGAAAGAGAGAGGGTATATTAGTATTATTAGCTAGCTACAGTTGAAGTCAGAAGTTAACATACACCTTAGCCAAATACATTTAAACTCAGTTTTTCACAATTCCTGACATTTAATCCTAGTAAAAATTCCCTGTTTTAGGTCAGTTAGGATCACCACTTTATTTTAAGAATGTGAAATGTCAGAATAATAGTAGAGAGAATTATTTCTTTCAGCTTTTATTTCTTTCATCACATTCCCAGTGGGTCAGAAGTTTACATACACTCAATTAGTATTTGGTAGCATTGCCTTTAAATTGTTTAACTTGGGTCAAACGTTTCGGGTAGCCTTCCACAAGCTTCCCACAATAAGTTGGGTGAATTTGGCCCATTCCTCCTGACAGAACTGGTGTAACTGAGTCAGGTTTATAGGCCTCCTTGCTCGCACACGCTTTTTCAGTTCTGCCCACAAATGTTCTATAGGATTGAGGTCAGGGCTTTGTGATGGCCACTCCAATACATTGATTTTGTTGTCCTTAAGCCATTTTGCCACAACTTTGGAAGTATGCTTGGGGTCATTGTCCATTTGGAAGACCCATTTGCGACCAAATGAGTGTATGTAAACTTCTGACTTCAACTGTAGATATCTCATTAGGTGTATGTTTATCTGTGATATCATTCCTAAAAAATAGTAATCCTTCTGGTTAAATCCAAAAATGTATGGATAACCTTTATGATAGATCTTAAGACTTATGAAAGCTCAGGCTGGTGGTCAAGCTGGTTTGTCTTTGCTACAGGCATACATGATCATATTATTTCAATTATGGACTATCAGATATGAAATTATGTTAACTGTTTTCTCAAATGTTAGTGAAAATCTTAGAATTATAACATGTTACTTTGTCAGGTTGCAAACAGGTTGATAACTTGTGGCTACATAATTCCCTTAGATTCATAATCCCCTTTCTTGTGTGGTAAAGGTTCATCGCTGAGGACCATGAGGTCATGGACTTCTTGGATGAAGATACTTTTGATGAGGAGCTTGGTGAAGACGAGGATGAAGAGTATGAGACACACACACAGGACAGACAGGTGAACATCGACTGGCAGAGAAGCAGCTGAACTGGTTCCCCCCTAACTCTCCTAGGATGATGCTGCTGGAGGTTGCTGCTCTACATACCAAACTGGTGGTAGAGGTCTTAGAAATGCTCTAGCCTGGTCCCAGATCTGTTCATGCTGCCATGCTAACTCTTAATGTATGATAAATGGCATGCAATGTTACCATAGCAGTTGGCTATACATCAGAATAATAGTAAAGAGAATGATTTATTTCAGCTTTTATTTCTTTCATCACATTCCCAGTGGGTCAGAAGTTTACATACACTCAATTAGTATTTGGTAGCATTGCCTTTAAATTGTTTAACTTGGGGCAAATGTTTCGGGTAGCCTTCCACAAGCTTCCCACAATAATACATCAATGGAGTCTCCTCCAGGCACTTGTCATCTCCCGTCTGGATTATTGCAACTCGCTGTTGGCTGGGCTCCCTGCCTGGTGTTCAACCTTCCCAAGTTCTCTCATGTCACCCCGCTACTCCACACACTCCACTGGCTTCCAGTTGAAGCTCACATCTACTACAAAACCATAGTGCTTGTCTATGGAGCTGTGGGGGATCAGACCCTACACCCAAACGAGGACTCTACGTTCATCCATCTCTGGCCTGCTAGCCCCCCTACCTCTACGGAAGCACAGTTCAGGCTCATCCCAGTCAAAGCTATTTGCTGCTTTGGCTCCCCAATAGTAGAACAAGCTCCCCCACGACGCCAGGACAGCGGAGTCACTGACCACCTTCCGGAGACACTTGAAACCCGACCTCTTTAAGGAGTACCTGGAATAGTATAACAGTTATCCTTCTACCCTCCCCCCCATTTATAAAATAAAATAAAATAAAACCTTTACTAACACTTGCCTTTTGTCTAAACTAACACCGGATTTATTTCCCTGCTAGCACGGACTTTGCTCACAGCTGCTTGTTTAAAGAAATGTACTTACTGTGATGGAGATGTAGTTGTCTAACTGGCTATCCTAAGTTGAATGAAGTAAGTCGCTCTGGATAAGAGGGTCTGCTAAATGACTAAAATGTAAATGTGTTTGAGTCATCTCATTAACATTATCCCGAGCAGGACCTGCTACTGTAGAGTGTTTGAGTCATCTCATTAACATTATCCCTGAGCAGGACCTGCTACTGTAGAGTGTTTGAGTCATCTCATTAACATTATCCCGAGCAGGACCTGCTACTGTAGAGTGTTTGAGTCATCTCATTAACATTATCCCTGAGCAGGACCTGCTACTGTAGAGTGTTTGAGTCATCTCATTAACATTATCCCGAGCAGGACCTGCTACTGTAGAGTGTTTGAGTCATCTCATTAACATTATCCCGAGCAGGACCTGCTACTGTAGAGTGTTTGAGTCATCTCATTAACATTATCCCTGAGCAGGACCTGCTACTGTAGAGTGTTTGAGTCATCTCATTAACATTATCCCTGAGCAGGACCTGCTACTGTAGAGTGTTTGAGTCATCTCATTAACATTATCCCGAGCAGGACCTGCTACTGTAGAGTGTTTGAGTCATCTCATTAACATTATCCCGAGCAGGACCTGCTACTGTAGAGTGTTTGAGTCATCTCATTAACATTATCCCGAGCAGGACCTGCTACTGTAGAGTGTTTGAGTCATCTCAGACATTTTCTTGTAAAGCAGCTCAGTTCGCTAGCTAAATGCTAATTTTGTGACGCTAGCAGACTGCTTCAAAGCTCGGTAGCTCATGGGGGCTTCAGGAGCCAGCGGGTTAGATGGTTCCACCATAGGCAACAACTACTGGCTGTTAGTTCATTTTCATGCAAAAATATGTTCAACTCATAGGTAGTTTATCCAGTAACCACTGCATTTAGAAGGATAGCTACTGACTAAAATGTAGCTAGGCTCAAGAGCTCATCGCAAACTGGTTAGACATGTTTAGAACACAGGCAACAATAACTGGCAACTAGTTTGTTTTCAGACAAATATGTTCTCATCGTTAGTTTATCCACTGAACACCCCACTTAGGCTCATTATATCAGTCTTGAATGGTTTTTGAGAAAGATATTGTTGCTGTATTCAAATATGGACGTACTGTACCTCCTGTGTCGTCCTGTGAAACCTGTTCATTGCTGCTTGCAGCTATATTTAGAGTTCTAATTGCTGAATGTATTATTCCACATATGACTGGCTAGTTTTAAACATGTATTAAATAAATATTGTTAAATCTCTACTGAAGAATAAATGTACACATGTATTTATTTAACCCAGAAACAAAAGACTAGCTTCTTGCTAGTTCTTGCAAAATTTGTGAAGACCTAAATAATAATAATTTAAATATTTTTGTTAAAAGCAAATAAAAAATTTAGTCCTCCCAGAATTCTAAATGGTTGATCTCACATCGAGAACCAAAGGAGAAATATAAAATGACGACTGCGTAAACAATGAGGATGGTGAGATAGATACAGAAACAGATCAAGTCCACTTTGTTGGCAAAGTGATGGTGTCTCGCTTTTTTCTGGTCTTGTGCATCCATTTTGTTGAGAAACTTCACCACCTTCTGGAGGAGTGAATTCTTCTCTTCCTCCGAGGCTTTCAGTTTGATGACAGTAATATCAGGCCTGTATTCTAGACAAAGTAAATCAGAGAAAAAAAGGATACTATATGATTAACATAACATGATTTTTGTTTGTGGACATGCGAGAAATATGCTGGAAAGACGTCATGCTTTAACTGCAGCTAAAGAGTAAAAATGGTTGTGCATTAATAAATACCTTGACTTGTTTATGGTGATGATTTTATTTTTTTAACCCCTAAAAGTGACAACGGCCATATTTGACCAAAAACTGGAAAGGATGGCAAAAAAAACCTTTCTCAAACAGTAATACTGTAGTTATATGGTTTAAGTAAATAAGCATGTATTTTTATAAAATCACATTTATATAGTCACATTTGCTGTTTTAAAATAAACGTCTTTATATGGTTTGAAAGATATTTTGATACATTTCACCCATAGCTAGAAATTGCAGATTGAGCTAATCTGAGGTACCAGTACGACCTACGATGGCCACCGATATGGGTGCCGGTGCCGTAAGACTTTTAGCTCTTACTTTGGAACACTATGGGCTATCAACTCAGTTCAAATTGCATCTGAAAGATTAGACTCTCTAGACTTGGTATAGAGAGAATTATAAAAAAAAAAAAATGGAATAGTGGCTGCCCCCAGGGGCCAAATCTGGGGTGTCTCCATATCTATATATTTTTAGGGTACGTACATCTACCTCTCTGCCAAATTGTATGATTTTATCACAAAGTTTACTATTGAGACAGAAATCATGGTAAAAACAATTTTGGGGCAGTAATTAGTTGCTTGGCAAAGGGCCAAAATTTCAGAAGGATCCCAAAAAGTTTTCAGAATTCTGACATTATGAAATCAAAATGTACCCCTGTTGTTGCTTTTAGGGCTAATGGGGTACCTAGTTAAACTAATGGGATACCCAGTAAAACTGGTTACAATATAGGCATCATGGCATCATGGTCAGGTTATAAATGGTTGCATAAGGAATAGGGCTGTCAAACAATTATATTTGGGATGTTTTCAGTGTATTTTCAATGCTTTCAGACAATGCGATTAATAATAAATATATTAGATATTGTGCACTAAAATTACAAAAACGTTAACTTGAGTCATCTGATTAACCCTGACAGCCCAAATAAGGAGGTTTGTTAACGTCTTCTTTGGCAACCAGAAACATTGATCTGTGGGTAATTGAGATGATTGAAGAATGAAAAAGGTTACCCTCATCTGCATCCTCTTCATTGTCTGTGTCTTTAAGCAGTGAGTCTTTGGACTTGGAGAGGCTGCAGGGCCGGAGAGTGCCACACTTAGCCAGACGTGTGAGCACCATAGACTGCAACATGCTCAACACCAGGATGACCAAACAGAAACAGAAGTGCTTTCCTATGGAACACAACAAGAGAGAGAGAGACATCAACGTGCTGCTTACAGTAAACTTCCTCCACTGTCCCTGTAACATACCAGGCTCGAACTAGGGAACCTCTGCTTGCAAACACATCGGACGTCCTCCATGACAACGTACCAAACAATTGAGCTATAGAAAAAGATCAAATTTGATAGGTCCCTTGGCGACATTTCAAGCTAGCTGTGGAGTGATCTTACTGCACGTTCTTAAAGAGTGGCTGAACTTCCTGATTTGCCCTCGTCTTAGATTTGTCTTATAAAGAAATTCTAGCGGCCATGACTGAAGCCAAACAAAAGTTGTCTTTGGGATGCGGTTTGATGTGGGTGTTTCTTGTGTCTTTGCCATTCAATAACAAGAGGGCAGTAACGTTAGTGTAGTGACAGCAAGGTAAACTAAGCAAACTTTGCTATGGAGAGGCGTTTTGAAGTTGAGGACTTCACCCCACCTGAGTGACTCGCCATCTCAAGATGGTAATCTAATTCAGTTCTATGTGTAGGCTAAAGTATAGAAGGCGAATAGATCATCTTTCATGTTGACCATATGTTTAGCCAAGCTGGCTAGCTTATCTAACGTTAGCTAGCGTATATTTCTGTCAAATTAAAAGTATGCCAAGACACTCGTTCTACAAAACCTTGATGTGAAAGTACCTTGCAACTTAGTTTAAAAGTTTCATCAAGTTATGTAAATACATTTTACCGTGGAAACGATATCGACTACTGCAAGTTGAATGTACCGCTCAGCGGTCCTACAACACATTGTGTTGTGTGACAGAACTGCACGTTTTAGATTCACCTTTTATTGTCACCAGCACAAGGTGCACCTGTGGAATGATCATGCTGTTTAATCATCTTATTGATTTGCCACACCTGTCAGGTGGATGGATTATCTTGGCAAAAGGAGAAATGCTCACTAACAGGGATGTAAACACATTTGTGCACCAAATTTGAGAGAAATAAGCTTTTTTTGCATATGGAACATTTCTGTGATCTTTTATTTCAGCTCATGAAAAATGTGACCAACACTTTACATGTTGCGTTTTATATTTCTGTTCAGGTTGTACTGTGCATGTCTGGCATTGTGTTTATGAACTTGATATAACGTCATTATATACTGTAGATATCAGCATATTGCCAAATCTCCCCCTTAAGCAAGATGGCTGATCCCAAAATGGTCTGAGACGAGCCACCCGGACAGCTGATGAAACTGGATTTGCACAACCGAAGAATTTCTGCACTAACTGTCAGAAATCGTATCAGGGAAGCTCATGTGCGTGCTTGTCGTCCTCACCAGGGTCTTGAACTGACTGCAGTTTGGCGTCGTAACAGACAGTGGGTAAATGCTCACCTTCGATGGCAACTGGCATGCTGGAGAAGTATGTTCTTCGCAGATTTTGTTTTTATTTTTATTTCACCTTTATTTAACCAGGTAGGCCAGTTGAGAACAAGTTCTCATTTACAACTGCGACCTGGCCAAGACAAAGCAAAGCAGTGCGACAAAAAACAACACAGAGTTACACATGAGAATAAACAAACGTACAGTCAATAACACAATAGAAAATCTATGTACAGTGTGCAAATGTAGTGCAAAATGTAGTAAGGTTAGGAAGGTAGGACAATAAATGATCTGCATGAAACTGGATGAATCCCGGTTTAAACTGTACCGGGCAGATGGCAGACAGCGTGCATGGCCTTGTGTTGATGAGCGGTTTGCTGATGTCAATGTTGTGAACAGAGTGCACCATGGTGGCAGTGGGGTTATGGTATGGGAAGGCATAAGATACGGACAACGAACACTATTGCATTTTATTGATGGCAATTTGAATGCACAGAGATACCATGACGAGATCCTGAGGCCCAATGTCATGCCTTTCATCCACCGCCATCACCTCATGTTTTTGCATGATAATGCACTTCCCCATGTCGCAAGGATCTGTACACAATTCCTGGAAGCTGACAATGTCTCAGTTCTTCCATGGCCTGCATGCTCACCAGACATGTCACCC
This sequence comes from Thymallus thymallus, assembly GCA_023634145.1. Classification (NCBI taxonomy): domain Eukaryota; kingdom Metazoa; phylum Chordata; class Actinopteri; order Salmoniformes; family Salmonidae; genus Thymallus; species Thymallus thymallus. The sequence goes on along the minus strand of CM042398.1, from coordinate 5,394,201 downwards.
ATTAAGCATGTTTGGGATGCTCTGGATCAACGTGTGTTCCAACAGCGTGTTCCAATTCCCGCCAATATCCAGCAACTTTGCACAGCCATTGAAGAGGAGTGGGACAACATTCCACAGGCCATAATCAACAGCCTGATCAACTCTATGCGAAGGATATGTGTCATGCTGCATGAGGCAATACTTTACATATTTGGACAGATGGATATAAAAATAAAAAAACATTGAAAATGTTATGCAATTAAAATAAACAAAAATGCCTTTTCCTTATTGGGGAAAAGTTAGTACACCCCTACCTTTACCATCACATAAAATAGCTAAAAATTGAATTAGGTACCAAAACAAGTGCAAATGATTAGAAAACATTAGAGAGAAACTCCATAAAGATAAGACAATTGGTTTGGTTTGGTCTTAACCATATGGGTGTGTGGTAACACATCATTCAAAGATCAAAAGACCTACCCGAGGCCCTCAGAAGAAAGATTATATATTCCCATGAGTCTGGGAGGGGTTACAAATCCATTTGCAAGCAATTCAAAGTACACCATTCCACTGTCCAATGAAAATTCCAGACCACTGGCAAACTACCTAGGACAGGTCGTCCCACCAAAGTCAGCCCAAGAGCTGACCGAAAGATGCTCATAGAAGTCTCTAAGAATCCCAGGGTAACATCAAGGGATCTACAGGCCTCTCTTGCCACAGTCAATGTCGAAGTGCATGGATACACTGTCAGAAAGAGACTGCACAAACTTGGCCTACATGGGAGGTCAGGAAGGAAGAAACCTCTGCTCTCAAAAAATAATATCAAGACTGACTTTTGCCAGACAACACCTGGGTAAAATCAGTTGTCTTGATATTCTTTTTTGAGAGCAGAGGCTTCTTGCTTCCTGACCTCCCATGTAGGGTTGTACTAAAGGCATTTTTGTTTATTTTAATTGCATAACATTTTCAAAGTTTTATTTTTTGTGTGTGGTTTGTTAAATTGGGTAACCTTTATCTGCCAATAGTGTTGAAGTGAAGATTACATATCCATCTGTCCAAATATGTAAAAAAAAAAATAGACCTTTCCAGGGAGTATACTTACTTTTTCACATGACTGTATATCTGTATTCCCTGTCATGTGAAATACATAGATTAGGGCCTAATTAATTTATTTCAATTGACTGATTTCCATATTTGAACTGTAAATCTCATTATTTTTGCCCTAGAAGATACACAATAATGTTGTTGTCATGTTGTTTTCTAGCTCGCCACCTGCTAATTTTGCTAAATCTGACTTGAAGTTAGGTAGCTTCCCACTGGGCAAACATTGGTTGAAACAACATGGTTTCCACGTCATAGAAGAGACTTTGAATTGAATAGCCAGTTTGAGTTCAGACATTATTGAATGAAAGCTGGCTACATCCTAGCGAATCTGAAATGCCAATGAATAGACTACAGTTAGCAAGGTCTGGCATGATAGCCAATCAAGATCCCTCCATCTTGCAGTTAAAAAAAGTTGTTAGCAAGGTAGCAAGCTTGCTGCTGTTAACAATGCAGGCACATTAGGGAGAGGCACCTGGCCATCCAAAAATAATTTGCCCAGTCTTCTACAAACAACACGGTGCCACCTGGGCAAAAGGGGGCATGAATTTTTGACATAATTGGAATCCAAACCCAACCTTCATTTACGTTGTGACACACTCAGGTACCAAACTCAGGTTGATTTTATGACAATAATTATCGTAATTACAATTTGTAATCAATTTTGACACTAGAATAAATGTTTCTGACTCATATCAATGCCACATAGGCTGTTTACAAAGGAATTAGTTGGCTTTTAGGGTGCAGTCGCTCTATAACTACATACACACCCGTTATAACAAAATGCTGTTTCATTCTGGTGCATTACACACAGGACACTCACGGATGATGGGGCTGCACTGGCCTCCTCCGGGCAGAAGGTCCTTGAGGATGTTGAGGAACATGATGAAGCTGAGAACCAGTTTAACCTTGAAGGGGATGCGTTTGCTCTCTCCCAGCGGCAGGGCGAAGCTCACCACATCAGCCACAATGATCAGTATACTGGGCAGGACCAGGGACAGAAACGGGGTTTCGGACCGCATTTTCAGCGACACCTGTGAAGACAGACGGGTAAGCCAGACAGAATTAATTAGTTTGTATTGTATTTTTTGAGTGTAAATTATTTTTTTTAGCTTTGCCCTTAAAAATAGGAAGAGTAAAGTGTCTTTACATGTCCCACATAAAAAATGTAAACTGAAATCACCAGGAGCTCACTAACCTAACCTGACCTAACCTGACCTGACCTAACCTGACCTAACCTAACCTAACCACTAACCTAACCTGACCTGACCTAACCTCCTCACTAACCTAACCTAACCTCCTCACTAACCTAACCTAACCTCCTCACTAACCTAACCTAACCTCCTCACTAACCTAACCTGACCTCCTCACTAACCTAACCTAACCTACTCACTAACCTAACCTGACCTAAACTACTCACTAACCTAACCTAACCTCCTCACTAACCTAACCTGACCTAAACTACTCACTAACCTAACCTAACCTCCTCACTAACCTAACCTGACCTAACCTCCTCACTAACCTAACCTGACCTAACCTCCTCACTAACCTAACCTGACCTAAACTACTCACTAACCTAACCTGACCTAACCTGACCTACTCACTAACCTGACCTACTCACTAACCTAACCTGACCTAACCTACTCACTAACCTAACCTACTCACTAACCTAACCTGACCTAACCTACTCACTAACCTAACCTGACCTAACCTACTCACTAACCTAACCTCCTCACTAACCTAACCTGACCTAACCTCCTCACTAAACTAACCTGACCTAACCTCCTCACTAACCTAACCTGACCTAACCTCCTCACTAACCTAACCTGACCTACTAACCTAACCTAACCTACTCACTAACCTAACCTAACCTACTCACTAAACTAACCTGACCTACTCACTAACCTAACCTAACCTACTCACTAACCTAACCTAACCTACTCACTAACCTAACCTGACCTAACCTACTCACTAACCTAACCTGACCTAACCTGACCTACTCACTAACCTAACCTAACCTCCTCACTAACCTAACCTGACCTAACCTCCTCTGACCTAACCTCCTCACTAACCTAACCTGACCTAACCTCCTCACTAACCTAACCTGACCTAAACTACTCACTAACCTAACCTGACCTAACCTGACCTACTCACTAACCTGACCTACTCACTAACCTAACCTGACCTAACCTACTCACTAACCTAACCTAACCTACTCACTAACCTAACCTAACCTGACCTAACCTACTCACTAACCTAACCTAACCTACTCACTAACCTAACCTGACCTAACCTCCTCACTAACCTAACCTGACCTAACCTACTCACTAAACTAACCTGACCTAACCTCCTCACTAACCTAACCTAACCTCCTCACTAACCTAACCTGACCTACTAACCTAACCTAACCTACTCACTAACCTAACCTGACCTAACCTACTCACTAAACTAACCTGACCTACTCACTAACCTAACCTACTCACTAACCTAACCTAACCTCCTCACTAACCTAACCTGACCTAACCTCCTCACTAACCTAACCTGACCTAACCTCCTCACTAACCTAACCTGACCTAAACTACTCACTAACCTAACCTGACCTAACCTGACCTACTCACTAACCTGACCTACTCACTAACCTAACCTGACCTAACCTGACCTACTCACTAACCTGACCTACTCACTAACCTAACCTGACCTAACCTACTCACTAACCTAACCTAACCTACTCACTAACCTAACCTAACCTGACCTAACCTACTCACTAACCTAACCTGACCTAACCTACTCACTAACCTAACCTGACCTAACCTCCTCACTAACCTAACCTGACCTAACCTACTCACTAAACTAACCTGACCTAACCTCCTCACTAACCTAACCTAACCTCCTCACTAACCTAACCTGACCTACTAACCTAACCTAACCTACTCACTAACCTAACCTGACCTAACCTACTCACTAAACTAACCTGACCTACTCACTAACCTAACCTGACCTAACCTACTCACTAACCTAATCTAACCTCCTCACTAACCTAACCTGACCTAACCTCCTCACTAACCTAACCTGACCTAACCTCCTCACTAACCTAACCTGACCTAAACTACTCACTAACCTAACCTGACCTAACCTGACCTACTCACTAACCTGACCTACTCACTAACCTAACCTGACCTAACCTACTCACTAACCTACTCACTAACCTACTCACTAACCTAACCTAACCTAACCTGACCTAACCTACTCACTAACCTAACCTGACCTAACCTACTCACTAACCTAACCTGACCTAACCTCCTCACTAACCTAACCTGACCTAACCTACTCACTAAACTAACCTGACCTAACCTCCTCACTAACCTAACCTAACCTCACCTCCTCACTAACCTAACCTGACCTACTAACCTAACCTACTCACTAACCTAACCTGACCTAACCTACTCACTAAACTAACCTGACCTACTCACTAACCTAACCTACTCACTAACCTAACCTGACCTAACCTACTCACTAACCTAACCTGACCTAACCTGACCTACTCACTAACCTAACCTAACCTACTCACTAACCTAACCTGACCTAACCTACTCACTAAACTAACCTAACCTGACCTAACCTCCTCACTAACCTAACCTTACCTAACCTCCTCACTAACCTAACCTGACCTAACCTCCTCACTAACCTAACCTGACCTAACCTCCTCACTAACCTAACCTGACCTACTCACTAACCTAACCTAACCTACTCACTAACCTAACCTGACCTAACCTAACCACTAACCTAACCTGACCTGACCTAACCTACTCACTAACCTAACCTGACCTAACCTACTCACTAACCTAACCTACTCACTAACCTAACCTACTCACTAACCTAACCTAACCTACTCACTAACCTAACCTACTCACTAACCTAACCTACTCACTAACCTAACCTGACCTAACCTACTCACTAACCTAACCTACTCACTAACCTAACCTGACCTAACCTACTCACTTACCTAACCTAACCTACTCACTAACCTAACCTGACCTAACCTACTCACTAACCTAACCTACTCACTAACCTAACCTACTCACTAACCTAACCTAACCTAACCTACTCACTAACCTGACCTACTCACTAACCTGACCTAACCTACTCACTAACCTAACCTGACCTAACCTACTCACTAACCTAACCTGACCTAACCTACTCACTAAGCTAACCTGACCTAACCTACTCACTAAGCTAACCTGACCTAACCTACTCACTAAGCTAACCTGACCTACTCACTAACCTAACCTACTCACTAACCTAACCTGACCTAACCTACTCACTAACCTAACCTAACCTAACCTACTCACTAACCTAACCTGACCTAACCTACTCACTAACCTAACCTGACCTAACCTACTCACTAACCTAACCTGACCTAACCTACTCACTAACCTAACCTAACCTAACCTACTCACTAACCTAACCTGACCTAACCTACTCACTAACCTAACCTAACCTGACCTAACCTACTCACTAACCTAACCTGACCTAACCTACTCACTAACCTAACCTAACCTGACCTGACCTAACCTACTCACTAACCTAACCTGACCTAACCTACTCACTAACCCAACCTGACCTAACCTACTTACTAACCCATAGGTAGTTGCGATCATCTCTGCCTCCTTTAGCATTGAGTTCCACTGCCTCGGTTAGCCATTCCCCGCGGTTTGCGCTAGTTTTGCTCACATTCCCAAAGGTCAGGAACATGCCACATCCTGGAAAAGCAGATATATGATACTAGTTCAATCATTCAAAGATCACACCATAGCTTGTAACAACCAAAACATTTTTTATATCAATAGGCATTATGGGTGTAATAATTCACAACATGTTTGGTTTGGTTCATTCCTTGATATTTTACTCTTGTTTTGATCTTGGTTCTCAGGAGAGGATGGAAAAACTACCACACTTTTATAAAATTGACATTTTGACAATTGCATGATTGCCTTCATCACTCACATTTATTTTTTGTTAGTGGTGGCTAAAGTTAGCTGAAGTTTGTAGTTGCTATTCAGAGAAAACCGAACCATGGCCCATAGACTACTTTTAGGGTGAGGAACCATGCAACATCAAGTTGTAAAATCCTGAACTTCCTCTTTGAGGCTAGGTTAAAGCTTGCCATTTACTAGGCTATACAACGAATTAGAGATTGCGTTTGTCATGTTGTTAATATAATTCTTATTTGTTCTTAACTGATGAATTTACCTTATTTAATTTGGGAGATAACTATAGTTAATGATGGATTCTTTAGTAGGGGAAAGAACAAAAAAGTTTAAGATCTTTGATAGGCTGATGCAGAATTTGTTACAGGAAATAAGAATATGGCTAGCATATGGCTAAATCTGCCAGGTTATGTAATGAGAACAGCTAACATGCAGCCTTTGATCACATGCAACTATGTCAACAAGTTTAATTGTCTAGTGCTTCAACTTGAATTAAAACGTAAACTTGTTCTAATGTTCACAAGTATGGCCCCACTGTGTTCAGCCCACTGAAGCACATAAAGACATGCTAGACAGTCAGGATGCATAGAAAATTCCATACTAAATTGCATTAGACTATACAGATCAACATTTGTTTTGTTGTTTTTTTGTTAGTAAGATCGTTGGTAAGTAATTGTTTGCAAGAGCCATTTAGCAGACAAAATGAGGTTTGAAGTTATGCATTTACCACTAAGTGCCCACACATTAAGGGCGATGGCACAGAAATCCGAAGCGAAGGGATAGTTGTACAGATTGACCTCACAGCCCACCACAGTGTTCATGATGACCATGTGCTCTACAGTCCCGTTGCTGTGCACCAGCAAATCCTTGTTGCCGTGCTTCATCGTTGTTTGCACTCTTTAGACATGAGAGGTTGAGGACAGACAACGTAAGATTGATCTACTAAAACTGTCACACCTAAACATTTGGCCACTCAAAACATATTAGTACTGTATCTCTAATTATGTCCATGTTTCACTCGCTATTTAGAAGATCACACATAAATCGACTGTAATGTTATAACATCTAAATAAAAAAATATATTAAACGTAGGATATTGTATTCTGTTGTAAGTGGACTCACCCATTAGTCACATGGAGTTCAGGAGTCCAGATTTTTCTGACAGGCAGAACCACCATATCATGTTGATAGACTGATGTGTCCCATGATAAGTCAGGATCTCTCCAAGACTAGTTTAGAATCACAATCATGAGTATTATTACAAAATGTCGCATTTACTTAAATGTCTCCCTGGATGTTATGTGCATACATTTTTAGAAAAAGGGGTTCCAAAAGGGTTCTTCAGCTGTCTGCATAGGAGAACCCTTTTTGGTCCCACGTAGAACCCTCTGTGGAAACGGTTCTACATTGAACCCAAAAGGGTTCTAACAAAAGTGTTCTTCAAAGGGTTATCCTATGGGGACAGCCGAAGAACCCTTTTAGGTTCTAGATAGCACCTTTTTTTCTAAGAGTGTACTTACCAGCGGGACTTCCAGGTGACTCTCGAAGCGGAGGTTTTTTGTGTCCTATTACGAAGAGAATAATACATCATCACATAATGATAGAAATGTCAATAGGTTATCTCTGTAACTCAACACATTGTACAAAACTCAATTAAAAGGAACAGAAAGTGACTTACGACAGACAGAGTTTCGTACTCTATTGACGGCACACGGATAATTGAAATGCACCGTGGAGACTGTGGCTGACTCAGGGCTTCTTTGGCAATCAGCATGCTGGCCAGACATCGACGGGTCCTACAGGATGGTGTAGTGGCTGCACTGGATGAAGTGGCTGTGTTTGATGTTTGGCCTGCACTGGCTGTATTAGATAGTGGATGGATAGTAGTAATTACTGCATTGGATAGAGGGTCTGCTGCAGATACTGTGGAACCAGAGATGGGTATTTCATTTCAGAATAATACATTGGATTTATATAGGGATTTTCTAGGAACCAATGATGCTTTCCGATAGTTCAAAACTCAACGACCCTTTGCTAAAAATATTTTCAGAATGCTCTAAAATCTCAGGATATAAAAAGTGTGTGGGAAAAACAATATAATGGCAATTGGAAAAATAAAAAGAATAACTCACAATCTACAGCAATCCTTTAAGTGGACCACACAAAATATGAAATACTTGGGATGCTTAATAAGTGACAACAAACAACATATACAGTACCAGTCAAAAGTTTGGACATTCCTACTCATTCAAGATTTTTCTTTATTTTTACAATTTTCTACATTGTAGAATAATAGTAAAGACATGAAAACTATGAAATAACACATATGGAATAATGTAGGAACCAAATCAAAATATATTTTATATTTGAGATTCTTCAAAAGTAGCCACCCTTTGCCTTGATGACAGCTCTTGGCATTCTCTCAACCAGCTTCATGAGGTAGTCACCTGGAATGCATTTCAATTAACAAGTGTGCCTTGAAAAAAGTTATTTTGTGGAATTTCCTTCCTTCTTAATGCATTTGAGCCAATCAGTTGTGTTGTGACAAGGTAGGGGTGGTATACAGAAGATAACCCTATTTGGTAAAAGACCAAGTCCATATTATGTCAAGAACAGCTCAAATAAGCAAAGAGAAACAACAGTCCATCATTACTTTAAGACATGAAGGTCAGTCAATACGGAAAATTTCAAGAACTTTTAAAGTTTCTTCAAGTGCAGTCGCAAAAACCATCAAGCGCTATGATGAAACTGGCTCTCATGAGGACCGCCACAGGAAAATAATATCCTGAGTTACCTCTGCTGCAGAGGATAAGTTCATTGCAGTTAACTGCACCTCAGATTGCATCCCAAATAAATGCTTCATAGAGTTCAAGTAACAGACACACTTCTAAACATCAACTGTTCAGAGGAGACTGCGTAAATCAGGCCTTCATGGTCGAATTGCTGCAAAGAAACCACTACTAAAAGACATCAATAAGAAGAAGGAACTTGTTTGGGCCAAGAAACACAAGCAATGGACATTATCTCCACATGTGTGGTTTTATTTTTATTTGATTTAACCTTTATTTAACTAGGCAAGTCAGTTAAGAACAAATTCTTATTTAGAATGACGGCCTTGGAACAGTGGGTTTACAATGACGGCCTAGGAACAGTGGGTTAACAATGACGGCCTAGGAACAGTGGGTTTACAATGACGGCTTAGGAACAGTGGGTTAACAATGACGGCCTAGGAACAGTGGGTTTACAATGACGGCCTAGGAACAGTGGGTTTACAATGACGGCTTAGGAACAGTGGGTTAACAATGACGGCCTAGGAACAGTGGGTTTACAATGACGGCCTAGGAACAGTGGGTTAACTGCCTTGTCAGCTGGTGTTTGGTGTTTATTTTCGTTAATACCAATTTCCCCACTGAAGATTCTTTAAAAAAGTATACTTGGTCATAACACCACTTTATATGGGCAAATAAAACTCATAGAATAAAAAGGAAAGTTTTACATCTGCCTAAGTCGGAGGGTGGTTTTAACCTTCCAGACTTGGAATTGTATCAACTCGCTGCCAAAGGCTTTTACGTGCAGCATATAGTTAAATTCACTAAAGAGGAACACTGGGTCCATATTGAAGATGCGCATGCCCATCCCAAGAATCTTTTCTTTTTGTTTTGTTTTTGTCTTTTTTCAAAGGATAAAGCTAAGTACATTAACAACTTCATAGTTAAGAACACTAAAACAATATGAAAGAAAATAAAACGTATTCTACAAGAACCAATATCACTCCCTAAAAACACAACCCTATGGAACAATCCTTGGATAGCTTTTTAGAATTCACTGATAAATTGGTCCATATGGAAATCTAATGGAATAGAAACCATAAATGACAGAATTAAAATGCAATTTTGGACTGATATTTTCAAATACATGCAACTTAAAAGTTACATATCACGACATTTCTATTTGAAATCTTTTGGACATCAGAGCAACCTTGAGGGAATCTTATTTGAGTCAGAAAAGGATGTTCATACAATAGGAAATACAAAACCTTGCAGGGAGCATATCCAACTGACAATCTCTTAAAAAATATATAAACTATTGGAACCAAGACTTAAAAAGAACTGATGTTGGCACAAGGAGGAGGGAATGTTGTAGCATAACTAATAAAATTACAGTTAATGAAAATGTACTCTTAATCCAGTATAAACTAAAGTATAGAATTTATTATACAGGAGAAAACATTCACAAATTTAGAGTCATGTCTTAAGTGTAAAACTAACAATGGCTCAATAATCCATGCTTTCTGGGAATCCTATAAAGTCCGAACATTATGAGCGGAGCTAGAAAGTTGGCTGTCAGAAGTATTACAATGTAAACTTACTTTTAATCTGTCTATCTGCATATTCAATAAAATATATTAGATTATAATAAAAAATATCTCCCAGGAACCAGAGTAAAACGTTATCAGAACATTCCTTCAACCTAAAAATAAAAGTTATCAGAACAGGCAAAATGTTCACTTCTGTTCTCAGAACGTTCAGATTTTTTTTTTTTTTTACCGGTCAGGAAACTTATGGCTGCAATGTTTACTTCATATCTGCTAAAAGGAACAAAGATGACATTCTTCTAGTGTAATTTGTGTCTGTTTTAAGAGGAGTAAAATGGAGCCCAATATCTTACCTGTTAGCAAGAGTAGAGAGAAGAGACAGCATTTCTGCACGCTGTGGTCCATGACTCTCATCCCTGCACGTCCTCCTGTCACAAAGCACATAGTCAGGTGGACATTGGTGCACAGTCTTAGTAGAAATTAACATGGGTTTCCTCCAATGAAACTGTTAGAAGGACTAATAACCTACCTTTATTTGCTTAGTGATCACCACTTGCCTTCTCCTGTCCTCTCTAGCGAATTCCACAACTGAGATGACCCTTATAAAGGCTGCTCTGGAACATTTTGTAACAGCAGTCTTCCACTAGAACAGACACACCCTCACAAACTGTCTGCCTGTGAATATGATTCTCGATATAATACAGGATGTGGTTGGCTATAATCCCCAAATAATGAGTTTTTAAATTAACCTCCCAGGATTCATTTCACCATCCTGTGTAAACAACAACCACAACAGACTGGTAATTACTACCTGTCACTGGTCAGAAGGGGATGTACCTCCACCTGTCATTAAACTCTATAGTTGGCTATATGTTTCACTGGACCTCAATAGGACCGTAGGCTATTATCATATCGTTGAGCACACAGACTTCAAACAGACAATAATACCGAAGGGATTGAGTTGTTTTATTTGAAATGATGTCATGCATGGGCACCAGACAGCATTGTGGTTTCAGTGGTACTGCTTCCTCTCTGGGTAATGGAGAAAGGTGTCTCTCTCCTCACTGGTGGTTCATAAAGCAGCTTGTTTTGACAGATGGTTGTGGACTAATTGTCTGGGCATCTGAACCTAACCACAGTTTAAATTAGAGAGTAACTCTAACTGATAGTGTTTATGTATAGCATCAGAAGGGTTAGTATGGTGGTCCTTCCTCTGATGAAAACATCAGGAACAACTGAATAACTTTTCCTTTGAGACGTTGCACCTCTACCATGACGACAGTAGATGGGTCAGGGCAGAAAAGGTGTGCTGATGTTATGTGTTTCAGCAGAAATATTCCATTACTGTGTGTTTGATATCCAAAGAGAAGAGTGTTTACCATCCCATCTCTAGTCTGTAAACATGGCAGAAAAACTAATAAGGAAGTTTCCCAAGACACAGATTAAGTTTAGTCCTGGTTCTGCATTGAAATAGCTTAGTCTGTGTCTGGGTCATGTATAAAATTGCCCATTATTTTGGCTACAATGGCTAGAGGAAGAGATCTCCGTGACTCTGAAAGAGGGGTCTCAACAGATTATAGGGGGTTTAAAGGGTGTGTTTGTGTGTCTCGTCACCAGGTCTCAACCCAGTTGAACCCTTATGGGAGATTCTGGAGCGGCGCCTGAGACGGTGTTTCCCACCACCATCAACAAAACCAAATTATGGAATTTTTTGTGGAATAATGGTGTCGCTTCCCTCCAGTAAAGTTCCAGACACTTGTAGATTTTATACCAAGACATATTGAAGCTGTTCTGGTGGCTCGTGGCCCATTGCCCTATTATGACACTATATGTTGGTGTTTCCTTTATTTTGGCAGTTACCTGTAGCTTAACCATTTATTGTGAATATTTACAGCAGGATCCATTCAGAATCAGCAAATGACTTCACTTTCTGTACACAGTTTTTTTGTAAAAAAAAAAATGTATTTAACCTTTATTTAGCTAGGCAAGTCAGTTAAGAATAAATTCTTATTTACAATGACGGCCTACCCCGGCCAACCTGGACGATGCTTGGCCAATTGTGTGCCGCCCTATGGGACTCCCAATCACGGCCGGATGTGATACAGCCTGGATTCAAACCAGGGACTGTAGTGACGCCTCTTGCACTGAGATGCAGTTCCTTAGACCGCTGCTCCACTCGCTAGGAAGTACATTTAATTATCCACTACTAATATCATATCAGCAAAATAAACCACTACAATACTGATTGATTTGGCAGCTGATAGTATAATAAAAAATAAAATAAAAAATGTACTCAATTCAATTTTTTCTGACTTGAGGAAATAACTGTTTTCTACAGACATTTATTTGAATATTTTTCTGACCAAGCCTGTACTAGGTCTGAGACATTTAGCACATGTGGAGGTGTATGTAAATGACCCATGCAACAGTGTTATGGCCACAGTCAGGACCCGCCAATAGAACAGGGAGTCTTGGGTGGTTTTTGTCAAACCCCAATTAGAGGCAGCTGTCTTGAGTTGTCTCTAATTGGGGATTCTATTTATGTTCCCATTGCGTCCACCTGTGTGTGGATCATTGTCTGTGTGAGCTTGTGCATTACCCTACACCAGCTCACGGTGCTGCTTCTTGCGTTTGTTGTTTTGTATTTGGAGTTAAATAAACCGTTGCTGCATCACAGCATATGTAAAAGTTATAAGTTTATAACATTTCATTTATTTTCACACAATTGAACGTCCATGTTAAAGGGTAGGAAGCATAAACATAACCACATGTAACATATGGATTTGCATTAGTATACGCATCAAAAGTCCCAATGCAAAGTTACACCTCACTTTTCTATTTTTCGAGTTATTACATAAAACCGATCAGAATTCCAAAGAATGCCAAATTAATGTCGGAAAATGTAATGTAATATAGAGGACCCGGCAAGCCAGCCTATTCCCTATAATCTAAACTCCAACAGAAATAGCTTAAAATGTATAACTTCAAATTAAACCAAATCGTTTGCACTCATGACTACCGGTTCAATTACATTTTCAGCCAACTTACAAGCAAATACTTTATGAATGTATTGTTACAAATCAGCTTGCAAGGTTGCTAGCCTATATTAAAGTAAACCAAGGTTTTGGAAATACATAACACCATCTAACCACCATCTAGCCAACCACCACGGTCGACAAAGCTAAGTAGTAAGCCAGAGAACAACTAGCCTAGCACAGGCAGGATCCACAGAACACAACAACAAAAAATGCCAACACATATAAAGTAGAGAGAGCGGAGACTTACCGATTGACAGCTGAGTTAGTTACCAAAGAAGAGCCAAGGAGAGGCCTCCAGAGGGAGAGGCCGCTAATCCAATAGCGATATAGTGATATAAATCCACATTGAATTTACCTGGTTTATCTCCATCATGGCTGACTCTCGTGATGTACCGATAGGCCGGTAGGAAATAGAGGTCACATTCTTGCTTGGCACAGCACCTGTTTTTTTTTTATTTAGAGGCGTCACTACAGACAACCTGGTTCGAATCCAGACTGTATCACAACCGGCCGTGATTGGGAGTCCATAGGGTGGCGCACAATTGGCCAAGCATCGTCCGAGTTTGGCCGATGTAGGCCGTCATTGTAAATAAGAATTTGTTCTTAACTGACTTTCCTAGTTAAATTAAGGTTAAATAAAAAATTAAAATTCAGTCATTCTCATTCTGAATCCTGCCTTCCACTGGTTATACTATGTCCTCTGGGGTGAAATGAGCAACGCGTACTGTAGACGTGAGCACGGTTCCCTTACTCTAATCCGCTTGCTTGAACCGGACAAATCGGTCCCACTTCGAAATTAGCTTCTCCTTTTTGGCCCACAAATTAGTTGTAACCCCGTTATTGTGGGTATAACTGCACTAGCTACAAATAACGGAAAACTACTACAACACTCCTTCGCTTGCTCGTCTACCACTACCAAACACACAGGAGGAGAGGAGATCACCAGCACCATTACTTGGTTTGGAATGTAATTACATGCTAGCATGGCTAGTTGCTAACTAGCTAGCTATGACGTTGGGAAATAGTGTATTGTGGGTAGTTCCGAAGATTCTGAAATAAGTGAATAAATATGTAAAAACACTAAAGCATAATTATGTTTGTAGTTATAGGTAACCAGATCGTGACTACTATGTTATTAAGTCTTTGACCACACTGTGTTGTTAATATGGTGAGTAAAAACTCATGCTTCCTACACTTTAAGAATAGAACAGAAACCATACCCCTAGGCATTTACTGTTGCAGAAAAAGTTGTCCTTGAATCGCTGCTCTCTATTCCTTAACATGAACCACATTCCAGATTTACTCACAGACAATTACTCTAATTTGAATATGACCTGACCTGAATCAGCACACTGACAAATACTACTGGACTAGAGAGGGGCCTGAACCATCCCCTCTCTAGTCCAGTTCCTCTGAACCATCCCCTCTCTAGTCCAGTTCCTCTGAACCATCCCCTCTCTAGTCCAGTTCCTCTGAACCATCCCCTCTCTAGTCCAGTTCCTCTGAACCATCCCCTCTCTAGTCCAGTTCCTCTGAACCACCCCCTCTCTAGTCCAGTTCCTCTGAACCATCCCCTCTCTAGTCCAGTTCCTCTGAACCATCCCCTCTCTAGTCCAGTTCCTCTGAACCATCCCCTCTCTAGTCCAGTTCCTCTGAAGCTATGGCTGCTGAAATACCACTGTTGCACTTACAGTAGGAGATGTGTCAGGGATTTCATGGTGACTGTCTACATTATAAGGCATGTCTTAATACTATTGTACATTGCGGCCAGAGAGGAACGATAAGGGACTATGCCAAACTCTGTGAATGTACTTTCACATCAAGTTAATGTCTATTTTCAAAAGAAACATTTATTTGGCTTCCTTATAGTCAACTCATCAGTTAAATATTATTATGGAACAAGACATACAGTCCTTCATATGGCTTCCACTGTTCTTGAGCTTCCTGTAAAACATTATTGAGGGCGAGAGTTCAGTTTATAGGTTCAGTATGTACTGTGATAAAACATTTCCTGTCTGTCCTGCTTTATACAACCTTGTTTTCACTCTGTCATACTGCTGTTGATGCCTGTTAAGACCAGTCAGTGATGACCTGCTGTTAAGACCAGTCAGTGATGACCTGCTGTTAAGACCAGTCAGTGATGACCTGCTGTTAAGACCAGTCAGTGATGACCTGCTGTTAAGACCAGTCAGTGATGACCTGCTGTTAAGACCAGTCAGTGATGACCTGCTGTTAAGACCAGTCAGTGATGACCTGCTGTTAAGACCAGTCAGTGATGACCTGCTGTTAAGACCAGTCAGTGATTACCTGCTGTTAAGACCAGTCAGTGATGACCTGATGTTAAGACCAGTCAGTGATGACCTGCTGTTAAGACCAGTCAGTGATTACCTGCTGTTAAGACCAGTCAGTGATTACCTGCTGTTAAGACCAGTCAGTGATTACCTGCTGTTAAGACCAGTCAGTGATTACCTGCTGTTAAGACCAGTCAGTGATTACCTGCTGTTAAGACCAGTCAGTGATTACCTGCTGTTAAGACCAGTCAGTGATTACCTGCTGTTAAGACCAGTCAGTGATGACCTGCTATTAATGCACCTCTTACAGTATAGGTTATCACTACGGACTATCAGTAAGAATATCCATTACTGTTATCTTTCGTCTCTCAGCTAGGAAAACCAATATGTTGTGCAAGGTGTCGACTTAACAAGGAAGCAGAATAATAGTGCTAGCTATCTATTTTAGGAAACACTTCATTGGACCAGGTGGTGTTATTATGTTCTCTCTTGAGGCCCTAGTTGGGGACACTGAAGACAAAGAAACCCCTTATTGTTGAGCTAATGGGACCATCACTGGGACCATGCTCCCACCCATCCAGGACATCTACTCGAAGCGGTGCCATCAGACTGCTGAACACTGATCACCTGCACTGACTATCCACACCTTAGCACACATGCTCTCACTCACACCCACACATACAGTGGGGAGAACAAGTATTTGATACACTGCCGATTTTGCAGGTTTTCCCACTTACAAAGCATGTAGAAGTCTGTAATTTTTATCATAGGTACTCTTCAACTGTGAGTGACGAAATCTAAAACAAAAATCCAGAAAATCACATTGTATGATTTTTAAATAATTCATTTGCATTTTATTGCATGACATAAGTATTTGATACATCAGAAAAGCAGAACTTAGTATTTGGTACAGAAACCTTTGTTTGCAATTACAGAGATCATACGTTTCCTGTAGTTCTTGACCAGGTTTGCACAGACTGCAGCAGGGATTTTGGCCCACTCCTCCATACAGACCTTCTCCAGATCCTCCTCAGGTTTCGGGGCTGTCGCTGACTTTCAGCTCCCTCCAAAGATTTTCTATTGGGTTCAGGTCTGGAGACTGGCTAGGCCACTCCAGGACCTTGAGATGCTTCTTACGGAGCCACTCCTTAGTTGCCCTGGCTGTGTGTTTCGGGTCGTTGCTGCTCTTACTGAGGGAAGGAGGTTGTTGGCCAAGATCTCGCGATACATGGCCCCATCCATCCTCCCCTCAATACGGTGCAGTCGTCCTGTCCCCTTTGCAGAAAAGCATCCCCAAAGAATGATGTTTCCACCTCCATGCTTCACGGTTGGGATGGTGTTCTTGGGGTTGTATTCATCCTTCTTCTTCCTCCAAACACGGCGAGTGGAGTTTAGACCAAAAAGCTCTATTTTTGTCTCATCAGACCACATGACCTTCTCCCATTCCTCCTCTGGATCATCCAGATGGTCATTGGCAAACTTCAGACGGACCTGGACATGCGCTGGCTTGAGCAGGGGGACCTTGCGTGCGCTGCAGGATTTTAATCCATGACGGCGTAGTGTGTTACTAATGGTTTTCTTTGAGACTGTGGTCCCAGCTCTCTTCAGGTCATTGACCAGGTCCTGCCGTATAGTTCTGGGCTGATCCCTCACCTTCCTCATGATCATTGATGCCCCACGAGGTGAGATCTTGCATGGTGCCCCAGACCGAGGGAGATTGACCGTCATCTTGAACTTCTTCCATTTTCTAATAATTGCGCCAACAGTTGTTGCCTTCTCACCAAGCTGCTTGCCTATTGTCCTGTAGCCCATCCCAGCCTTGTGCATGTCTACAATTTTATCCCTGATGTCCTTACACAGCTCTCTGGTCTTGGCCATTGTGGAGAGGTTGGAGTCTGTTTGATTGAGTGTGTGGACAGGTGTCTTTTATACAGGTAACGAGTTCAAACAGGTGCAGTTAATACAGGTAATGAGTGGAGAACAGGAGGGCTTCTTAAAGAAAAACTAACAGGTCTGTGAGAGACGGAATTCTTACTGGTTGGTAGGTGATCAAATACTTATGTCATGCAATAAAATGCAAATGAATTATTTAAAAATCATACAATGTGATTTTCTGGATTTCCGTCTCTCACAGTTGAAGTGTATGATAAAAATTACAGACTTCTACATGCTTTGTAAGTAGGAAAACCTGCAAAATCGGCAGTGTATCAAATACTTGTTCTCCCCACTGTATATAAACTGCTGCTATCAGAATCCTATTATTATTATTATTACTAAATACTGCACAATTGAAACACTTGCCTCCCCAATCCCCTCCTTCCCCAAAACATCTGTAAATATTGTAATATAAATGGTGCCTTCCTGTATTATACACATGCACAATTGTTTATTCTATTCTACTGGGCCATTTACTTTATGACCAGTCAGTCAGTCACTTTATGACCTTTCAGCCAGTCACTTTATGTTCATATTCTTATCTTTATTTCTTATTGTTGTTGCATTGTTGAGAAGGAACCTGCAAGTAAGTATTTTGTTGGACATTGTGTACCCTGTACATACGACTAATTAAACGTGAAACTAATGACCAAACGTCTCTCAGTTTCATAGTGTAAAAGATAACTAGCTGACTAGTAAATAATGAGAATTTAAAGGGGAAGTGTTACAAAACCAATAACGATTCATTATGTCTAGGGGTCTTAGGCCTAGTTACATGGTCAGTAAGCTGACTCATTATGTCTAGTGGTCTTAGGCCTAGTTGCATGGTCAGTAACCTGACTCATTATGTCTAGTGGTCTTAGGCCTAGTTACATGGTCAGTAACCTGACTCATTATGTCTAGTGGTCTTAGGCCTAGTTACATGGTCAGTAACCTGACTCATTATGTCTAGTGGTCTTAGGCCTAGTTACATGGTCAGTAACCTGACTCATTATGTCTAGTGGTCTTAGGCCTAGTTACATGGTCAGTAACCTGACTCATTATGTCTAGGGGTCTTAGGCCTAGTTACATGGTCAGTAACCTGACTCATTATGTCTAGTGGTCTTAGGCCTAGTTACATGGTCTGTAACCTGATTCATTATGTCTAGTGGTCTTAGGCCTAGTTACATGGTCTAGGGGTCTTAGGCCTAGTTACATGGTCTGTAACCTGATTCATTATGTCTAGGGGTCTTAGGCCTAGTTACATGGTCAGTAACCTGACTCATTATGTCTAGGGGTCTTAGGCCTAGTTACATGGTCAGTAACCTGACTCATTATGTCCCTGTGTCGAATGCATCTACCCAGGAGACAGCCACCTTACTACCTTAGGCCCAGAGCAAGCTCAATCATGACTCCCATGGTCGGCCAGTCCAAGCAGATTAGTATTTGTTCAAAGTGGTAAAAAATAAATACATACCCCCAAAAAAATAAAATACAAAGAGGCATGTCTGAACTAAAGAGGTTAACTAACACAAAACAACTACAAATACTGGCAGGTCTGATCGCCACCACCTGTTGTACTTATCAAGGCTTCCTGGCAGAGCACAGCCCTTGACCCAGTTTGGGAAGTGTTTCCTGGTAGTGTGTTGCCTAACTGTGTGCTGACACTCTACTTCCCCCCATATCATAACAGGAGAATGTCACTTTTAATGTGCAAAACAATTCTCTAAAACATCCCAAGAAGTAATAACAGGAGCGTGGGACTTCCCCCTGCAGGAGTTTTCATTCACCAATTGACCTTTTCCTGCTCAGGTCAACTGCTCAGGAAAACCTCCTGGCCCTATGCAAACTGCAATAAAATGTGTTTCAACGAAGCCTTCTTCCATAATGAAAATAGAAATAGCATAGAAGGAAACTTTTATTTGTCTGTAAATATATTACACCTGTCATAAATTCTTATAGATCGACACAATAGGGTTTTTCTCAGCGGTGGTGAGATTGGTGCCATATCATCAGAATCTATGACATAGGACTTTGCCTCTGGGCCAGTCCTGCCCTCTGAGGGTCACACTCACCTGTTAATAGGTTATAAGTGAGAGACTGACCGTAACAACTCTTAGCAGCCCGGATTTACCTGTCTGTCTGTGTTGTCTCAAACACACACCTACGACTGAAGTAAGTGTCTTATCATTTAGTAACATAAATTAGATAAAGTTTGAGTTTTTTAAATGTCCAAGTGTTTTTTTTGTTTTTTTTCTTACTGGGTTTGTTGTGGGGAATTTTATGTTGAAACGTTTTGGAATGCTGTCTGTTTAAAAATGTATCAGTGGAGCGTTTGTTACAGGTTAATCTAAACATACCAGAAATATTATTCATACGCTAGTTCAATTCAACATTCATATTTTCTTTATACTCAGCTTATTATGCAACAAAAGCCTAATGTTTCAAATTAAGTTCTAATTTCTGAATCAGTACTTTTGATAGTGGGACCCAAACTGAGCAAATAAATTTGCTTTATTTGGATATTCCATCTGTAGATGCTCTCCAGACTACTAGTAACATTTCAACTAACTATCTCTTTTTACACCGGCTGATGTAAGAAGGGCTTTATAAATACATTTGATTTGATCTATTAACCCTAGCTCTAACCCTAAACTTAACCTTTACCCTAACCGTAACCCTTAACCCTTACCCTTATTCTTAACCTAATCCTAACCGTAACCTTAGGAGCAGTTGCTTATCAACAGAGTTTGTTGATAGTATGACCATCTGTCGAGCATCTACAGATGGAAAATCCGGACTTTCCAAATAAAGTGTGACCGTAAGTGCGTCTCCTGAAGTTCTTTCCAAGGGTGTTATTTCTTGTAAATTAATACACAGTTGCAAAACAGGAGGTATAAAATCGTTTTTTGTGAGGCCATTAATCAGAGGTGGAACGAGTACCCAATTGTCATACTTGAGTAAAAGGAAAGATATCTTAATAGAAAATGACTCAAGTAAAAGTGAGAGTCACCCAGTAAAATACTACTTGAGTAAAAGTCTAAAAGTATTTGGTTTTAAATTTACTTAAGTATCAAAAGTAAAAGTATAAATCAAGTTTCAATATATGTAACTTTCAAAATACAGAAATCATCGCTGTATGATGCATTTTTCATTGTGTGATTCGAAACACAATGCATAATACGAGGATTATTTCTTTGTTTTGAAAGTTACATATCTTTTGGGACTATTGTTTTTGGGTGGAGTTTTCCTTTGAGCAAAATAGCGCCACCATTTTTTTTATTTTTTATTTACGGATAGGCACACACATGTCTATATAAGGCCCCACAGTTGACAGTGCATGTCAGAGCAAAAACCAAGCCATGAGGTTGAAGGAATTGTCCGTAGAGCTCAGAGACAGGATTATGTCGAGGCACAGATCTGGGGAAGGGTACAGATCTGCAGCATTGAAGGTCCCCAAGAACACAGTGGCCTCTATAATTCTTAAATGAAAGATGTTTGGAACCACCATGACTGTTCCTAGAGCTGGCCACCTGGCCAAACTGAGCAATCTGGGGTGAAGGGCCTTGGTCAGGGAGGTGACCAAGAGCCCAATGGTCACTCTGACAGAGCTCTCTGTGGAGATGGTAGAACCTTCCAGAAGGACAACCATCTCTTCAGCACTCCACCAATCAGGCATTTATGGTAGAGTGGCCAGACGGAAGCCACTCTTCAGTAAAAGGCACATGACAGCCTGCTTAGAGTTTGCCAACAGGCACCTAAAGACTCTCAGACCATGAGAAACAAGATTCTCTGGTCTGATGAAACCAACATTGATCTGGAGGAAACCTGGCACCATCCCTAAGGTGAAGCATGGTGGTGGCAGCATCATGCTGTGGGGATGTTTTTCAGCGTCAGAGACTGGGAGACTAGTCAGGATCGACGGAAAGATGAACAGAGCAAAGTACAGAGAGGTCCTTGATAAAAAATCTGCTCCACAGCGCTCAGGACCTCAGACTGGGTTGAAGGTTCACCTTCCAACAGGACAATGACCCTAAGCACACAGACAAGACAACGCAGGAGTGGCTTCGGGACAAGTCTCTGAATGTCCTTGATTGGCACAGCCAGAGTCTGGACTTGAACCCGATTGAGCATCTCTGGAGAGAGAAAATTGCTCTGTAGCGACGCTGCCCATCCAACCTGACAGAGCTTGAGAGGATCTGCAGAGAAGAATGGGATAAACTCCCCAAAAACAGGTGTGACAAGCTTGTAGCGTTATACCTGTCACGTTGTGGTGTGCAGAAAGACCAAGGTGCAGCGCTCTCGTAGTTCGACATCATTTATTACATGCAAACTTCACAAAAACAATAAACAATGCAGGTAACATGAACGTAACGTGAGTGTGCGCTCACATGGAACGAAACACTCTACAATGAACCACAATGCCTGTGTGAAATCATACAAATTAAATAGGGTCCCCAATTATAGACAATGCATAGCAGCTGCCTCTAATTGGGGACCAACACAAAACCACTGTAGAGTTTACAAGAACTCTATGCAAATCATAAACCTGTCAGAACCTAGAGATATGCCCATAGGCATCTCTGAAACCTAACCCTGACAGTAACCCCCCCCCCCCGCCCCCCCCCAAGGCACGGACTCCCGGCCGCAAGACCAGGCACACCAAAGGGAGGGTTTAGGGTGGGGCGCTGGCGTCGCTACCCGGCCCCGGAGCAGGAAATGGCACTGGTTCGGGCGGAGACTCCGGCTCTGGAGCTAGGCTGGACGCCGGTCGCGGATTGGGCATCGGCGCAAGGCTCCGGCCATGGAACTGGGCTGAATGCCGGTCCCGGACTGGGCACCGGCGCAGTGGAATGCTCCGGCCACAGAGCTGGGCTGGATGCCGGTCCCGGACTGGGCACTGGTGCAGCTGGAGGCTCCGGTTCTGGAAGCTGGACTGGAGGCCGGTCCCAGACTGGGCACTGGTGCAGCAGGAGGCTCCGGTTCTGGAAGCTGGACTGGAGGCCGGTCCCAGACTGGGCACGGGCGCAGCAGAGGGCTCCAGCCCGGAAGCTGGACTGGAGGCCGGTCCAGGACTGGGCACCGGCGCAGCAGAGGTGGAGCCGGCACTGGATGCACCGGGCTGGTGACACGCACTGGAGATCAGGTGCGGGGAGCCGGCACAGGATGTACCGGGCTGGGGAGACGCACTGGAGGCCTGGTACGTGGATCCGGCACATGACGTACCGGACGGGACACACGCACTGGAGACCTGATGCGGGAGGCTGGCACTGGAAGGGCTGGAGCTGCGCACTGGAGGTCTGGTGCGGGAGGCGGACACTTGACGTACCGGATTAAGGATGTGGCCTGGAGATCCGGCGCGGTAGACTGGTACTGGACGACCCGGACTGGGGATGCACACTGCGGGCACCATTAACGCCAACTCCGATTTATCGTCAACGACCTCCTCCCCTTGCTGCCTGAATTCTTCCATAATTCCACCGAAGTATCCCTCCAGGTACTGCTCCTTCGACTTTGCCCCCCACTTGAACTCCGGCATGGCTAAACCCCACATGGAGAGTGGTACTGGTGCTTCCTCAGCTCTGTCAGACCAACCCCATAGCCCCAAAAAAAGTGTTTGGGGGTTCCTTTGGGCTGTTCGTCGTCGTGGGCCTCGACGAGGTCGCTGCTCTCCTGGATCCAGCGATGACTCCATCTCCCCATTATGACGCTGCTTGGTCCTGGTTTGGTGGTTCATTCTGTCACGTTGTGGTGTGCAGAAAGACCAAGGCGCAGCGCTCTCGTAGTTCGACATAATTTATTAAATGCTAACTTCACAAAAACAATAAACAATGCAGGTAACACGAACGTAACGTGAGTGTGCGCTCACATGGAACGAAACACTCCACAATGAACCACAATGCCTGTGTGAAATCATACAAATTAAATAGGGTCCCCAATTAGAGACAACGCATAGCAGCTGCCTCTAATTGGGGACCAACACAAAACCACCGTAGAGTTTACTAGAACTCTATGCAAATCCTAAACCTGTCAGAATCTAGAGATGCCCATAGGCATCTCTGAAACCTAACCCTGACAGTACCCAAGAAGACTCAAGGCTGTAATCGCTTCCCAAGGTGCTTCAACAAAGTACTGAGTAAAGGGTCTGAATACTTATGTAAATGTAATATTTCTGTTTTTTATTTGTAAGAAATTTGCTCAAAATGTTTTTGCTTTGTCATTATGGGGTATTGTGTGTAGATTGATGAGGGGAAAAATAACAATTTAATCCATTTTAGAATAAGGCTGTAATGTAACAAAATGTGGAACAGTGGGTCTGAATAATTTCCAAATGCACTGTAAGTACTTTACGCCACTGCCATAAATGCTTTTAAGCCAGAGATAAGCACAGGTGTTCAGACTCAATAAAGTCATAAATCCACTAGATGAAACACTTTTTAAAATATATTTTATTACACCTGTTTAAAGGTAGACTTCATTCTCACACACAGTATCTGCGCATGTGCAGGGTATGCTTCACGCTGTTCAATGGGTGCTAGCCACGGGACCAAAGAGTGGAGAAGTTGAGCATCATGCTTCACCCTTAGTTGTTGAGGAAATTTACCTAATAAGCTGCATTTACATCAAATCAATTGTAACTGCAATGAAATTAAAGGACATGAAAGCATGGTCATACAACTACAATTAGAATATCAACACTTATCTTCAATATTTAGAGGTCATACTTGTGCATGCTGTACATATGCAATAATCAGAACTAGATTACTTAAAAGGATAGTTCGGCCAAATTACAAAGTTACATATTGGTTTCCTTACCCTGTAAGCCAGGAGTGTGGAACTCATTCCACAGAGGGCCGAGTCTCTGCTGGCTTTGTTTATCCTTTCAATTAAGACCTAGACAACCAGGTGAGGGGAGTTCTGAACTAAGACCTAGACAGCAGTCTATGGACAAGGTATGACAGCAATCAATGCTTTGGTTTTGTTTACATTGCCACTGAAAAAAAAAAAGCTAACTTCTTAGCTTTTGTGGCACAAATCCAATGCAAGTCAAGAGTCCTGATATTAGCATTTTCTGCGCTTCATATCCAAATCATCGATAAGTAACTTAATTGAGCTACACAATCAGTTTTAGATACTTTAGGATGATTACTGGGTCAGGAAACCAGTATGTCATTTTGTAATTTGGGTAGATATCCGTTTAAACATTTCATTAAAAGCATTAATGGGAGTTTGTTTGGTGAGATTGTTTGTGCTATCAAGAAAAACAAAACAAAGACTGCAATAAAAGGGAATACTGTTATTGGAGAACGGAAGGCCTTCGAGGTTAAAGGGATACTAAAAGATTCTGGCAAGTAAGCCGTATTACTACGTACCCAGTGTCAGATGAACTTGTGGATACCATTTGTATGTCTCTGTGTGCAGTATGAAGGAAGTTAGAGGTAGTTTCGCAAGCCAATGCTAGCTAGCGTTAGCGCAATGACTAGAAGTCTACAGGTACGGTAGCATACGCTAGCGCTAGAGACATCATATTGTACACCGAGACGTTAATATGATATCCACGAGTTCATCTGACCCTGGGTACTTAGAAAAACAACCTAATTACCAGAATCTAGCTGTATCCCTTTAAAGGTTGACTTTTATGGAAACATTTAGAGGAGAACACTATTCGTGGTAGATGCAGGATAATAATTTATCCTCATGAAGGCAAAAGAGCTTAATAACTACACAGAGCTCAGGGTTATAGTTAATGACCCAATACAATTATTCTCAATACAGGGACAGAGAAGTTGGAACTTACTCTAGACTGACAGTGTTTAAGAATTCAGTCATTTATGAACTGGCATCTTTATTGTGATATAATGGCACCTGTTAGCTGACTAATCATTAATATAGTCACCTGGTTAGCTCAATCATTTAAAGTATGATGTTTTGGAGCTGTAGCTTCAACGTAAATATTAAAATTACACAAAATCACAGGTTTCAGTGAACTTCTTAGTTCAGTGTGTCATCCACCTTGTGTTTTAAATATAAAAAATAATGATCTCTTTCTCCAACCAGCCTAAATCCTAGTTGAATCTTTATAGAAGGGTTCTGATAATGCCCAGATATAGATCAAAGGGTGAAAGGATCAATAATTGGACTAGGTAAGGAATTTTGGGCCTATTTCCTTGGTTACTGTTGATCTGTGAGGTGTTATATAATCAGGTCAGTAAGATGGCATGGTCGAACTATCCCAGGAAAGGTTGTACTTTTTTTAACCAGAAAACTCTCTTCAGTGTTTACATGGAGAGTTGCTAGATCAGGTTTGAGGGCACAATGTCCGTCTAGAGAAACCTGCAATGAAGGGAAGTACAACTTTTTAAAGGATGTTAAACTTTTGTTGCCAATGGGAATAGGCAATGCATGTGTTGTGGTTGTATGTATGTTAGGACAAATGAATGAAACTTTTTGGACGACTAGTGAAGCACACAAAGGAAGGGAAAACCCAGAAGGTTTTGCTAATTTCTCAACATCTGATTTTGCCTTTCATTTAGACTCATCCTGTCTTCATTACTGTAAATTATGGAAAGTATTTATCATAATTAATGAATGTGGATATAATTTGGACCATCATCATCTGTGATCACACAGCTTTTTACTGTAACTGTTTTTTTTTCCCGCTGTGTTCCCTCTAGCAAATCACAGTTCTCGTAAATAATCAGCCAACAAGATAATAATGTGTTTTCACAGCATGGGCCTGACATTGTCACGGTCATTCAGGTGCTGATGGCCTCAGGCAAAGTGTGACCTAGCCTGTTTACTCAAACATGGAGGGTTCTCTTCAACACAGAGGAACATGATGACATTAGCTGGCTTGTAATAGAGATGGTCTCTCACCAATAACATCCTTTCCTAACCTTAAAAAAAGAGACAAAACTAGACCTAATAAAAATGGTTAACTTTACATGCACTTCTACCGATAGGACTATGTATGTATATATATATATATTTTTTTTTTACTAGACACACTAACCTCACAAATATATATTTTGCAGGGGGAGAAACGACACAGCAGCCCATGTCAAAATAAGTCCAGGCATGGACAGGCAGCAGTGTATCATCGATACCCACCACATCACGACACACACCATGGGCAGAGGAGATCTTGGCCGGGGGGAGGGGGAGAAGAGGCTCCGCTACATGCTGAAAGACGGGAGCTGCCCTGTGGTGTTCCACCAGTCCCTGGGCCAGTGGAGCTTCTTCCTGGCCGACTTCTTCACCACGCTAGTGGAGCTCCGTTGGAGGGTCATGCTCCTCATTTTCTGCCTCTCCTACATCCTCTCCTGGCTCTTCTTCGCCCTCCTCTACTTCCTGATCGCCTACGTCCACAAAGACCTGGAGGACCACGACACGGCTCCGTGTGTGGCGAACGTCCGCAGTTTCACCTCTGCCTTCGTGTACTCCATGTCGACCCAGGCGACTATCGGCTACGGCTTCCGGGTGATGACGGAGAACTGCATGGTGGCCATCGTGGTGGTGACTATCCAGGCCCTGATGAGCTGCTTCATAGACACAGTCGTCATCGGCATCGCCGTGGCCAAAATGGCGTGCGCGAGCAAGAGGGCACAGACAGTGGGCTTCAGCAGCTGCGCCGTGGTTAACGTGCGTGACGGAGCCCTTTGCCTTGTGTGGCGCATCGCCGACTTCCGCAGGAACCACATCCTGGAAGGCACCGCCCGGGCGCAGCTGGTCCGCCCCACGAAGCTCCCCTCTGGGATGATCTCCGTGACCTACAAGGACCTAGACATCCAGAGTAGACACCTCATCCTGGCCACCCCGGCCAGCATCGTTCACAAGCTGGAGCCTGGGAGCCCCCTCTACAGCCTGGGACCAGACAGCCTGAGGGAGGAGGACTTTGACCTGGTGGTCTCCTTCACCTACACTGGTGACTCCACAGGCATCCTGCACCAGACACGCACCTCTTACACGCCAGCGGACATCCGCTGGGGCCAACGCTTCCAGGACATGGTGCAGGTGGGGAGGAGGCACTACAAGGTAGACTATGCCCTGTTCCATCAGACCACCTGGGTGCAGATGCCCATGGTCAGCGCCCAGGAAAGTGACAGGGGGAGACCGCCGACCTCGGAGTCCATCGTCCAATCGCAGCAGCGGTTTGTGAGATCGAGCAGGAAATTCCGGAGGTCCTTGTCTGATGTCAGTGAGGAGGTGGTTCAGGAGGCGTGGCTCTGATGACGATGCTGTGATAATCCCAAAACAGACAGATAACTTCATTATCATATTATTACATTATCGCACAGGACTTCAGTGTAATATGGTAGTTTCATTGTAAATAACTATTTTATATAATCTTTTATACTCCTTTGTTTTCCTTTATGAATGTAATAATTTAACTAAATGTTATTTTCTATCAGTTAAATAAACAAAGTGTACGTTGTTGAAGTCACATCTGGCATCCGAGGTCTAGCCTCATTTGAATGTCTTCGTTGTGATGGACAGATTAACACGACTCAGGATATGACCCAGATTCAGACACAGGAGACAGAAGGTTCAATACACAGAATACTTTATTAAACCGCAGGAGGCGGGAAAAAGGGCAGGTCGAGGACAGGCACCAGGTTCGTAACCAGGTCCGAGTCAGATAGGTACAGGACGGCAGGCGGGCTCAGGGTCAGGGCAGGCAGAATGGTGTGACAGGCGGATTCAGGGTCAGGGCAGGCAGAATGGTGTGGCAGGTGTGCTCAGGGTCAGGGCAGGCAGAATGGTGTGACAGGCAGGGTCAGGGTCAGGGCAGGCAGAATGGTTGGAACTGGGAGTACAGAAAAACACACTGTTAGGCGAGACGAGACGAACTGGCATCAGACAAACAGAAAACACAGGTATAAATGCACAAGGAATAATGAGGGAAGATGGGAGACACCTGGTGGGGGGTGGAGACAAGCACAAAGACAGGTGAAACAGATCATGGTGTGACAGACTGTGCACCAAATGAAATATACTTTTTTTCTAATCTGATGGTCGTAAAGTTTTATTCAAACACAAAAAATACCTCTGTGTTTCTTTAGTGGAAAGTCAAGAAGATTAAGATTATTGTGAATAGTCATATATTTCTAATCCATGTGTTTAATTCAACCTGCTACACATTTTACACTGGGGTTAAATGACAGAGCTGTTAGTTATCACTGACTACTGCACCAGTACCTCTATATCACCACCTTGTGTTCAGGGTGTGTGTGTTTTATTTTTTTAATTAGGCAAGTCAGTTAAGAACAAATTCTTATTTACAATGACAGCCTACCCGGCCAAACCTGGACCAATTGTGCACCACCCTATGGGACTCCCAATCACGGCTGGTTGTGATACAGCCTGGAATCAAACCAGGGTCTGTAATGACGCCTCTAGCACTGAGATGCAGTGCCTTAGACCACTCGGGAGTATTTATAACACATATATTAACAACTTTACAGCAATATGGACACCTCCATTTCAGTTATATGAAGTAAGAATGACATACTGTATGCAACACCATTAGCAATTTATCATGGGTGAATGGATGAGCAAATTGTCATTGAGAGTCAATCATCTTTAGAAAACCCAGCATTTCTTTCTCAACTATTTACATTAATTTAAATGCACGTCATTTAGCAGACACTCTTATCCAAAGTAACTTACAGTAACTTAAATCCTACTGGTCCCCCATGGGAATCGAACCCACAACCCAGGTATTGCAAACGCCATGCTTTACCAACTGGGCTACACGGGACTATGTAGGCTATTATACACCAAAAGGTATATGAGATGACCTAATAAAAGTATTACTGTAATGTTGATTCAAATAAAGTATGTTTTTTTTTAAATAGGCCTTTTATCAGTCTTATTATAATCGCGTGCGCGCATGGGCTTCGAACATTATGAACTATTTGATGCTGGAGTCCAAAACAAGCGCTGTAGCTTTCTATTGGTCGACTACAAGGACAGGGCGGAGATAGCCACATGTGTTTTTAAAGTACGCCCGTGCAAAGCAAAGTATCTTCTTCAGTGAAAGCTTTAGAGGTTGACGGCAGTCATAACGATGTCTATCCGGATATCAAATATGAATGGTGGAACCCAAATGTGGATATTAACGCAAAAACCTACCTGGAGGCCTGGGATGTATATAAATTACCGCTGATTTGCTCTCGAAAGATCAACAGGTAAACAATGTGCCGTTACTTCGTTCTAAAGGTGTCGTCTACGCGGTAGGAATAACGGTGCAACCGTGAATAACGAGTCTTCTGTATAATGTTGGCTACACATTTAAAGAGTGATCATCTAAAATGTAACCAAAGAGGCCCAGACAGTGTTCATGCTAAAATATTACTGTCTTTGATGAGGCTGTAACATTTATATAGTGACCAATAAGCACTTTTTTCGATACACTTCAGAGAGTTAGGGAGTTAATTGAATATCGTGTGCGTTATAAGCTGATAATTGTGTGGGTATCGATGCGTCAGGGAGATTCAAGTTTAATTTGAGTCCAAAGAAAACAAGCTACGCATAGCCAATGAATAGCCGAGGTAGTGCTCCCTAATAAGTTGGAAACACTATTGACATTGAAATCTAAACCGTTACATTCTTCCTTTACTGCACCTGTCACGCAGAGAAAAAAGTAGCCTATAGGCTAGCCCAAGTTGATACGATTATGCCGAGTAGCCTACACTCATTGCTTCAGAAAAACATGTAAATAAATGATTATGAATTAATCAGTGCTTATTCATCGCTGTTGCTTAGGGTATGTTTCTGTATTTGATTATTCCGTAATAGACCTATGCGCAAATTATGACAGTAGGTCTACCCTACCTAAATATATTATGACAGTAGGTCTACCCTACCTAAATATATTATGACAGTAGGTCTAACCTACCTAAATATATTATGACAGTAGGTCTAACCTACCTAAATGTATTATGACAGTAGGTCTACCCTACCTAAATATATTATGACAGTAGGTCTACCCTACCTACATATATTATGACAGTAGGTCTACCCTACCTAAATGTATTATGACAGTAGGTCTAACCTACCTAAATATATTATGACAGTAGGTCTACCCTACCTAAATATATTATGACAGTAGGTCTAGCCTACCTAAATATATTATGACAGTAGGTCTACCCTACCTACATATATTATGACAGTAGGTCTACCCTACCTAAATATATTATGACAGTAGGTCTAGCCTACCTAAATATATTATGACAGTAGGTCTAGCCTACCTAAATATATTATGACAGTAGGTCTACCCTACCTACATATATTATGACAGTAGGTCTACCCTACCTAAATATATTATGACAGTAGGTCTACCCTACCTAAATATATTATGACAGTAGGTCTACCCTACCTAAATATATTATGACAGTAGGTCTAACCTACCTAAATATATTATGACAGTAGGTCTAGCCTACCTAAATATATTATGACAGTAGGTCTAACCTACCTAAATATATTAGGCTACACTTATTTGATTATGATCCGAATTTAAAGTTAGGCTAGGAAAAGTATTTCTCTGAATTATCAACTGTCAACCCTGACATCCCATAGTAGCAGGTCATGCCATAATGAATGGTGCTGCAGTGCTGCTGAATATTGGATAGACATTATTGATCTATTCTTTGCAATAATACAAATAAAAAGAACGAGGAGGTTTATGTAACCAGTTTCCATCTGTCTCAGCTGGTGCTGTCCTAATTGCATGCAGGCAGAACAAACAGTTGCAGTCTGTGTGGTGCAGCTAAGCCCAGTGCATACAGTCACTCTGATGACCTGGTTAGATCAGGGTTGATGTGGAGTCTAATGAATGGACTTCACAATGACAGATTTAATTTGAGGAAACTGAGTGGGTGTGACTGAGGCGTGCTGTTAACTTCCACCCCAGTCTTATTGGTTGTCCCTGACCTTTTGGGCTCAGTAGGATGTATCGGTTTGATACTGTAGCCAGTGTCTTTGCCGGTCTCTGATGTTCATGTTCTTGGTCTGTCATATTTTGTCAGTGTGTATACAGTATGTGTTTCCATTGGTTTATTCTTTCATCATTACATTTGTTTTAGCCTTGAGTCAATGCAGTTAGTGGCGTTGGTGTAACGCATGTATTGGTAGATGATCAGTGCGGCCAAATGACTTGTTAGATAGCAAGGAAGAATAGTAATTATGATTTGGCCTGTTAATTGTAATAGTGTGTGGTAGTGTGGTTAGTTAGTTCGAGAAGATTAGGATGTCCCATAGGAAGCACATTCACAGTAAACCAGCCTCTATCTCTCTCAGGATAGTAGGCCAAACCTACGGGTTTTACGTGGCTACATGAAATATTAAAACCTCATGAAATGCAGATGTACAAATACAGTTGAAGTCGGAAGTTTACACACACATCAGCCAAATACATTTAAACTAAGTTTTTCACAATTCCTGACATTTAACCCTAGTAAAAATTCCCTGTCTTAGGTCAGTTAGGATCACCACTTTATTTTAAGAATGTGAAATGTCAGAATAATAGTAGAGAGAATTATTTATTTCAGCTTTTATTTCTTTCATCACATTCCCAGTGGATCAGAAGTTTACATACACTAAATTTGTATTTGGTAGCATTGCCTTTAAATTGTTTAAATTGGGTCAAACGTTTCAGGTAGCCTTCCACAAGCTTCCCACAATAAGTTGGGTGAATTTTGGCCCATTCCTCCTGACAGAACTGGTGTAACTGAGTCAGGTTTGTAGGCCTCCTTGCTCGCACATACTTTTTCAGTTCTCCCC
Organism: Thymallus thymallus; assembly: GCA_023634145.1. NCBI lineage: Eukaryota > Metazoa > Chordata > Actinopteri > Salmoniformes > Salmonidae > Thymallus > Thymallus thymallus. The sequence continues at coordinate 5,361,791 of CM042398.1, read as the reverse complement.
ACAAATGTTCTATATGATTGAGGTCAGGGCTTTGTGATGGCCACTCTAATACCTTGACTTTGTTGTCCTTAAGCCATTTTGCCACAACTTTGGAAGTACGCTTGGGGTCATTGTCCATTTGGAAGACCCATTTGCGACCAAGCTTTAACTTCCTGACTGATGTCTTGAGATGTTGCTTCAATATATCCACATCATTTTCCTTCCTCATGATGCCATCTATTTTGTGAAGTGCACCAGTCCCTCCTGCAGCAAAGCACCCTCACAACATGATGCTGCCACCCCCCTGCTTCACGGTTGGGATGGTGTTCTTTGGCTTGCAAGCCTCCCCCTTTTTCCTCCAAACATAACGATGGTCTTTATGGCCAAACAGTTCTATTTTTGTTTCATCAGACCAGAGGACATTTCTCCAAAAAGTACGATCTTTGTCCCCATGTGCAGTTGCAAACCGTAGTCTGGCTTTTTTATGGCGGTTTTGGAGCAGTGGCTTCTTCCTTGCTGAGCGGCCTTTCGGGTTATGTCGATATAAGACTCGTTTTACTGTGGATATAGATACTTTGTACCTGTTTCCTCCAGCATCTTCACAAGGTCATTTACTGTTGTTCTGGGATTGATTTGCACTTTTCGCACCAAAGTACGATAATCTCTAGGAGACAGAACTCATCTCCTTCCTCAGCGGTATGACGGCTGCGTGGTCCCATGGTGTTTATACTTGCGTACTATTGTTTGTACAGATAAACGTGGTACCTTCAGGCGTTTGGATATTGCTCCCAAGGATGATGTGTGGAGGTCTACAATTGTTTTTCTGAGGTCTTGGCTGATTTCTTTTGATTTTCCCATGATGTCGAGCAAAGAGGCACTGAGTTTGAAGGTAGGCCTTGAAATACATCCACAGGTACACCTCCAAGTGACTCAAATGATGTCAATTAGCCACACAGAAGTTTCTAAAGCCATGACATAATTTTCTGGAATTTTCCAAGCTTTTTAAAGGCACAGTCAACTTAGTGTATGTGATTTAGTGATTTAGTGAATTATAAGTGAAATAATCTGTCTGTAAACAATTGTTGGAAGAATTACTTGTGTCATGCCCAAAGTAGATCCTAACCGACTTGCCAAAACTATAGTTTGTTAACATGAAATCTGTGGAGTGGTTGGAAAATGAGTTTTAATGACTTCACCCTAAGTGTGTGTAAACTTCCGACTTCAACTGTAGATACATACTTTTGATTTAGTTGTTTTATTACAGGTATTTCATTGATCTACTGGTAGCTCAAGAGTTCCGCTTTGTTATGTGTTCAACACAAAAATAATGTATTGATCATGATAAATTACATTTTAAGTAAGACTTCACTGCAGTATATAAATGGACAAGCTTTGTCCATGTTCATTAAATACTTACTTTTTTTAGGATAGTATTTTACATGGAATTAAAGGGGGATGCAGAAAGGTGGGAGGGATAGTTTGGAAGGTGGAGTTGGGGTCCAAACCCCAGTCTCCGGTGAGAACAGTATATATGCATAGAGCCCTGGGAGTTGTAACAAATGAAGCCCCATACTCCCAATGATCAATCATGCAGATCAACACTCATTTCTATTCCCAGTCGACCTGACAGTGACATCACTGGATGAGCAAAACAGAGATGAGGGAGTTGGATGAGATGGTGCTATCATGACAACTGGGAATTCTGGGAAAAAACTCAAATCATGACGTCAGTGATCTTCCAGTTGGAAAGACTTCCGACTTGGAATTCCAAGTTGGATGCATTTTTCGAGTTCCCAGTTGTCTTGAATGCACCGGCTCATCCAACTCTCTCATCTCTGTCATGTCACTGTGAGGTCGACTCGGAATAACAACTTGTTTTGATCTGCATGATGCAGTAGTTTAGTTAGTGCATACATTTTCTTACTTTTTATTCGTACTGATGACCATCGGAGATAACCGTTGAAAACTATTTCCCCAGTTGGAGCACCTTTTTTTTCCAGAGTTCCGAGTTGTCTTGAACGCACTGAAGTAGGAAGTCGTAGATGACCGTCTTTCCCAGTCGGAGCTCGTTTTTCCCCCAGAGTTTCCAGTTGTCGTTAACGCGGCATAAGAGCCACGTCTTTTGCTGCATCTCTTGTCAGGATGCAGGTTACTCTCTTGTCCTCATGCACTTTCAGTGTCCCCACATTCAGTAAAGAGTGCAATATTTTCAAGGGAGAAGTACGTTAATTAACTTATACATACTGATTTTCTGCTACTTTAGAGCTTTTATCTTTTACAATCAAAAGGCCTAGTTAGTGTAAATCAATTGGTAATAGCCTACTCTAAATACCAAGTGGTTACGCCAAGGGACTTTGAGAGTGCGGACACATATTCACTGTCTAGTATGTTTCATGTCCCCATATTTTATTTGTTTAGAGCTTCTACACTGACTGTCCAAAACATTATGAACACCTGCTTTCCCTGACATAGACTGACCAGGTGAATCCAGGTGAAAGCTATGATCCCTTATTGATGTCACTTGTTAAATCCACTTCAATCAGTGTAGATGAAGGGGAGGAGACAGTTTAAATAAGGGTTTTCAAGCCTTGAGACAATTGAGACATGGCTTGTGTATGTGTGCCATTCAGAGGGTGAATGGGTAAGACAAAATATTTAAGTGCCTTTGAACGGGTATGGTAGTAGGTGCCAGGCGCACCAGTTTGAGTGTGTCAAGAACTGGACCATTCAAGAACACAGTTTCCTGTGTGTATCATGAATGGTCCACCACCCAAAGGCCATCCAGCCAACTTCACACAACTGTGGGAAGCATTGGAGTCAACATGGGCCAACATGGGCCAAGGTGTTGAAAGCCTTCCAGCTGTGGAAGGCTTTCAACACCTTGTAGAGTCCGTGCCCTGACGAATTTAGGTTGTTCTATGTGTGCAACATTTTCAATGGAGAAGCAAGTTCATTAAATTATACACACTGATCTCTGTTACTTTAGAGATTATAACTTTTACAATCAAAAGCCCTACTTGTCAATAGCCTACTCTAAATACCAAGCGTTTACCCCAAGGGACTTCACTATCCAGTATGTTTGATTGGACAAGACAGATCATACATCATAATCAACCAAAATAGCGCAACCAACTGCCTCTCACACGGGACTTCATCCAAATAACATCTTGACCTTCTCTCTGTGACGGTGGTTCAAATAACTGCTAGTTGTTTTGGCATTAGGGCGGAAATATGCCGGCAGATAATAACTCATACCCTGTGGTGCATTCTAATGGCTCTCTCAGGCCCACACAAATGCAGTCGATAGTTGGTTTTCTAAATCAGTTGTCCTTTTTTCTCTGTTGCATGCACTGCAAGGTTATTGTTGCTTTAAAAGAGACCATCCTGTGTAGAGCTTGTTTACATGCTGTCTCTTTAAACCTGATTCCATTATTAAGTTGTAGAAGTTGTTGAGAAGAATCTGAACAGGTGTTATTCGATCCTAGTTTTATTTTAGCTCTCTGGGTTGATTCCATAGTAGATCATTGAAAGATCCCACAGAAAATATTGACTATTTAATTTGTAAAGTGGGGGACAAGCACTGGACATTAGCACTATGTAAATAAACAATTGGGGGAAAATGTAAAGTAAAAAGATACTGGGGAACAGGAGGCTGCTGAGGGGAGAACAGCTCATATAATGGCCGGAATGGAGCAAATGGAATGGCATCAAACACCTGGAAACCATGTGATTGATGTATTTGATACCATTCCACGAGTTCCGCTCAAGTCATTACCACGAGCCCGTCCTCCCCAATTAAGTTGCCACCAACCTCCTGTGATGGATACACATAGTCGTTCCTTTGTGCTCCAATGACTTGTTTGATTAACATGAACTTGAAGGTGTAATATGACTCAGCTTTCAGTTGGCTGACCTAGCCTAATTAATACCAGCAGTAAGCAGAGCAGACAGGATCTGTTACCTTGTAAGCTGCCACAGAACTGGAATAAAAAAGTCTGTGTGATGTCTACAATCCCTGAGCCCAATGTTTACTTCAATATTCTAAATGTACAGTAGAATGTATTTACTACCGTATGAATATGCAAGTTGTGGTGCTGGCACCTTTGAGTGTTGAATGCATAATTTATACAACAGGTCCGTCTGGTTCTTAACATAGACTTTTCTTTCTGCTTGTCCTTTCCGCAGCTTCACTGATGAGGTCCAAGACACCCTTAAGAGAGGAGGACTGAGCAGGCCCTCGGCAGCACAGCTCTCCTCTGGAGAGAGGACTGAGCAGGCCCCTCGCCAGCACAGCTCTCCTCTGGAGAAGCCCAGGTGCAACAGCAGCAGGGGCAGCTTTCCCCCATCCAACTCCCTTGGACCCTACAGTCCTGCCCTCCACATTTCCTGTCTTAGTGGGTCCCCGTGAGCCTTCAAAACTGTTTCTCCAACGCTTCTACCAAAAACTCAGACTGTTTTCCAGAGCAGAAGCAGTGGTTGGGCCCAGCTGCTCCTCCTCCCAGGGGGAAGCCATGGGGAGCGTGCGAAGCCACCGCTATAGCATCGTCTCCTCCGAGGAAGACGGCATGAAGCTGGCCGCCATCGTCGCCGTGCCCAACGGCTACACCAACGGCACGGTGGCCAAGGTGCACACGGCACAGCAGCAGCAGCCTGTGAATCGCTTCGTCCAGAAGGACGGCCACTGCAACGTGCAGTTCATCAACATGAGCGAGAAGGGCCGGCGTTACCTTGCCGACCTGTTCACCACTTGCGTGGACATCCGCTGGCGCTGGATGCTGATCATCTTCTGCCTGTCCTTTCTCATCTCCTGGCTCTTCTTCGGCTTCGTCTTCTGGCTGGTAGCGCTCTCCTATGGAGACCTGGAGAACGAGACGCAGATGTGCGTGTCCAACGTCAACAGCTTCACCGCCGCCTTCCTCTTCTCCGTGGAGACGCAGACCACCATTGGCTACGGTTACCGCTACGTCACCGAGGAGTGTCCCGTGGCTGTCTTCATGGTGGTCTTCCAGAGCATCTTCGGCTGCATCATCGACGCCTTCATCATTGGCGCCGTCATGGCTAAGATGGCCAAGCCCAAGAAGAGGAACGAGACGCTGATCTTTAGCCACTACGCCACGGTGGCCATGCGGGACAGCAAGCTTTGTCTGATGTGGCGTGTGGGGAACCTGCGCAAGAGCCACCTTGTGGAGGCCCATGTCCGCGCCCACCTCCTCAGGTCGCGCACCACAGCCGAAGGCGAGTATATCCCCCTGGACCAGATGGACATCGACGTGGGCTTCGACAGCGGCGTCGACCGCGTCTTCCTGGTGTCGCCCATCACCATCGTCCACGAAATCGACGAGGACAGCCCCTTGTACGAGATGAGCAAGCAAGAGCTGGAGACGTCCCAGTTTGAGATGGTGGTGATCCTGGAAGGTATGGTGGAAGCCACGGCCATGACCACCCAGTGCCGCAGTTCCTACGTGGCCAGCGAGGTTCTCTGGGGCCACCGCTTCGAGCCAGTCCTGTTCGAGGAGGATAACTACTACAAGGTGGACTACTCGCGCTTTGAGAAAACCTACGAGGTGCCCAGCACGCCCCAGTGTAGTGCCAGGGACTTGGCCGAGAAGAAGTCGCTGGTCTCTAGCTCCAACTCCTTCTGTTACGAGAACGAGGTGGCTCTTGAAAAAGTGGAGATGGAGGAGACGTTTGATGAGGAGAAAGAGGAGGAGAAGGAGGAGAAGGAGAAAGAGGTAAAAATTGAGGATCAGGGTGCTATTGAGAATGGCATTGAGAACGCAGCACCGGAGGAGACAAACACAGACACAGTCTCTGTACATTCTGAACACAATCACGATAGGAGGAGTCCGACGATGCCTTCAGAAGCAAGGCCTCTAAGACGAGAATCAGAAATATGACTGCAGAGATGTTAGGGGGGAAATACTACATAAAATACTGCTATGATAGGTTTGACCTTTGCTCCTAACGGCTGACTGTACTACTTTAGGATGGCTTGACTGTGAGGTGAGTGTCATTTTCTGAGGAAGACACTCAGGCACAAGCAAATACAGAATTAACAGACCAGAGAAAATGATGCAATATTGTTTATTCTCTTCACACAAGTCCCTCGTCTGGTGGAAGGCGATGGTAGATTGACTGAGAGGAGTTGATGGCTCTATTGATGCGTGGCACTGTAGGAATGAGACAGGTTAGGTAGTAGTAATTTTGCAGACATTACTGTAGTATATTGTAGTATTTACTATAGTGATTTTGCAGACATTACTGTAGTATACTGTAGTATTTACTATAGTGTTTTTGCAGACATTACTGTAGTATACTGTAGTATTTACTATAGTGTTTTTGCAGACATTACTGTAGTATACTGTAGTATTTACTATAGTGATTTTGCAGACATTACTGTAGTATACTGTAGTATTTACTATAGTGTTTTTGCAGACATTACTGTAGTATACTGTAGTATTTACTATAGTGATTTTGCAGACATTACCGTAGTATACTGTAGTATTTACTATAGTGTTTTTGCAGACATTACTGTAGTATACTGTAGTATTTACTATAGTGATTTTGCAGACATTACTGTAGTATACTGTAGTATTTACTAAAATGTTTTTGCAGACATTACTGTAGTATACTGTAGTATTTACTATAGTGTTTTTGCAGACATTACTGTAGTATACTGTAGTATTTACTATAGTGTTTTTGCAGACATTACTGTAGTTTACTGTAGTATTTACTATAGTGTTTTTGCAGACATTACTGTAGTATACTGTAGTATTTACTATAGTGTTTTTGCAGACATTACTGTAGTATACTGTAGTATTTACTATAGTGATTTTTCAGACATTACTGTAGTATACTGTAGTATTTACTATAGTGTTTTTGCAGACATTACTGTAGTATACTGTAGTATTTACTATAGTGTTTTTGCAGACATTACTGTAGTATTTACTATAGTGTTTTTGCAGACATTACTGTAGTATACTAGTATAGTGTTTTGTTTTATTATCTTTTTTATTACATTTTGTTACATGTGGTCTATCGGTGGCACAAATTGTGACGTGGGGCAGGACATATGCAAATTCAATATTAGCATACCAATACAATGTGTACTGTAGTATTCTACAGTATACTAACAAAGTCTATAGTAAGCACTACATCAAGTTTCCTGAGCAAAAGAAATTGACATTTTAATATTTTTCATTATTTATCATTTTCATTGTTGGACATAAAAGACTGTAAAAACACCAGGAAATCAGTTCCAAGTGATTTATATTTGGGAAATCTGTTCCCAACTATTCCCACGCATAATAGGGCGGAAGGTAGCCTAGCGGTTTTGCCAGTAACCGAAAGGTCGCTGGTTCGAATACCTGAGCCGACAAGGTGAAAAACCTGTCTGTGTCCTTGAGCAAGGAACTTAACCCTAATTTGCTCCAGGGGCTGATCCTGTAGGTAGGCAGTCATTGTAAATAAGACTTTGTTCTTAATTGACTTGCCAAGTTAAATAAAGGTTAAATTTTAAAAAGTAAATAATAATAACAGACACGTGATTGTATACAAATGTAAGCAAAGTTTGAAATGATTGTTTTTGTCAAATATTATATATTTTTGGGCTTCTTGCGATCAATTTGCAGTCTACAAATTATTTGTAATTATTTTCTGGCCCCCGACCATCGGTTCAAGAAAAAATCAGCCTGCGGCTGAATCTAGTTTATGATCCTTGCACTACATGATCAAGGGATACTTCAATGTGTAGTATAGTTTTCTACAGTATACTACAGTTTACTACAGTTTAATCGCAGTAAACGCTACCTGCTACAACCAAAGAGATGTTCCTATTTTGCATATTTTGTAAATATGAGCTGCCCCGCTGCAGCGGCCATTTTGAATTAGCTTAGTGTTTGTTTACTTGGACTAATTAATGGTGGCTGGAGAGGGATAGTGTTCGTAGCAGGGGAGGAGTGTTGTATTCCCAATCAACCAGCCTATCCTATTGTGTTCTCAACTTTCCAAATTGCTGTGGAAATATAGGAAATGTATATTATCCAGAACAAAGGGAAGAGATAATTTTTTTGTGTAAATGATTGTGTCAGTTAGATGCCAAGAGATGTAGCTACAGTGTGTTATTTTCTTGTTTTTACTGTTGCACAGTTTGACAATCTAAAATTATACACAGCTTAATCTGTTTGATGTCACAGCTTAATCTCTGTACAAAAAGTATATTTAAAAAACATTTTTTCTTCTGTTTGTCACCCTTTGAAAATAATATTTGAAGATTATATGTAAAACCACTAATTTGGTCACAGTTTTCAAACAGGTAGTCTTCCTCAGTGGTAACAACCCCGTCTATGGTGCATGTGTGTGTGTGGTGTGTGTGTGTGTGTGTGTGTGTGTGTGTGTGTGTGTGTGTGTGTGTGCGTGTGTGTGTGTGTGTGTGTGTGTGTGTGTGTGTGTGTGTGTGTGTGTGTGTGTGTGTGTGTGTGTGTGTGTGTGTGTGTGTGTATGTGTGTGTGTGGTGTGTGGTGTGTGTATGTGTGTATGTGTGTATCTAGCGCTGCATAGCTCATATGAGTGTGGTGCTGTACGTTTTGCTTCAGTCCATCTTCTTGTCTTAGTACAGATGTAGGATCTTAGTTTGACCAGTAGTGTCGCAGCAAAATAATCCTGCAGCAACAGGATTTGAACGTTCAGTCTTTTCCGCCAATGCAATGTTGCTTGATCAGTGGTTAGGTTATTAGCTGACCAAAGTTAGGCTACATGAAAAGTGCAATACTGTTAATATAACCGTGTGTTAGTGCAGGTTTCAGTGAATGTATGTAAATCGCCAAGCTCATCTGTATTCCTACAGTGCAGAAATATTATCAGAGTTGTCAAAATTAAGATCCTACATCTGTATAGCTGTATAGTCTCAGTAACATGAGCCATCACTTGAGATTTGGCTTTTAAACAGCTCACAGTGCAAGAGGTGTCATATAAACCGGCATGAAGATACATCTCAATGAAAGACTTGTAATGTGCAATGCGGTCCAGGGGTACCTAGGACAGGGGTTCCCAAACTTTTTTTGCCCGCGACCCTATTTTGATAACCAAAATTGTTCACAACCCCACCATGTGAAAAAAGTTATGTAGTCTGTGGCCAATGTTTACTTTTTACATTTGGGCCATGACAGTAGACCAGGGGTCACCAACCTTTTCTGAGTCAAGATCACTTTCTGAGTCAAAATGCAAACCGAGATCTACCGCTCTGACATAAAAAACGTAAGCATATGGAAAAAAAACAGTACTGTAGCAATGAGGTTTGTGTAGTAAGATATAGACCCAACACATTATCGCCTCATATTGGCTTTTCTTGAATTGCCCTGCCAATGCATTGATGTGTGGGCCATTTAAAAAATATATATACTTCAAAATTTGATGTAGGCTTTACCCGGTAATAGATCCGTTGTTGTATTATTTGCAAGGCACAGCTGAGCGACTATACATTTAAATCATTTGCTATTTATTTTTATTTTACATGGCTGATGGTGCCTGCATCTGATGGTCAGTCTCAGTGGAGGGAGAGAGCAGCAGACTGAGGGTCCGCCTCTCAACATGCCTCCGCTCCCTTTCCCCACTGACACTGACCAAAAAGGGACACCGTCTTCCAGCTGATGGCAAAACTCGAGTCGCACCGCATTATTTCTGCCTCATGCATGTTATTACTCATATGAACAGAGAAAGTTAAATATTCCTTCATATTAAAAAATACCCAAGCTGCTAATAATAACAACACAAGCCAATCGCTACACTGTCCTACTCATTCATTACTGCTGCAGTGCTTCTTGTAGCGCTAAGTGGAAATAGGAAGAACACGCGTTTTATAGTTTATAAAAGTGTTGAATACAACGTGTTGACAGAGCTGAGTCAGAACTTAAACATGAACTCACTCATACAAACAGCAGCTCTTTGCTGTATTTGTTGACAGTCTCTCTCTAGTCATGATTTTAAACGTTTTGAAATCTCACAGTATCAACTTTGCTGGAGCTTTCTTTTATGCCTGTAACGTTACTGCAGACGCGGTAATCTGAGACCTCTGATTGGCCAGTGGAAGGCCTATAGTGCACTTGATTTTTCTCTCCGGGCCCGCCGGGAAGGCAGAGTTTGTACCTTCAGACACATGAAATGGTTCAAAATGTCAACAGTTTGCCAACCCGGCACGCAGGGCAGCTGAATAGGGTGAACCTACCGCCAACAGCCCGAGACTAATAAAATAAATAGGAACACAAAGCTTTATCGTTGGGTTTTTTACAGAAATGTTTGCCGATCGATCGCGATCGACCGGTTGGTGAACACTGGTCTAGTACAAATCAGTCTGACAGTACATTTGAAGGAAGCATAGTTGAAAGTGACTGAAATGCATGAACGGTAAAAAAAAAAATAGAGCCTAATTTGTAGGAAGAACACACAAACCGCTCTGTATATTACAAAGGCATCTAGTGGCAACCAGAGGTTACTGACGGAAAAATGCTTCATTGTCCCATTAACTATGTTGGGCGCTGTATTTAGGCTTGCCATAACAAAGAAGTTTAATACTTATTGACTCAAGACAATTCAGCTTTAAATGTTTTATTAATTTGCTAAAAATTCCACTTTGACGTTATGGGGTATTCTATGTAGGCCAGTAACACAAAATAAACATGTAATCCATTTAAAATAAAGGCTAAACAAAAAAAAATGTGGAAAAAGTGAAGGGATGTGTATACTTTCTCAAGGCACTGTATTTCACATTATGTTGAGGTAAAAACCGGAGTATAATGTTTGTATCGATGTCAACCCCAACACATGGTCATGTCATCATTACCAATCAACTGCATTACAGTTAAAAAACGAATTTGACTACCACCACCGATTTCTGTATGCTAGCTATGCTAACCAGCTTATACAAACGGGAGTTAGCATTTAACAATCATTTCTTCTAAAACTTCTACGAAAACAGCCAAATATATAAAAAGAATATATATATAAAATAAAACAATCCCCATTCAAATCTGTCACTTTAAACTAGGCAAGACCGAAAATCGTTCTTATCACGAAAACGTCTGTAGCGTCTGAATGGTTTGATCTACAAACTAATATGACCATCTATGGAAACATGATGGTGATTTACATTTTCCCCACAAGCCCCACCGGACTCGTCTGAAGTCAGTAATGCTGATATGCCAACTCATGTCTGTAGTGTCCGAACCGTTTGGGCTACAAACTAATATGACCCCCTGTGGAAAGGGGAGACTCTCACGAACACGTCTGTGTTCCATTGACTCCTTTACCGCTGAATGAATTAGATTAGAACACTTGGCTCCCATCTTTTATGACATCATCTCTGTCTCCTTCTGTACGTCCTCCTGGGCTTGTGTGTCAGGCCAGACCCCTCAGGATCCAGACACCCTGAGCTAGAAAGCTGGAAGGGAGTGGGCAGATGAATGTAGGTAATAAAGTGCTGCTAAGTTACATATTGTATGGTTAGAATGAAACTAGGAGCCAAAATGTATTATTTGTCTACTAAAATGATCAATTTTGAATAAAAGTACTTATTTAATTCAAAACCATGTAGAAAGACCTGATTCCCCGATTCCATGACACTGACAGTAGAAACCTTTATTTTATAAATGTTTTGTTTGAAACCAATGTACATAAACGAAAGACAACCATAACCTTCATCTGTTATTTTTGTTGTTGTTGATAAGAAACCATCTATTATCATATAATTGTGCCTACTACTGTGTATTTAGATCAGTGTTTTGGCCTTGTCTGACTGGGGATATTACAGACCTTGTTACTTTGCTGCATGTGATTAGTCTCCTTAAGCAGATGTTGACAATGTTCAGGTCTGGGAAGACTAGTGTGTGATGGGTCTTGTGAAGAGAGAGCAGAGATGTTGTTTTGTCACCTCTGAAAGGACCAGCACTTTGTGTTGTCACATTGCTTTAAGGCATCATGCATAGAGGATGAGGCGGACGAGGTCTCTTAATCTTTCAGACACAGACAGTGCGGCACACAAAAGCTGAACAGACAGACGTGTGTACACGCACACAGGCACACAAAAGCTGAACAGACAGACGTGTGTACACGCACACAGGCACACAAAAGCTGAACAGACAGACGTGTGTACACGCACACAGGCACACAAAACTTACACACTAACGCACACACACTAGACAAGTTATAGTCGTACAAGAATATGAAGCTTTTTATTCTCTCTATATACAGAAGGCCTAACGAATCTTCACAATGTGTTACCGTAGACATGCACACATTTTACTCCAAATGTACGTTTAGTGTGGAAAATGTTTGCAACTTGCTCAAACGTGTCACTTTTTATTGGCTATGTCATTAATTTAGACAAATGCCATGTTAGTCACTGGTATGGCCCCGTTTCATATTGGGTTCTCATACGGTGATGCCATGTTAGTCACTGGTATGGCCCCGTTTCATAAATCCCTTCTATGTACCTTTCATCTTCTTCTGTTGGCTCTATTTTTCTATCAGGCTTCCTATAAGGTCCAGCACAAATCAGAAGTTGTACAGATTTTTTTATTTTGTGAATTATATTGTAGATACATATTAATATTGCACTTGTTGATAATATTATTATTATTATGTCTGTGACAATTTTGTTTAGTCTTTTTCAATAAAAAATAACAGAAATCCTCAAAAACAATTGAAACTGAATGATTGGTGTTTGTTGAATGTGATCCTTTACCACATCAATCACAAGTGGTTAAGTTACAGTAACGGTATTTACACACTTGAGCCTGACATCACAACAGCAGGCCCTGGCCTATACAGTCCAGTTAGAAAGCCAAAGTATCTGGCTATGTTTGTTACGGTATCTACGTTTGCATAAGGTGTGGAAAATATCCAATTTTTAAGGGGGTAGATTTTTCCAAGGATGTCAGTTTTTGACCCACATACTGCATCAGACATGACATGTGAGTGAGAGAGAGAGGGGGGGGGGAGGGGGGGGAGAGAGCGAGAGAGAGAGAGAGAGAGAGAGGCGCACTGATAGAATGAACTGGACAGGGGCTGGTTGTGTAGGAGGCTCTTCCAGATTTAGACCAATGGCCCAGATTCCAAGCTGTTCGCTGTCAGAGCTCACACCAACGATTTACATGAATTCACCAAACTTGACTGACTGAAAAGTTTTACGAAGCCCGCAGAGACACCAAGCTATATTAATCCCCCTCCTCTGTTGGAAGTCATTTTCAAAGACATGCATGGAAGGAACGCTTCACTTTGGGAAACTATGAAAAAAGAGGACAGTTATAATGTGGTCCTGAACTGCAGACTACTGACAGGGGACAATGTTTAGTAATGTTCAGTTGTACTGAAAACATTCTTTAGAGGTATAGTGTGCGCATTTGTAAGTTGTGTTGATTTGTACATAATCATGTCAATGTGAATCTTAACATATAGTCAAAGTCTAAAAGAGAAATGGAACAGAGAGACCCAGAAAGAGAACACCCCCACCCCAGACAGAGACCCAGAAAGAGAACACCCCATCCCAGACAGAGACCCAGAAAGAGAACACCCCCACCCCAGACAGAGAGACCCAGAAAGAGAACACCCCCACCCCAGACAGAGACCCAGAAAGAGAACATTCCCACCACAGACAGAGAGACCCATAAAGAGAACATTCCCACCCAAGACAGAGAGACCCAGAAAGAGAACACCCCCACCCCAGACAGAGAGACCCAGAAAGAGAACAACCCCACCCCAGACAGAGAGACCCAGAAAGAGAACACCCCCACCCCAGACAGAGAGACCCAGAAAGAGAACAACCCCACCCCAGACAGAGAGACCCAGAAAGAGAACACCCCCAACACAGACAGAGACCCAGAAAGAGAATACTCCCATCCCAGACAGAGAGACCCAGAAAGAGAACACTCCCACCCCAGACAGAGAGACCCAGAAAGAGAACACTCCCACCCCAGACAGAGCCCAGAAAGAGAACACTCCCACCACAGACAGAGAGACCCAGAAAGAGAACACTCCCACCCCAGACAGAGACCCAGAAAGAGAACACTCCCACCACAGACAGAGACCCAGAAAGAGAACACCCCCACCCCAGACAGAGACCCAGAAAGAGAACACTCCCACCACAGACAGAGAGACCCAGAAAGAGAACACCCCCACCCCAGACAGAGACCCAGAAAGAGAACACTCCCACCACAGACAGAGAGACCCAGAAAGAGAACACTCCCACCCCAGACAGAGACCCAGAAAGAGAACACTCCCACCACAGACAGAGACCCAGAAAGAGAACACCCCCACCCCAGACAGAGACCCAGAAAGAGAATACCCCCACCCCAGACAGAGACCCAGAAAGAGAACACTCCCACCACAGACAGAGAGACCCAGAAAGAGAACACTCCCACCCCAGACAGAGACCCAGAAAGAGAACACTCCCACCACAGACAGAGAGACCCAGAAAGAGAACACTCCCACCCCAGACAGAGACCCAGAAAGAGAACACTCCCACCACAGACAGAGACCCAGAAAGAGAACACCCCCACCCCAGACAGAGACCCAGAAAGAGAACACTCCCACCACAGACAGAGAGACCCAGAAAGAGAACACCCCCACCCCAGACATAGACCCAGAAAGAGAACACTCCCACCACAGACAGAGAGACCCAGAAAGAGAACACCCCCACCCCAGACAGAGACCCAGAAAGAGAACACTCCCACCACAGACAGAGAGACCCAGAAAGAGAACACCCCCACCCCAGACAGAGACCCAGAAAGAGAACACTCCAACCACAGACAGAGAGACCCAGAAAGAGAACACTCCCACCCAGACAGAGACCCAGAAAGAGAACACTCCCACCCCAGACAGAGACCCAGAAAGAGAACACCCCCACCCCTGAAAACCTTCTTATGAATTTTCATTCAAAGTTTTCATTCATATGTAATTCACAGGTAATTTGTTTCATTCATAGATTGTGTTGATAATAGCAGCTGTGTGCAGTGATGCCGTTTTGTCCTCTGCATTACAGGCAAGCACATATTACGTAACCATCCCCCCATAGTCCAAAACTCCAGAGGGGATAGAAAGTCTACTCAGTGGTTGTGAGAGTTACAGTAGAAAGAGACAACCCCAAAATCGACTCAGGAAGAGATTCAAAACCATCATCAAGATACCTATAAATTAGAGTGTTCATTCCACGGAAACACATTTAGTCAACAAAATAAAAATGAGTTTCCAACTGTGGGCAGGAGTCGGACAGCATGAGGGGAAGTCAGAAGGTCGATCAGACAGCCAGAGAGGCGGTGAGCCCATTTGATTTGGTTCTACTTATGGAGCGGCCCCGGGGCTTTTTCCACATTACCTAATAAAACATCACCAGAGATCAGGCTCTGAATGCTGTAGGAAATTGTGTTACATTATCTTTTGCTTTACTTTTTTACTTTTACAGATCCTCTAAGAAAAATCGTCCATTACACCGACCTCACATGGATCAAGAACCTCACAATACTAGACTTCCTGCCCTGTGTTACTAGACGTATACTGGTGTCCCAAAATATCCAGCATCAGGATTGTCACAGCCATGAGTGGAGGTCCCAGGTCCCAGGTCCTAGTCGACACACACACACACACACACACACACACACACACACACACACACACACACACACACACACACACACACACACACACACACAGCTCCTATGGTGTGTGCTGGGTCACCCCATCAACTCAGTGATATTGACACATGCGATCGTGTCACAGCGTTATGTGTGAGTAAGGCCCTGGGTCAGTTCCAGTGGTTACATCTCTCTGACCACTTTGTTAGCTGTGAGTGTTAACCGCCATGTTAGAGGGATTCAGTTTCCACCCTCTGCGGTCAGGAACGTTAACACTTTGTTGGCCTAGTAGACAAACAACCCACAGCCTCTTTATGACCTTTGATGTCACCAGAAAACATTGACTGTGGTATTTCAGTTTGTCCCTCAGACATAGTTTGGAGCAAGGGCCCTGGCTCGGTGCTGTGCATGCTGACAGAGGCTGTAGCCCTCTGTATGAATCAAATGGAAGTCCACACAGGTGAATGCCAGTAGAATGAGACCGGATTGTACACACAGCAGGGTTGGGGTCAATTCGAATTGAAGGCAGGCAACTCAGGAAGTAAAATGAAATTTCAATTCCAATTCAATGATTTAAAAAAAAGGACATCTATTTTCAATGACTTCTCAATAAACTGAAAAGGATAACCCTGACATCAGTGGTGTAAAGTACTTAAGTAAAAATACTATTTATATTTTTGACAACTTTTACTTTTACTTCACTACAGTCCTAAAAACATTATGTACTTTTTACTCCATACATTTATCCTGACACCCAAAAGTACTTATTACATATTGAATGCTTAACAGGACAGGAAAATGGTCCAATTCACGCATGAAGAGAACCTCCCTGGTCCTCCCTACGGCCTCTGATCTGGTGGACTCACTAAACACACATGCTTCGTTATTAAAGGATGTCTGTGTTGGAGTGTGCCGCTGGCTATCCATAAATAAAACATTTAAAAAATGGTGCCGTCTAGTTTGCTTAAAGGAAAACTCCACCCAAAAATGATTTTTAGTATTTGTGTGTAAAAATAAGAAAACAAAATAATAACGTGCCTTTTGGTTTGCTTAAAATAAGCTATCTTAAATGATGTATACCTTTACTTTTGATACTTAAGTATATTTTTGTAATTACATGTACTTTTGATACTTAAAACCAAATAATTTTTTACTTTTACTCAAGTATGACAGTTGGTTACCTTTTCCACTACTGCCTGACACACAGCCCTCTGCTCTGCTTCTCTTTCACTGTGAAAAGTGCAAAGCTGACCTAGAAATCTTTCCTAAGAAATAGTTCTGTGGCTGCTTACCACTACTGTACCTCACTTTGGCTTGATCCCTACATAACAGGCAGTGTTTTAGGACGTTTTCAGCCCGGTCACTGGTACGAAAGTTACTATAATAGAAATCACCTTATTTAGCACTGTGTGTGTGTGTGTGTGTGTGTGTGTGTGTGTGTGTGTGTGTGTGTGTGTGTGTTGCTTGCTCAGTTTGTCAGTCTCACCAGTGGGGGAGCAGACTGACTGGCAGATTTCCTGTGTCAATGACTAACCTCTTCACCTCTCAACACAGCAGGATGGGGGTGGGATCAATATGGCTGCCAATTGCCCACAGACTTTAAAGAGGGGCTGAACTGACTGATTTAGCCTCAGTTTCAAGCCTCCACATTAGGAAATGTGACTAAGAACGAGATTTGGGTGTTGCATGCATGCTTTGATGTGGGTGTCTCTTGTATGTGTTCGCACGTGGGAAGCGTTTGTACCTTGACTCGTCCAAAACAGTACACAGTACACAGTTACTCAGCCTTCAGTCTAACCAGTTCTAATGTCTGGAAGTAGCCTAGAAATTCTGTGTGACCGTGGCAAAGTTGGTTTGACTTTAGATAGCCTTTCTGTGGGGCTGGTTAGGGGCCGCCAATAAATCACTTAATGTAGAGACAATATTTATTTATGTTGCACACCTTTTAGTTTAGTTTGTGCTTTCAATGTTTGTATATGAATTTCTACAATTTATAGTTGGTTTGAGGGTTTGAGCATTTGAGGGTTTTAAGTCATTAATTTGGACATTTTAAAATATTGTCCCATGCACATTGTGTAATTTACTGATGGTCCCTAACTGGCCCCATAGGGATGTTCAAAGTGAACCCAAATGTACCATGGTCAGGGTGCGTTCCGCACCCAAAGGTATTACGATCGAGTCTGGTGCAGCTGCGCTCTGAATTGATGATTACTTCAGTGCTGCCAGCTGTGGGCATGTGGGCACGATTTAAATAAAAATAAATCCAACCCAAGGACAACTAGATTCCTTACATCTCGCAAATCTCCGTTTTGGACGATACTGACTTTATTAACAAAATGACCCTATTTACACTTTGTACTCAATTTTGACTAGAGTAAATGTTTCTGGCTCGATGCCGTAGTTGATTTTTCACTTCAGTCCCTCTTCAATTATCCCTGCCAATAGATCATACAAATGGTGAGGAACGTTTTTCCGGGCAGAATCCCAACTTTAGATGCACACATTTAAGTTGATGATCGCGTAGCCTAATTAAAAACTGCAAAAACCCAAAACGTGCGCCCAGGGGCGGCCCCAGGCCCGAGTTAGGGAAACCCTTACCTAATTCATGTATCAATGTCAGTAGAAAACTTGAATTTAGTCCCGTGTAGCTCAGATGGTAGAGCATGGCGGTTGCAACGCCAGGGTTGTGGGTTTGATTCTCATGGGGGACCAGTATGAAAAAAGTATGCGTTAACTAACTGTAAGTCGCAAGAGCGTCTACTAAAATATAAAAGTTTACATGTTTGCAGATCTAAAGTTAAGATTCGGCCCTCCAGGGTCACATACTACAGAGTATGTAGACTGTTCATCTTTTATGTCTTGATCAGTCAGTTGTGTCATGGTCTTTGCCAACTGAAATATAACTACAACTGAAATGAAACTACAACTGAAATGAAACTACAACTGAAATGAAACTACAACTGAAATGTAACTACAACTGAAATGAAACTACAACTGAAATGAAACTACAAGTGAAATGTAACTACAACTGAAATGAAACTACAACTGAAATGAAACTACAACTGAAATGAAACTACAACTGAAATGTAACTACAACTGAAATGAAACTACAACTGAAATGAAACTACATTGATCTGACAATTTGTAGGCTGAAATGGAATAAAGACAAACCCAATTTCAATCAGGAAAAGACAAAACCTGATTTGCCATAGAACAAGGCTCTTTATCTGGTGGCCTATCCGGAAAAGACAACACCTGATTTACCAGAGAACAAGGCTCTTTAACTGGTGGCCTATCCGGAAAAGACAACACCTGATTTACCATAGAACAAGGCTCTTTATCTGGTGGCCTATCCAGAAAAGACAACACCTGATTTACCATAGAACAAGGCTCTTTATCTGGTGGCCTATCAGGAAAAGACAACACCTGATTTACCAGAGAACAAGGCTCTTTAACTGGCGGCCTATCGGCCAGATTTGGCCCCTCTGGAACCATTTTGATGTGGCCCGCCAGGGTTGTCTTAAAAAACATGCCATAGAAGCTAAAACTTCTCTTTCCTGCTCCACTTTTACTTCTCTGTAAAAGTTGTGAATACATCTGGCTCATTTTGTTTAGACATATTTATACACAGTGTTGAAATCACAGACACGTTTATTACGCAGGAAGAGATAGATGTCTGGACAATTTCTTGTCTCGACATATTTAGATTGAATGAAATGTGTCATTCAAGGGGGAATCCTGAACTTTTAACCAGGAATTTAAAGGTCAGAGAATTCACTGTTCTAGACCATAATCATCAGACAGCAGCTCTGACTAAGATCAATCAATGTGTGATCATGAGTGTGGAGTTAAGATATTGGGTCACCAAGCTTGTGTTGCCCCTTTCAAAACATTCATGGAGAGTTTGCTCCACGAACTGTTATAGTATTTCTTAATGTCATAGTTTCTGATCACAGGACTGCATTGGACCATACCCAAAGGATTACATCGAGGTTAGAATAAGGCTGTAACGTAACAAAATGTGGAAAAAGGGAAGGGGTCTGAATACTTTCTGAATGCACTGTACATATCCCAATATAATATACTGATACAGATACTAATAAAGATGTCTGATATACTAATACTGCTGATACAGGTAGTTATAAAGGTGTCTGATATACTAATACTGCTGAGACAGGTAGTTATAAAGGTGTCTGATATACTAATACTGCTGATACAGGTCGTAATAAAGGTGTCTGATATACTAATACTGCTGATACAGGTAGTTATAAAGGTGTCTGATATACTAATACTGCTGAGACAGGTAGTTATAAAGGTGTCTGATATACTAATACTACTAATACAGGTAGTAATAAAGATGTCTGATATACTAATACTGCTGATACAGGTAGTTATAAAGGTGTCTGATCTGGTAATACTGCTGATACAGATAGTAATAAAGGTGTCTGATATACTAATACTGCTGATACAGGTAGTAATAAAGGTGTCTGATATACGAATACTGTTGATACAGATACTAATAAAGGTGTCTGATATACTAATACTGCTGATACAGATAATAATAAAGATGTATGTATGAAAGACATGAAACGTTGATGGTTAACCCATCAGTCAGATACTGGTTGTGACATAATTTCAACCTGTTTTTTCCAGTTTTGCCTGCAGCGAAGTGCGAAGTAT
Source organism: Thymallus thymallus (assembly GCA_023634145.1). Classification (NCBI taxonomy): domain Eukaryota; kingdom Metazoa; phylum Chordata; class Actinopteri; order Salmoniformes; family Salmonidae; genus Thymallus; species Thymallus thymallus. The sequence continues at coordinate 5,341,512 of CM042398.1, read as the reverse complement.
TAGGCTTTTACATAATAAATTGCTTATAAACAAAGTTTATTGGTGTCATGACCTCTGGGGCTATCTAATTCAGATATGCTAGGCCGGAGTAAAGCTGTGCCACATGGGCTGCAGTGGGCAACTCTCCATGGATTACAGACGGATCATCCTTTCTGCAGCAGATGTATTGAAGATGGCTCAAGGGACTGACTGACACTGAACTGGTCAAAGCATGAATCAATCTAACAGTACTGTTGTATCTTCCACTGTACCTAGTTTCTGTCTTAATTTACAGTAAACTTTGCATATGTCGGCTAAATCAGAAATTACCTTTAATCTTCAACCACTCTATAATCCGCATTAAATCAATCCCTTAAACTTTCAGACTTTAGCTTTTTCTAATCTGATTGTATAGCTGCAGATCTTTTGATCTCTGTAGAGAAAATGATGACAGACGTCAATGATTTGTAGCTATTACAAATAAAGGAGAGCTGTGCCTGTTTCCCACCTATGTGAATGTTTTATTTTGTCTGCACCTTGACTCTGTTTGAGCCCTGTCTTCTCATATTGACTGATACTGACCCAGATGAGGCATCAGGGAGAAGTGCAAAAGGAAAGTGATTCAGCATAACCCTAAGGATCCCTCTTTAGAGATCTTACCCATGTCACTCAACAACCAAATTAGAATGTCTGATCCTACGCTCCAGTTAAGATCTTAAATCAGACCAGATACACTTGGTATAAATAACAACATGTGACAGATATGAAATCTGGGCTAAAATTTCACTTACTTACAGTGCCTTCAGAAAGTATTCACATCCCTTGACTTTTTCCACATTTTTTTGTGTTATAGCCTGAATTTAAAATGTATTAAATTGAGATGTTTTTGTCTCTGGCCTACACACAATACCCCATAATGCCCAATACCCCAGACATTGAATATCCCTTTGAGCATGGTGAAGTTATTAATTACACTTTGGATGCTGTATCAATACACCCCGTCACTTCAAAGATACTGGCGTCCTTCCTGACTCTGTTTCTGAAGAGGAACGAAACTGCTCAGGGATTTCCACAATTTGGCCAATGGTGACTTTAATGCAGTTGCATGGCTGTGATAGGAGAAGACTGAGGATGGATCAACAACATTGTAGTTACTCCACAATACTAACCTAATTGGCAGAGTGAAAAGAAGGAAGTCTGTACAGAATAAAAAATATTCCAAAACATGCCTCTGTTTGCAGGCACTAAAGTAATAAATGTCAATTTTTGGTCCTGATTATAAAGTGTTGTGTTTCGCCAAATCCAGTACAACACATTTTTTACCTTTATTTTACTAGGCAAGTCAGTTAAAAACAAATTCTTATTTACAATGACGGGTTAACTGCCTTGTTCAGGGGCAGAACGACAGACTCGGGGATTCGATCCTACAACCTTCCAGTTACGGGCCAAACACTCTAACCACTAGGCTACCCGCCGCCCCGTTTATTACAGATGTGATGCAGCCTGGATTCAAACCAGTCTGCAGTGACACCTCTTGCATTGAGATGCAGTGCCTTAGACCGCTGCGCCACTCTGGAGTCAATAACCTTCAACACAAGGCCAAATCTACACTGGAGTTGCTTACCAAGAAGACAGTGAATGTTCCTGAGTGGTCGAGTTACAGTTTTGACTTAAATCTACTTGAACATCTAAGACCTGAAAATGGTTGTCTAGCAATGATCAACAACCAAGGTGACAGAGCTTGAAGAATTTTGAAAATAATAATGGGCAAATGTTGCACAATCCAGGGGTGGAAATCTCTTAGAGAAATCCCATAAAGACTCACAGCTGTAATCACTGCCAAAGGTGCTTCTACAGTACAAAGTATTGACTAAGGGGATATTTATGTATTTAAGTTTCAATAAATTAGCAAAAGTTTCTAAAAACATGTTTTCACTTTGTCATTATGGGGTGAGAGAAAAACATAGACATTTAATTAATTTTGAATTCAGGCTGTCACACAACAAAATGTGGAATAAGTCAATGGTATGAATACTTCCTGAAGGCACTGTAGACTCCCAGCAAATTCCCAGAATGGAATAAATGACACTAAGCAGACGATCTTATCGTAAGCGTAACATTACAGGGAGTTCATGCATGTTTTGTATGTGGTCCTTGTGGGAATCGAACCTTCCACCTTTCAGAATGATACAGTGAATCAGATATAGTTGAAAGTAGGCCAACCTACCACCGCAGCACCAGACCTGCAGGCAGCAGCTATTTTCTCTCTCTACAGATGAAAGATGACACTTCTGTAAGGGAGCCACTTGATGGCCCTGCTGGTGACCAAGTTACAACTCATACATGATACACTGTGTTGTGAACGTATTGCTCTGTTGCCCTCAGCTATGTTTAGACTGTCTCGGTCCATGATTGCTGTGTTCTAGTGTACTATAAAATAGATGGCTCTCCTGTTCTTAACACTTTGCCCGGTCATGTTCCAGGTTAGAACTACCTTTCTAGGGGTTCTGATGCTTCTAGCCTTGATTAGCATTTTTTGATAACATATCTACAAAATGTCACTTCTTAATGTGTATAGTATTGCTTGCTAGGTGTTGTCCAATGACTTCTGTAACCACTCCCTCTTCAAATCAGGTTTGATTGGAAAAAGCTGTTCAAAAGAGGACATTGTATTATCATATCTTTGTACTCCCTGGCGAAGGCCATGCAGTCAAAACGCGTCAGGGTTTTTAAACTTTGCTTTCATTGAACATGCCAACATGCCATAAAAATAAAGGCATTTTAATTAATTATATGGAGAGAGCCTTGGTCCTCCATTCTTTTTACACTGTGTAGTGTCTTCTTCATGGTGACCTCCAGTGTGTGTGTGTGTGTGTCATGCTGCTGAAAGTTGGGGACTGAAATTTTGACTGATAAGGACCCGCTCAACATCGCCGTGTGCTGACGGTGTCCTCAGCTGTCATCTTCGAGGGTGATCGAGTTGCCGTTCACCTTTGAGTTACATTCACCCTGCAGAAATGCTAAGCCACTTAGTAGCGTTGCAAAGAGATTCAAGCTAACTCAGATTCACCAACTGTTTTCTGGCCTCTATACAGTACCAGAACCAATGGAACACAGAGGTCAGGTCCCAGAGGGCGGAGCTGGCTGTGACGACTTCATTATAATCAGATCACACAACCAGTCAATAACAACAAGTTGCCAACCGGAACTGGTTGGAATCTGGTTCCAATTACGTCATTTAAGCCTTTTCTGCTGGGGTTCAGATAGCTAGGGGAACACAGCAGCAAGAAATATCTGTAGTTAGGCCAACTTTCTGGGACTTGACCCATTGGACTCCTCCATGCCAGAGAGAGAGATGGAGAGAGGATGGAGAGAGGATGGAGAGAGGATGGAGAGAGTCTAGTGTGGTTTCAGTGGGGGATTAAAGGAATACGCTAAAAGAGGGCTCTAATGGAGGGCAGACATCTTGGCATGTGTCAATATCACTGAGTTGATGGGGTGACCCAGCACATACCATTGGAGCTCTGTGTATATGTGTGTGTGTGTGTTTGTGTGTTTGTGCCAGAGAGACAGAGATGGGGAGGGAGAAAGCTATTTACAGAAGCGTTCACATTTTGATATTGGATATAGGAAAGAGGTCTGAAATACAATGACACACACACACACACACATGCCTGCCAACAGTCACATTGGCCCCATCTTTGCCAACTGAGGGTGTAATGACTCTGGGGAGGAAAATAAGAATCTAATGGCAGCTACAGTGTGTTGGACACATCAGGCTGTTTCCATTCACAGGGCTTGCTGAAATACTGGTTACAGCAACACCAGCAGAAAATAGCATTCAGTCCAGTGTGAGAACGTGTTTTTACCTGAAACACTCCTGAAAGAGGCATTCTACAGACCTGAAACCCTCCTGAAAGAGGCATTCTACAGACCTGAAACACTCCTGAAAGAGGCATTCTACAGACCTGAAACACTCCTGAAAGAGGCATTCTACAGACCCGAAACAGTTTTGAAAGAGGCATTCTACAGACTTGAAACACTCCTGAAAGAGGCATTCTACAGACCTGAAACACTCCTGAAAGAGGCATTCTACAGACCTGAAACACTCCTGAAAGAGGCATTCTACAGACCTGAAACACTCCTGAAAGAGGCATTCTACAGACCTGAAACACTCCTTAAAGAGGCATTCTACAGACCTGAAACACTCCTTAAAGAGGCATTCTGCAGACCTGAAACACTCCTGAAGAGGCATTCTACAGACCTGAAACACTCCTTAAAGAGGCATTCAACAGACCTGAAACACTCCTTAAAGAGGCATTCTGCAGACCTGAAACACTCCTGAAAGAGGCATTCTGCAGACCTGAAACACTCCTGAAAGAGGCATTCTACAGACCTGAAACACTCCTGAAAGAGGCATTCTACAAACCTGAAACACTCCTTAAAGAGGCATTCTGCAGACCTGAAACACTCCTTAAAGAGGCATTCTGCAGACCTAAAACACTCCTCAAATGAGCATTCCACAGGCAGTTTAAATAATAACAAAGTGTTCATAACATCCTGTGAATTTCAATTGAACTGCCATGTTTGTCAACAATAGACAAGTTGCTCGTCATACCATGTTGTGCACATGTTCAGATTGTTCATTATGAAAGAACATTTTATATTTCCACTGCCCTCAACGTGTGGAGCGTCACACAACCCCCCTGAGGTCAAACTTCCCTCTACACCTGAAAGTGTCACAAAGACACCAGGCCACCTGGGTTTATCACGGTCCTGGCAACTGCTGACATCAGCACCACTTTGGAATGTTCCAGAGGCAAAAATGGAGAGAGAGATAGAAGGAGAAAGCGAGAAAGGGGGGGGGGGGGGTGTAGAGAAGGCAGGTTGACGTTTATTAGGAGGAATCTTGTCCTGGAAGCAGAGCTGAGTGGTTTCCACTAGATGGGCCAGCCGCAAATTCAATATCGGCTATATCGTTAAAAAAAACATAAAAAAACAAAATGTGATTTTTGGTTAGGCATAAGGTTAGCAGTGTGGTTAAGGTTAGGGTTATGTTTTAAATCCTTTTCTGCCTGCCATAATGGTCACTGTTGGTCAGTCTCTCTGGGGGTGGACACTGACCACATTCCTTTCTGCCTGCTATAATGGTTACTGTTGGTCAGTCTCTCCAGAGGTGACCACTGACCACATCCCTCAGTAGCTGAGTGGTTGATAGCCTTGTAAGGCCTCTTTTAATTGGATGCTCAGGTTAAGGACTTTTATATCATTAAACAAGAAATAAACAGCTTCTGCTATTGGGTAAAATGGGTAGCAACGCAACACTGGATAGTAGCTGTAAAGAAACAGTAATAATACTTGACTTGAAGCCAACCATAACCAGTATAGGTCAACTGCTAAGCCTAAGGTTAATAGACTCCCTGTAATGTATGCTCTTTTGAAGCCAACTGCTTCCACCATGAAAACATTCATTGCTACATCCATTTAATGATCTGTACCCATTGATTCTTGAAGAATTTAACATAAATGCCCCATAAGCTTAGTTCCACTGTCGTACCCCATCAGAACCCTACATATAAGCTTGTTTTGCTCCAATATTTGTAAACAAAGTCAACACATTATAGCCTTAAAACATAGTAAAACATATAATGTGTATATCATGAATGGTCAGTCATTGCATCAATAGCTCTGTCTATGGATTTGAGGGTGGTTATATTTATCCAGCCCCATCCCTCAGCTTTTTACCAAAACAGGGGTGGGGAAAACGCTTTGTTATTGTTTCATCTGCTGATTAACCCTTTAAAAAAGGAGAAACATTTTCACTGCCTCATGAGCAGCAGACAGAGAGGGGACATGAAACAGTCACAGGAGCACCAGACCATGTGAGTAACAGTCTCAGGAGCACCAGACCATGTGAGTAACAATCACAGGAGCACCAGACCATGTGAGTAACAATCACAGGAGCACCAGACCATGTGAGTAACAGTCTCAGGAGCACCAGACCATGTGAGTAACAGTCACAGGAGCACCAGACCATGTGAGTAACAATCACAGGAGCACCAGACCATGTGAGTAACAATCACAGGAGCACCAGACCATGTGAGTAACAATCACAGGAGCACCAGACCATGTGAGTAACAGTCACAAGAGCACCAGACCATGTGAGTAACAGTCACAGGAGCACCAGACCATGTGAGTAACAGTCACAGGAGCACCAGACCATGTGAGTAACAATCACAGGAGCACCAGACCATGTGAGTAACAATCACAGGAGCACCAGACCATGTGAGTAACAGTCACAAGAGCACCAGACCATGTGAGTAACAGTCACAGGAGCACCAGACCATGTGAGTAACAGTCACAGGAGCACCAGACCATGTGAGTAACAGTCACAGGAGCACCAGACCATGTGAGTAACAGTCACAGGAGCACCAGACCATGTGAGTAACAGTCACAGGGTCACCAGACCATGTGAGTAACAGTCACAAGAGCACCAGACCATGTGAGTAACAGTCACAGGAGCACTAGACCATGTGAGTAACCGTCACAGGAGCAGCAGACCATGTGAATAACAGTCACAGGAGCACTAGACCATGTGAGTAACAGTCATAGGAGCACCAGACCATGTGAATAACAGTCACAGGAGCACCAGACCATGTGAGTAACAGTCACAGGAGCACCAGACCATGTGAGTAACAGTCATAGGAGCACCAGACCATGTGAATAACAGTCACAGGAGCACCAGACCATGTGAGTAACAGTCACAGGAGCACCAGACCATGTGAGTATAGAGTTGATCCACCTCCCTCCGACTTTAGATTGAATTCAAACAGAACAAGATTAAAGGATCCAATCAAGTGGTGACATTGATTGAGCCCAAACCCTGGCAGAGAGGGAAAGGGATACTGGAACCCTAATCATTCCCTAGTGTTGTGTTGTGTCAGATGAACAGAAATCCCCTCGCCCAGGCAGATGGTTGATATTACCTCGTCCTTTTTTCATACATACAATTATCCCTCCTCTCTCCCGTCAATGTGAAATGTGAAGGTGGCCTAATGCCTGGGTCGCAGCCTGGTGATTAGTACCACATTCCCACGGTGACAGGCTGCTCAGCGCAAGGAGACAGTTGGTATGGGTGTGGAGAGGCTCCTCAGGGGCAGAGTGCTGGTTAGTGATTATATGATATTACTCCGCAACCCTAATAACCAGGTCATCATTGTAATCTATAGTGAGGGTAAAAAACATTATGCTATGTCCATGACATAGACTAACCAGGTGAATCCAGGTGAAAGACACAATCCATTATTGATGTCAGTTGTTAAATCCACTTCAATCAGTGTAGATGAAGGGGAAGAGACAGGTTAAAGAAGGATTTTTAAGACTTGAGACAATTGTGAAATTCAGAGGGTGAATGGGCAAGACAAAATATTTATATTCTTAATAGTTTGTACACTCAGTGTATGTTTTCAAATGCTTTCAATAACTCATAAAGTTAAAATATGGAAATAATAGAAAACCCTCATCTAGCTAGTATGGAAAAATTAATTCCATCATGGATGTCATAATGAACACAGTGTGATCTAACAGTGAATTAATTCCATCATGGATGTCATAATGAACACTGTGTGATCTAACAGTGAATTAATTCCATCATGGATGTCATAATGAACACTGTGTGATATAACAGTGAATTAATTCCATCATGGATGTCATAATGAACACTGTGTGATCTAACAGTGAATTAATTCCATCATGGATGTCATAATGAACACTGTGTGATCTAACAGTGAACTAATTCCATCATGGATGTCATAATGAACACTGTGTGATCTAACAGTGAATTAATTCCATCATGGATGTCATAATGAACACTGTGTGATCTAACAGTGAATTAATTCCATCATGGATGTCATAATGAACACTGTGTGATCTAACAGTGAATTAATTCCATCATGGATGTCATAATGAACACTGTGTGATCTAACAGTGAACTAATTCCATCATGGATGTCATAATAAACACTGTGTGATCTAACAGTGAATTAATTCCATCATGGATGTCATAATGAACACTGTGTGATCTAACAGTGAATTAACTCCCTCTGGACACATTTCAATTTGTCCCTGTCCCCCTCCTTGAAGGCCCTCTTCTTCTCATTCAGCAGGACCTTCAGGTCGCTGGTGACCCAGGGTTTATTATTTGGAAAACAGCGTACCTTCCTGGTGGGTCCAGTGTTGTCTACACAAAAATTGATATAGTCCGTTATGTAAATCCATCAATGTCCTCCCCATGAGCCTCACAGAGCACATCCCAGTCTGTTGTTTCAAAGCAGTCCTGTAGGGCCTCAATTGCCTCCGGGGACCATCCCCTAATGGTCCCAGTGGTCGCTGGCTGCTGTTGGACCATAGGCCTGTAGAGTGGGGTGACGTGGACAAGGTTGTGATCCGATCTACCGAGGGGAGGGAGTGCAGTGGAGTTGTATGCATCCTTCACATTAGCATATAACAAGTCCAGAGTTTTATTATACCTGGTTGGTCACTTCACAAACTGTTTGAACGTGGGCAGCGTTGAAGAGAGAGATGCATGGTTAAAATCCCCCGAAATGGCAAAGAAGGCACTGGGATGCGTTGTCTGTAACCTCACGATAGCAGAGTGGATGACGTCACACGCTGTTTTTGCGTCAGCGTAGGGCGGGATGTAAACAATAACAGCAATGGTCGCCGTGAATTCCCTCGGCAAATAGTAGGGTCTCAGGCTAACGGTTAACAGCTCAATGTCCGGGCTACAAAACTGTTCCTTAACAGTAATATGGTTCGGATTACACCATCTGTTGTTAACTAATAAAGCCAGTCCCCCTCCCTTACTCTTACCGGAAGAAACGCTATCCCTGTCTGCTCTGATGGTCTGGAAACCACCGATAGTTACGTTCTCTATGGGGATGTTATCATTCAGCCATGTCTCTGTAAAGCACAATAGGCTAGCTTCCCAGTAGTCTCTTTGCCCACGGACCAGACCCTCAAGCTCATCCACCTTGTTATGTAGCAATCTCACGTTGCCCATAATGATATACGGTATAGCTGGCTTGTACTAGCTAGCTTGCCTTACAATTCCGACCTGCCCTGCATCCACGCCGTCGCCTTTTCAACTCGTCCGGAATATCAAACTTACACTTGCGTGTACATTCGGCGTGTACGTTCGGCGCTGAGAAAAATAAAAAGTGCCTCAGTGATAAAACAGGCGACCACACAGGGCGGCGCCATATCTCAATAGGACAGGCGCAGATGATCCATTATACATTAACATGGATAGGAACGTTTTCCAATCTAAAGGACAGGCGCAGATGATCCATTATATTGACCAGATATGCCATTGGCCACTCTAAGAATGACAAGAAATGTTTTCAGAAATGGAAGGCAGTCAGGCGGAGGCAAGATCAGGTGGGACCATTCTTGCCGATGATCGGCCAGATACCCTTGTAATAACAGGCACAACTTTGATTATCCCAGTTTTTCCTCTCGCTTGGCCTCTTCTTCTCTGGGACAGGTAACCGGAGAAGGCCAAGCCTCTATGTCAGGAAGTCCTTGGAGAAAATATAAGGGTTAGTGTTACAGCAGACAGGTCTCAGGTAAATGCTCTACTGATTTCTTGACGTTGACTACTATTGCCTTACAACACACACAAGGCATGCAGTCCGAGGACCTGTCCATTTAAAGAAGCTTTACGGGACATTAGCCTCTGGGGGAGCTCTTAAACCAAAAAGAGTTGCCTAAATGGAATGAAATATTGTCCAGATATTTCCTCATTGGACAGAAAGGGACACATCTCCCCACACCCATGAGCAAAAGCATATGTTTGCACATGACTCACAGTAACACATTAACACATTAACATGACTCACATTAACACATTAACATGACTCACATTAACACAGTAACACATTAACACAGTAATACATTAACACATGAACACATTAATACATTCACACATTAACATGACGCACATTAACATGATGCACATTAACACAGTAACACATTAACACATCAACACATTAACATGACGCACATTAACACAGTAACACATTAACACATTAACATGACTCACATTAACATGATGCACATTAACACAGTAACACATTAACACATCAACACATTAACATGACGCACATTAACACAGTAACACATTAACACATTAACATGACTCACATTAACATGATGCACATTAACACAGTAACACATTAACACATCAACACATTAACATTAACACATTAACACATTAACACATTAACACATTAACATGACTCACATTAACACATTAACACATCAACACATTAACATGACGCACATTAACACAGTAACACATTAACACATCAACACATTAACATGACGCACATTAACACAGTAACACATTAACACATCAACACATTAACATGACGCACATCAACACATTAACATGACACACATTAACACAGTAATACATTAACACATGAACACATTAATACATTCACACATTAGTCCCTCTCTCATTCAGGCATTGGTCTGGGAGACCTCTGTCACTGTCACATTTGGGAGAGATGACTTTCAAAGATAGGTAGCACATGCCTTCCTTTCCCAGAACTGAAGCCTGTATTATTTGTGTGAATTGTGTTGTTCAACCACTGGTAGGATCATCTTTAGTCTCCTGCACTACCAAGGATGCCCTTTAGTCGGGACGTAAGTTGAATTGAATTGAATGTAAATGTAAAGTATGGATGGGACAGTTCACGGTGTCCGTAGACAGTCATATGTTTATCGAAGTTGTGTCAGAGTCACTTCCTAATATGGACAGCCTAACTGTTTTCTGATCTGGTTTCTGATCAATCCCCGCTATACAACATGCCTTCAGAACAGTGAGAGTTTCTGGCACTGGTCCTGCAAGTGAATCATATGATTGGAAAGAGAGATCCTCCCATTCCTCCAATGGGGAACTTAATCCCACACAACCTGGCTGCCTCCATCACTGTGCAACTCAATAACCTTCCTGTTATATTACTTATACCTGCCTTTCATTCTCCTCTCCCACCTCAACTCAACAGTTATTTATACTTGCCTTCATTCTCCTCTCCCTCTGCATCCTCAGACCACATGAACATAAACTCTGGCAATCACTGTTGTCGTAACTTTGACTTAGACTAAATTGATGACATGCTATTTTATTTAATAATTAGTCAACGTTTAATCAATTACGTGATTTAATTAAACCATGCAACAATTAACTCATTAATAACCTGGGGCACCACGGAAGCATTAACTTATATAGAGCGGATGTCTCACGAATCCGCTCTCTTAAAGATCTGATGATCTTTTATACCAATAGCAGTCAATAATCAGTCAGTCTCATTCTGAACGCCGTAAGATCAAAATCTGCACGAACCCTGGCAGACATGTTGAATCAACAATACAAATTGTCTTAGTGATTTATTTACTAGCTAAAGAATCACACAGAATTACATAAATATCCATTCAATAGATCATACATTGATTACTCATCATATTATGGAGAGTCCCTAGTGGGCTACCCCGGTATGACAGCTGGTTACACAAAGGAAGGGAGGGGTGGAGTTTTGGAAGAGCGGGAAGATTGAAGGACAAAGGAAGGGGGTCTCTATATGACCTGGCTGAAGCTAGACTAACATCAATATCACTTCTTCAGTGCTCGAATGTTCAAAGTTCATAACAAGTTGCCATAATCGGCTCACACGATGTACTGACTGGTCTAATCGAAATTCACAATTTCCACTTGCCGATTGTCATCTCCAAGTTATAGTTCATGTAGCTTTCGTTAGATAGAGTTGTAGTTCAATTTAGCCCTTTTTAAACGCATGGACCAAAGTCCTAGAGTCATCGGGAACTTGATGTTAACTTTTGTCAATGGGCTTTTGTACTAGGGGGAGAAGGGCGTGTTTCATAGCTCTCAGTCAATGTATGCTCACTTGTGTGTGGCTACTGAATGATGTGAGTTTACTCATGAAATCCATTTTCTCATTCATAAAGCTTAGAAATTACATTTTCATCTTTTCACAAATACTGTAGTTTCATCTTTAAGCACATACATTGCACAACAATTACCTGTTTACTTGATAACCAGAATGGTTACACTTCCTAAGATATGGAGTATGTCATCCTGTGGCAAGGTCTAATGTTTTAGACAACAACTGATTTGACATAATATTCTTTAAATACCAATGGACACTTTAACCTGGAAAAGAAAGGAAAATATTGTCCATTGCCCCAAATATTGATGTTACCATACGTTTTTTGTGGTAACAAAGGGTCTCTCTCCAAACTCCATTTCAGTAGAGTAGAGAGAGAAGGTGTTTATAGAGGGTCATAAACCTGAAAAGGGAGAGAGAAAAGGGGGGAGACCCCCCTCCACCCAACAGGGCAAGTCTGACACTGTCCACCACAGGAAAGTGTAACTATTGAGTCTTATAACGTGTCATAAGATGTAGCAGCTCTTGAGTCTCATAACATGTCATAAAATGTAGCAGCTCTTGAGTCTCATAACGTGTCATAAAATGTAGCAGCTCTTGAGTCTTATAACCTGTCATAAGATGTAGCAGCTTTGAGTCTTATAACGTGTCATAAGATGTAGCAACTCTTGAGTCTTATAACGTGTCATAAGATGTAGCAACTCTTGAGTCTTATAACGTGTCATAAGATGTAGCAGCTCTTGAGTCTCATAACATGTCATAAAATGTAGCAGCTCTTGAGTCTCATAACGTGTCATAAAATGTAGCAGCTCTTGAGTCTTATAACCTGTCATAAGATGTAGCAGCTTTGAGTCTTATAACCTGTCATAAGATGTAGTTGTTCTTGAGTCTTATAACATGACATAAGATGTAGCAGCTCTTGAGTCTTATAACATGACATAAGATGTAGCAGCTCTTGAGTCTTATAACGTGTCATAAGATGTAGCAGCTATTGAGTCTTACAACGTGTCATAAGATGTAGCAGCTCTTGAGTCATAACGTGTCATAAGATGTAGCAGCTCTTGCAGTCGTGACTCTGTGAGAACAAAGTAGCACTAATATCTGACTTTTGTGTCTGGGGGTTTGTTGATATTAGGTAACCTTTCCTGCTGCTACGTCGAGAGTGACCCATATGCACACAAAGCCTTGCATCCAGACCCCAAACAGAACAAGAGAGAGAAAGAGGAAGGGAGTTAGAGGGAATTCAATTTATTTTTTATTTTTTTATTTAACCTTTATTTAACTAGGCAAGAAAGAGGGGGGCAAGAGAGAGAAAGGAAAAAGGGAGAGAGATTCCTTAACTTGAAGATGTTTATTTATGCTACTTTCTCTAAAGGGGCTCCTTTTCAGCTCCTTGTTGTTGGGTCACAAACAGGCACAGACTTGTATGGAGGCTGTTTCGATGAGTGCAGTAGAGTGTCTATTCACCCAGGGTCGCTGGGGACTATGGATGTTTCCATTAGGACAGCTGGGCTCTAAATGTAAACTGTATTTTTCCTCCAGGAGCAGAGAACACCCTGGGAATGACAGGGTCAGGAATTACAGAGAGTGATGCCTTCCACTGTTGCTACCCTCCAGCTCTCTCTGTATGCCCCACCATGGGAAACAAGAGGCATATGAGGGGCATGTGATGGCAGAACTTAGCCTGGTCCCAGACCTGTTTGGGCTGTATACCCAACACGTCCTATGGTCAGCGCACACAGATCTGGGCGACATAGGCAGACCTAGGTTGAAATAGGTATTGGTTTCCTTTCAAAAACTTTGAGCTGGTTCCATTGTGCTATAAAAGGGCCGCGATTCAATCCCATCGCCCCTTTTCGGCTATGCACCATTTAAGCAACATTACCACAGTCTCTGAGATCACATTCAAAGTAAACGTAGTCCGGATTGAATCCTTTCCAAGGTCAATCAAGTGCAGCTCAATGGTTTAAAAGAATACAGTCATGTAGTAACAGCACTGTAACAGCAGCAGCAGCAGAAGCAGCATGTGTAAGGTTTGGATTAGAAAACTCTGGAGGATACATGCTGTATTTTGTTGAAAATCTAGTAGAAAATTAACCCTAGTATGTCATGGAGGTGCCTTGTTTAACCCTAGTATGTCATGGAGGTGCCTTGTTTAACCCTAGTATGTCATGGAGGTGCCTTGTTTAACCCTAGTATGTCATGGAGGTGCCTTGTTTAACCCTAGTATGTCATGGAGGTGCCTTGTTTAACCCTAGTATGTCATGGAGGTGCCTTGTTTAACCCTAGTATTCCTGGTTCGTGCTGTCATCCTGGCCTTAAACATCCTGGTTGTTTCAGTGAGTAGGCTGGTACTCTATTTGCACAACCCACGGCCTGCAGCCTGTTAGATCAATAGGAACGGGACAGTATGGCCGCAGGACACGAACGGAAACACATTATGCAATCATGCAAAGGGATGCGAGGAGGAGGGTGTTTCCAAAAATCATTTTCTACTATTGCGTCATTAAAACAAAACTTAAAGCAACAAAAATTGCAAAAGAATAATTCATGGTCAGAATGTCCACATTTCCATCAACAACTGAAGGAGAATGTTTTTGCTTGATGACATAATACCATACAGTATTATTCAATACCTCCATTGATATCAACTGTGAAGCAAATGATCTCAACCTAACAGGGACGCGCTCTAATTATGTAGATTGTATTGGAAGGTATTTTTTATTTTTGTAGATTTTATTGGCATATATATTGGCATATATAGCCTCACAACACCAAATATATTTTTTTTATATTTTTACATCACATAAGTGTTTGGTGTGATTAAAAGATGTTACAAAGAGAAAAAGTTGAAGTATGTTTTATTTTATTGTACGTGCACTGTGGTGGACATTAGAGCAGATGTAACAGTACGTAAAAAGCATAGTTAACGCATCCTGATGTCCATTACTGTAACGATGACGCGTCGAGAAGCAGGTGGTGACGAACCATGAACCATGGACCAATACAAAACAAGCGTCGCGTCTGGCCATGAAACACATAATCAATACTGCCTGGGGAATGAACTGAAGGGAGTTCCAGATAGAGGGGTGGTAATGAGTGTAGTAATGGAGTTCAGGTGTGCCTCATAATGATGCGCAGGTGCGCGAAATGATGGTTGCCAGGTGTGCATAATGATGGTTGCCAGGACCGGTGGTCAGTAAACCACAGACGTCAGAGCTGGATTAGATTTGACAACTACAGAGGACATTCATGATCCCACTGCTCTGAAAACTCACCAAACGATTCCTGAGAAACGTACCTACTATAAATTATTTGAATTTCAAACTCAGAAAAATTATATAAACAAAATGACACACGCTTACCATCAAATGTGCTAATTGGGATGGTAGACATTTTGAAGAACGAGAAAGAAAAGATGCTCAAGGTGACACTCCCACACGTGTGATGTCATTAAAATGTCCATAATGTCCTCTCAAAGGGATAACAGGACCTAACACAGTGACATGTATGACCTTTGTTGTAAATGTTTCTTGCTAGAATAAAGACACCATGTGTGTTAAAAAGGTAGATTTTGTTGCATTCATTGCCACAGTTGTAAACTGTACAGCACAAGTCACAAATAAATCGAAGAAACTGGACATTATTGTGGCTGTGGCAGAAACGTTTTTGGGACTGAAGGATTTTACTTCTGTAAAATACAAGGAGTACTGGCGACGGAAGATCCGCACTCTCAGGTTTCCCTTGAGCCCGTGTAGGGATCAGATATGTTTTTTTAAAAATTGTTAAACAGAAAAGTTATTTGAGTAGTTTATTTATTTGGGGGGTTTGTTGCAATGTAATGTGGCGAGCTCGGCCAGAAGAAGATGGCAAGAGACAGAGATTAATTTACCAGAGAGTTCCTGTGCCCCATACACCTTACGACTCCAGGAACGTCACATTTTATTCACACTCATTCAACTATTAACAATGAACACATACTCCGGCCATGCAAGGCTCGTTCACGGTATGCATTTTAACATTCCCCATAACCTGAACTAAGACAACTTAAGGAAACATAAACACATAACATTAGCTTAACTACTAAAACATAAAGACATAACACAACCATTTTAAAACCAAAACATGAGCTACCCACAATCCCTAGCACTCTTCAGCTACTATGCTGGCCAGATCGCTACAGTAATATTTTGTATTATGGTGGATTAAGTTAGTATCACTATTACATATGGATTTATTTATTTACATTAAAAAAAACATTTGGTTGTTTCAAACCGTCCTATTGGTGGCGGCAATACACCTTTTGGGTGTAGTCCGCCTTAAAATCCAAAGAAGATGTATGGCCTTAGAGATACAGACCAGTAACTAATGTCCATTACAGAGGACACAAATTAATTACTGGGTCTTAGGAGGATAGTCTAGATGTAGACAACAGAAAGTGAGCAGCGGGACCGGGGATCGAACCGCTGCCTCCAGGGGTAATGTGCACTACCACTAGACCAGCCCCTGGTAAAACCTATAGGCATCATGAGGGCACTGTTTTTGGAAGGGCTATACAGATTCTCTGACGTGCAAACCGTCTAGCCTAAATCTAAAACTGACCCCAATTTTACCCTAACCAAACCCTTAACCTCTAACCATAATCGTAACCTAATTTTAACCAATTCTGAAACTGAATCTCGGTTTGCACGTCAGAAAAGTCTGTATAGCCCTTTCCCACTATTCATTCAGCAGTGGTGAGGAGGTGCAGCTGTTCCGCTCGTTAACACGACCCTCCTCCAGTCCTCCTTCTCGACATAATACTCAATGAGACTATATTACATTTCACCTTCTTGGACCGTCTCGATTCTAAAATCGTCTGGAAAATGATCCAAATTGCCTCGTAAACAACACACGTTTGGAACATGCTGTATATACCCTGACGCTAGTGTCTCGTTTCTACCAGCTACCACCCTCTACTCTCTTTCATCCCTCCGTTATCAAGGTCTGGTGACCATTGCACATCCTTAATTGGACCAATTATATTATTCTTGGCTCTAACGCTCCAGCTCTCTCTCCCCCACCCTGCCTCCTCTTTGGCTGGTTGTCACTGGTTGTTGTCTCATGTCAAAAAAATAACGCGTAATTCTCCGGGAGGGTTTCGAGTATCATCCGTTGCCGTGCAGAGTTTCTCATGTTAAACAGTGCAGTTTCCCATGTTAAACAGTGCAGAGTTTCCCATGTTAAAACAGTGCCCAACGCTGCCGTTCACACACTCAACTGTGGTTGGTGTCGTGGTGTTTATGTCATGTGAAGGCTAATCAAGGCAGCAATACAATTGGAATAACACAACTGGACTCGTTTTAAGAAGACAGCAAGAGCCCAAATACCAGAGTTGATTTGATTGACATTACACTCTCTCCAGCAAGTCAGATATTTTCTTAAGATGTCTCCATACCCTTTTAACAACATTGTGGTTAGCTTTTACTGTGCCAAGCTATCTAGATATTTTAGTCTGTCAGTGTGCTGAAATATACTGTCATCACATCTCTGGAAGGACTATTATTTCAATAGTCCAAATTTTTATTATCTGCTGAAGAAGTGATCCTGCCTACTCAGATGGCTATCATCAATTTGTTTGTCTACAAACACAGCACCTGACACACACATATGCACAAACAAACACACACACACATAAACAAACACACTCATGCAAGCAAGCATGCACGCACCTAGACACACACATGCGCACACACACCCGCACAAACCCACCCACACACACATCCCCCCGCCCCACCAACACACACCCACAAGCCCACACACCCACCCCCCTCTGATTGTAGCCTGCAGTAAACAGACAGGGGCCAGATGTCCTTCGTTGGCATGGTGATTTGTAATGGAGGGCTGACACCAAGGCATAATTACTTACTGTGTCTTCTCTCCAGGCTCAGCTATCAAATCCACTAATCTATCCGGGCTATCACTTTCCTTCACGTCCACATTAAAACAGGGATTGTTTCTTTCAACCTTTGCAAATTAAGCCCAGAGCCTCTGTATTGAATGAAATAGCCTGTTTATATATATATATACAGCGGGTGAAATAAGTATTGAACACGTCACCATTTTTCTCAGTAAATATATTTCCAAAGGTGCTATTGACATGACATTTTCACCAGATGTTGGTAACAACCCAAGTAATCCACACATACAAAGAATCCAAAACAAATAAGTTCAGAAATTAAGTTATGTGTAATAATGTGAAATGACACAGATAAAAAGTATTGAACACATGAAGAAAGGGAGGTGCAAAAAGGCATGGAAAGCCAAGAAAACAGCTGAAAACTATCAGTAATTAAAAAGCAATCCAGCCCCCTGTCAGTGCAAATTAATATCAGCTGGTTCAGTCCCAACTGATGGCCTACAAAAAGGTCTCATTGCCAAGGTGTCACACAAGACACATCTCATGATGGGTAAAAGCAAAGAGCTGTCTCAAGACCTTCGCAACCTAATTGTTGCAAAACATAATGATGGCATTGGTTATAGGCGCATTTCTAAGCTTCTGAATGTTCCAGTGATCACTGTTGGGGCCATAATATGGAAGTGGAAAGACAATCATTTCACCATAAATTTGCCTCGACCAGGTGCTCCTCGCAAGACTTCTGACAGAGGAGTGAAAAGAATAATCAGAAGAGTTGTCCAAGAGCCAAGGACCACTTGTGGAGAGCTTCAAAAAGACCTGCAATTAGCAGGTACTGTTGTCTCAAAGCATGTTGAAGCTCATTTAAAGTTTGCTGCACAACATTTGGAAAAGCCAGTGAAATACTGGGAGAATATAGTGTGGTCAGATGAGAGCAAAATTGAACTGTTTGGATGTCATAATACACACCATGTTTGGAGGAGAAATGGCACTGCACATCACCCTAAAAACACCATACCAACAGTGAAGTTTGGAGGTGGGAACATCATGGTGTGGGGCTGCTTTTCAGCAAATGGTACTGGCAAACTTCACATAATTGAAGGAAGGATGAATGTGCAAATTTACCGAGAAATTCTTGACAAAAATCTGCTGCCATCTACCAGGATGATGAAGATGAAACGAGGGTGGACATTTCAGCAAGACAATGATCCCAAACACACAGCCAAGGAAACTCTCAATTGGTTTCAAAGAAAGAAAATAAAGCTGCTAGAATGGCCCAGCCAATCACCTGACTTAAATCCCATTGAAAATCTATGGAAAGAACTGAAGATCAAGATTCATAGAAGAGGCCCACGGAACCTTCAAGATCTGAAGACTGTTTGTGTGGAAGAATGGGCTAAAATCACACCAGAGCAATGCATGCGACTAGTTTCTCCATACAGGAGGCATCTTGAAGCAGTCATTACCAACAAAGGCTTTTGTACAAAGTATTAAATAAATATCAGTAAGTGTGTTCAATACTTTTTCCCTGTGTCATTTCACATTATTACACATAACTTAATTTCTGAACTTATTTGTTTTGGTTTCTTTGTATATATGGATTACTTGGGTTGTTACCAACATCTGGTGAAAATGTCATGTCAATAGCACCTTTGGAAATATATTTACAGAGAAAAATGGTGACGTGTTCAATACTTATTTCACCCGCTGTATGTATGTATGTATGTATGTATGTATGTATGTATGTGTGTGTATATATATATATATGTATGTATATTTATTTATTTATTTATTTTTTATTTCACCTTTATTTAACCAGGTAGGTCAGTTGAGAACAAGTTCTCATTTACAACTGCGACCTGGCCAAGACAAAGCAAGGCAGTGCGACAAAAAACAACACAGAGTTACACATGGGAAATAAACAAACGTACAGTCAATAACACAATAGAAAATCTATATACAGAGTGCAAATATAGTGCAAAATGCAGTAAGGTTAGAAAGACAATAAATAGGCCATAGTGGCGAAATAAATTACAGATTAGCATTATCACTGGAATGATGGATGTGCAAATGATGATGTGCAAATAGAGATACTGGAGTGCAAAGGCTCCATGTACAGTTAGTATATCAGTATAATCTGATGCACCATTTTAAGTCAATATTACCGCCGTCACGGAGATTGCGTTTAAAGTAAAAGATGCAGATGTCGGCTCAATCGGAAATTACCTTTAAATCTCAACCTCGCTACAACGTGGACCTTCCACGGTCTGGACTGCATCCTGGACTTACACTTACATATACACTATCAGAGAAGGCTGGTGGGAGGAGCTATAGGAGGACAGGCTCATCCTAATGGCTGGAATGGAATCTATGGAATGGATCAAACAAATGAAAACCACATGTTTAACTCCATTCCATTTGTTCCATTCCAGCCATGACAATGAGCCCGTCCTCCTATAGCTCCACCCACAAGCCTCCACTGACACATATGGGTTAAAACCATAGCAACGCTTGATGCACCAACTGAAACATTCAACCCTTTGACAGCCAGATAATATCCCAAATAACTCATCAACATGTTGTTTATGTAATGGCCTGATATAGTCTCCCTAAGACATCATTTTGGTAGATGAGTTTCATTCATACACAGGTTTGGCTTTGTGTCCCAACTTTCTTGTAAATACCACCAATATTTATCTGTTTATTTATTTTCCCTTTCATACTTCAACTACTTGCACATTGTTACAACACTGTACATAGCCAATAATATAACATTTGAAATGTCTATATTATTTTAACTTTTGTGATTGAAATGTTTAATGTTTCCCTTGTTTATTTCCCTTTTGGTTTATTGTCTAATCAATTTTCTTTGGCAATGTATGCATATGTTTCCCATGCCAATAAAGCCCTTTGAGAGAGAGAGAGAGACCATCCCCCTTGGGTGGAAGAATCTCTCTCTCTCTCTCTCTCTCTCTCTCCCTTACCTTAGAACTACATTATTCCAATTAGTGACCTCATGTCCCTCAGTGTCTGTCCCCAAACTTCATCAGGCGGAGAGGTAATTACAGAAGGCCCCCACACTGGGACGGGAAAACTGTCCTTTGTCTCTGGATCTAGTCTCTGTCTTTCTAATGAGTTGCTAGATCACATCCTAAACTAGAGCCTTCCAATGTCCCATGTTTTTGTTGTTGTTGTAGTGAGGGTCAAAAGATTGTGAGACCTGGCATCAGATTAAGGCTCTAAATATGGAGTGTAACATATTGTACTTTGTCATACACTGTCCAATCCAGTCTCTTATAGGGAGGTTCCGCGTTAAATGAAGAGCTGTCTTAATTTTCAACGTTTCACCATGTACAAAATAGGCACAAACCCAATCACTGGAGGAGCTGTACCATACACTCACTGAATGTATGGCACTTGGTTTCTGCACCAGTAAGCATCTGAGGGTTGGGTGAGCAGGATGAGACTGACTCTGAGCAGGACTAGACAGGATGAGACTGGCTTTGAGCAGGACTAGACATGATGAGACTGGCTCTGAGCATGACTAGGCAGGATGAGACTGGCTCTGAGCAGGACTAGACAGGATGAGACTGGCTCTGAGCAGGACTAGACAGGATGAGACTGGCTCTGAGCAGGACTAGACAGGATGAGACTGGCTCTGAGCAGGACTAGACAGGATGAGACTGGCTTTGAGCAGGACTAGACAGGATGAGACTGGCTCTGAGCAGGACTAGACAGGATGAGACTGGCTCTGAGCAGGACTAGACAGGATGAGACTGGCTCTGAGCAGGACTAGACAGGCTGAGACTGGCTCTGAGCAGGACTAGACAGGCTGAGACTGGCTTTGAGCAGGACTAGACAGGATGAGACTGGCTTTGAGCAGGACTAGACAGGATGAGACTGGCTCTGAGCAGGACTAGACAGGATGAGACTGGCTCTGAGCAGGACTAGACAGGATGAGACTGGCTCTGAGCAGGACTAGACAGGATGAGACTGGCTCTGAGCAGGACTAGACAGGCTGAGACTGGTTCTGAGCAGGCCTAGACAGGATGAGACTGGTTCTGAGCAGGACTAGACAGGCTGAGACTGGTTCTGAGCAGGACTAGACAGGATGAGACTGGTTCTGAGCAGGACTCTTAGCAGAGACAGAGGGGTAGTTGAGATGAACTTGAGTCGTTAACAGGTCACACTGCCACCCATTTACACCTGTTATATTCCACCCCCACCCATTTACACCTGTTATATTCCACCCCCACACATTTACACCTGTTATATTCCACCCCCACACATTTACACCTGTTATATTCCACCCCCACCCATTTACACCTGTTATATTCCACCCCCACCCATTTACACCTGTTATATTCCACCCCCACCCATTTACACCTGTTATATTCCACCCCCACCCATTTACACCTGTTATATTCCACCCCCACCCATTTACACCTGTTATATTCCACCCCCACCCATTTACACCTGTTATATTCCACCCCCACACATTTACACCTGTTATATTCCACCCCCACCCATTTACACCTGTTATATTCCACCCCCACCCATTTACACCTGTTATATTCCACCCCCACACATTTACACCTGTTATATTCCACCCCCACACATTTACACCTGTTATATTCCACCCCCACACATTTACACCTGTTATATTCCACCCCCACACATTTACACCTGTTATATTCCACCCCCACACATTTACACCTGTTATATTCCACCCCCACACATTTACACCTGTTATATTCCACCCCCACACATTTACACCTGTTATATTCCACCCCCACCCATTTACACCTGTTATATTCCACCCCCACACATTTACACCTGTTATATTCCACCCCCACCCATTTACACCTGTTATATTCCACCCCCACCCATTTACACCTGTTATATTCCACCCCCACACATTTACACCTGTTATATTCCACCCCCACACATTTACACCTGTTATATTCCACCCCCACACATTTACACCTGTTATATTCCACCCCCACCCATTTACACCTGTTATATTCCACCCCCACACATTTACACCTGTTATATTCCACCCCCACCCATTTACACCTGTTATATTCGATGGCGTCATGAAAACAAGTTATTTTGAACCCACGCTCCCCTGACTGTCCCCCTGCATGTGATCTGGTGAATCTCTAAAGCCCAGGTCCAATGGTCTGGGTCATTAGAGCATGCAACAGAAAATGAGTTGAAGCGCTTTTGCAACAGAAAATGAGCTCTTATTGGACTAGTCCAGGTAGTCCCTCCCAGTTTTAGTCTGTTTTCTTCCATTTGGTGTCTAATGAAGATGATCCTGAGTAATGTTCAGTAGGTTGTCTGCTGTTTATAACTTATTAACCTGCTCTCCAGATTCCACAAGCCCTCAACTCCATGACTTTACCGTGAATGATGGAGCATATATCTCCAGATACCACAAGCCCTCAACTCCATGACTTTACCGTGAATGATGGAGTATATATCTCCAGATACCACAAGCCCTCAACTCCATGACTTTACCGTGAAAGGTAGAGCATATATCTCCAGATACCACAGGCCCTCAACTCCATGACTTTACCGTGACTGATGGAGCATATTTCCAGATACCACAAGCCCTCAACTCCATGACTTTACCGTGAAAGGTGGAGCATATATCTCCAGATACCACAAGCCCTCAACTCCATGACTTTACCGTGAAAGGTGGAGCATATATCTCCAGATACCACAAGCCCTCAACTCCATGACTTTACCGTGAATGATGGAGCATATATCTCCAGATACCACAAGCCCTCAACTCCATGACTTTACCGTGAATGGTGGAGTATATATATGCCCAAAACCTTCTCCTGTAGCTGGACAGATATGATCGTAGGGAGAGAAAAGAGGGTAAGGAGAATAAAAATATAGGAAACCCCTAGCAAATTCAGGAAATCATTTAGGGCCCACTTCCTGTCTGTCTGCTGACTTTTTCCTATACAGATCTTGTCAATAGAGAGCAACCATATATGGGGATACCTAACACACACTCACAGGTAGACCTACAGTTAGGCCTACATGCATCCTCTGGCAAGGCCTTAAACAACCTCTGTTATAGAACAGTGATTCCCTTCAGCACCAAGGTTGCCTCTCCATTGAGGGATATTAATGGACATTGGCCCTTTTCTCTAGCAAAGCTCTTTCATTGCCCTTATATAAATGTTCACTTTGGTGGACTTTTTATTTTCCTAAAAAGAGTGCCTCCGCTTTGGCTGGTGGCCATGTCTTTGACCTCACAACTCTTGAGCTGGTGGCTGCGGTCTCCTGGCATTGAGTTTCCGCATGGTGCCGTGAATAGATTGGATCTTTGACAGACATATTCAGAGTGGAGTGGTCTGCACTGCACTGGTCAAGCAAAGTGATCCTTTGTTAGCTGTTGCATTCATAGTGAAAGAACTCAAAACGAGCAATGGAAATGTGCTTCTGTGTTTCTTTTCATGAAGCCTCTGAAATGAATAGGCGCGCAACAGAGTTGTCCTTTTGCTTCCATTAAGATGCAACATAAAAGACAGACCACTGCAATATCCTCAGGTACATGCACATGTGTTATCATATTGAACCAGATGAATTGATATAACTACATGGGGAAATTGGCTGTCAAGGAAACTCAGCCAACGCCTCTGAGGATTACGACTGACAGCCCAGATCGAAAAGTTATTCCGCAGAGAACAATGAGGTTGTTTCTCATGTCTGTGAGTGAGAGAGAGAGAGGAGAGAGAGAGAAGAGAAAGGGCACATAGCTACCATCTTTCCTCTCAATCTTTGAAAAACTCAGTTTAATTGGGATGCATTCCTACAATATGGATATGAGCATGTGTAGACAACAACAGAACCCTATTTCCTTATCAAACATTCTCTGCAAATTCTCCAGCAGGTACTGTAACACTGATCTTCTTTAACATATCTAATGACAAAAGGATAATGATGTCGGCTCTGATTAATGGTACACAATGGAGAATGGAGTACTTGAAAAGAACCACCAAGAGTGAGAGCAAGAGAAAGAGAGGAGGGAGAAAGAGAGGAGGGAGAGAGGAGGGGGGAGGAGAGAGCGAGAGAAAGAGAGGAGGGAGAAAGAGAGGAGGGAGAGAGGAGGGGGGAGGAGAGAGCGAGAGAAAGAGAGGAGGGGGGGGAGAGCGAGAGAAAGAGAGGGAGAGAGGAGGGGGGAGGAGAGAGCGAGAGAAAGAGAGGGAGAGAGGAGGGGGGGAGGAGAGAGCGAGAGAAAGAGAGGAGGGAGAGAGGAAGGGGGAGGAGAGAGCGAGAGAAAGAGAGGAGGGAGAGAGGAGGGGGAGGAGAGAGCGAGAGAAAGAGAGGAGGGAGAGAGGAGGATGGAGGAGAGAGCGAGAGAAAGAGGAGGGAGTGAGGAGGGGGGAGGAGAGAGCGAGAGAAAGAGAGGAGAGGAGGGAGCTAGGGGGAGAAAGAGAGGAGGGGGGAGGAGAGAGCGAGAGAAAGAGAGGAGGGAGAGAGCGAGAGAAAGAGAGGAGGGGGGTAGGAGAGAGCGAGAGAAAGGAGGGGGGAGGAGAGAGCGAGAGAAAGAGAGGAGGGAGAGAGGAGGGGGAGGAGAGAGCGAGAGAAAGAGGTGGGAGAGAGGAGGAGGGAGGAGAGAGCGAGAGAAAGAGGAGGGAGTGAGGAGGGGGGAGGAGAGAGCGGGAGAAAGAGAGGAGAGGAGGGAGCTAGGGGGAGAAAGAGAGGAGGGGGGAGGAGAGAGCGAGAGAAAGAGAGGAGGGGGAGGAGAGAGCGAGAGAAAGAGGAGGGGGGAGGAGAGAGCGAGAGAAAGAGGAGGGGGGAGAGAGGAGGGGGGAGGAGAGCGAGAGAAAGAGGAGGGGGGAGGAGGGGGGAGGAGGGAGCTAGGGGGAGAAGATGATTGGAGGGAGAGAGCGAGAGAGACAGGTGAGAGAAAGAGAACGTTTCCCTACTTTATCTGAAGGATCAGACACATCCTATATCCCTCCCATCTCAAGGTGCGTCGTTTCAGAAAGAACGAACTTAAGTGGAACCCGTTAGTGACGCACAACTCAGGGTCAGGAGGCTTGAGCTTGAATGATAGGAGGACCTGTCTCAATGGCAGGTCTAACAGTGTAGGCCTAGATGCATGTTTTATTTAACCTTTATTTAGGCAGGAAGTCCCATGGAGACCAAGATCTCCTTTTCAAGACCAGCAGCAATTACACAATAAAGGTTAGAGAAATATACTGCAACCAATGTATTGGAGCAGTCACAACACTGCTCTACTATTTATTGGACTACATGTAAACACTTCCTGGGAGTTTCCTGCACGTTTTAGCATGAACTTTAGGTAACACTATGCCATTGTATTACATGTACTTATAATATTATTATGTCTATGTAGCAAATGTTCTAAAGATTGGAATGTTATTAAAGGTCCAATGCAGCCATTTTTATCTTATTTCTGGTTAACAATTAAGTACCTTACTGTATTAAAAAATAAAAGTATAGCTCTTACACAAAAAGGGCATTAGAATCTGCTGCAGTGTTGAAACCTGGTCAAGAACTACAGGAAACGTATGATCTCTGTAATTGCAAACAAAGGTTTCTGTACCAAATATTAAGTTCTGCTTTTCTGATGTATCAAATACTTATGTCATGCAATAAAATGCAAATTAATGACTTAAAAATCATACAATGTGATTTTCTGGATTTTTGTTTTAGATTCCGTCTCTCACAGTTGAAGAGTACCTGTGATAAAAATTACAGACCTCTACATGCTTTGTAAGTGGGAAAACCTGCAAAATCGGCAGTGTATCAAATACTTGTTCTCCCCACTGTATATACACACACACACACACACACATATATACACACACACACATATATATATATATAAACACACACACACACACACACACACACACACATACATATATACACACACAGTAGGGAGAACAAGTAATCCAATCTAATGGGCCTGACATTGTCACGGTCATTCAGGTGCTGATGGCCTCAGGCAAGGTGTGACCTAGCCTGTTTACTCAAACATGGAGGGTTCTCTTCAACACAGAGGAACATGATGACATTAGCTGGCTTGTAATAGAGATGGTCTCTCACCAATAACATCCTTTCCTAACCTTAAAAAAAGAGACTAAACTAGACCTAATAAAAATGGTTAACTTTACATGCACTTCTACCGATAGGACTATGTATGTATATATACAGTGGGGAGAACAAGTATTTGATACACTGCCGATTTTGCAGGTTTTCCCACTTACAAAGCATGTAAAGTCTGTAATTTTTATCATAGGTACTCTTCAACTGTGAGTGACGGAATCTAAAACAAAAATCCAGAAAATCACATTGTATGATTTTTAAGTCATTAATTTGCATTTTATTGCATGACATAAGTATTTGATACATCAGAAAAGCAGAACTTAATATTTGGTACAGAAACCTTTGTTTGCAATTACAGAGATCATACGTTTCCTGTAGTTCTTGACCAGGTTTGCACACACTGCAGCAGGGATTTTGGCCCACTGGTGAAATGATTGTCTTTCCACTTCCGTATTATGGCTCCAACAGTGCTCACTGGAACATTCAGAAGCTTAGAAATGTGCCTATAACCAATGCCATCATTATGTTTAGCAACAATTAGGTTGTGAATGTCTTGAGACAGCTCTTTGCTTTTACCCATCATGAGATGTGTCTTGTGTGACACCTTGGCAATGAGACCTTTTTGTAGGCCACCAGTTGGGACTGAACCAGCTGATAATAATTTGCACTGACAGGGGGCTGGATTGCTTTTTAATTACTGATAGTTTTCAGCTGTTGTCTTGGCTCCCTTTCTTCATGTGTTCAATACTTTTTCCCTGTGTCATTTCACATAACTTAATTTCTGAACTTATTTGTCTTGGTTTCTTTGTATGTATGGATTACTTGGGTTAATACCAACATCTGGTTAAACTCATGTCAATAGCACCTTTGGAAATATATTTACTGAGAAAAATGGTGACGTGTTCAATACTTATTTCACCCGCTGTATATATAAAACATGTAAAATGTTGACCACTGTATTCATACACTGTAATCTTCACATAGCTCATTGTAATATCTACTACTGTACATTGCAAAATAAAATAAAAACATTGAATACACATAATTCAACATAGCTCACTGTAATATACAGTATATACTGCTGTACATATCATTCATAGTATATATAATATATATATATATATATATATATATATATATTGTACATACTACACCAAAACTGACAACCCGGATGGCTGGAATTACTGAGGATAATTGAGGACGATATTGCCACTCCGATTTGCCATATTTTAAATTTAAGCCTACTAGAAAAGTGTGTGCACTCAGGCCTGAAGGGAAGCAAAAGTCATTCCGCTACCTAAGAATAATAAAGCCCCCTTTACTGGCTCAAATAGCAGATCAATCAGCCTGTTACCAACCATTAGTAAACTTTTGGAAAAGATTGTGTTTGACCAGATACAATGCTATTTTACAGTAAACAAATTGACAACAGACTTTCAGCACGCTTATAGGGAAGGACATTCAACAAGCACATCACTTACACAAAATACTTATGATTGGCTGAGAGAAATGAATGTTAAAAAGATTGTGGGAGCCATTTTGTTATACTTCAGTGCGGCTTTTGACATAATCCATCATAGTCTGCTGCTGAAAAACCGTATGTGTTGGGGCTTTACACCACCTGCTATATTGTGGATAAAGAGTTCTGTCTAACAGAACACAGAGGGTGTTCTTTAATGGAAGCCTCTCCAACATAATCCAGGTAGAATCAGGAATTCCCCAGGGCAGCTGTCTAGGCCCCTTACTTTTTTCAATATTTACTAACAACATGCCACTGGCTTTGAGTAAAGCTAGTGTGCCTATGTAAGAACATGACTCAACACTATATACATACCCCACAAGACATGCCACCAGAGGTCTCTTCACTCACAGTCCAAGTCCAGAACAGACTACGGGAGGTGCACAATACTACATAGAGCCATGACTACATCAAGTAACTCATGCAAGCAGAAAAAAAAAGAGATAGAAATACACCTTATGGTACAGCGGGGACTGTCAAGCAACACAAACATAGGCAAAGACAATGACATACGCACTATACACACACGTACACATGGATTTTGTGTTGTCGATATGTGGTAGTGGAGTAGGGGTGAGGGAACACAGTGTGTTGAGAAAATCGGTTGTGAATGGGTTGTAATGTTTAAAACTGCCATCATTTTGCTGGACCACAGGCAGCAGCTAATGGGGATCCATAATAAATAGAAAATACTTTTGATACAAAATAAACAGTCCGGTACTATAATTGTACTTTTGGTTCTTCTATCAAATGTGTCTCACGTTTGGAAATCAACTAAATCTATTGAAATTAAACTTAATTTATCATTATCTGAATGCCCGTCTAGTTTACCACCTTGTGTAGCCGTTAGCAATGCTAATGATTGGCTAACCTCTGGTCGGATAGATAGAAAGGCTTTCCCCAAAACCTTCTCAAATTAAAGTTAACTACAAAGTAGACAGAAATCATGATTATTTGCATCAATCCAGTGGCCATTTGTTTTGCAAACTCAATCATGTGCCCTACAGAACCACTGCTAACCAAACAACAGTGCTAAGTGCACTTGAATTAAATGGAAACTATACAATTTTGGGGGGATTTTTCCCAGACCTAAGAAATTGTCCCGACGTGGTTTAAGCATTGTTGTGGATTTAGAACATCCAATTAGTTGTTTAAAAATGACTAAACCTGGTATCGAAGTCAAAATTCTGGAATCGTGAAAACACTAGTATAGACGCATAGATTGAATTTGGATTACTGATAGTGTTATTTCGGTTGTTCACAGGTTTGGATCTGACATTTGTGATTTCTTGTTTTGGATTATTATTATTGTACCCATTTGACATTTCTGCTGTTAGGAGCTTAGTAACAAGCATTTGGCTGCACCCGCTATAACACAGGCTAAACTGTGTACGAGACTAATAAACTTTGATTTGATTTAAATCATGATTCTACAGTCTAACAGCAATAACAATCATGGTCGAAGAATGATAAAACAGGACACTTGAGAAGTTTGGTGCGATAACAGTAATTCACAAGGAAACATTCTATTTAAGAATAAAGCCTTTATTATGTCTTCCCATAGTTCAAGTTTGTCAGAACCACCCAATGACACGGTGGCATGTAGAGTGAATGAGAGGTAGAGCACCATCCACACTTATCAGCCTGTACAGTTTCCATCCACACAGTCATCAGCCTGTACTCACTCTTCTCAACACATAACAAAGCAGTGTCTTCTGAGGGGCCTCTGTACTATTTGGAATAGTCCCACTCCACTTCTAGATCCTTAAGCTTCACAAACTACAAAAAGTTACCCATAAAGAACTAACATCGTAAGTTCGATAGCCATAAATACATTGTGAATAGATGTATTCAAGCTCAGCACGACACCATACGTTCTAATGTGTTGGTCACTGGTCTAGTTTGCTTACAGAACTAAAAAGTGGAACGGAACGATTCAGAGGATTACAGTGGCCCACTTCTATGATGGCCGACAAGAAAAAAAATAAAAAGGTCAAATCACAGCAGCTCTTAATTAGCTTTCCCTTCTTCACTCACATATCATACATACTCCTCATCCACGACTTTGATAAGAAACCCACTACAGTGTATGACAGAGGCTGAGAGGGGGTGGGATAGGCTTACCAGTCACAGAACAAGGCTGCGTCTGAAATGACACCCGATTCCCTAGAAAGAAGGGATAGGAAATAGGCCATCCTTTTGGACGCACCCTAAAAACCCTAAAGGGCAAGTGACAACACTACCACTGGATTCTCATAGTCCTGATCAAAGACTTAAAGGCCACTGCATAGCAGAGTACGGAGGGTTGAGTTCCAGATCATCCCAGAGCCTCCCTACTCCCTAGGACACTCCTATAGATAAAGTGGATACGCTTAACCAATATGGTGATTGCTTCACCTTGTTATAGTGCTCATACCTGTCCAATCAGTCTCAGACCTGGAGGATTGCCAAGGGGTTAGGGGACGATTTGGGATTCAAGCCTGAATGGCAGGTACTCATTCACAGCCTAGCATGATCACACGGAAGTAGTCTTCCACCATAAAACGGTCACGTTCATTGGGGCATGCAACGGAAAGCATTTAACATTTTGCAACGAGGAACCAAACATTTCTTATACGGACTAAGTCCAGGTAGTGACTCTTATCTTCTGTTTAGTGCCCGATGAACACAACCCAGCCCTCAGAGAGGTACAGCATTGTGGGGAAACAAACATGGCGGCCTCCACTGACTTAAAGCAGGGCATTGAAACCTGAGAGGAGACTTCAGCAGATCATCGACCAAACAGACGGACGAGTACAGGAGGAGTCAGCAGGCTGCGTTTGCCTCGCTCACACGACTGCATTAAAACTAACAAGTACACATCAATCAGCCGCATAGTGCACAACTACACGTCCACTCTCCCTCCACATCGCCAACGTTACATTTAAGAGAGAAAAAGTTGTCCAAAATAGTATTTACATCTTCAACACATAAATTATTTTCCCTAACATACTGTACGTGTAAGGCATGAAGCTTCGTAGACCTCTCTGTGAGCATAAGTGCTTCGGAGGCGAAACACGATACTGACATGCTCCTGTCCTGCACTCAGGAAAAAAGGAAATGGAAAAAATGTTTAATTAAAAGTTAAAATGGTTCAAACAGCAGCCCCCAACCATATCCAGGAAACCAAGGTAATAATAGTCATAATGAAAATAAATATTTTAAATGGCTCAGAGACTGGAAGATAGATGCAGTATAGTCTGGATAGTTAATCATTCCCCCCAATTACAACACTACCCATGTACTATATGAGAATACACTGTTCAGATACTCTTTACAACTTTTGGTGAAAAGCAGGGTGTGATAGTTAGGAAGGGACGGGGGGCATGTACAGATGGGTGGGGGGGGGTTTAGGAAGGGGTGGGGCAGAGGGGCGTGTACATGTAGGTGAGGGTGTTGCATATAGGGGCGTGTCTGAGGTCAGATGATATCGGATGCCTTGCATTCCCATGCCACAAAAGACACCTAGGTAGGACTTCTAATTCCTTTTGTCCAGGGCCCCGTCACGCTTTCACCTTTACCCTAGAAGAAACTTACTTCGTCCCTCAAGAGCTTCCCCAAACCCTGCCCGACAACAGCTGCTGCCGTCCGGTCACTGACCAATCACCAGAAGGCAAGACAAGAAATGTAGGTCACCGCATGATACAATTCAGAAAGAGTAAAGATACTCCCTTGCTAATTCTTACTTAATGAAAATATACAGTATTACAAACTGTATGAGAAAAACAATATGCATAAACACTATATATATATATATATTTTCAATTCATTAAACACAGAGACGTACACATTATCAAATTATTTTTCACTTTGTGTAATTCAGAGTGATAAACATACAGTATGTGTAACGAGATATTTACTTTCTGTTGAGACACTGTCCATTCAGAAAACTGGTACAGTGAGGAGTTAGATTCAGTTCAGTTTGTAGGAGTAGAGGAGGGAAAGGTTTACTGGACCAGTTGACCATCTCCAGTTTGGGTGGACAACATCAATATCTTGAGTTCATATTACAAGCGCTCTCGCATGTGGCCTCTGTGAGCTGTAGTCAGTCTTTGGGGGAAACCCCCTCTGTTGTGGGGTAGGTAGGTGGGCAGAAAGTTGGAGTTGTGTGGCAGATCATTTCCAGTGAGCTTTCTGAAAGGCCTTGGATTGGTGGGTGTGTGAAGTCCCGCCCATCTCCTACCCTGGTGGGTGGAGAGGTGTCAGTCTGCCAGGATGATCTTGACAAAGCTGGCTACGTCCGTCTCTTTGGAGTCATGCAGGGTGAAAAAGGGGTGTTGCTGTAAATGTTTTTTAGAAAAAACAACATGAGTCAACAATTCCTAAAATAAGACTAGTCCAACAAAGTATACATTTACACACAAGATATAAACATACGTTGTGCTTACAAGATATAAACATACGTTGTGCTTACAAGATATAAACATACGTTGTGCTTACAAGATATAAACATACGTTGTGCTTACAAGATATAAACATACGTTGTGCACACAACAATACTACATCATCATCATGGTTTGACTAATCACTTGGATAAGCCTGTCCTCTTGTGGACACATGACAAATGAAACGGAGACAGGAAGTGAGCCTTCACAACGGAGACAGGAAGTGAGCCTTTACAAAGACGGCATGAATGAAGAGAGAAAAATAACACCTATAATCCAACAACAACATTACACGTATTCACCAGTCATTGATGTAAACAGATGCTTATGAGGATCTAAAACCAACCATTAATTCTGTGTAGGCCGGTCTCTCGTTGGGTTTCTTTCTTAAGCTGCAAAGAGAAAACAAAACAAAGAACTGAGAAACGGACCTCAACACCCTTCTCACAATAGTAAGAGCCCCAACACACCTAAATATGTTTGAGGAGCTTGTCCTCTGGTCTAACCTATGATTTAGTGTACACAGGGTTTTCAAATTCTAAAACTTTCCCAAAATTCACAGATATTCCAGTTAGAAGATTCTCTTAATCAGGAAGGATTAAGCAGGAAATTCTGAATTCTCCAACCTGGGAAGGTTGCCTTAATTGTGCAACCCTAAGTACATCAACACACATTACACCAGATAAGAGTACATGAAAACAACAGGAAGACATTCATAGAGTGGGCCAAGGCGGGACTAGGTCAGGACAACTGATTTATTTAGAGGGAAGATAATCAGATCTGATGACGCCTGAAGGCAGCTTTAATTTTTCTATTTAGTTACTTAACCAGGAAGTCCCACAATCAGCCTCACCAACCACATTTATATGTTGTAGCAGTCAGAGATGCACAGGCTGAAGGGGACCCACAGGGAGAAGACAGCAGGGCAGTGCCACCTGGTGGTGTTTGGTTCCACCGCCTCAGACAGGCAGCATCTCAAATAACACCTTATTTAGTGCACTACTTTTGAACAGGACGACACCCTATTACCTATATAGTGAACTACATTTGACCAGAGCCCTAAACCCTTCTCCTATAGGTCCTGGTCAAAAGACAGTCTCCCTCACTCACTCAAATGGTTGAACAATTCCACGTTGAACACCATTCTGTGCATGGTGACGAATTACAGCCAAAACATCCGTTTGGTTTACTAGGTTTAATGATTGATGAAAATACGATTGTTGTCTTGTTCAAACTAATGTTTCTGTACATTTTGTACTCATGCCAATTCCTACTAAAATAGAGAAGAGGGTGCCATTTGGAACGCAGCAGGGAGAGAGAGATGGGCTCACCATTGGGAGCTGAAGTCCACAAAGTCAGAGGAGAAGCGGCCCGAGGGCAGCTGTGGAGAGGACTCATCCACTACCTGCTTCAGTTGCTGGAAGGGTGTACCCCAGGAGTCGTAGGGGAACTTCAGAATGGCCAGCTCAATCTGGGGCAGGGGTGAGAGGACCAGACTGAGGTTTGCTAACCCACAGAGAGAGGCAGGCAGGAGCTCATCTTTCAACTATGGAGCCTGGTATTTACCGTCACATGATACGATACAGTAGAATCATCACTCAGACCAGGGTTGTGTTCATTAGGACACCCTGTAAAACTAATGTTGCAACAGAAAACAATAACATAAATTCAGGTAGACCCTCCCCTTTTCAGTACCATTTTCTTCTGTTTGGTGCCTAATGAACATGACCCTGCTGTTTATAAGAGTTAGTGTGGTTGTTACTGGTAAAATGCCGATTTGAGATGAATGGATTGACGTTAATGCAGTTTACGTAATCTCAATCCAGGATTTGGTCCCAATCATGTCTCACTCACCATTGTGATTCCTAGACTCCAGATGTCTGACTTGACGCTGTAGCCTTTCTGGTTGAGGTCGGGGTTTATCCGTTCCGGCTGAAACAGAGGGAAAACACTATCAACACCATTACATAATGACATCAGCGCCATGACATAGGATAAGAATACCACGGTAACATAGGATAAGAATACCACGGTAACATCGTGTTACTTACGTCCACTGTTCAACAAAACAATGTTTTTCTATTCTGTTTAGTTTCTCTCTGGCATCAGTGGTTTCTTTCATTAACAAATACATAGGTCATAGTCACGTTTAGCGTCTCAGGAACCACATCAACATGATATAGCAAGATGCACAGCTTGACCATGAAATTAACCTGGAATCTGACTAACCAATGACCAAAAAGAAGCCTTACGCTGCGGCTGCACCCAGGGTTGTGTTCAGTCAGCACAAAACGGGGAGGAAACGTTTTGAAACGTAAGAGGTACCACATTAACTTATCCAAAATTGACATTTCATTTTATTTTTCTTCCGTGTCAAATTTCTATAAAACGTACCGGTGTGTGTCCTAAACAAATTCTGATGCGCACTTTGAAGATCGTAGAATAACTGTCACATCTACAGTGCATTCGGAAAGTATTCAGACCCTTTGACTTTTTCAACAACAAAAAATATCTTCCCCAGATTGCTCAGTTTGGCCGGCCGGCCAGCTCTAGGAAGAGTCTTGGTGGTTCCAAACTTCTTCCATTTAAGAAAGAGATTGATGCAACAGTGTTTTTGGGGTTCTTAAATACTGCAGACATTTTTTGGTACCCTTCCCCAGATCTGTGCCTCGACACAATCCTGTCTCAGAGCTCTACGGACAATTCCTTCAACCTCATGGCTTGGTTTTTACTCTGACATGCACTGTCAACTGTGGGACGTTTTTATAGACAGGTTGGTGCCTTTCCAAATCATGTCCAATCAATTGAATTTACCACAGGTTGACTCCAATCAAGTTGTAGAAACAGCTCAAGGACTATCAATGGAAACTGGATTCATCTGAGCTCACTTTAGAGTCTCATAGCAAAGCGTTTGAATACTTATGTAAATAAGGTATTTCAGTTTATTTTTAATACATTTGCTAAAATTTCTTAACCTGTTTTCACTTTGTCATTATGGGGTATTGTGTGTAGATTGATGAGGAAAAACATAGATATAATACATTTTAAAATAAGGCTGTAGCTTAACAAAATGTGAAAAACGTCAAGGGGTCTGAATACTTTCCGAATGCACTGTACTTCTCCTCAGCCAACAAGATGAGAAACCAACAGCAAAATCACTAGCTTATATCAATCTAATATCCCGCATAGTAGAATAGTTTACCTATTCTATTGGTCAGTTTATCGTTCTGTGCGAGAAAGAATTGGCCTATTCCAAACACTCTGGGACAGTTGGGGGACAAAGGATCCCACATTCATACAACCAGTAGGCCTAGGCTACATGAAAACAACAAGGCTGATGCAACAGATCAGAATTATAACTTAAAATGTTGATAAATTATTATTTATTCACATTATAAGCACAGCAATGAGCACAAGGCAGTAGGCTACACGCGAATGTTTGTTCCATAATGAAATTAGCATGAAAACACTTGTCAAAAGTGCACCGCGCACACTCAAATTTAGAAACAGGGGAGAACTAAAGATGCAACAACCAGCATGGGTTGCTAATATGACTAGGATTGTGTATTTGGGCTACTGGACAATGAAAGAAAGTTTATTTGAAAACCAATAGAACATGCAAGAAATAGGCTACTGGTTTCAATGACTTATGGAAGTTTATATAAAATAATTGCTTCCACGTTTCTATGGTTAGATTTTACTGTTAAGGAAGTTAAGACATGTCTCAATGAAGTAAAACATTCAGGTTTAAAATAATTAACTATGTTTTCAAAATGCATACAGCCTCCAGCTCATTACAAAGTGGACGCACTAAAGCCACCTATACTGTTGCATATAGAAAATGGCAAATGGGAAGCGCAATTTACCACAAGTGGACTCCAATCAAGTTGTAGAAACCTCATGGTTGATCAATGGAAACAGGATGCACCTGAGCTCAATTTAGAGTCTCATAGCAAAGGGTCTGAATACTTATGTAAATAAGGTCTCCCCCCACCCCCCCCATTCCTACTCACCGCCATGTAGGGCTTGCAGCCGGCGTCCAGGGTCTTGGCCATAGAGTCCACCAGGTGGCCGCTGATGCCAAAGTCACACATCTTCACCTGGCCCTGTGTGTTGATCAGCACGTTGGACGGTTTCACATCTGCACAGAGAAGGGACATATTTTTTATAATAATGAATAGTTTAGATCCCCCAAATGTGGTGTTGGGCAAAAAATAATACAAATAAAATAAAGGCCATTTGAGATCAGCATGAGTAAAGAATGTGATTGAATGATGAGTAACCGTGCCCGAGACCTGAATACTTGTGTTAGCTCCCCAAGCTATGTTTGCCTTGGCTTTAGCTCAGCGGGCTAACACAGTCTTGTCCTTCATTTACCTCTGTGTATCACTGAAAGTTTGTTATGCAGATGCTCCAAAGCCTTGACAATCTGGAGAGAGACAGACAGAAGCAGGTACACACAGTGCATTTTAATGACAACATTCCAGATAACCTGAGGGAACCGGACTAGCTGTGTGACTGGTCCAAATACAGCATCACACACCAACCTGGTGTGTACATTTTATACACATGACAATATAAATCATATCAATATGAAAGTGTACTTCAGTAATATCACTAAACCATCACGACCCAGGCGTCCACTCCTCCACTCACCGCTACAGTGATCTTCCCCAGGATGTCTTCAGGGATGGTCATGCCTTTATCTATCACCTGCTTGTAGAACTTATCCAGAGACGTGTCCATCAGCTCCATGCAGATCCACACATCACCCTGGCAATGCAGAGACAACACATATTACTATACAACTACCTCTTTAGAACACAGCCTGTTGCTTTTGTAGTTGCTTAGTTCTCTCTGGCATCAGTGGTTTCTTTCATCAGGATGATTCAGAAATTAAAACAAATACATCATCTGCACAGAGGTCATATTGACACACAAAAACACAGCAAAGAAAAGTAAATACGTCCTTCCATGACTAATACAGAGGAGACTACTTTTAATCGTAGTTTGAAAACCCAACTGAAAGGAAAATGTATTTGGACGGCAGAACGAACTGGCCAAGTGAAAGCCAGCCCAGCGACGGGCTTCCACCATAATGTTTTTCCATTTATGTTTTGAGGACTTTTAGCACGTAGGGTGCACTGATTGGTGTCACCTTGTTAGTCAGTATGTGTCACAGCTGTGCAGGCTTGTCCATCTCGTTAGAGGGAAGGTGTTTCACCTGTGCTGGCCCAGGTGATATTTAAGAGCAGCTGGTCCAGTTGTCTTGAGATGTTGAGGGTCAACACCTTTAGTTATCTCTCTATTTGATTTCTGTTTTGCTCCACTTTTTATCTTGTCTTTCAGTTTGTTGTGGGTTTTTCCTATTGTTTACCTCTTCTTTGACACATTTAGTAGGTCTCATGGTGGCTGTCTTAAGTGCCAGTTGTTGCTGGTGAACTTTCAGTGGACTCCACCGTTTCCTTTAAGTAGTAGTCAGAGATTCTTTGTTAGTTCCCTTTTCTGTTTGAGTGACAATTTTTGGTTTTCTTGCTGGGGAACGTAATAACCTGTTAAGTCTTTTATAAAGCAGTTGATGAAAGGAATGAGACTAGGACATAACTCCTAATTGTAGTTTGACAACAAACTGAACAAGAGTGAATTTGATGGTGCCCAGTCTATGGCTGTGTTTAAACAAGTAGTCCAATTCTGATATTTTGCCAATAACTGGTCTTTTGACCAATCAGTGGGCAAACGATAATAATTGGGCTGCCTGTGCAAACCCAGCCTATGTGCTACAGATGTGGTACTGAGAGCTGACCTCTCTGAAGAGAGCGCCATAGAAGGTGACCGTGAAGAAGCAGTCCACAGTCCTCATGGAGATATCCAGGTCCATCAGCAGTCTCTTCTGCTCCAGGGTGTTCACTGTGGCCCGGATCCTCTGGGGAGGGAGGGAGGACACAGACCATCAGGGCTAGCCACAGAAATACAATCACTAGAAGGAACAAAGCCACTCAGACCACAGCAATTTGAATGGAAGACTCACGAGAACACTAATTAGCTCTTCCATAATGTATTTTGTATTTAATGTGTGTATTGTTAATATAGTTCAGGGCTCACTTGTTAGAGTACAACTTCCCAGTGTAAATAAAGGTTCCCTTTGGTATGGCATTTACATAAGGCACCAGAACCAGAACCTCATAGTCTATCACTGTTCAACTACCTCTTTAGAACACAGCCTGTTGTTTTTGTAGTTGTTTAGTTCTCTCTGGAATCAGTGGTTTCTTTCATCAGGATTATTCAGAAAGTAAAACAAAATACATAATCTGCACAGAGGTCATTCATTGTCACGTTTGGCTTGACAATGACCATAGGAGTTGTCAAAAACAGCCCAGGTCTTAGTTGGTCAGGAGTGTTGACGTCGAGATAGAGCTGTGTGGTTTGAGTCTTTATATCTGACAAGCACACACATATCTAATAAACATCTCAGATAGATTTATATATAAATAAAACAACTGTTGACTTTTGCAACAGAATGCAACATTTTGGAACATTCAGATAGCATATTTCTATGTAGAACAAACATGCCGCTGAAATGTAGAATAAGAAATTCTATCTGCAATGTTACACAACGTTTGCGCACTAAACAGGAACCCTGGAGCTAACTGGAGCTCCACCCACCTTGACGGCCATGATAAGCCCACTGGGCACATGTCTCATCTTGTCCACCACGCCATACGCTCCTCTACCAAGCTCCCCAATCTGCTCCAAGTCATCTGCCTTCACAACAAAGTTCTAGCCCGAGGGAGAGAAACAGTGGAAAGAGAAGCTTATCAGCCAATCACATCAAGGTCAACCAATACATGCTTTAGAGAAAACCCCACACAGTCGTGTTTATTAGGACACAACAGAAAACTAAAAAAATTGTTTCTTATTGGACAAGTCCAGGTAAACCTGGTTGGTATAGTTTAGGATTTCTGTTAGGTAATGACACCAGCATCTTGACACCAAAACCATATGCTTATCTTCGATAACAGCACTACCTCTCCAGCATACTCTCCCTGCTTTTTTGTAATCATTAGTCCAAACAGCTGCAAAAAAAAAAAATGTTTTGCAACTAAAACATGAGTTTCTATTGGACAACTTCAGGAAGGTCTTTCCGAGTTTCATCCCGTTTAAGAAACGTTTCCCAACAGAATCAGCGTAATGAATACACCCCAGTTGTCCCTTCCTGTTTCAGTCCGTTTGGTGTCTAATGAACATGACCCAGGTAAAACCACAAAGGTGATAGAAACTGAAGTACTACATTCTTCACTTCTCTACCTTTTCTCCAATGGTAACACAGGCTTTCGAATCCAGATCTCGAGGGGGGCTGAGGAAAGAGGATAGGTAGTGGGATTAATACCATGCATTCATTTAAAATGTGACATCGATATCAAAACTGTTAACACAAACTACTAATGCTCTTCCTTATTGAACATCACACTGTATCACTGCAATGTGAAACCTGGGTCGTATGGTTTAGTATCTTTGTGAAAGAGGAGATTCAGGTAATGACATCTGCATATGAAGCCATAACATCATCTATTACAGAACAACCTCCTCTTCCGCACACTCTCCCCGTTTCTTTTGCTGTGTTTCTCTCTGGCATCAGTGGTTTTCTTCTTCACCATTAAGAAATTAAAACAAATACATCTGCACACGTTTGTGACGCACACAGCAATAGCTAATCTTTTTTTGGAGTCATGCTACACAGATTATGAAATCTCACAATATCTGGAGAAGTGTTTAGACTACCCTTTCAGGAACCACATTAATATGATATAGCAATCTTCTGAGCTGCACAGCATGTGACCACGAAAAAGACAACCTGGAATTCGGCCAACCAATGAAAGATAAGAAGCCTTACGCTGCGGCTGCAGGTGGGGGCTTCTCAAAGACCTCTTTGGAGAGCTTGAGGCCTGGGTTCTTCTTCTTCCCTATGAGAGGAGAGGATGGTGAGAGGAGGAAAGATTAACCTTTTGATTTTCAGTGGAGTGGTGGTTCTGTTTTTGGTAGGGATTTCCGACTCGTACTGTAACATACGTTACTGACTGTACAGCTCCATTTGTTATCGACCCAGAGAATGCTTAACAATAGGAAACAGGTGAATGACTCGCTCATAAAATCGGAACGATGACACAGAGTGAGAAGGCAGAAACTGATTGCCCCATTAATTAACCCTCTGTTTTCTAACCCCACTGTTATACAAGCAGCGCCGTACACAATTGAACTGCTTTGGTTTACCATAATCAGGAGAATACTCACTGAAATGTGACTCATATCTCCTGCAGGGCTCCTCCTGCCTACACACTAGAGACCAGACCTGTCCCTATGTGACTCATGTTATCTCCTGCAGTAAGTCTCCTCCTGCTTACACACTGGAGACCAGAGACTTCTCCCTATGTGAAAAGCACACTACAGTGCATTCATAAACACTGTTTACAAGCAACAAGTGGGGACTTCTCATCCAGGCTAGGGCAATAGAGCCATGCTGGTGTAAAACAACAACCCCACCTGAAAGAATGTGGGATTCAGACTAGGGCTGCGTCTCAATAGTCTAAACCCTTTTCTCCTCTCCTGATCTGCACAACATTGGATGAGGAAGTGATACAGCAGAAAGATATTGAGGCAGGGTGATTCCTGCCAGGTACATATGCAGGGAGCTCATGCAGAATTTATCACGCAGAAAGAAAATTGAACGCATAAGAAAATACTTCCTATAACACATTTAAATGTTGTCATTTTTTGCTCAGACTAATTTTGTGCTTCAGTTGCATTCTATCAGCAGACAGGACTCTGACGGATGTCTAGCTACTTGTGTCCAGTACTTTTCTCTGGTAAAATGCATGATTAGCTTCAAACAAAACATTAGGAAATGTAGCTGGCTACATTCTTTCTATAATAAACATTTTTTTTTTTTTTTAAATAGCCAAATAGCAATGCACTTCTCTTGTCATCTGACAGATGAAGCTATTTTCTGCCGAATGTGTTGCACTAATGTATTTTCTGTAAAGGCAAACTATAGTGGCATGCCACTGATCACTCTATTGAAGGAAAAAAAATATATATATATCAACTTTCAATAGAAAACGCAGGTGAAATGGTTTAAAAATGCAGATGCATAAACTCTAAAGAGATCCCTGCATTTGTCTTCTGCACCAGCCACATTGGCAGGTAGCCAATTACAGGCTCTGCTCTCGGTTGTTAGATGTGTGTCAGAAAGAACACGATGGGAAGGAGGACACCTGAGACTATTGAGATGCTTCCTGGTACATGTGTGTCCTGTACAACTGTCATAAACCTCTGACCCAGACAGGCAATTAGACACGGAAGGGGAAAAGGAAGTTGGCTCAGAGATATAAACACTACATGACCAAAAGTATGTGGACACCTGCTTGTCGAACATGTCATTCCAAACTCATGGGCATTAATATGGAGTTGGTCCCCCCTTTGCTGCTATAACAGCGTCCACTCTTCTGGGAACATTGCTGCAGGGACTTGCTTCCATTAAGCTAGCCAAAATTGCATTAGTGAGGTCCGGCACTGATGTTGGGTGATTATGTCTGGCTTCAATTCATCCCAAAGGTGTTCAATGGGTTTGAGGTCAGGGCTCTGTGCAGGCCAGTCAAGTTCTTTCACACCGATCTCAACAAACAATTTCTGTAT
This sequence comes from Thymallus thymallus, assembly GCA_023634145.1. Classification (NCBI taxonomy): domain Eukaryota; kingdom Metazoa; phylum Chordata; class Actinopteri; order Salmoniformes; family Salmonidae; genus Thymallus; species Thymallus thymallus. The sequence goes on along the minus strand of CM042398.1, from coordinate 5,298,934 downwards.
GGACCTCGCTTTGTGCATGGAACTGTTGCCAGAAAGGTGGAAGCACAAAATCGTCTAGAATGTAATTTCCCTTCACTGGAACTAAGGGGCCTGAACCATGAAAAACAGCCCCAGACCATTATTCCACCTTCAAACTTTACAGTTGGCACTACGCATTCGGGCAGGTAGCGTTCTCCTGGGATCTGCCAAACCCTGATTCGTCTGTTGGACTGCCAGTTGGTGATGCGTGATTCATCACTCCAGAGAACGCGTTTTCACTGCTCCAGAGTCCAATGGCTTTACACCGATCTAGCTGACGCTTGGCATTGCCCATGGTGATCTTAGGCTTATGAGCTGCTGCTGCTGCTCGGCCATGGAAACCCATTTCATGAAGTTCCAGACGAACAGTTATTGTGCTGACGTTGCATCCAGAGGCAATTTGGAACACGGTAGAGTGTTGCAACCAAGGACAGACGATTTTTACGCGCTACACGCTTCAGCGGTCCTATGAGCTTGTGTGGCCTACCACTTTGCGGTTGAGCCGTTGTTATATCTAGACATTTCCACTTCACAATAACAACACTTACAGTTGACCGTGGCAGCTCTAACAGGGCAGGAATTTGACGAACTGACTTGTTGGAAAGGTGGCATCCTTTGACAGTGCCACGTTGAAAGTCACTGAGCTCTTCAGTAAGGCCATTCTACTGCCAATGTTTGTCTATGGAGATTGCTTGGCCGTATGCTCAATTTTATACACCAGTCAGCAACGGGTGTGGTTGAAATAGCCCAATCCACTAAATTTGAAGGGGTGTCCACATACTGCTGTATATATAATGTACATTGGCTCAGAGGTGACCAGACACCTAAACACCACTTGCTGTTTAAAGCTTCCATTGGCTCGCTGTACCACTAACAACTGGAAATAATGCTGCAGAGCATCAAAGAGACAACTTTTTGCAACGTTTCAAGTGAAGAATTTAGGTTGGGTATGCTGTGTTGTCCAGGTAGTACAGTGCAGCCTACTCCTGGGTGGATTATCTACAGTACATACACAGGCACCTAAATGTTCCCAAATAACCTACATATCCGGATGAAAGCAAGTTTGTATAGACTGGATCGGTAGCATCTCATGCTCTCCTCAGATGTCCAGCTTCCCAGTGAGAGGAGATTCATTGACTTCCCAGTGAAATACAGTGAGAGGAGATTCATTGACTTGTGCTATGCTCACATGAACCCAGCAGGGTAAAAATAGATGTTAATTTCCCCTGTTGAGCTAAAAAAAGAGCATTCAAAACCTTCCTTAAATGACCTAGAACAACAGTATAAAAAACAGCCTTTGTCCCAACTGAAGTAGCATGGCAAGATGGCACTGCATCTCAGTGCTAGAGGTGTCACTACAGACCCTGGCTCGATCCCGGGCTGCCACCATCCCAGCTCTGCAGATTTTGCTGCGAAGAGACAATCATTAGATCACTTGTTTTGGTACTGTCCATATGTATCTTGTTTTTGGTCGCAGGTTCAGGAATGGCTGAAAAATGTTAACATTTACTTGGAGCTAACTCTACAAACAGCACTGCTGGGTGATTTGAAAAGTCATAGTCAATCGATCAATAATATAATAATACTCTTAGCAAAAATGTTTATTTGATTTACGATCTGTAGAAACCATGAGAACAGAACGGTTCAGAACTTTTGTGAAACATCACAGCGGGACAATATATGGCAGCCTGAAATGAAGATAGAGATAGATAGAAGGGGCTGGGTCTAAAAACAACTAATGTCAAATATACTGTGTCCGTAAAATGTATATAGTATGTGTAAGCTGGAAGTAGAGGCATAGGTTGTTGTCCATACACCTGGCAGGTGTGGCATATCAACAAGATGACTAAACAGCATGATCATTACACAGGTGCACCTTGTGCTGGGGACAATAAAAGGCCACTAAAATGTGCAGTTTTGTCACACAACACAATGCCACAGATGTCTCATGTTGAGGGAGCGTGTAATTGGCTGCTGACTGCAGGAATGTCAACCAGAGCTGTTGCCAGAGAATTGAATGTTAATTTCTCTACCATAAGCCGCCTCCAACGCTGTATGGCGTCGTGTGGGCGAGCGGTTTCCTGATGTCAAGGTTGTGAACAGAGTGCCCTATGATGGAGGTGGGGTTATGGTATGGGCAGACATAAGCTATGGACAACGAACACAATTGCATTTTATCATTGGCAATTTGAATGCACAAAAATACTGATCCTGAGTCCCATTATTTTTAAGGTATCTGTGACCAAGAGATGCATATCTGTATTCCTAGTCATGTGAAATCCATAGATTAGGGCCTAATAAATATATTTCAACTGACTGATTTCCTCATATGAACTGTAATTCAGTAAAATCAATTAAACTGTTGCGCATATATATATATATATGGGATTGGAAATGACATAGACAATTACATTGTTAGAAGCCATAATCTGTCTGCAATATTAAAGATGATCTACAGCCCCAAAAAAATGCAACGCATGACAAGAAACTATTTAGGCCGGCTAAATATTGCCCTTAGCTCGCAATGCATAGCTAAAATGCATGGCAGGAAGGGATCTTACGTGGCGCTCTATTTCAGCTGAACTCCCTGACATATACCTTGAGCGTCTGAGGTCACGTATTTGACTAGTTGACAGCTAGGCCTACATCGGGCCTCATATCAACGAGGGAGCTATTAAAAATCCTACAACTCTAAGCATTTCAGGCATGGGACTATGCAGTATACAACACTTTTTGACATCGACAAAACCAAGTTGTAAGTTATCATGTTACAAAAGACAGCCCATATGGATGATCCCATACTGTGGTAACTTTCTCAGGGTTTGGCGGTAGGGGTTAGGGGCTAGGGCCAAGTGTGCACTGTACACTCCCCTCTACTGCCTGTGACCAGGTGAGAGAGGATGACTGACGGCCAAACAAGACTCATCCTTTCTGAACAGATGTCAGCGAGATCCTTTGGGAAGCATGATGTCATTGAGCATAACGCTCCTCCAGCTTTCTGAACCCCTGGTACGTGCTTCCACTCAAACTCTAAAGCCAGACTAATAAGCTTCCTGCACTACAACCCTTTGGTTAGAGACAGTGGGGTTACACTTCAGCTCCACTTATACGCGTTGATTTGTCATCAGCGTCGTGTCAATGTGACGTTCTACCTGCTACACAGAGCGCGTTGTAAATTGTTTGCAAAATAACCAGTGATGTATAGTCGAGGCCATACGTAACGAAAATCAAATGTATTACTCATTCAATTCACAAGATGGAATGAAAGTGTGCGTTGGTCATCGAGAATTGAACCGTGGCAATTCTTGAGCTTGGACTCCGCCATTGGATGTGACGCAACTCGAGCAATACAGCAGCTTTCAAAGGAAGCATTCCCTCCACGGCCTGAACCATGCACAAAAATAGCCTATAGGCCTAGGCGGTACAATGTTATAATTGATGCTGACTAATCTAGCTGTTACAGGTGATTCAGTACCTTGTAGAGGAAAACAACCCCACCCGGCTTTAGTCACTGACAGGTGCACTGGTTCCAAGACTCCTGTACAAAGGTATGCTATATCTTCTGTGTGAAGATGAATACTCCAAATTCTTGGACAGCCCATTGGATGACGGTGTGAATAGCTGGGTCGCGAGCCACCATCACAGTGGGGAACAGGCAGACGATGAATCTACCAAGTAACAGGTTATTTTTCACTCTGGATGAGCAGCAGTGCTCTCTAACTGTCACAGAGTTTCTGTGCATGTGCACAGGTTCACTTCACACTGCTACGTGGTAGGTACGGGACCAACAGCAGAGAAGTTTAGCTGTGTGCTCCCCGTTCTTAGTTGTTGCTGCGTGGAACTTATTTCCATCTCAAATGACTCAAGCAAACAGCAAAATTAGCTTTTAAAAAAACAACATCACAATGCCTCTCCCGTCTGACCTAAATAACTCTTGGGCATAGGTACATGTACTGATGTGTGGGTAACTCAGTAATGTGTGTAACTGTCAGCAGAACCTTTTGTGGTTCTATTGTTCTTATTTGAAAATGTGTGTAGTTCAGTCGTTGAGTTGTTCTTGGCTATTGATGTTCTGGATTATGTCATGTTTTTTGTGGACCCCAGGAAGAGTAGCTGCTGCTTCAGTAACAGCGAATGGGGATACGAATAAATACAAAATACTTTGTGCCGAGTTCACCTCTAAACCTAGTCCTGGACTACAATGAGATGTCTTTTTAATCCAGAACTAGGCTTAATCTGTGTCCAGGATGGGACAGTCTGCCAATCAGAAGGCACACCGGTCAGAACGTGTTAATCCACTGTGCTAAAGCCTTGAGTTCAACTCTAGGAGATGCACTGTCTGGAAGTCGGCCTGGATAAGAGCGTCTGCTAAATTACGAAAAGGTAAATTGCAAAACAAAACCTTTTAGAAATTGCTTGAAAATGCCTCACATTGCCGCTGTCGTTTCTTGTGTGGGCAGGGCAAACACCAGGAGAGCGCATTATTTGTTGTAAAACCTCCTTAAGCAACAGCAACTTGAAATGAACAGACAAGCATTGCAAAGCACTTAGGCTTACTCCACCCAATACCTCAAACAAAGTGAAACTGGCTACAGTGGTCAAGAACAGTCCATACACAATGGAAAACCCAGGGTTCATACTACACTTTTACTATTAGCAAACAGACCGTTGCTGCTCCTGAAAGGAAGGTGAGCACCAATAACGTCAGCATAGCACACCAGTGTAGCAGCTGTACAACAGCAGACTGTTACAGGCTGTCAGCAAAGACAAGACTGCAGAAGTCGCAAGTACAAGTCAACACATGCATTCAGGTAAGCTCCCGAGTGGCGCTGTGGTCTAAGGCACTACATCTCAGTCCAAGAGGTGACACACTAGTCCCTGGTTCGAATGTATATCATCCGGCCGTGATTGGGCAGCGCACAATTGGCCCAGCGTCGTCCAGGTTTGGCCGGGGTAGGCCGTCATTGTAAATAAGAATTTGTTCTTAAATAAAGGATAAATAAAACATTTATTTTTAAAAAGCTAGGCTATAGAGGGGCTGCCTGGGATATCTCCTGTGCAGCATACAGTCAGTGAGCAGGCCTCTCAAACAATGTGTTCTACTAGCCATGGTAATGCCAGTAGGATTGTGTAGCCCAGCACTTCCCAGAAATGGTGCTGCGGACTTCAAGGGGTGCACCTTTTGGTGTTTGTGGCAGCACTACACAGCGGATTCAAATATATTTGTTAGTAACGTTAGTGTTAGGGCAAAAACCTAAATGTGCACCCCTTGGGATCCCCAGGACAGAGTTCGGGAATAGAATAATATCACGCAGTGAACATGAAATGTAAATTGACATCATCAACATAATGTCCCCATGTGTGAGGTAGGGCCTTGATTTATTTTCCACCAGGTGTTTTTTATTCAACATTGCCTGTTAGCTAGCTACACATCACTGATAACTTAGATAACGTTAGTGTCAGAGGGAGACCAACTGTATGATAGGTCAGGCGTTTGTTGGCATTGCTTTGGAGAAAAGATGTGACATACAAATAAGTGAAAACGATTGCGAGATGGCTGGGAAACGATATGAACCCGCACACGCTAATATTAAACCAAGTAACGTTGTCGGAAGAAATACATGACTCATGTTTTCCCATCAAACGACAAGTCGCGAGGCATGGAATGCTTCCTCAATAAAATAACGCACGCGACATAGTTAACGTTCCATCGATACCGGTGCGGCCAACTACGCACTTTTCGTTTGGTCTAATAGACAATGCTATAGGTAACGTTAGCTCGCTAGTTAGGTAGCTAAATAGCAAGCAACAGTTGCAACACCAAGTAGCCTAGGTAGCTAACTCGAGCAACGTTATCGCTTGTTCAAACAATTGTTTCAATTTCCAGGAATTGACAGGACACAACCAACCACTGGGAATCCGCATAATGTTATGGTTTCTAGCCAGGTCACAGAAAAATGCATTGGGCAATGGGGCACGACAGTACAACTTGTACTGTAGTTAGCTATCTAGCAACTTTGTACAAGGGCAGACCTTAAGTAACGCTAGTTAAGCAGGAAACGAACCGATATTTTAAAAACGTCTAATGCAATGACTCAAACCATTTCCCTGACTTCCAATAATGCATTTTTGTAGGAAATTCAGTCTTGTTGCACGATTAACACTAATTGTGAGTAAAACGTGAGAATTCTTACCTCCTTTAGAAAGAGACATTTCCCCCTTTGCTTTGATGAGGGGGAGGGGAAGCACAAAGACGTTTTACTCCCTCCCTCCCTGCATCTACCCCGCCCAGAAGCTGCGGCTTGTCCTGCAACTACGATGCATGTCTGTTTCAATCTTCATGAACGTTGCGTTAGTTTGTCTCCGTGTTGCAGGGTTTCTTGTTACAAAGTTATAAACCGAAAGCACAATTATTAATGCAGGCGAAATTAACTCGATACAAAACACAAAGTTACACTTTTTAGGTAGCGAAAGAAGTGGTCGAGTTAGTTTTTCATGGCCCGGTGCCCCGGGTATGTGGACTTTCTTTTTTAGGACCAATGGAATTGTCTAAAATGAGTAAACTCCGCGCACCCGGGGCACCGAGCTATTCAAAACGAGCTCGACCAATCTGACAGCTAAATGCTCGAGCGTCAAATGCTTTATGACGATTTTCGTACTCGTGGTTGTGGGATATGTAGTCTGCTGTCATTGCCAACAAGCGTTGACATGTCCCAGACCAGTTCATGGTCACATTCTAAAAATGTAATTGTATAATTTGTGGTTTTCAATGGCTTCAAAGCATTTTGATTTCAGAGAGATATCCCCATACAAGGCATGTGAAATTCATTTTGATAGGCCTACCTTGTTTGTTCTTTATTAAAGCTTAATTTATACCATACCTAGTATGAAATAGAAGAGCTACAAATAGCTATTCAAAATGGCAATCCTGTATTGTTGTGTAGAAAAAATTCACACACATCTACAGCCCTGCAATTATAAATGTGAGTTTGCGTTACTTCATTGCATATGTACGGTATAAATTAGGCTTAAGTTACAATTGTCCTCCGTATCACATTGTGTTCTGCATATTAGGGTGAATCAAGTAAACAGACCAATTACAGATTGGGTAAAATAATATTTTATTTAGGATATAGGAAGAGCACATAGAGAGATACAGAAGCTACATGAACCAATAACAGTAACATTCTAAAGACCCAACAGTATAACTTAGACCAACAATGTCATCCATAGGCCTGTGCATAATTCTTTATATCAGCACTACGCAAAACAACATAATCCTTCTAAAAGCATTAATACTGTAGGTAGGGTTAAAGGTTCAATAGAAATGCTTGCCAATTGCAAAAGAGTATGGCAACAGCAAAATGGCTTCTAGAGAAACTCTGTTATAGGAATTGTCTGGTCACTGATCCTCAGCATGGCTATAACTTTTAGGCTTGTAAACGTATATGTGTGTAATTGTGACTAATGGTATGAATGCCTGCTTTTAAAATGGCCTGTACTCATGGTGTTGGCAGTGTACAAAGCAATGAAAGAAGCTTCACTTGATCCTGTGAGGTTTGGTTAGCACCAACAAAGTGAGAGTTCAGCTAATGGAAACATCACCAATAACTGTCACTTTGATTAACTAGTAGTATCCTATAGCTATGCAGATGACATCATACAGTTAAATATGTCATAAAGAATGTGCCTTTCCTCTAATTAGGGTCAATCAAGGAAATATCGAGGAAGTATTGACTTAATCATATGTCAAACAAATACAGTGCAGTCATGTGTTTGCGGTAGGGGGACTCAGCAGGGAGGACAGTTGGTTGGTTGGTTACAGTCGTCACAATCTGGGCAAGTTCCAAAGTCATAAACCCAGCCTATTTCTACAAATTCTATTCTTGAAATATAACCTCAACCACACTGCAAACCTTATGCCTTGTACCTTAAATTAAGACCAACAACCACATTTTATGGTTTAATAATTTTTATGACATAGACAATTTTGACTTTGCAACTTGACCATCTAGTGAGAACCGTTGGTTACTAAGACTACAACAACCTCTTGGCCTATTTCCTGGCGACGATGAGGCTGTGGTAAAGGGGCTTCACCACGATGTGCAGGTAGAGGGAGCTGTCGATGAGGTACTCAGAAGTCCGGCGGTGAAGGTCGGCGTCCACCAGGAAATCCCCAGCCTCCTCAGTGCTCTGGTGGAAGTTGTAGACGTGACGAACCACCATTTTACCCCCCTGCCTCGCCGCCACAATCACCGTCTTCTGGAAGCTCACACCGGCGAAGTCGGGGCTGGAAGTGGCTGGGGTGACGATGATGCGCGGACGGCCGCCGTCTGTGCGTGTTGCCTGCATCTCGTTAGTATAGGCGGAGCGCACGCTGAGCGGGAGCCAGCGCGGGGAGAACAGGGCATTCCAGGTCACCCGCTTGCTGGTGTCGCTACCACTGGGGCCCAGCTGGGTTTGGAAGCTGAAGCTGCGGTCGTCGCGGGCGGGGTTATTGATGACCCACGGTGAGCCCCAGGACGGTGATAGGTAGTTGCGCGGGGTGAAGATGCTGCAATTGACGTCAAAGTACTTGGCCAGCTGGATGGGCGAGGCCGAGTGGAACTGGAAGGCCAGGAAGAGCAGGTCACGGATGGACTCATAGTATTTCAGCATGAGTGGCGACTGCTTCTGCAGACGGAACAGGTGCTGCGGGGGGATCATGCCGTAGCGCACCTGCCTCAGGGCATTCTCCACTGTCAGGCCGGCTGGCTGGTTCTGGCCGATCCAGGCCTCCAGGGCCTCGTAGAGCTCCAGCTCGCTCTGCAGGATGAGGTCGGAGCGCTGCATCAGGGACAGCAGCAGGTCGTCACTGATGGAGCCCCACTCGCCGCTCTGCAATACCGATGACAGGTTCCAGGAGAGGTACTGGAGGCAGCTGTCCCTCAGGTTGGCGTCGCCGATCTGCATAGCATACTGGTACCAGCCAACCACGTGGCCCGTTGGGGAGTCGCTGGACAGGTGCCCCGTCATGTACTGGCTCAGGCCCTGCTGGAGGCTCCACACACGGTACTTGCTGGCCAGCTTGTGCAGAGGGATTGCCTGGTCAAGACGCACAGAGATATCACCGCAGTAGAGGTACCTGTAGAGATAAAACATGGCTAGATCTGTCTGCAGAAACATTAGCAGTCCCCCCCCCACCCCCCCGGTCCCCTCACCTGATGAACTTGTCGAAGACAGCAGCACAGTCGGCAGGCTCCCTCAGGACTATGGTGCTGGCGTTGCGGCTGAGCAGCAGCTCCTCAAACACTTCACTCTGCAGCGAGAGCACCAGGGTGTGCGCCTGGATCACCTTCATCTCGTCCGTGTTTACCGTCTGCACGCGGAGGGACACATCACTGCCGTTGCCCTGGGCCAGCAGACCCTCCATGCGCTGCACCATTGCCATGGAGTGGTTCAGGGTTGTGGCGCCATTCTCCAGCACCACCTCCTGCTTCAGCGCGGCTGCAGGAAGAGAAGATGAAGGGATCCCGTTCAACACCGGGTCAACTGCAAGTGAAAACACCATAGCTCTTTCTCAATTAATCTGTCCTGGATTCCTCGCAACCTCATTCTATTCACCATTCTCTCTATTCTATATGGCATTCTCCCCTTGGACCTTCTCCTCCAATACGGTTGTGAAGGAGGTGAGGAAATGCGGAAAGACGAATTGAGATAGAGCCCTTCTTCTCCAGTCATCACTTACTTTGACACTGAATGTTGAGTTGACAGTTGAGCCTTCTGCCAATCAACAACGACTCAGCCAACAGATACTCAATTAATGTGAGACCCTCCTTGATCAATGTATCGACACCTGAGTCTCTCTGATTGACGTCCTGTCCTATTTATTTTTTATTTTTTAAATTTTATTTCACCTTTATTTAACCAGGTAGGTCAGTTGAGAACAAGTCCTCATTTACAACTGCGACCTGGCCAAGACAAAGCAAAGCAGTGCAACAAAAACAACAACACAGAGTTACACATGGGAATAAACAAACGTACAGTCAATAACACAATAGAGAATCTATATACAGAGTGTGGAAATGTAGTGCAAAATGTAGTAAGGTTAGGAAGGTAGGACAATAAATAGACCATAGTGGCGAAATAAATTATAGATTAGAATTAACACTGGAGTGATAGATGTGCAAATGATGATGTGCAAATCATGTGCAAATAGAGATACTGGAGTGCAAATGAGCAAAAATAATAAATATGGGGATGAGGTAGTAGGGTGGGCTATTAACAGAAGGGCTATATACAGGTGCAGTGATCGATAAGCAGCTCTGACAGCTGATGCTTAAAGTTAGTGAGGGAGATAGGAACCTCTAGCTTCAAGGATTTTTGCTATTCGTTCCAGTCATTGGCAGCAGAGAACTGAAAGGAATGGCGGCGAAAGGAGGTGTTGGCTTTGGGGATGACCAGTGAAATATACCTGCTGGAGCACATACTACGGGTGGGTGTTGCTATGGTGACCAGCGAACTGAGATAAGGCGGGGATTTACCTAGTAAAGACTTATAGATGACCTGGAACCAGTGGGTTTGGCGACGAATATGTAGTGAGGGCCAGCCAACGAGAGCATACAGGTCGCAGTGGTGGGTAGTATATGGGGCTTTGGTAACAAAACACTGTGATAGATTACATCCAATTTGCTGAGAAGAGTGTTGGAGACTATTTTGTAAATGACAAGCCGAAGTCAAGGATCGGTAGGATGGTCAGTTTTACAAGGGCATGTTTGGCAGCATGTGAAGGAGGCTTTGTTGCGAAATACGAAGCCGATTTTATATTTAATTTTGGATTGGAGATGATTAATGTGAGTCTGGAAGGAGAGTTTACAGTCTAACCAGACGCCTAGGTATTTATAGGTGTCCACGTATTCTAAGTCAGACCCTTCTAGATTAGTGATGCTAGTCCGGTGGGCGGGTGCAGGCAGCATTCGATTGAAAAGCATGCATTTAGTTTTACTAGCATTTAAGAGCAGTTGGAGGCCACGGAAGGAGTGTTGTATGGCATTGAAGCTTGTTTGAAGGTTAGTTAACACAGTGTCCAAAGAGGGGCCAGATGTATACAGAATGGTGTCGTCTGCGTAGGGATCAGAGAGTCACCAGCAGCGAGAGCGACATCGTTGATATATACAGAGAATAGAGTTGGAATTTGGGTGAAGGAGAAGCGGGGGGGGCTTGGGCAGGTTGCTGCCGGGGGTACAGAACTGTTGGCCGGGGTAGAGGTAGCCAGGTGGAAAGCATGGCCAGCCGTAGCAAAATGCTTGTTGAAATGTTTGATTATTGTGAATTTATCGGTGGTGACAGTGTTTCCTAGCCTCAGTACAGTGGGCAACTGGGAGAAGATGCTCTTATTCTCCATGGACTTTATAGTGTCCCAGAACTTTTTGGAATTAGTACTACAGGATGCAAATTTCTGTTTGAATATTTGTTCCTGACTTCCCTGAACAGTTGCATATCGCAATGGCTATTCGATGCTAATGCAGTGCGCCTACCCGACAACACTGGCACATCCATCAAGCCCTATCGAACTGTCCAATCAACACATCGTCCTAAAACATAAACACCCCTATCCACCCAATCGACACCTCCTTCTAAAACATACGACACTATCGAGCAACTCAACGCATCGTTCTACAACGTAAAAGCCCTGCCGTCCCTATCAACACACCGAGGCGCTCACAATGAATTACAACCTGTAACCAGTCATTCATTATGACAAGCCGTGTACTAGCCTCAACACTCTGCACTCTCCCTTTTAAAGCTTCATAAACAGTGCAGTGATGACATGGCCATGAACTTGAACAGTCGCTGAGTTCGTCTGCAGTTCAGAAGTGACTAACCCAGTCGCTAATGGGGAAATCCTACCCGTGGTTTGGGTTTAGGGTCAGCACACTGTTAATACACCATGTGAAATGGATAATAATGGATGATAAAAGTGTAGGCTATGAAACCTATAGGTTACTTGTCTTTAAGTACAATTATGCCTAGGCTATCCTGCACAAGCACTAGACATAACACTTTTTTTTATCCCCTGACTAAAGTACTTTTTTGACATTTTTTTTATTAGTTTTTAAACCCATATTTGCAGATAATTAGATGAATATACTGTGTTCATGTACTGTATGAAAGTGCTCAGTGTCTACATCACTGAGGACGTAACATGGTCCTCTCACACCAGCACAGTTGTGCCTCTTCTCCCTCAGGAGGCTGATACGATTTGGCATGGCCCCTCAGATCCTTAGGAACTTCTACAGCTGTACCATCAAGAGCATCCTGACTGGTTGTATCACTGTCTGGTAGGGCAACTGCAACCCACTCAACCGGAAGGCCCTACAGAGGGTGGTACGGACGGCACAGTGCATCACTTCGGGTGAGCACCCAACCACCCAGGACGTACATGCCAGGCAGTGTCTGAGAAAGGCCTGAAAAATTGCCAAAGACTCCAGCCACCCGACACATGAACTGTTCTCCATGCTCCCATCCAGCAGGTGGTACCGGTGCATAAAGGCTCAGACCACAGACTCCTAAACAGCTTCTATCTTCTGGCCGTAAGACTGGTAAATGGATAATTACTGCTCCCCTCACACCGACGCTGATACTAAAATTGTTATTGAGTGGCGCAGAGGTCTAAGACACTGCATCTCAGTGCTAGAGGCGTCACTACAGACACCCTGTTTCAAATCCAGACTGTATCACAATAGTCCCGAGTTTGGCTGGTGTAGGCCGTCGTTGTAAATAAGAATTTCTTCTTCACTGACATGCCTAGTTAAATAAAGGTTAAATAAAAACATTTTAAAATACATTTATTATTAACACTACACGGTCCCTGTGAGGTTGGGCACAAGATGTCTCCTTCTTCACTACACAGTCCCTGTAAAGGTTGACCACAAGATGTCTCCTTCACTACAGGGTCCCTTTGAGGTTGACCACAAGATGTCTCCTTCACTACACAGTCCCTGTGAGGTTGACCACAATATGTCTCCTTCACTACATTGTCCCTGTAAAGGTTGACCACAAGATGTCTCCTTCACTACAGGTTCCCTTTGAGGTTGACCACAAGATGTCTCCTTCACTACAGGGTCCCTTTGAGGTTAACCACAGGACGTCTCCTTCACTGCAGGGTCCCTTTGAGGTTGACCACAAGACGTATTCTTCACTACAGGGTCGCTTTGAGGTTGACCACAAGACGTCTCCTTCTTCACTACAGGGTCCCTTTGAGGTTGACCACAAGATGTCTCCTTCTTCACTACAGGGTCCCTTTGAGGTTGACCACAAGTGGCTCATGCACACTGTAGAGTCACATGAAAGAAAGTCTCAGCAGTAACGCCCTCCCTCCTCTGCCTCCAACGACACCAGCTGCTTCCTCCTGTTACTGTAGGTTTAATGAGACACAGGGGGAGGAAGACTCTTGCCCCCCCACTCCACTGTCACCACCGCCAGCTAATCATGTACCTCCACTTCAAAACTAACTAATCATGTACCTCCACTTCAAAACAAACTAATCATGTACCTCCACTTCAAAACAAACTAATCATGTACCTCCACTTCAAAACAAACTAATCATGTACCTCCACTTCAAAACTAACTAATCATGTACCTCCACTTCAAAACAAACTAATCATGTACCTCCACTTCAAAACTAACTAATCATGTACCTCCACTTCAAAACTAACTAATCATGTACCTCCACTTCAAAACTAACTAATCATGTACCTCCACTTCAAAACAAACTAATCATGTACCTCCACTTCAAAACTAACTAATCATGTACCTCCACTTCAAAACTAACTAATCATGTACCTCCACTTCAAAACAAACTAATCATGTACCTCCACTTCAAAACAACCTTTGTTCAGTTCATTAGACACAACTAGCCTATAGTCCTACATCTCCGTGACGACAGCTGTTGCTTGTGGGCCATTAATAAATAACTTTGGCATATGCATATTGCATTTGTGGAATTTGTGACATTCACCCAGTTCAAACAAAATTGGACTTCAGATGTTCAATTTGTCTTTTGCAAGCATATTAATTGTCATAGGTAAACATGCCATTTAATTGTGACAGATTGATTTGTTCCGGCTAATTTACTTCCTAATTTAAATGTTACTGTAATCAAGCATTGTTTCCTTTAAAATGATGTGGCGAATTCGTTACAATAGATTGAAGCGTGAACTTCAGAGAAATTGAAACATCTGAGGATGATGTTTTCAATAAATTATTAAGACTCTTTTCTAGTTAAGCACAGTGAGTTTTAGAAGCTTGGGGGTTGAATCCCCTATATTAAACACAGATAGATAGGTACTTTATTGCTCCCCCGGGGGGGAAATTTCATATTCATATTTTTAGATAGATAGATATGCTCAATGGAAAATCCTACAGTGTGTGTGAGGATTCTGCACACAAAACGCATGAGGAAAAAACTGCCATGCCAGATGAAGGCATTATAGCCTGAAATAAAATGTAATTCAGTTGATGCTTCCCCAGTCAAGTCCTTCGATATAGGAATGAGCATTTTCTTCAGTCTCCAAAATAGCATCCTTATCGATTCTGACTCACAAAGGCAGCACAAAAACCAACATCTCAGGCTCTCCCTGCAAAACACCACAGACAGTCAGAGATAGGATGTGGGAAGGGAACTGGGGGGACAGTGCTGCTATTCCAATACTCAACCCAGTGCCTGAAGGCTTAAAGAGAGCAACCCACATGTAATGTGTCCCATCACTGTTTCCCTCAACACACTGAGCGGGGCGATATTCCTCTAAAACAGAGTTGTATCTCTTTCCTACCCTTCTTTATGATAAGACATTTTAAAAGGATAGGAAATAAAACTGATGATCTTGATGCACTGTAGTGAGAAAGTGGCAGAGTGAGTGACTAAAATAGACAAAGTAAACAGTTGCAGTCTGTCGAACAGTCACCTTACCTCCTCCAACGGTGATGGGCTGGAAGCAAAGAGCCACAAGCAGGGTTCCCAGATAGACCCGGGCAGGGATTCCTCCTTCATAGGTGTGTGCCATATCTGGAGTCAATATATCCCCTCTCTCTCTCTCTCTCTCTCTCTCTTTCTCTCCTCTGTTCTTTATTTTTCTTCGTTTCACTCTCTCCGTCTTCTCCTTGGTGCTTAGTGTCTTTGTGCGTGCGTGTGTGTGTGTGTGTGTGTGTGTGTGTGTGCAAGAGGTGGGTTGCCCCGTTGTGGCGCCCTGACTCCCCGTCCCGGACTCTTTATGTAGGACGCCTGGCCTTTTCCCCCGCCTGGTGCCTCTCGCATCGCCTTGTGGACTCCATTGATTGGTGGAATCTGGCAGGGGCCGTTGCCATGACGACGTATTTGATTTTGAATTTCTCCCTTTTCCATGTTAACATGGCATCGATCTGTGGCCCAATAGGAACTCTCTCTTCGTTTTTGGGGTGTAGGTGGATGAGAAAGGGTGATTAAACACTATATTATGGAGTCAATATGAATCGATTATTTTATGATAAAGTACAATGTTATAATATAATGAGGGTACTGTATGTGAGGATTTAATTTATGTTAATTAGTAGTAATAAGACCAATATAATGCGAAATCTGTGTCAATAGCACAATTAAGTAATTAACCAAAGAGTTAATTAGTGGGGTGATATCTATGACACCATACCAAGAGACCCTCCTGTAGGGTTTAACTCCAACCCTGTTCCTGGAGAGCTACCCTCCTGTAGGGTTTAACTCCAACCCTGTTCCTAGAGAGAAACCCTCTTGTAGGTTTTAACTCCAACCCTGTTCCTGGAGAGCTACCTTCCTGTAGGGTATAACTCCAACCCTGTTCCTGGAGAGCTACCTTCCTGTAGGGTATAACTCCAACCCTGTTCCTGGAGAGCTACCTTCCTGTAGGGTATAACTCCAACCCTGTTCCTGGAGAGCTACCTTCCTGTGGGTTTTAACTCCAACTGTAATCTAGCACACCTGATTCAAATAATTAGCTGGTTGATAAGCTGAATCAGGCTAGTTCCAACTGGGGTTGGATTGAAAACCTACTGGACAGTAGCTCTCCAGGAACAGGGTTGGAGAGCCCTGCATTAGAGCAATTGTCATTGTCCAAATTTTCATGTGACAATTTCAGTGCACTGCACTCTGATTTGATTAGTGCACATATCCAGCTGTTTAAGTCATCTGTTTGTACTCTTCGAATACATTTCCATGGATGTACACCCCAGGAGGTTAGTGGCACCATAGTGTCACGGTGCATGTGTACGGAACGAGGCGCACAGCTGGAGTGAACAGACATTCCTTTATTTTCTATAATATAATCCCAAACCGAAAACAAAGGAGAGGTAGCGACCGTGATCTGGCGTGACCACAAACAAGGAACAACACACAAGAATCCACACACAGGTGGAAAACAGTGAAACATAAATAGAATCCCCAATTAGAGACTCGAGACAGCTGCCTATAATTGGGAATTGAATTTAACTAAAACTAAAAACACCCCAGTCCATTGTCAGGTCCCAACTGTGGCCCTACAGCTCCCCCTAGAGGGAGCCAGAGACCTGGCCTCAGTCAGAACCTGACAGTACCCTCCCCCCTAAGGCGCGGGCTCCCGACCGCGATACTCCCCTCCCAACAAAACACAAGAGGGAGAAGGGGGACCAGAGCAGACCACTGGGGCGGTTGTTGGTGGGGGTTCTGGACCCGGTGCCGGACGTGGCACCAGATCAGGCGGGGGCTCCGGCTCAGGGGCAGGACTGAAGCCCCTACCCGGACTGGGCACCAGTGGAATGGACCGCTCCAGCACTGGATCGGGGCTGACGACCTGTCCCGGACTGGGCACCGGTGGAGCACACTGCTCCGGCACTGTAGAGGAGCAGACGACCGGTCCCGGACTGGGCACCGGTGGAACGGACTGCTCCGGCACTGGATCGGGGCTGGACGGCAGGTCCTGTCGAGCCCCCGGTCCAGTGGACAGCCCCAACCTCGGAGCAGGGCTGAACGCCGTGCCCAGCCTGGGCACCAACGCAGAGGAGGGTTCCAGCCACGTAGCTGAGCTGGCTGCCGGCCCCGGACTGGGCACCAGCACGCTGAGGAGCTCCGACTCCCCAGCGGGACTGAATGCCGGGCCCAACCTGGGCACCAGTGCAGAGAAGCTCTTCAGCCCGGGCTGGGCACCGGTGGAGCGGACCGCTCCGGAATGCGGGCCGTCTCTGGAGGCTGCGGGCCGTCACTGGAGCTCTGGTGCGAGGAGCAGGCACGGGCCGTACCTGACTGTGGAAACACACCGGTGGACAGTTTGGGGGTTCGTCTGGGCTCCAGGCTGGGCCGACCCCAGCCTTCCTCCTTAGCTCTATAATGCAGGATGTCCTCCTCTGTATTTTCCCCATACCGTGGAGGATATCCCCCAATGTCCAGCCCTGCTGAGTCCCATGGTGGTGGATTCTTCAGTCACGGTGCATGTGTACAGAACGAGGCGCAGAGCTGGAGTGAACAGACATTCCTTTATTTTCTATAATATAATCCCAAACCGAAAACAAAGGAGAGGTAGCGACCGT
Source organism: Thymallus thymallus (assembly GCA_023634145.1). NCBI lineage: Eukaryota > Metazoa > Chordata > Actinopteri > Salmoniformes > Salmonidae > Thymallus > Thymallus thymallus. Next base: position 5,281,366 of record CM042398.1, on the reverse strand, counting down.
GATCTGGCGTGACTACAAACAAGGAACAACACACAAGAATCCACAAACAGGTGGAAAACAGTGGAACATAAATAGAATCCCCAATTAGAGACTTGAGACAGCTGCCTCTAATTGGGGATTAAAATTAACTAAAACAGAAAACACCCCAGTCTATTGTCAGGTCCCAACTGTGGCCCTACAGCTCCCCCATAGTTGGGGTGGACGGGCTTGTGGTAATGGCGGGAGCGGAATCAGTGGAACGGTATCAAATACATCAAACACCTGGTTTCAGTGAATTCAGTACGGACAATGCTTCATGTCCAAATCATCCTAAAATATCTAACATTGATTGTAAAGCTCAATAGATGGTTTGGACATGAAGTGGGAAACATTTTGGTACTATTGACTTGCATTGGATTTGTGCCACGAATGCTACAAAGTTAGCATTTGGAAAACAGTGGCCAATAAAATATAACCAAAGCACGGCACAGCTACAAAGACTCCAGTGGGCTGGTCTAAATGCCACCTCCACCATCAAAGACCTTGGTTAGGTACCCCTCTTGTAATATTATCTCTCAATTGTTGTATCTTGAACTGCTGTATCAATTCCTCCCTTCTTGCTCATGTTTTGTTGCCGTGGTAATCGTGTGATCTTATTGATTGACATTGATAAAAACACCAAATAATACAATTAAAATACAAAATGTAAATGGATTGCTGTTATCATACCTTGTCCATAGACTGCTTACAGGGTCAGGAAACCAATATATCGTTTGGTAATTTGGGTGAACTATCCCTTTAATGCTTACTAGTCTTGTATTGTGCTGAAGAGACAAACCACACTAACAAGAGGCACCTGAAGTAGTGCATGCAGAGTGACTGTGTGTCTGTGTGTGTGTGTCTGTTGTTCTGTTGACGAGTTCAAAATGAATGTGCGTGATCCTCAGCGATAAAAGGAACAGCTGGTCAAAGAGTTCACAGGTTGCTGCTGCAGGCAGGGAACATGCTAATTGCTCTTACAGGGAACCATGGAATCAATACCGCGCATACTATCCACTCTGGTGAGTGGTATCAAGCCATATGTTCTCCTAAAAACTCTTACTCAGCCTTATTGACACGTAATGGTTACTGCCTGGTGCATTGTGATCCCGGCAGAGAGAAGCCACATGTGACATTGGCACATGAGAATGTGGTGATGACCTAAAAAGGTCAAAGGAATGTTGAAGTAATTGACCAATGAACAAGGTGTTAAATTTACCCTTTCTCTGCCGTGATTTCCTGTCTCTGCGGTAATGGGGTGCCAATACCCAGATGGTTTTGATGATCTCTTAAGGGAAAGATGAAGAGATGTGTTTAAAGTGTGTTGGACCGCTGACTGAGATGAAAGCAAATGAAGAAGCCTCAGACTAATTAAGCAGGTTGATGTTTATTGGAATGAGTCTTGTACTTGAGGCAGAACTGAGTGATTACGGCTAGATGGACCAGCTACAAAGTCAAAGTTGGCTAGATTATAAACATTATAGAAAACAAAAATATGCTTTTTGGGTTTAATTTAAGGTTAAGGTTAGGTACGGTCAGCAATGTGGTTAGGGTTAAGGTTAGGGTTATGCTTCAAATCAGATGTTATGACTTGTGACCACTCTGCAGAGCTGCCTCCAGAACAAGATTCATGACGAAAAACCCTAATCTGCACTAATTAGCCTTCAGTCTAATCTCTTGTTGACAGACGTCTATCGAGCATCTGACCAAATTACGCAAGACTTTAGTTCTGTGTTAAACAAGATTACCTTCAGTCTAGTCATATCTCTGTTGAATAACCACCACATAAGACAAATAGATAAACACATCTGTAGAAAGAATGTGTTTATTTCATTATGGTATCCTACGTAGCATTAAACATTGTTTTAGTGGGAATTGAGTTGTAGTTGCAGTCGACTAATAAGAATGCATCTATGTAGTTACCTACAGATGTCCTAGGATATTCATACCTAGCTAGCCTGTATGCTATGAATAGCTTGACATGTTCTCTGAGGAGAGCTGGGCTGAGGTACTCTCTAATGAGGTCTGAGACCAGAGACACCGCATCCCCTTGAGAAGAAGCGATAGTTTGCCCTGGTCCTATGGAAATGTGTTGTAAATGAAATGAAATCAAACTTTATTTAAAGTTCGCAACACACGTCACATTAAAACAATCAAATGAATAAAGTTAAAGCAAACAGGCAGCCATTGTCACGATTCAAAGACAGGACCCGAGAGCTGCAGAGCTGTAGTACAAACACATTCTATTTTATTATATGAAAAAATAAAAGGAGAGCATGAAATCATGAACTGGTACAAACACACAAAAACCCACAACACAGGTGGGGAATGAACTAACTTAAATAGGCTCAAAACCCAAACTAAACACAGAGTTATGTAGGAACCGGCACTGGAGCCACCGGGCTAGGGACCGGCACTGGAGCCACCGTGCTAGGGACCGGCACTGGAGCCACCGGGCTAGGGACCGGCACTGGAGCTACCGGGCTAGGGACCGGCACTGGAGCCACCGGGCTAGGGACCGGCACTGGAGCCACCGGGCTAGGGACCGGTACTGGAGCCACCGGGCTAGGGACCGGCACTGGAGCCACCGGGCTAGGGACCGGCACTGGAGCCACCGGGCTAGGGACCGGCACTGGAGCCACCGGGCTAGGGACCGGCACTGGAGCCACCGGGCTAGGGACCGGCACTGGAGCCACCGGGCTAGGGACCGGCACTGGAGCCACCGGGCTAGGGACCGGCACTGGAGCCACCGGGCTAGGGACCGGCACTGGAGCCACCGGGCTAGGGACCGGCACTGGAGCCACCGGGCTAGGAACCGGTACTGGAGCCACCGGGCTATGAACCGGTACTGGAGCCACCGGGCTAGGAACCGGTACTGGAGCCACCGGGCTAGGAACCGGTACTGGCGCCACCGGGCTAGGAACCGGTACTGGCGCTACCGGGCTAGGAACCAGCACTGGCGCTACCGGGCTAGGAACCGGTACTGGCGCTACCGAGCTGGGGACACGCACTGGAGCTACCGGGCTAGGAACCGGCACTGGAGCTACTGGGCTAGGCACCGGCACTGGAGCTACCGGGCTAGGAACCGGCACTGGCGCTACCGGGCTAGGAACCAGCACTGGCGCTACCGGGCTAGGAACCGGTACTGGTGCTACTGAGCTGGGGACACGCACTGGAGCTACAGGGCTAGGAACCGGCACTGGAGCCACCGGGCTAGGAACACGCACTGGAAGTCAGGTGCGGGGAGCCGGCACAGGTCCTACCAGGCTGGGGATGCGCACTGGAGGACCCGGGGTGGGGACCGTCGCAGGAGGCTCTGGGTTGTGGACTGTCACTGGAAGTCGGGTGCGGGGAGCCGGCACAGGACACACCGGGCTGCGGAGACTCACGGAACGTCTGGGGCGTGGATCCAGCACAGGACACACCGGACAGGACACACTCTCTGGAGACCTAATGCTGGAGACTGGCACCGGACGGGCTGGTCTGTAGCTATGCCCTGGAGCTCTGGTGCGGAAGGCAGACACCTGAGGCACCAGGTAGATGTAGGCTGGAGCTCCGGCGTGGGAGGCTGGCACTGTCCGACCCGGACTGGGGATGCACACTCCGGGCACCTTCAACTCCCAATCCGTGCTGTCGTCTACGACCTCCTCCCGATGCTGCCTGCATTGCTCCACAATACCCATTGTACATTGTACTGGTCTGTACAATGTACAAACACACAAAAACCCACAACACAGGTGGGAAATGAATGAACGTAAACACAGAGTTATCCAGAGAGGTCTCTGGACACTGACCAACATAAAGATATCCAGAGACCTCTCTGAACATCAATCATTACAGCCGTATGAAGGATTAATAAAATAACAAAACACTGAGGATGTCTATAACAATTACTGAGTAAAAGCTAAGCTAAAAAGGTGGGTTTTTAAACATGATTTAAAAACCTCAAATGGTGCCTGCCCCTCTTACCTGACAGGCTGTAACCAACTATTGTTGCCATGGAATGACAATGAAGAAACATAGAGGCTGTATTTGAGATGATAATACATGATTAAAATCCATCTCTCTATGTACAGTCAATTACAGACACTGACCGATCCCATCCCATAGGTTTCATTCAGGCTGCTTTTTCAGGCACAGTGAGATTCGAAAGGAACATTTCACTACCTGTTGTAAGGATCTATGTTCAGAGAGGACTCTGGTAACCTTTATGGTGTTCAGGTTTAGTGTCCAGAGACCTCTCTGGATAACTCTATGTTTAGTTTGGGTTTGGTCCCCAGTTAGAGGCAGCTGCGCCGCGTTGTCTCTAATTGGGGAGCCTATTTAAGTTCAGTGAGTTCCCACGTGTGTTTGTGGGTGTTTGTTCCTTTGGTGCACACTTGTTCATGGTCCCGTTCGCTTGTTTTGGGGTTTCGCTTAATGAAATGAAATGAATGTCTTTGCCACTCAGCTCTGCGCCTCGGGTCCTGTCTCATCGCAATCGTGACACCTGATCTGATCTGATTGTGGGTACCCGATACACTTTCTGCCAAACTGGCATCTTTTCTTCTGGAATTGTTTAAGCACTCTCTCGACCGGTGTGTCAAAGTCTGACACTCCAGCCGTCCTCCCCAGTTAAGGTGCCCCTGGCCGCCTGTGCACCCAAGGCATTAGCGCTTACAAACTAAGTTCCCAATGATTTCCACTTTTAAGGGGCATGAGCCAAGGATGACCAATATATACTCTGTTCTTCATCTGTTGTTCGTCTTCTAATCCTCTGGCGGTGAGTAGATCAATCCTGAACTGTAAAACTGTTCAGTGTAGGTTCACTGTGAGCAGAAAAGCAACAAATCATTATCTCAGTTGCAACTTAGAATTAGAACTGCGTGACCTTCAGAGCCTTACCAAAGTCATCTCTTCACTAAGACCAGTTCTAAGGAGAACGTACTGACAGGACAGTGGTCAGAGGGTTCAGAATCCAGTTGACACCCTGCCAGATCTCTAAAAGCACCCCTGGGGGCGACTGCATGGTAGGATCGATGAGACAACAGGGGGCCTTGCCTGCCCCGATCGCAGCTGTGTTAAACAGCTTAGCTTAGCGAGTGGTAAATGGCAGTGCCAACACCAGAAATGTGTCCTCCTGAGTGACCTCAACCAGTTGATTTGCTCTCTTGGAGACCTCCAAAACATCACGCCAATCTAAACACTCAATACTGTACTTAACTGAAGGAACGTCCTGCATGTTCCACCGTGATCTTTGTAGAGGACAAGCGAATGATGCATTTGGTTGCATAATCTTTTTTTTCTCTCTTACAAGGAGTAATAAGAGAGAGAAGAAGAAGATCAAACAGTCTGTCCACTGGCCATCATTAAAATGGAGGGGGTCCATTGATCTGAAAAACACATTCTGTGATATCAGTGAAACATACAGCTCATGTTCTTTCTTTTGCAGTGTCATAATGTTCTGTTTCTATTGTTGTGATGCAAAGCAATAATGAAGTAGGACATGGACCTGACCAACATACTTTCACAGATCTAAACGTTTTTTATTTGAAAGGGTTCATAAAGGGTTCTCCGGCTGTCCATTTTCCAGCTTTTTATTCCAGGTAGAACCCTTTTGCCCAACAAAGAACCATCAAATAACCCTTTTGGTGAAGAGTCCTCAGGAGTCACTGATACAACTTTTTTGTGATAAATTAAAATAGATACAGAATTCTGACATAACATAAATCCCTAAAAGAACACCCCATCCACCATCCACCACCCACTTACCCCCCTCCCCTAAAGGTTGCAGTTTGCATATCATACAATAGGTTAAATGAAAACAGCATTGTTTTAAAACAGAAATATTAAAATAGAAAATCAAAAGGGCAAGAATAGATCAATAATAAATATATACAAATACAATTGAAACGCATACCAAACACAACCGAAACAGTGATCACAGAAAAGTATAAACAAGATAATAGGACAGGACGACAGAACCTCAAGGCAATGAGTTCTGATGCCTTAGAACTTCCATCTGTCCACGTCAGCAGTGTGGAGGCCTTGGCCTTGTTCATCCTAGCAGTGGACAGCTCTAACATCACAATGTCCTGAAACTGTCTGAGTCAGTGTGGCACACAAAGCTGATGTGGAGGAATTCGCAGCTAGGCCAGCTAACAATTATTTTATGATGTTTGTCCACAAGGCCATTTTAGAATCAGTATTAAGCAACAATACTACAGGGTCCAGGAGTATGAATTAGTATTAAGCAACAATACTACAGGGTCCAGGTGTCAGGCTCTGGCCATAGAGAAGCCTATTTGCTTCTCTATAGATAGATAGATAGATAGATAGATAGATAGATAGATAGATAGATAGATAGATAGATAGATAGATAGATAGATAGATAGATAGATAGATAGGTACTTTAATGATCCCCTGGGGGGGAAATTTCATAAAATGTAACCATGGTCAGAGTCTGACAGTTCTATTCTTTCTGTTTCTGGTGGTGGTTTGTGTGGGATCCCTAATTAGAGGCAGCTGTAGCGCATCGTCTCTAATTAGGGATCCTACAAAGGCTTGTAGATTTTCACACGGGGTTGTGGGTCGTTGTCGTTATATGTTGCAGTTACGGTGGCAGTAAGTGTGCTATTTGTTACGTCCGTTCATTCGTGTTTGTTTTTGTGAACGTGACGTTGTGTCGTTAGTGTTTGTTTGGTGTTGTATAGTTCGTTCATTTTGTGACATTTTATACATAGTATAAATAATAAATATGACAAACTACTATCCCTGCGCTGCACCTTGGTCTCCCTATGCACCCTCTCGTGACACCAGGAGTATGAATTAGTATTAAGCAACAATACTACAGGGTCCAGGAGTATGAATTAGTATTAAGCAACAATACTACAGGGTGCAGGAGTATGAATTAGTATTAAGCAACAATACTACAGGGTCCAGGAGTATGAATTAGTATTAAGCAACAATACTACAGGGTCCAGGAGTATGAATTAGTATTAAGCAACAATACTACAGGGTCCAGGAGTATGAATCAGTATTAAGCAACAATACTACAGGGTCCAGGAGTAGGAATCATCATTAAGCAGCAATACTACAGGGTCCAGGAGTATGAATCAGTATTAAGCAACAATACTACAGGGTCCAGGAGTAGGAATCATCATTAAGCAGCAATACTACAGGGTCCAGGAGTAGGAATCATCATTAAGCAGCAATACTACAGGGTCCAGGAGTAGGAATCATCATTAAGCAGCAATACTACAGGGTCCAGGAGTATGAATCAGTATTAAGCAACAATACTACAGGGTCCAGGAGTAGGAATCATCATTAAGCAGCAATACTACAGGGTCCAGGAGTAGGAATCATCATTAAGCAGCAATACTACAGGGTCCAGGAGTATGAATCAGTATTAAGCAACAATACTACAGGGTCCAGGAGTAGGAATCATCATTAAGCAGCAATACTACAGGGTCCAGGAGTATGAATCAGTATTAAGCAACAATACTACAGGGTCCAGGAGTATGTCTCATTGCAGCATGTCTGTTAATAAAGATGGAACTTTTCCCCAGAATAAGAACTTACTGATACAACTTAAACACATAGAGAGCAGAAAAGGGTAGAAAACGCTCCAAATCAATGGCAGTGACTCGACAGCTTTCCTATCAAATGGTTTCTAATTGACTTTGCCTTCATAGCAGATCGATAACTAACTGAGTCCATCTGTTTCACACTACTATTTGGCTTCAGCTCAGGGTAACATAGTTGTGTGGTGCGCTGGCAGGCTTCAGCTCAGGGTAACATAGTTGTGTGGTGCGCTGGCAGGCTTCAGCTCAGGGTAACATAGTTGTTTGGTGCGCTGGCAGGCTTCAGATCAGGGTAACATAGTTGGAAATCCGGTTTTGAACCCAGTAAGTCACAAAAAAAAGAGATCTGAAGAGATGTGTTGTATTAAAATGATAAAGGACTACATGAGGTGTAATAAATATGTAATAGATATTTTATTGACTTTCTGTATGATTCCAAAACAAATAGAAAACAAATAAACATGTATGTCTTATCATTGAAACACAGAGGATGTGATAATCCATCTGATGAAGGTCTTGGCATATTACCAAGTCTTGGTTCATTATCCTGTATCAACATCACCCACCAGATGGCTCTACAAAACCAACTACGTTTGGTGGTTCCCTTGTTAATCTAGGCTAATCCATAACACAAGGCTCTCCAACCCTGTTCCTGGAGAGAAACCTTCCTTTAGGTTTACCTCCAACCCTGTTCCTGGAGAGCTTCCCTCCTGTAGGTTTACCTCCAACCCTGTTCCTGGAGAGCTACCTTCCTGTAGGTTTTAACTCCTTTCTCTGTTGCTGGAGAGATACCATCCTGTAGGTTTACCTCCAACCCCAGTGTAACTAACCTGATTCAGTTTATCAACCAGATTATTAGAATCAGGTACGCTAGATCAGGGTTGGAGAGCCCTGCCATAACAGCATCATTAGACATGTTCACACCCCCATCCCCTCCGGCTCAGGATCCAATCACCAGTGGAAAAAAATAAAGGCAAATATTTTATGCACTTAGTATTCTAGTACACTCTCAAAAACGTGGGTGCGGTTAGGGTTCAGTATTGTTCCCTTGGGTTCAAAAAGGTTAAAAGTACACAAAGTATCTTCAAAGGTAAACATACTGTACTGTTCGGTACCTTTTAGGGTATATTTGCAGATAATCTAGTGGTACATTTTTGTACACAGTATTTTTAATATATAATGTACAATCATCACTGCGTTTTTTCATGTTTGTGTGGGCAATGTAGCTGAGGGGGCTCATTATCATATTGTATGGGCATGGTTTCCACCTGTGTTGTATCCATCAGACTGCCAGATGGTGAAGCGTGATTCATCACACGTTTCCACTGCTCCAGAGTCCAATGGAGGCAAGCCTTACACCGCACCAGCCAACACTTGGCATTGCGAATGGTGATCTTAGGCTTGTGTGCGGCTGCTCGGCCATGGAAAAACATTTCATGAAGCTCCCGATGAACAGTTCTTGTGCTGAAGTTGCTTCCAGAGGCAGTTTGTAACTCGGTAGTGAGTGTTGCAACTGAGGACAGAAGAGTTTTACGCGCTACATGCTTCAGCACTCGCCGGTCCCGTTCTGTGAGCTGGTGTGGTCTACCACTTCACTGCTGAGCCTTTGTTGCTCCTAGACGTTTCCACTTCACAATAACAGCACTTACAGTTGAGGGCAAAAATTTGACGAACTGAACTGTTGGAAAGGTGCCATCCTATGACGGTGCCACGTTGAAAGTCACTGAGGTCTTCAGTAAGGCCATTCTATTGCTAATGTTTGTCTATGGATATTGCATGGCTGTGTGCTCGATTTTATACACCTGTCAGCAATGGGTGTGGCGGAAATAGCCAAATCCACTCATTTGAAGGGTTGTCCACATACTTTTGTGTATTCAGAATCATGATGTACAGCTGCAATGCTGTTCAGCCTAGATTAAACGATATCCCATCACCATCAGTAGCGGGGCAACTTGTACGGTACACTGAGTACGAAGCAAGAGGCTAAACTCTGATGCATTTACTGCCACATGCAGCTATCAGGCTGCCAGAGAGCTGAACAAACCCCCATGCACACTGATGGGTCTGTGTGAAGAGAAAAGAGGACATTTTAATCATGTCTGGTACATACAGCCAGTTACCGTGGTGACTGTAAAGAACATGCTTTCCTCCTGTACCTTCTATCCACCCACCCATCCAACCAACCAGGCCCAGGAACCGGTGTACCCTTCCATTGGCATGGACCTGGCTACGCCGAGGTCATCTATGGCAGGAAGGTAAACAACACATGAACACCTGCCTATCAAATCATGGTCCACCCTAATGCTTGACCACAATCAAGTCAGATTTATTTAAAGTGCATTTCACATGGGTCACAACACACTTTACATCAGTAAAACACCAATAGAATCTTTAGAACCTTGAAGAAGGGGAATAATGGTGGAAAAAGGAAAACGGCCAACACAATGAAACTGTTTCATATACAACTGTACTAGTGTCTATAATGACACCTGATTAATGTTAACATTGGTCCTGCACCAGTAGGTTGGCTGCTGTAAGCCTGAATCCAGGGTCAGCCTAGCTGGATGTTAGTCTTAACACGCTACACTACCTTATTGTAATTGTCTGTTAAACCCCCACAGCGCTGGTTCCTGCGCCCCAATTCCACCCCAACTACACCACCCTGCACCATCCGGCCAGGAGAGGTCAGAAAACTGCCATTAAGACTCTTCACAGGCGGCCCAATTCAGGTCCTCACTAATTAGTCTTATGACCAATCAGATCAGTTATTTTGACAATAATTGGTCAAAATATCTGAATTGGGCTGCCTGTGCAAACACAGCCATAATAGATGAGACAGAATGGTTGAATACCGGAATACTTTAACTGTCACCCTTCCCCTCCGTCAACACGGGTCACTAACATAAGCTACAATAATTTGTTATGCATTTTCCAACATATAATGGGGATAACAATCATAGGAGTCATAATGTTGAGGAATTTCAACCATGAAATGTTTAAAACATGTATCAACCATGGGTCACTAACATGATCTAAAATTTCTTTTGAGGAATTTTCAACCATATAGGAATAGTAGGAGCCATACTTTTTGGGAATTAACTGTGGAATATAATTTGAAACTCATTTAAAACAACCATGGGGGTCACTACGTTTGAGGCAAACATTACTTTTGAGCCATTGTTTTCACTGAATTGGAGTGATAGGCTGCGCTCAGATGATTTCTTATGTCTTTTTGCCTTACCAAGGCAATGCAGGAAGAGGATAATATCTAGTATTAATAACGTGTCACTCTGATGTCAGACTTTTTGTGTTTGTGCTGTTGCTGACTGGGCTGACCCCTGACCCTGCAACAGACTAAAGGTTAGAAGGGTCATTGCCCAAAGCCCTGTTAGAATACGTTCAACACGCATCATTCCTTTTTCCCTCTGAGGTAATCACAGATTTTTTACACATCCGGTCATATAGAATAGAATACAATACAACTATATAGTCCATGTGTTACAGTGATCAACAGAAATGTGTTTTCTGCTCTGTTCTCAACCCTCCTCAGACAGCACACATCAGTTACTGATTAGTGAGGGGGAGCAGGAAGGATGCTCTTTCAAAAGTATCATGTAAACTGGGCTGAACTGGCACCCCACCCCACCCCACCACACCTGAAAACTGACAAACGTCATCAAAAGCTGCATTTCCTTATTTCCGCTCTGTCGTCATAACTACTATGTAGATCAGTGGTCCATCCGTTCGGAGACAAAGAAACAAAGCTGTCAGACTATTGGAACGTCTACTGACCAAAAGGAGATGAGTGAGTGTAGTTACTTCTGACTGGATTCCCTGGAAGTCACACACTGGTTTTCCAGACCCAGTTTGCACTTTTGGGACTTTTCCATCGGTACTGTACCGGGCCAATTAGGTCAAATGCAGCTCAAATATGACATTTATTTGATAATAAAGTACTTGAAAATAAAAGATTTCAATTTGTATCTTGATTATCAATGCAAACACTGCAGTCTCTAAGTTGTAGCCTTTTTTTATTGGAACACTTGGAGACATAACAGCACAACGGTGAAATAAAGAACAGTTCCAATGAGGGTCCAGAGAAACTTGACTGTACCCCTATGGACCCAAGTTCCCAAGAGGAACAGGGCCTAGGGGGAGAGCAGGATGCCCCCCACCCCTAACTGACAAACACACCCCTACATGTACACAAACTATTGATACACATGACTTACACAACATAACTGTCCATCCTCATATCCAGCAGAGGGTAGGAATATACAGGTTAATTTCTAAATAAATCATTTTCAGTTGGTAAGTCAAACAGGTTCGTATGGCTGAGAGGAATGTATGATTTCTGAAAAGATGTAGAGGAAACTGATTATCTGTTGGCAGCAGGGTTCAGGGGTCGAATATGAAAATTAACAATTTTTTATCAGGATATTTAAATGAATTAATTTGCATTGTAAAATCGTCTGAATTGAAAAATGTAATGGACCCCAACCACGCTTTGCAGCCATTGGACTAAGGCTCTGAGCGTGGAATCACTAAAACAAGAGAGAACACAAGCAGTAAGTTATACTGAAGAGAAGACAGCCCTTCTCAAAGCCAATCAGATGACTGACTTCCATATTCTACTTCAAGCTTCACTTGAGGCACAGACAGGACACCACCTGAAAACATTCAGTGACATGTAAACCAGAGAGAACACATTACAATTAAACACAGCCTTCAAAAACACACACCTGGGGCTCACACAATTTAAACTAACTTTTTTAATGAAAATTTGGAATTTGGGTTACTTTCTGAATTGACTGGAATTGAAATAGAATTGACCCCAACCCTGACCCCTACTGCTACGTCTTCCCCATTTAATTTACGATCAAAGATCTGTATGACCCAGATGAGTGTAAACAAAATGGTGGAAGATGAGGGCTAGGGTTTCTTTCTATATTATACAACTTATACAGTCTGTTGTGCTTACATTGAACTATCTACAGGCCACTCATCGAGCTGCCTCAGTCCTCTTCCCCATAGAAAATTAGATTTAAAATAGAAGACAAGCTGTGGAGCATCACCACAAGTAGAGTACATTTAGCCCTGATTGGTCAATCGCTGAACTTGTAGACTCAAGGTCTAGGATGTGATTGGGTTGCTGTGTATATGATTGGTTGTTCTGAGTACAACATTCCAGCGATTGGCCCAAGGTGTCAGGTACTAGATTCTGATTGGGTCCTGTTGTTGGATGATGGGCTCTGATTCGGTGCAATGTTTGGTAGCGTGTCCTGATTGGTCAATTTGATCTGACTAGTATGAGCAGCTGAGAGACAGAATAAAATGAATGGGGACAAAATGACAAAAGATGGGAAGAGAGAGAGAGTCCTAGTGAAGGTGTATCAGTCTGTGGTGTGGTCTCAGTCCTAGTGAAGGTGTATCAGTCGTCTGTGGTGTGGTCTCAGTCCGAGTGAAGGTGTATCAGTCTGTGGTGTGGTCTCAGTCCTAGTGAAGGTGTATCAGTCTGTGGTGTGGTCTCAGTCTTAGTGAAGGTGTACCAGTCTGTGGTCTCAGTTTTAAAGTGCAGATCATACTTGTTTGTTGCCGTCTTTTAATGTCAGATTCTTCTTTTGGATCTCTCTCTCACACTCTCTCTCTCACACTCTCTCTCTCACACTCACACTCTCACACTCACACTCTCACACTCACACTCTCACACTCTCACTCTCACACTCTCACACTCTCACACTCTCACACTCTCACACTCTCACACTCTCACACTCTCTCTCTCACACTCTCACACTCTCTCTCTCACACTCTCAGTAGTCCTCCACCCATCCATTCTCCATGATGAAAGCATCGATGACCTCTTTCATGGCCAGGTTAGGGATCAGCTGGTCTTGAGTCAGAGGGCTGCGTGTCACCGGGTCAAAATGGCCCACTCGCTGCAAGCAAAAAACAAACACAGTCAGGACCCTATGGGGGACATAACACCTTAATACCAGGGGTGAAAGTAGATAGAATTTCTTCCTGGTACAGGACCTCCTTACCATAAAAAAATGTATGGGCCTAATCATAGAATTACACATCAAATCCCTATTAATTCAATAGCACCTCTGTGGGCCTAGACAGAATTTATGCATCCACTGCTGTCCGCGTGTGTCTCGGTGTCGGCCACTCATTTCTGCTTTGGCAAATCCATTCACACATTTTTCATGACTCTGACATGCGGTAATAATAGATACAGTCATATGAAAAAGTTTGGGCACCCCTCTGAGGCTGCATAACAATTGACTCTGTCGTCACAGAAAATGATCATAGTGGCATGCCATTCATTTTCTAATAAAAGCTGAGTACTGGGGTATTGTCCAGACAAAGATTTTTAGTGTAGCAATATTAAGTTGTATGAAATTAAATCAGATGTGAAAAATAGGCTATGCAAAAATGTGGGCACCCTTGTCATTCTGTTTATTTGAATACCTGTAACTACTTAGCACTGATTAATTGGAACACACAATTGGTTTGGTGAGCTCATTAAGCCTTGAACTTCATAGACAAGTGCATCCAATCATGAGAAAAGGTATTTAAGGTGGCCAATTGCAAGTTGTTGTTCTCTTTGACTCTCCTCTGAAGAGTGGCAACATGGGGGCCTCAAAACAACTCTCAAATGACCTGAAAACAAAGATTGTTCAACATGATGGTTTAGGGAGAGATGTAAGCTGTCAGTGTCCACTGTGAGGAACATAGTGAGGAAATGGAAGACCACAGGCACAGTTCTTGTTAAGGTCAGAAGTGGCAGGCCAAGTAAAATATCGGAGAGGCAAAGGCGAAGGATGGTGAGAACGGTCAAAAACAGCCCACAGACCACCTCCAAAGACCTACAACATCATCTTGCTGCAGATGGTGTCACTGTGCATCGTTCAACAATTCAGCACACTTTGCACAAGGAGATGCTGTACGGGAGAGTGATGCGGAAGAAGCCTTTTCTGCACACACGCCACAGACAGACTCGCTTGAGGTATGCAAACGCACATTTGGACAAGCCAGCTTCATTTTGGAATAAGGTGCTGTGGACTGATGAAACAAAGATTGAGTTATTTGGTCATAACAAGGGGCGTTATGCATGGCGGCAAAAGAACACAGCGTTCCAAGAAAAACACTTACTACCCACAGTAAAATTTGGTGGGGGTTCCATCATGCTGTGGGGCTGTGTGGTCAGTGCTGGTACTGGGAATCTTGTTAAAGTTGAGGGTCGCATGGATTCCACTCAATATCAGCAGATTCTTGGGAATAATGTTGAAGAATCAGTCACAAAGTTGAAGTTACGCCAGGGCTGGATATTTCAACAAGACAACGACCCAAAACACTGCTCAAAATCTACCCGGGCATTTATGCAGAGGAACAAGTACAATGTTCTGGAATGGCCATCCCAGTCCCCAGACCTGAATATCATTGAGAATCTGTGGGATGATTTGAAGCGGGCTGTCCATGCTCGGCAACCATCAAACCTAACTAAACTGGAGATGTTTTTTAAGGAGGAATGGTCCAAAATACCTTCATCCAGAACCCAGACACTCATTAGAGGCTATAGGAAACGTCTAGAGGCTGTTATTTTAGCAAAAGGAGGCTCTACTAAATATTGATGTGATTTTTCTGTTGGGGTGCCCAAATTTATGCACCTGTCTAATTTCGTTTTGATGCATATTGCACATTTTCTGTTAATCCAATAAACCTCATTTCACTACTGAAATATTACTATGTCCATCAGTTATTCGAGAGATCAATATGAAATTGCTGATCCAAACACCCAATTATTTATAAATGGAAATCATTGAAATTGTCAGGGGTGCCCAAACTTTTTCATACGACTGTAGTGGTGCAATAGCCTACAGTTTTCTTGACATTTTGTTTTAATTATTGTGATAGGGCCATGTTTTACCGGTACAACGTACCCCCACTATTTATTTTGCAGAGACGCCGTACCGGACCTTACAGCCTTACTATCACCCCTGCTTAATACTTAATAATACTACCACAGAAGTCCCCTGCTTAATATTTAATAATACTACCACAGACATCCCCTGCTTAATACTTAATAATACTACCACAGAAATCCCCTGCTTAATATTTAATAATACTACCACAGAAACCCCCTGCTTAATATTTAATAATACTACCACAGACATCCCCTGCTTAATACTTAATAATACTACCACAGAAATCCCCTGCTTAATATTTAATAATACTACCACAGAAACCCCCTGCTTAATATTTAATAATACTACCACAGACATCCCCTGCTTAATACTTAATAATACTACCACAGAAATCCCCTGCTTAATATTTAATAATACTACCACAGACATCCCCTGCTTAATACTTAATAATACTACCACAGACATCCCCTGCTTAATACTTAATAATACTACCACAGAAATCCCCTGCTTAATACTTAATAATATTGCCACAGAAATGATGTGTAACTATTCTTTTACATGGTCAGTGGTTATTTGTGGGTCTAAAGGAGTATTTTGGAGATTCAATTTGGAGTACTCCTGCCTATCCTTACCTAGTCTCTCTAGTCATCCGGGTTACCTCCCACAATTGTTCCAGTTTAACATGTCTAAACGTAACAGAACGTCAGTTTGGCATAGAGGAACTATTTCACTGTCTACATCAATACCTTATCTGCTTGAATAAAATACTAAATTGTAGCTAGCAAGATGGTGATCATGGAGGTTATTTTTAATGAGAGCATTTCACTACACCCACAATAACATCTGCTAAACACGTGTGACCAATAACATTTGATTTGAAGTGGCTAGTTTGTATCAACTACCTTCAAACTTTGGTTTCAAATCATGACGTTATGGCATGTCTGCCTCGTGATTTGTAGGGAGAGTTGTCTGAAGAGGACCCACCCCGGAACAATTTTTGCACCTTATCGAGGATGCCATAAGAGTCCATCATTCCAACCTGACCCTAGTCACTGCTGTTGCCCAGGGTCGGATTTATGAGAGTAATCCTTACCTGTAGGTGCTCCTCGATGTCTTTGCGGTCGTAAGTGATCCCACTGGGTGTAATGCAGGGTTCCCTCATCAACTCAAAGCTGATCTTTCCACACAGGTAGTCTGGGATCTCTCTCTTCTGTTAAACAAAGAGAGGTTATCCTTAAATGGCCATGCTAGAAAGGAAGGTATACTGTAGTTACATATTTTATAGTGTCTTGTACATTCTGACCCAGTATTTGTTATTAACAAAGGGCTTGGGTTAAGATTGATTAAGGGTTTAGGAATATATATTTGTTCCTAGTATGGCCAGAGTGATAGCCATCAAACAGAAACCATTTTCACCCAGCCAATCAGAAGGTAAGATCTCCCTGCAAGAGTGCCAAGGGTGTAGGGGCTAGGGGACAGGGGCTAGGGTGTAGGGGCTAGGGGACAGGGGCTAGGGTGTAGGGGCTAGGGGACAGGGGCTAGGGTGTAGGGGCTAGGGGACAGGGGCTAGGGTGTAGGGGCTAGGGGACAGGGGCTAGGGTGTAGGGGCTAGGGGACAGGGGCTAGGGTGTAGGGGCTAGGGGACAGGGGCTAGGGTGTAGGGGCTAGGGGACAGGGGCTAGGGTGTAGGGGCTAGGGGACAGGGGCTAGGGTGTAGGGGCTAGGGGACAGGGGCTAGGGTGTAGGGGCTAGGGGACAGGGGCTAGGGTGTAGGGGCTAGGGGACAGGGGCTAGGGTGTAGGGGCTAGGGGACAGGGGCTAGGGTGTAGGGGCTAGGGGACAGGGGCTAGGGTGTAGGGGCTAGGGGACAGGGGCTAGGGTGTAGGGGCTAGGGGACAGGGGCTAGGGTGTAGGGGCTAGGGGACAGGGGCTAGGGTGTAGGGGCTAGGGGACAGGGGCTAGGGTGTAGGGGCTAGGGGACAGGGGCTAGGGTGTAGGGGCTAGGGGACAGGGGCTAGGGTGTAGGGGCTAGGGGACAGGGGCTAGGGGACAGGGGCTAGGGTGTAGGGGCTAGGGGACAGGGGCTAGGGTGTAGGGGCTAGGGGACAGGGGCTAGGGTGTAGGGGCTAGGGGACAGGGGCTAGGGTGTAGGGGCTAGGGGACAGGGGCTAGGGTGTAGGGGCTAGGGGACAGGGGCTAGGGTGTAGGGGCTAGGGGACAGGGGCTAGGGTGTAGGGGCTAGGGGACAGGGGCTAGGGTGTAGGGGCTAGGGGACAGGGGCTAGGGTGTAGGGGCTAGGGGACAGGGGCTAGGGTGTAGGGGCTAGGGGACAGGGGCTAGGGTGTAGGGGCTAGGGGACAGGGGCTAGGGTGTAGGGGCTAGGGGACAGGGGCTAGGGTGTAGGGGCTAGGGGACAGGGGCTAGGGTGTAGGGGCTAGGGTGTAGGGGCTAGGGGACAGGGGCTAGGGTGTAGGGGCTAGGGGACAGGGGCTAGGGTGTAGGGGCTAGGGTGTAGGGGCTAGGGGACAGGGGCTAGGGTGTAGGGGCTAGGGGACAGGGGCTAGGGTGTAGGGGCTAGGGGACAGGGGCTAGGGTGTAGGGGCTAGGGGACAGGGGCTAGGGTGTAGGGGCTAGGGTGTAGGGGCTAGGGGACAGGGGCTAGGGTGTAGGGGCTAGGGGACAGGGGCTAGGGTGTAGGGGCTAGGGGACAGGGGCTAGGGTGTAGGGGCTAGGGGACAGGGGCTAGGGTGTAGGGGCTAGGGGACAGGGGCTAGGGTGTAGGGGCTAGGGGACAGGGGCTAGGGTGTAGGGGCTAGGGGACAGGGGCTAGGGTGTAGGGGCTAGGGGACAGGGGCTAGGGTGTAGGGGCTAGGGGACAGGGGCTAGGGTGTAGGGGCTAGGGGACAGGGGCTAGGGGACAGGGGCTAGGGTGTAGGGGCTAGGGTGTAGGGGCTAGGGGACAGGGGCTAGGGTGTAGGGGCTAGGGGACAGGGGCTAGGGTGTAGGGGCTAGGGGACAGGGGCTAGGGTGTAGGGGCTAGGGGACAGGGGCTAGGGTGTAGGGGCTAGGGGACAGGGGCTAGGGTGTAGGGGCTAGGGTGTAGGGGCTAGGGGACAGGGGCTAGGGTGTAGGGGCTAGGGGACAGGGGCTAGGGTGTAGGGGCTAGGGGACAGGGGCTAGGGTGTAGGGGCTAGGGGACAGGGGCTAGGGTGTAGGGGCTAGGGGACAGGGGCTAGGGTGTAGGGGCTAGGGGACAGGGGCTAGGGTGTAGGGGCTAGGGGACAGGGGCTAGGGTGTAGGGGCTAGGGGACAGGGGCTAGGGTGTAGGGGCTAGGGGACAGGGGCTAGGGTGTAGGGGCTAGGGGACAGGGGCTAGGGTGTAGGGGCTAGGGGACAGGGGCTAGGGTGTAGGGGCTAGGGGACAGGGGCTAGGGTGTAGGGGCTAGGGGACAGGGGCTAGGGTGTAGGGGCTAGGGGACAGGGGCTAGGGTGTAGGGGCTAGGGGACAGGGGCTAGGGTGTAGGGGCTAGGGGACAGGGGCTAGGGTGTAGGGGCTAGGGGACAGGGGCTAGGGTGTAGGGGCTAGGGGACAGGGGCTAGGGTGTAGGGGCTAGGGGACAGGGGCTAGGGTGTAGGGGCTAGGGGACAGGGGCTAGGGTGTAGGGGCTAGGGGACAGGGGCTAGGGTGTAGGGGCTAGGGGACAGGGGCTAGGGTGTAGGGGCTAGGGGACAGGGGCTAGGGTGTAGGGGCTAGGGGACAGGGGCTAGGGTGTAGGGGCTAGGGGACAGGGGCTAGGGTGTAGGGGCTAGGGGACAGGGGCTAGGGTGTAGGGGCTAGGGTGTAGGGGCTAGGGGACAGGGGCTAGGGTGTAGGGGCTAGGGGACAGGGGCTAGGGTGTAGGGGCTAGGGGACAGGGGCTAGGGTGTAGGGGCTAGGGGACAGGGGCTAGGGTGTAGGGGCTAGGGGACAGGGGCTAGGGTGTAGGGGCTAGGGGACAGGGGCTAGGGTGTAGGGGCTAGGGGACAGGGGCTAGGGTGTAGGGGCTAGGGGACAGGGGCTAGGGTGTAGGGGCTAGGGGACAGGGGCTAGGGTGTAGGGGCTAGGGGACAGGGGCTAGGGTGTAGGGGCTAGGGTGTAGGGGCTAGGGTGTAGGGGCTAGGGTGTAGGGGCTAGGGTGTAGGGGCTAGGGTGTAGGGGCTAGGGTGTAGGGGCTAGGGTGTAGGGGCTAGGGTGTAGGGGCTAGGGTGTAGGGGCTAGGGTGTAGGGGCTAGGGGACAGGGGCTAGGGTGTAGGGGCTAGGGTGTAGGGGCTAGGGTGTAGGGGCTAGGGTGTAGGGGCTAGGGTGTAGGGGCTAGGGTGTAGGGGCTAGGGTGTAGGGGCTAGGGTGTAGGGGCTAGGGTGTAGGGGCTAGGGTGTAGGGGCTAGGGTGTAGGGGCTAGGGGACAGGGGCAAACGGATGTAAAAAGCTTGGGAGAATGTCAATTGCATTTCCTTTCTCCTCTCTCCTCCCTCCTTCTCAAAAACCATTGAATGTGAAGGTTAGAGGGGAGGGACCTCTGATCTTCTCATCCAAAGGGTTTTTGGAAGGAGGCGAGGAAAGGGGACAGGAGGAAATACACCAGAGATTCTCCCCCTGATCCTGTATCCACCAGGAGGCAGTAAAGAGCACTCACCTTCCTCTTCTCATCCAGTTGAGAGAAGAGCTCCTCCATGTCTGACAGGTGCTTGTCCTGTAGAGAAATGTGACACCTAAATTAAGATTACTTTATTTGTCAATTGTACAGTCGTGGCCAAAAGTTTTGAGAATGACAAGTATTGGTCTCCACAAAGTTTGCTGCTTCAGTGTTCTTAGATCTTTATGTCAATAGTTACTACGGTAACACTGAAGTATAATTACAAGTATTCCATAAGTGTCAAAGGCTTTCATTGACAATGACATTCAGTTTATGCAAAGAGTCAATATTTGCAGTGTTGACCCTTCTTTTTCAAGACATCTGCAATCCGCCCTGGAATGCTGTCAATTAACTTCTGGGCCACATCCTGACTGATGGCAGGCCATTCTTGCATAATCAATGCTTGGAGTTTGTCAGAAGTTGTGGGTTTTTGTTTGTCCACCTGCCTCTTGAGGATCGACCACAAGTTCTCAATGGGATTAAGGTCTGGGGAGTTTCCTGGCCATGGACCCAAAATGTCGATGTTTTGTTCCCAGAGCCACTTAGTTATCACTTCTGTCTTATGGCAAGGTGCTCCATCATGCTGGAAAAGGCATTGGTCGTCACCAAACTGTTCTTGGATGGTTGGGAGAAGTTGCTCTCGAGGATGTGTTGGTACCATTCTTTATTCATGGCTGTGTTCTTAGGAAAAATTGTGAGTGTGTCCACTCCCTTGGCTGAGAAGCAACCCCACATATGAATGGTCTCAGGATGCTTTACTGCTGGCATGACACAGGACTGATAGTAGCGCTCACCTTGTCTTCTCCGGACAAGGTGTGTTTTCCGGATGGCCCAAACAATCGGAAAGGGGATTCATCAGAGAAAATGACTCTACCCCAGTCCTCAGCAGTCCAATCCCTGTACCATTTGCAGAATATCAGTCTGTCCCTGATGTTTTTCCTGGAGAGAAGTGGCTTCTTTGCTGCCCTTCTTGACACCAAGCCATCCTCCAAAAGTCTTCGCCTCACTGTGCGTGCAGATGCACTCACACCTGCCTGCTGCCATTCCTGAGCAAGCTCTGCACTGGTGGTGCCCCGATCCTGCAGCTGAATCAACTTTAGGAGACGGTCCAGGCACTTGCTGGACTTTCTTGGGCACCCTGACGCCTTCTTCACAACAATTGAACCTCTCTCCTTGAAGTTCTTGATGATCCAATAAATGGTTGATTTAGGTGCAATCTTACCAGCAGCAATATCCTTGCCTGTGAAGCCCTTTTTGTGCAAAGCAATGATGACTGCAGGCGTTTCCTTGCAGGTAACCATGGTTGACAGAGGAAGAACAATGACTTCAAGCACCACCCTCCTTTTAAAGCTTCCAGTCTGTTATTCTGACTCAATCAGCATGACAGAGTGATCTCCAGCCTTGTCCTCGTCAACACTCTCACCTGTGTTAACGAGACAATCACTGACATGATGGCAGCTGGTCCTTTTGTGGCAGGGCTGAAATGCAGTGGAAATGTTTTTGGGGGATTAAGTTCATTTTCATGGCAAAGAGGGACTTCGCGATTAATTGCAATTCATCTGATCACTCTTCATGACATTCTGGAGTATATGCAAATTGCCATCATCAACACTGAGGCAGCAAACTTTGTGGAGACCAATACTTGTCATTCTCAAAACTTTTGGCCACGACTGTAAACAAGGTCCAACCAAAATGTTACCTCCGCTTTATCCCAACCCCCCCCCCCGAAAACACACATACATGCAATAAGCTAGAGTAAGGCCAAACACGATTTTGTTCTGTTGCAGAAATTGTATCAATTTTATCTAGATGCTTTTAGCTAGCCCAGATAGGTTCCCGATCTCCCAACCTCATAACTAGCTTTAGCTAGCCCAGATAGGTTCCAAACCTCATAACTAGCTACCAAGAAGCCATTTCAGGCTACCAATCAAGTTAGAGTAGCTAGCTTGTCCAACTATCTTAGCTGGCATGCCTGCTGGAAAGGTTGGTAGACTAGAAATGCAAGCAATAACTAAATGTACTGAATAATACTCACGTTCCATTCAATCTTTTACCCAGATTTTAGCAGAGATGCAGAGAAGCATATTTAGTATTTTTCCCATGTTTTTACCACCAGTCAGGATACACACGGGAAAAATACTAAATATGTTGAGCTGTGTGTATCCTCCTGACTGGTGGTAAAAACATGGGAAAAATACTAAATATGTTGAGCTATGTTTTTACCACCAGTCAGGAGGATACACACAGCTCAACATATTTAGTATTTTTCCCATGTTTTTACCACCAGTCAGGAGGATACACACAGCTCAACATATTTAGTATTTTTCCCATGTTTTTACCACCAGTCAGGAGGATACACACAGCTCAAGAGGTATGCTTAGCTTGGCAGAAAAGTACACTTTTTTTTTTCTTTTACATAGAATTAAGCATAAATGCTAAATTCTCCTAACCACCCCCAGCCATCCTCACGTACTTTGTACCCCCTTAAGAGTTTTTGGGTGCATAACACCCCTGTTCTGTTGCATATCCTTATGGGAAAAAAAAACAGATCTTGATTAGTAAGGTTGTGTTAACATGTCTTCGGATTAAGACTTTGTTTCTGACTATATAAATATGTTTAGCTGATAAACCCTTTTGTTGTTTAACCATTTCTAGTCCTTATATTCTCATTGTTGTTTGTTTATACCCTGCGTCTGTGGACGTTAGCTGGATGTGAAATGTACACTACTCTTGGTACACTTGGTTTTGGACTCACGTGTTTGGACTGGAACTTAGTGAGGTTGTGTCGGCTTCTGCATTCCTCCAACTTGTCGTCTTGTTCCTCTCTGCTGTCATCCAGTTCCCTGAGGACAGGACCAAAGTCATCCAAATCAAGCTTATTGCAATATAAACCGATAGTATGGACTGTAGGCCTATAAATGGATGGACTAACTGGCTTTGCATTCCAACCACAGTGACGCCAAGCACAAAGTGAATTAGCAGTCATTTAGAGCATGGCGCTTGCAACATCAGGATAGTGGGTTTGATTCCCGGGACCACCGGGCATAAAAAGTATATGATCACATGACTGCTCTGGTTAAATGGCATATATTATTATTATTATAATATCAATGCCTCCAACTGTAAGAGACTTTCTACCAACAAGGCTGGGAGAATGCAATGTTTTCCCACTGACTAATGGGAATTGATTGCACAACACATTTATGGTTGTTCCATTTCAACTTGAGTATTGTGGAAAAACTAAATCAAATGATATCAAAATGGCTATTCTCTGATTCACAAACTGAATTTTAATTCATGTTCTGTAAATACCTCTCCCAACCCCTACAGTGTTCCCACCATGTGGCTGGAGCAAATTATTTATTGTCCTACAAGAGGAAAATCTTAGCACAGCTCACACATTATATACACAACAGTGGAGGCTGCTGAGGGGAGGACGGCTCATAATAATGGAATGGTATCAAACATGTGCTGGATACCATTCCATTCACTCCATTACAGCCATTAGAATCCACTCCAGCCATTATTATGAGCCATCCTCCACTCAGCAGCATCCACTGATACACAACACATATAGAACACACAATACATATAGAACACACAGCAGGAAACAAACTATTGGTGAGCACAGAAAGAGTCCCTCACCTCTCCTTCTCTGCCAGGATGAGTTTGGTGAGATAGGCGTGCAACTCGTTCTCCTGGTTAATGCGCTTCTCCTCGATGCTGTTCCAGCGCTTCTTCTTGGCGATCCGGAGGGCACTGGGAATGTCGTCGCCAAAGTTCAACCGTTGCTCTTTCGCCAGGTTATATGCTGAGGACCAAATGAAGGACAACTATTATTATTAATTATATAATGACGTATCTGCTGGTAGGGCTGACTTTATCCAATGTCCTGTCAAGACTAGTAACTTAGAAATATATTTTGATATCCGGGATGGGTGCATCTCAATAGTCTGAAGCAGGTTCCTCATCTCCTCTCCTCATCTCAATAGTCTAATGTACCTTTCTATCCTAATCTCAATATTCTAATGTAGCTTCCTCTCCTCATCACCTCATCATCTCAGTTTGTGTAACCATGCAAGTATTCACTTATCTGTAAATATAACTGTATACTTACCTGTACAGCTAATTTAACCATGCAAAATATTCACTTACCTGTTCATTTAGCCAGTCTGTCTATTAAGTAAACTATTATTACCCTCACTCATATCATATGCAATTTTTAGCTACTGAAGTATTTCTCTGCCATCGAACTGTATAGTATAGTTAACCATCCAACATCCACCAATGTATAGTGTACATATTCAGCCAACCACCCATACTATGCAATGTCTTTTTATAGCTTTTATTTTTTTGCACTCCAGATATCTTGTATTTGTATACTTTTTCATACTGCCGCTCTATGTATCATGTACCGTGTATCTGTCTTTTGTGTACTTTCGTTGTGGCATTTTGCACCTGCCCTGTGTTTTGTTGTAGCTGCTTGACAAAGAAATTTCCCCCCCGGGGGATCAATAAAGTATCTATCTATCTATCTATCTATCTATCTATCTATCTATCTATCTATCTATCTATCTATCTATCTATCTATCTATCTATCTATCTATCTATCTATCTATCTATCTATCAATTGTCTAAAGTAGCTTCCTCTCCTCATCTCAATAGTCTAAAGTAGCTTCCTCTCCTCATCTCAGTAGTCTTAAATAGCTTCCTCTCCACATCTCAATAGTCTAAAGTAGATTCCTCTCCTCATCTCAATAGTCTAATGTAGCTTCCTCTCATCTCAATAGTCTAAAGTAGCTTCCTCTCCTCATCTCAATAGTCTAAAGTAGCTTCCTCTCCAAATCTCAATAGTATAAAGAACCTTCCTCTCCTCATCTCAATAGTCTAAAGTAGCTTCCTCTCCTCATTTCAGTAGTCTAAAGTAGATTCCTCTCCTCATCTCAATAGTCTAAAGTAGCTTCCTCTCCTCATCTCAATAGTCTAAAGTAGATTCCTCTCCACATCTCAATAGTCTAAAGTATATCCTCTCCACATCTCAAAAGTCTAAAGTAGCTTCCTCTCTTCATCTCAACTAAAGTAGCTTCCTCTCCTCATCTCCTTTTGACACTTGTCCAGTTCTTTAAAATGAGTACAGATGAAGGAGAGAAGACAAGAGACAGGAGGACTACGGGACGGACGGACGGACAGACAGGAGTCGGGAGGCCTATGGGGCAGGAGGCCTATGGGACAGGAGGACTACGGGACAGGAGGTCTATGGGACAGGTGGCCTATTTCGACTAGTGAGATGCACCCTCTGTGTCTGGACCCTTCATTGACACCTAGGTCCCCAGCCCACCTCTCTGCAGGTTGCCGATGGCTTCGTCATAGTTCTCCATCTCCAGGTGACACTGGCCCAAGAAGAAGAGGGCCTTGACTGACTGGGGGTCCAGCTCCAGCGCCTGCTTGCAGTCGGCCAGGGCCTTGTCGTGTTGCTGCAGCTTCACGTAGCACAGCGCCCGGTTGGTGTAGTACACAGACACTGAGGGGTTCCGCTTCTGGAGACAAACACATTATTCACTCTTTCTTTCACTATTTCTCACACCCTTATCCCATTCCTAAGTATGCCACGCTTACACACACTTATCCCACGCTTACACACACACACTTATCCCACGCTTACACACACACACTTATCCCACGTTTACACACACACACACTTATCCCACGCTTACACACACACACCCTTATCCCATTCCTAAGTATGCCACGCTTACACACACTTATCCCACGCTTACACACACACACTTATCCCACGCTTACACACACACACTTATCCCACGCTTACACACACACACACTTATCCCACGCTTACACACACACACACTTATCCCACGCTTACACACACACACACACTTATCCCACGTTTACACACACACACACACACACTTATCCCACGCTTACACACGCACACAAGCGACACCTCAGTTCCACCCACACACTACCTCAGTTCCACCCACACACTACCTCAGTTCCACCCACACACTACCTCAGTTCCACCCACACACTACCTCAGTTCCACCCACACACACTCCACACTCTCTCTTTCTTTATCTCTCTCCCAATCCCTTGTCCTTACGATGGCTTTGCTGTAGCAGGCGGCTGACTCCTGGTACTTGCGGCTGAGGAAGAGGCGGTTGCCCTGCTCCTTCCACTCCTGCGCCGAGACACTCTTCTCGGGGCTGCCCGCCATCTTGTCTGCCGGCCCCGCTGAGGCGGCAGCCTCTCCGCTCTGCTTCCCTATCCTGCTACCCGTGTCTCAAGCCGGGCTGCGGCTGGCTGGGGGGAGAGGGCACAATTAACAAGACATCAATAGTTTGGGTGGGGGAAGCAGATGGGGGAGTTACATTGGATGGATGTTTCCGGTCTAATCTACTATAAACAGTGATTGAGTGGTGTTGCTGGTCTACTACTATAAACAGTGATTGAGTGGTGTTGCTGGTCTACTACTATAAACAGTGATTGAGTGGTGTCGCTGGTCTACTACTATAAACAGTGATTGAGGTGTGTTGCTGGTCTACTATTATAAACAGTGATTGAGTGGTGTTGCTGGTCTACTACTATAAACAGTGATTGGGTGGTGTTGCTGGTCTACTACTATAAACAGTGATTGGGTGGTGTTGCTGGTCTACTACTATAAACAGTGATTGAGTGGTGTTGCTGGTCTACTACTATAAACAGTGATTGAGTGGTGTTGCTGGTCTACTACTATAAACAGTGATTGAGTGGTGTCGCTGGTCTACTACTATAAACAGTGATTGGGTGGTGTCGCTGGTCTACTACTATAAACAGTGATTGAGTGGTGTTGCTGGTCTACTACTATAAACAGTGATTGGGTGGTGTTGCTGGTCTACTACTATAAACAGTGATTGAGTGGTGTTGCTGGTCTACTACTATAAACAGTGATTGAGTGGTGTTGCTGGTCTACTACTATAAACAGTGATTGAGTGGTGTTGCTGGTCTACTACTATAAACAGTGATTGGGTGGTGTCGCTGGTCTACTACTATAAACAGTGATTGAGTGGTGTTGCTGGTCTACTACTATAAACAGTGATTGAAGTGTGTTGCTGGTCTACTACTATAAACAGTGATTGAGTGGTGTTGCTGGTCTACTACTATAAACAGTGATTGAAGTGTGTCGCTGGTCTACTACTATAAACAGTGATTGAGTGGTGTTGCTGGTCTACTACTATAAACAGTGATTGACGTGTGTTGCTGGTCTACTACTATAAACAGTGATTGAGTGGTGTTGCTGGTCTACTACTATAAACAGTGATTGAGGTGTGTCGCTGGTCTACTACTATAAACAGTGATTGACGTGTGTCGCTGGTCTACTACTATAAACAGTGATTGAGTGGTGTTGCTGGTCTACTACTATAAACAGTGATTGAGTGGTGTTGCTGGTCTACTACTATAAACAGTGATTGACGTGTGTTGCTGGTCTACTACTATAAACAGTGATTGGGTGGTGTTGCTGGTCTACTACTATAAACAGTGATTGAGTGGTGTTGCTGGTCTACTACTATAAATAGTGATTGACGTGTGTTGCTGGTCTACTACTATAAACAGTGATTGAGGTGTGTCGCTGGTCTACTACTATAAACAGTGATTGAGTGGTGTCGCTGGTCTACTACTATAAACAGTGATTGGGTGGTGTTGCTGGTCTACTACTATAAACAGTGATTGAGTGGTGTTGCTGGTCTACTACTATAAACAGTGATTGAAGTGTGTCGCTGGTCTACTACTATAAACAGTGATTGAGTGGTGTTGCTGGTCTACTACTATAAACAGTGATTGAGTGGTGTTGCTGGTCTACTACTATAAACAGTGATTGAGTGGTGTTGCTGGTCTACTACTATAAACAGTGATTGAGTGGTGTTGCTGGTCTACTACTATAAACAGTGATTGAGTGGTGTTGCTGGTCTACTACTATAAACAGTGATTGAGTGGTGTTGCTGGTCTACTACTATAAACAGTGATTGACGTGTGTTGCTGGTCTACTACTATAAACAGTGATTGAGGTGTGTCGCTGGTCTACTACTATAAACAGTGATTGAGTGGTGTTGCTGGTCTACTACTATAAACAGTGATTGACGTGTGTCGCTGGTCTACTACTATAAACAGTGATTGAGGTGTGTCGCTGGTCTACTACTATAAACAGTGATTGAGTGGTGTCGCTGGTCTACTACTATAAACAGTGATTGAGTGGTGTTGCTGGTCTACTACTATAAACAGTGATTGAGTGGTGTTGCTGGTCTACTACTATAAACAGTGATTGACGTGTGTTGCTGGTCTACTACTATAAACAGTGATTGAGTGGTGTCGCTGGTCTACTACTATAAACAGTGATTGAGTGGTGTTGCTGGTCTACTACTATAAACAGTGATTGACGTGTGTTGCTGGTCTACTACTATAAACAGTGATTGAGTGGTGTCGCTGGTCTACTACTATAAACAGTGATTGAGTGGTGTCGCTGGTCTACTACTATAAACAGTGATTGAGTGGTGTTGCTGGTCTACTACTATAAACAGTGATTGAGGTGTGTTGCTGGTCTACTACTATAAACAGTGATTGAGGTGTGTCGCTGGTCTACTACTATAAACAGTGATTGAGTGGTGTTGCTGGTCTACTACTATAAACAGTGATTGAGTGGTGTTGCTGGTCTACTACTATAAACAGTGATTGACGTGTGTTGCTGGTCTACTACTATAAACAGTGATTGAGTGGTGTCGCTGGTCTACTACTATAAACAGTGATTGAGTGGTGTTGCTGGTCTACTACTATAAACAGTGATTGACGTGTGTTGCTGGTCTACTACTATAAACAGTGATTGAGTGGTGTCGCTGGTCTACTACTATAAACAGTGATTGAGTGGTGTCGCTGGTCTACTACTATAAACAGTGATTGAGTGGTGTTGCTGGTCTACTACTATAAACAGTGATTGAGGTGTGTTGCTGGTCTACTACTATAAACAGTGATTGAGGTGTGTCGCTGGTCTACTACTATAAACAGTGATTGAGTGGTGTCGCTGGTCTACTACTATAAACAGTGATTGAGGTGTGTCGCTGGTCTACTACTATAAACAGTGATTGAGTGGTGTTGCTGGTCTACTACTATAAACAGTGATTGAGTGGTGTCGCTGGTCTACTACTATAAACAGTGATTGAGTGGTGTTGCTGGTCTACTACTATAAACAGTGATTGGGTGGTGTTGCTGGTCTACTACTATAAACAGTGATTGAGTGGTGTTGCTGGTCTACTACTATAAACAGTGATTGAGTGGTGTTGCTGGTCTACTACTATAAACAGTGATTGGGTGGTGTCGCTGGTCTACTACTATAAACAGTGATTGAGTGGTGTTGCTGGTCTACTACTATAAACAGTGATTGAAGTGTGTTGCTGGTCTACTACTATAAACAGTGATTGAGTGGTGTTGCTGGTCTACTACTATAAACAGTGATTGAAGTGTGTCGCTGGTCTACTACTATAAACAGTGATTGAGTGGTGTTGCTGGTCTACTACTATAAACAGTGATTGACGTGTGTTGCTGGTCTACTACTATAAACAGTGATTGAGTGGTGTCGCTGGTCTACTACTATAAACAGTGATTGAGGTGTGTCGCTGGTCTACTACTATAAACAGTGATTGACGTGTGTCGCTGGTCTACTACTATAAACAGTGATTGAGTGGTGTTGCTGGTCTACTACTATAAACAGTGATTGAGTGGTGTTGCTGGTCTACTACTATAAACAGTGATTGACGTGTGTTGCTGGTCTACTACTATAAACAGTGATTGGGTGGTGTTGCTGGTCTACTACTATAAACAGTGATTGAGTGGTGTTGCTGGTCTACTACTATAAATAGTGATTGACGTGTGTTGCTGGTCTACTACTATAAACAGTGATTGAGGTGTGTCGCTGGTCTACTACTATAAACAGTGATTGAGTGGTGTCGCTGGTCTACTACTATAAACAGTGATTGGGTGGTGTTGCTGGTCTACTACTATAAACAGTGATTGAGTGGTGTTGCTGGTCTACTACTATAAACAGTGATTGAGTGGTGTTGCTGGTCTACTACTATAAACAGTGATTGAAGTGTGTCGCTGGTCTACTACTATAAACAGTGATTGAGTGGTGTTGCTGGTCTACTACTATAAACAGTGATTGAGTGGTGTTGCTGGTCTACTACTATAAACAGTGATTGAGTGGTGTTGCTGGTCTACTACTATAAACAGTGATTGAGTGGTGTTGCTGGTCTACTACTATAAACAGTGATTGAGTGGTGTTGCTGGTCTACTACTATAAACAGTGATTGAGTGGTGTTGCTGGTCTACTACTATAAACAGTGATTGACGTGTGTTGCTGGTCTACTACTATAAACAGTGATTGAGGTGTGTCGCTGGTCTACTACTATAAACAGTGATTGAGTGGTGTTGCTGGTCTACTACTATAAACAGTGATTGACGTGTGTTGCTGGTCTACTACTATAAACAGTGATTGAGGTGTGTCGCTGGTCTACTACTATAAACAGTGATTGAGTGGTGTCGCTGGTCTACTACTATAAACAGTGATTGAGTGGTGTTGCTGGTCTACTACTATAAACAGTGATTGAGTGGTGTTGCTGGTCTACTACTATAAACAGTGATTGACGTGTGTTGCTGGTCTACTACTATAAACAGTGATTGAGTGGTGTCGCTGGTCTACTACTATAAACAGTGATTGAGTGGTGTTGCTGGTCTACTACTATAAACAGTGATTGACGTGTGTTGCTGGTCTACTACTATAAACAGTGATTGAGTGGTGTCGCTGGTCTACTACTATAAACAGTGATTGAGTGGTGTCGCTGGTCTACTACTATAAACAGTGATTGAGTGGTGTTGCTGGTCTACTACTATAAACAGTGATTGAGGTGTGTTGCTGGTCTACTACTATAAACAGTGATTGAGGTGTGTCGCTGGTCTACTACTATAAACAGTGATTGAGTGGTGTTGCTGGTCTACTACTATAAACAGTGATTGAGTGGTGTTGCTGGTCTACTACTATAAACAGTGATTGACGTGTGTTGCTGGTCTACTACTATAAACAGTGATTGAGTGGTGTCGCTGGTCTACTACTATAAACAGTGATTGAGTGGTGTTGCTGGTCTACTACTATAAACAGTGATTGACGTGTGTTGCTGGTCTACTACTATAAACAGTGATTGAGTGGTGTCGCTGGTC
Source organism: Thymallus thymallus (assembly GCA_023634145.1). Lineage (NCBI taxonomy): Eukaryota > Metazoa > Chordata > Actinopteri > Salmoniformes > Salmonidae > Thymallus > Thymallus thymallus. The sequence continues at coordinate 5,249,928 of CM042398.1, read as the reverse complement.
TACTACTATAAACAGTGATTGAGTGGTGTCGCTGGTCTACTACTATAAACAGTGATTGAGTGGTGTTGCTGGTCTACTACTATAAACAGTGATTGAGGTGTGTTGCTGGTCTACTACTATAAACAGTGATTGAGGTGTGTCGCTGGTCTACTACTATAAACAGTGATTGAGTGGTGTCGCTGGTCTACTACTATAAACAGTGATTGAGGTGTGTCGCTGGTCTACTACTATAAACAGTGATTGAGTGGTGTTGCTGGTCTACTACTATAAACAGTGATTGAGTGGTGTCGCTGGTCTACTACTATAAACAGTGATTGAGTGGTGTTGCTGGTCTACTACTATAAACAGTGATTGGGTGGTGTTGCTGGTCTACTACTATAAACAGTGATTGAGTGGTGTTGCTGGTCTACTACTATAAACAGTGATTGAGTGGTGTTGCTGGTCTACTACTATAAACAGTGATTGAGTGGTGTTGCTGGTCTACTACTATAAACAGTGATTGGGTGGTGTCGCTGGTCTACTACTATAAACAGTGATTGAGTGGTGTTGCTGGTCTACTACTATAAACAGTGATTGAAGTGTGTTGCTGGTCTACTACTATAAACAGTGATTGAGTGGTGTTGCTGGTCTACTACTATAAACAGTGATTGAAGTGTGTCGCTGGTCTACTACTATAAACAGTGATTGAGTGGTGTTGCTGGTCTACTACTATAAACAGTGATTGACGTGTGTTGCTGGTCTACTACTATAAACAGTGATTGAGTGGTGTTGCTGGTCTACTACTATAAACAGTGATTGAGGTGTGTCGCTGGTCTACTACTATAAACAGTGATTGACGTGTGTCGCTGGTCTACTACTATAAACAGTGATTGAGTGGTGTTGCTGGTCTACTACTATAAACAGTGATTGAGTGGTGTTGCTGGTCTACTACTATAAACAGTGATTGACGTGTGTTGCTGGTCTACTACTATAAACAGTGATTGGGTGGTGTTGCTGGTCTACTACTATAAACAGTGATTGAGTGGTGTTGCTGGTCTACTACTATAAATAGTGATTGACGTGTGTTGCTGGTCTACTACTATAAACAGTGATTGAGGTGTGTCGCTGGTCTACTACTATAAACAGTGATTGAGTGGTGTCGCTGGTCTACTACTATAAACAGTGATTGGGTGGTGTTGCTGGTCTACTACTATAAACAGTGATTGAGTGGTGTTGCTGGTCTACTACTATAAACAGTGATTGAAGTGTGTCGCTGGTCTACTACTATAAACAGTGATTGAGTGGTGTTGCTGGTCTACTACTATAAACAGTGATTGAGTGGTGTTGCTGGTCTACTACTATAAACAGTGATTGAGTGGTGTTGCTGGTCTACTACTATAAACAGTGATTGAGTGGTGTTGCTGGTCTACTACTATAAACAGTGATTGAGTGGTGTTGCTGGTCTACTACTATAAACAGTGATTGAGTGGTGTTGCTGGTCTACTACTATAAACAGTGATTGACGTGTGTTGCTGGTCTACTACTATAAACAGTGATTGAGTGGTGTCGCTGGTCTACTACTATAAACAGTGATTGAGTGGTGTCGCTGGTCTACTACTATAAACAGTGATTGAGTGGTGTTGCTGGTCTACTACTATAAACAGTGATTGAGGTGTGTTGCTGGTCTACTACTATAAACAGTGATTGAGGTGTGTCGCTGGTCTACTACTATAAACAGTGATTGAGTGGTGTTGCTGGTCTACTACTATAAACAGTGATTGAGTGGTGTTGCTGGTCTACTACTATAAACAGTGATTGACGTGTGTTGCTGGTCTACTACTATAAACAGTGATTGAGTGGTGTCGCTGGTCTACTACTATAAACAGTGATTGAGTGGTGTTGCTGGTCTACTACTATAAACAGTGATTGACGTGTGTTGCTGGTCTACTACTATAAACAGTGATTGAGTGGTGTCGCTGGTCTACTACTATAAACAGTGATTGAGTGGTGTCGCTGGTCTACTACTATAAACAGTGATTGAGTGGTGTTGCTGGTCTACTACTATAAACAGTGATTGAGGTGTGTTGCTGGTCTACTACTATAAACAGTGATTGAGGTGTGTCGCTGGTCTACTACTATAAACAGTGATTGAGTGGTGTCGCTGGTCTACTACTATAAACAGTGATTGAGGTGTGTCGCTGGTCTACTACTATAAACAGTGATTGAGTGGTGTTGCTGGTCTACTACTATAAACAGTGATTGAGTGGTGTCGCTGGTCTACTACTATAAACAGTGATTGAGGTGTGTCGCTGGTCTACTACTATAAACAGTGATTGAGGTGTGTCGCTGGTCTACTACTATAAACAGTGATTGAGGTGTGTCGCTGGTCTACTACTATAAACAGTGATTGAAGTGTGTCGCTGGTCTACTACTATAAACAGTGATTGAGGTGTGTCGCTGGTCTACTACTATAAACAGTGATTGAAGTGTGTTGCTGGTCTACTACTATAAACAGTGATTGAAGTGTGTTGCTGGTCTACTACTATAAACAGTGATTGACGTGTGTTGCTGGTCTACTCTACTGTAAACAGTGTTTCCCAACCTGTAACTAATTTGTAGTTAACTAGCACAATGTTTGGATAACATAACAGGGGCTAGTTAGCTAGCTATATCGTTTGATTTGACAGTTGTACTGAAGTAAAGATACATGAAAAATAGTCAACTCTAGCTAGCTGGCAATCTTCCAAATAGCTGCAAGCATAAGGCTAGCTAGCCTGTTACCGTTTCGATGCCCTCCCCTCAGGTGTCAAGCAGCCTCTCCGACTTTCCTCTCGTCCTGGTTTTGGCCTCCTCCCACACAGCTGGTCTGTCTACCTCTTCCAACGCAGACAGTTGAATATCTGCCTAACGATATCGAAAAGCACAGCTATCCAAATAAGTGTAGAATCAATTGATACTATTTGGCATAGTGTAGTCTCTAGTATTGCGTGTAGTACTGCTTTAGCTGGGAAGATACTCTAATGCGTAGCCAGCTAGGTTAACTAGCAAATGTTTTGATACATTTCTGGTAGTCATTGATGATGACGCATTTGTAAATGGAAGTTTTTCATTTAAAACTGCGTCATCAAATCGCGCCTCATGGTTTTGAAAAGCAAGCATGGCTGGGACAGTAACTGGCGTAACTGTGCCAAAACATTCTTTATCAAAACTACAATCTTTAAATTGACTTTTTACCATTTATAAAAAGGAAGGACCTACGTCTGCTGATGTATTAAACTCATTAAAAGAGGCACTCAAAGAGGCCAGTGTGAAAGATCCTAATCCCAGAAAGAGGTCGAAGCAAGCTCTGAAAATGGGGCATGGTGGGACTCTGGACAGTGCAGCCTCTGGTGTGCTCGTTGTTGGGATTGGAAATGGAACAAAGATGCTTAGTACTGTGCTTGCTGGTTCAAAGAAACACATGGCTGTTGGAGAGTTGGGAAAAGCAACAGACACCCTTGACGCCACAGGCAATGTGGTTCATGAGAAGCTCTATGATCACATTACCAGGGAAACCTTCGAGGAGAAGTTGAAGCAGTTCACAGGGGACATCATGCAGATCCTCCACTGTACTCTACGCTGAAGAAGGCCAGCAAGCATCTGTCTGTCCTGCTGAAGCAAGGCCACGAGGTGGAAGCCAAACCTGCAAAGGCCGGTCACAGTGTGATAGATAGATAGATAGATAGATAGATAGATACTTTATTGATCCCCGAGGGGGAAATTTCTTTATGAACCTGTCGCTGCAGGACTTCACATCCCCCCTCTTCACTCTTGACGTTGAATGCGGTGGTGGATTTTATATCAGAAGCTTGGACGACTTGGGAAAAGTGCTCTCGTCTTGTGCCCACGTGAGGAAGCTGATCCGGACAAACAGGGTCAGTTTACCCTTGATGACCACACGCTGCGGGAGGAACATTGGACACTGCAGCACATCGTTCAGTCCATGCAGCCCTGTCCCGGATCAGAGGTCACCAAGGAGGATGGCACAAAACCGAGCCTAAACCTGGGGGTTAAATGAAACGCCCAGGTCAAGGGGGATGAGAATGGCAAAGATAAAAGGGGGTGTTATAACCCCGCCCCCTCAGTCACAATGTCCCCTCTATATGAGAGCTAAAGGCTGCGTTTCGGTTCTCTGCTCCTCCCCGGAGGTGTGCACTTGTTCACTCCCTCTCATGCATGTACACGCATTGGTTTGGTGCAAGCGTGGCTGGTGGGAATTTACTACATATTCCTCATGCCGGTCCATCCTTTGGCGGAAGCCAGTCCCTATACTGTTATATGCAAAATTTCTATGGACGTCTATATTACTAGAACATGATATCATGTCGTTGGAATTGACTGAATACAATTTCATGTTTTTTGTTTTGTTTATAGATTAAATAATTAATTTAGCATTTTTACATATTGGTTTTATTTTGTTCTATTGTACTACATCTTATTTTTTCATGCATTTTGAGGATTTGTTTAGAATATTGTTACTTTCAAAGATCTCCACACCATCTAGTGTTGGCACAAGATAAGAGATGGAAGCAAATGGAAATATAACTCCCATACCTTTCTAACTGACAGCACTGCATTAATTAATAAACAATAATAAAAGTATCCACTTATTTTTGTTGTTAGTTTTTTGTAATTTTTTTGTTGTAAACACAGAGATAGTGTTTCTCGTATTTAGGTCATAATAGCCTAGTCATGTTTGGTTTTCTTAGTATGTTCATTGGGACCCCAAGAAGCCTTGCACAAATGAAGTTGCTAGAGAGCACGTTCAAATCCTCAATAAGACATTGGTTAAATTCAATCCACTGTAAATTCATTTGAGGATACTACACTGAAGAAAAATATAAACACAACATGTCATATAAACACAAGATCAAAGACATTTTCCATACAAACAAAAAGCTTATTTCAGTCCCTTTTGTGCACATATTTGTTTACGTCCCTGTTAGTGAGCATTTCTCCTTTGCCAAGATAATCCATCCACCTGACAGGTGTTGCATAACAAGAAGCTGATTAAACAGCATGATCATTACAAAGGTGCTCCTTGTGCTGGGGACAATAAAAGGCCACTCAAATGTGCATTTTTGTCACACAACACAATGCCACAGATTACTTCAGTTTTGAGAGAGCGTGCAATTGACATGCTGACTGCAGGAATGTCCACCAGAGCTGAATACTACCCTATATGTCTGCTGTATGTCTAGTAAATCCTACCCTATATGTCTATGCTGCTGTATGTATAGTGAATACTACCCTATATGTCTGCTGTATGTCTAGTAAATCCTACCCTATATGTCTATGCTGCTGTATGTATAGTGAATACTACCCTATATGTCTGCTGTATGTCTAATAAATCCTACCCTATATGTCTATGCTGCTGTATGTCTTGTAAATCCTACCCTATATGTCTGCTGTATGTCTAGTAAATCCTACCCTATATGTCTATGCTGCTGTATGTCTAGTAAATCCTACCCTATATGTCTATGCTGCTGTATGTCTAGTAAATCCTACCCTATATGTCTATGCTGCTGTATGTCTAGTAAATCCTACCCTATATGTCTATGCTGCTGTATGTCTAGTAAATCCTACCCTATATGTCTATGCTGCTGTATGTCTAGTAAATCCTACCCTATATGCCTATTCTGCTGTATGTATAGTGAATACTACCCTATATGTCAATGCTGCTGTATGTGGACTTAGATCCACTTCCCTTCTTTCACAGGTTAAATCATTGAAAGCTCACTAAGAGGTGTAAGGACCGACGCTGGAGATGAGAAGCAGGTACAGGGAGTGAACATGGAATAGGACAGGAACAGCATCAGAACCGAGTGAACACAATGACAAACAAACAATGCAGCAGCGGGGAACATAGCTGGGGAACAGACAAATATAGGGAAGGCAATGACAAGTGATAGAGTCCAGGTGAGTCCAATAATTGCTGATGCGCGTGACGAGGGAAGCAGGAGTGCGTAGTGCAGGGCAGCCTGGCGCTCGAGGGAGAGCGGGATCAGGCGTGACAGAAGGAATGGCCTCAGCTCCAAATCCTTGGTTGTGGGAGTGCGCGGCAGTTAAATGCTTCTGGGACAGTTACAAAATGTACTTCGAATCGACGATGATAGCTCCTTGAATCTCTTAATCAATCAGAGAGCCCTGGCAAAGTGGTGCCAGTAAAATAACCTCTCCCTCAACATCAACAAACGCATCACTTGGGGCTCCCAAGTGGCACAGCGGTCTAAGGCACTGCATCTCAGTGCTAGAGGCGTCACTACATACACCCTGGTTTGAATCCAGGCTGTATCACAATCGGCCGAAAATGCGAGTCCCATTGGGCGGCGCACAATTGGCCCAGCGTCGACCGAGTTTGGCCGGTGTAGGCCGTCATTGTAAATAAGAATTTGTTCTTAACTGACTTGGCTAGTTAAATAAAGGTTCAATAAAAACATTATATATATATTAAAAATCACCGGGGGGACACTGCCAGCCCTCCAGAACATCTACAACGCCCGGTGTCACAGGAAGGACAAGAAGATCATTAAGGACCTCAGCCACCTGAGCCACGGCCTGTTCACCTCACTACCACGTAGAAGGCAGAGACAGTCGAGGTGCATTAAAGCTGGGACAGAGAGACTGAACAGAAATCTAAATGTGGTTTGATGTTTTGATATGTGTTCTGTTTGTTCTGTTAGCTTCGTAAAAAGCCCTCCTTTAATAATGTCATCATGCTATATCCATCATGTGTATATATATGTTGACTGTAGTTCAGTGTCACTATAGTAAACTTCTTAATATCTTCCTAGTAAGGCTACACCTTACCAGACTGCTAGCTCTATATTTCAGTGTATTAGATGTCTCTGGACTGTCAGTGTATTATAGGCCTGTGGATTGTCTTGTGTGCAGTGTATTATAGGCCTGTGGATTGTCTTGTGTGCAGTGTATTATAGGCCTGTGGATTGTCTTGTGTGCAGTGTATTATAGGCCTGTGGATTGTCTTGTGTGCAGTGTATTATAGGCCTGTGGATTGTCTTGTGTGCAGTGTATTATAGGCCTGTGGATTGTCTTGTGTGCAGTGTATTATAGGCCTCTGGATTGTCTTGTGTGCTAATTGCTTTGAGGTTTTTATTGTAGCACCTTGGGTTTTAAAAGATTTCTTACATTCTACATAACCCTGTTTGTTAATCTATGGTAAACTATTTCATTCCTTAAATATATGAAGTAAAGCTGTTATTCCTATTGACGTGTGACATTGTGTCAATCTGTGATTAATTGAATGACTTGGGTCTCCACAGCTATGAATGTTCATACTCACAGTAGTGAATAGGTCTACCTGTGTACACGCATGTTTGCTGCCTCAGTGTTGATGATTTGCATATACTCCAGAATGTCATGAAGAGTGATCAGATGAATTGCAAAGTCCCTCTTTGCCATGAAAATGAACTTAATCCCCCAAAAACATTCCCACTACATTTCAGCCCTGCCACAAAAGGACCAGCTGCCATCATGTCAGTGATTGTCTCGTTAACACAGGTGAGAGTGTTGACGAGGACAAGGCTGGAGATCACTCTGTCATGCTGATTGAGTCAGAATAACAGACTGGAAGCTTTAAAAGGAGGGTGGTGCTTGAAATCATTGTTCTTCCTCTGTCAACCATGGTTACCTGCAAGGAAACACGTGCCGTCATCATTGCTTTGCACAAAAAGGGCTTCACAGGCAAGGATATTGCTGCTGGTAAGATTGCACCTAAATCAACCATTTATCGGATCATCAAGAACTTCAAGGAGAGAGGTTCAATTGTTGTGAAGAAGGCGTCAGGGCGCCCAAGAAAGTCCAGCAAGTGCCTGGACCATCTCCTAAAGTTGATTCAGCTGCAGGATCGGGGCACCACCAGTGCAGAGCTTGCTCAGGAATGGCAGCAGGCAGGTGTGAGTGCATCTGCACGCACAGCAAGGCAAAGACTTTTGGAGGATGGCTTGGTGTCAAGAAGGGCAGCAAAGCCACTTCTCTCCAGGAAAAACATCAGGGACAGACTGATATTCTGCAAAAGGTACAGGGATTGGACTGCTGAGGACTGGGGTAGAGTCATTTTCTCTGATGAATCCCCTTTCCGATTGTTTGGGCCATCCGGAAAACACCTTGTCCGGAGAAGACAAGGTGAGCGCTACCATCAGTCCTGTGTCATGCCAACAGTAAAGCATCCTGAGACCATTCATGTGTGGGGTTGCTTCTCAGCCAAGGGAGTGGGCTCACTCACACACTTCCTCGAGAGCAACTTCTCCCAACCATCCCAGAACAGTTTGGTGACGACCAATGCCTTTTACAACACGATGGAGCACCTTGCCATAAGTGATAATTAAGTGGCTCGGGGAACAAAACATCGACATTTTGGGTCCATGGCCAGGAAACTCCCCAGACCTTAATCCCATTGAGAACTTGTGGTCGATCCTCAAGAGGCAGGTGGACAAACAAAAACCCACTTCTGACAAACTCCAAGCAATGATTATGCAAGAATGGCCAGCCATCAGTAAGGATGTGGCCCAGAAGTTAATTGACAGCACACCAGGGTGGATTGCAGAGGTCTTGAAAAAGAAGGGTCAACACTGCAAATATTGACTCTTTGCATAAACTGAATGTCATTGTCAATGAAAGCCTTTGACACTTATGGAATACTTGTAATTATACTTCAGTGTTACCATAGTAACTACTGACAAAAAGATCTAAGAACACTGAAGCAGCAAACTTTGTGGAGACCAATACTTGTCATTTTTAAAACTGTATTTGATCCATTCCAGAGCTAGCACACCTGATTTAACTTGTCAACTAATCATCAAGCCCTTGACTAGTGGAATTAGGTAAAATAAAATTGTGAAACATCTGGGGGTCCCCGAGGAGAGGTTTGAGAACCACTGATCTAAAGAACCTAGAATGAAATAGATCTGGAAACAGGCAGGATGTTTTACTATTAAATACATTTTATTACACAAGAGGACAATGATAGTCTGGCCTTTTCACAGAAAGACAACTCTGAACATCTCATTGTGGGTCTTCTGGTTGGTCATTAAAGCAGAGAGCCATGCAGTCTCAGCAGCTCTTTAATGCAGTGTGTGACCGATATATTGGACAGATACATACATACTTCACCACCATTAGACCCATCCCATATTTTATTTTCTCCTCTCCTCCTCCTCCTCATCCCCAGTTGTGTTGGTCTTCCTCTGTGGTGGTCAGTATGTCAGTAACCAGGCCGGTGCCAATAGTTTTGTTGCCATCTCTGAGAGTGAACCGTTGACCTTTCTCCAGAATCATAGGCTGGCGCAGCGTGAGGGTCAGAGACGTGTCTTCACCTGGCATCACCATGTCCTGTTAGAGAGGAGAAGAGGGTCAGTCTTTCTTCAAAGAAGGTAACACAACCCTGGACTATGTTACACACTTTATTTTAGAAATACACAAATCACATTGGTGAAAAAGATTGACCATTTCAAAAGGTGACAGACACATACCTTGTCTCCTGCCAGACAGACCCTGCAGGCCATGTCCCAGGTGAGCGAGAACATGACTGGCATGAAGTTACTGACAAAGGGCTTGTGTCTGCCTCCCTCCTCCTTACTCAGAACATAGACCTGGGATGAAGAGATGTTTTAATGACAGATTTAACATTCTATTAAAGAACATACCATATCCTAACCTTGGACTACTAGAACAATACACTAGACTAGTACATAAACACAATTTACAAATATACCAAATACTATACCATAGCTCTAGACAACACATTTCATTTGATCAACTACTCCAAATAGTTAAGATAAAGGGAAATTATTTCAGAAGATTATATACTGGGAGTACTAGACAGCAAAACTATGCATACGGTACACCAACAGTTCACACTCCTCTAGGGCTGCTAGCTGATGGTACAGACCTGGACTTTATTTATGACATGATACAGACCTGGGCCTGGACTTTCTGGTGGGGCTGGATGGAGCCTGGTTTGCTCATCACCATCCCTCGCCTAATGTCCTCCCTCTTCAGCCCTCGGACCAGAGCACCCAGGTTATCTCCTGCCTCCGCTCTGTCCAGAGACTGGTGGAACATCTCAATGCCTGGGGAGAGAGGGAAAGGATGTGATGGTGAAGGGAGAACAATTAGACTCAGAATGGTGAAGGGAGAACAATTAGATTCAGAATGGTGAAGGGAGAACAATTAGACTCAGAATGGTGAAGGGAGAACAATTAGACTCAGAATGTTTTTGTTTGGAGGTTTCGGGTGGAGTTGAGGGGTTAACAGGGCTATTTGCAGTGGAGCAACTGTTGTAGTTGTAACTTGGGGTTAGGGCTAGTTCTGTACTAGGGGTTAGTGGTAGTGCTGTTACTACTGACAATGAATAATAGCCATTATAGTGTTAGATTGGACTTACAGGAATAATGACAGCAATATGAACACAGTTTTACAGCATATGTTACCTGTGTGCTAAAGCTTTAAAATGTGAAGAATGATAGCTCTATGAATGACAGAAAATATAATTGTCTGAAATCAACCTTTCTATAGTGGTGTGGCTCCTCATCACTTGACCACAGACTTGAAGGCACGGTTACTTACCAGTGACCACAGACTTGAAGGCACGGTTGTGCCCCACAAACTCACAGTCGTCGCCCTTCTTGATGACGCCCCTCTCCAAAGTGCCAGTCACCACCGTACCCCTGCCTGATAGAGGGATGAAGGAATACATGTTAAATAAATAGTTTAGATACCCAGAGGGAGACGTGACACCAGGAGACAGAGTACATACTACGTGAATCAATAAAATAAAAGTGAAACAAACATACAAAGTAAACTGTTACAAGTGCTTCAAAACAGTCACTCTTACTAAGTCACACAAAGACAGGGAGAGGAAAATTGCATGTTATAGATACTGATTATTCCTACACAGAGATGTACAGAAAACAGAGCATGGTGTTCCCGTCACAAATCACATGCTAACACTCATTGTTAGCAATGAGTCAAATCGATGACATATAGTAAGGAGAGGAAGCCACCTAGTGGCAACACAGCTTTTTAAATAAATGACAAATCTAGGTTCTCTTTACAATTTGAGCTAGTTCTCATTCACCTGGGATAGAGTAGACTCCCTCGATGGGCAGCAGGAAGGGTTTCTCCAACTCTCTCTTGGGCAGAGGGACGTATTCATCCACTATCGCTAAGAGCTTCAGCACTGCGTTCACCCCCAGGTCAGGCTGTTTGTTCTGGGGAGGAGGGGGTTAGACAACAGGTAAGGTTTCACCTAAACGCTAGCCTCGTAATTACCAGACTGATTACCGTTGCACTGTCTGTCTGGAAGGGAGTCCGTTTGCACCTAGAGATGTTCCACGAAACAAATTAAAAAGTGATTGGATCGCCTTCAACCAATCAGAAAAAAGAAGCCACACTGCTACATTTTTCAGAAGTAACAAGCACTTGCCATCTTTCAAGAGAAAATCTAACACCAGGACAACAGGCTATATGAGCCAAAGGCAAATACATTTATAAATGTCAACGTGAGACTAACATAAATATAGTAGCCCAACATCAGCCACGGGTATATCTAATGAATTTACACCTAATGTTTTTGCGAAATCGTAGTGATGATAGAGGTGAGGGTACTGCATCAGATCATACAAGTTCCTGGGAGTCCATATGGACAACAGGGTGGAATGGGCTGGTAACGCCGGGGCTCTGTACAAGAAGGGCCAGAGCCGACTCTACTTTCTGAGGAGGTTCAGGTCCTTCAACGTGTGCAGTAAACTACTGCATACCTTCTACCAGTCTGTGGTAGAAGGTATGCAGTCATCTTTTTTGCAGTGGTGTGCTGGGGAGCCAATATTAAAGCCGGTCATGCTTCTCGGGTAAATAAGCTGATCAGGAAGGCTAGCTCTGTCCTGGGGATGAGCCTTGACACTCTAGAGGAGGTGGCGGAGAGACGGATCCTGGCCAAACTGCTGGCCATCATCAACGTCACCCACCCTCTGCATGCCATGGTTATGACGAAGAGGAGCACCTTCAGTCACAGACTGATCCCACCACGGTGTGCCAGAGAGCGCTACAGGAGGTCCTTCCTGCCGGCGGCTATTAAGACTATATAATGCCTCACCGGGGTGCCGTGCCGTCGGCAACACAGACCTGGAACTGTTGGGGTGCTAGGACCTAGTTTAACAATTATGCATCCATCCGTGAGTAACTCTGGTCCGTAATCACTCATTCACTCAGGACCTATTTATTCATGCAGGTCTGTATATACATACTCATGTACAGTTGTTATATCATATCACTTGCAATATTGCAAGTAATTCTTGGACTTAACTTACGTAGTCATTCACTCAGGAATGCATACTAGTATCCTGTCAGTTGCATCTTTTTTCATTGCTTTTAGTATATCGAATGTGCAATACGTGCAGTTATCTGTAATTAAACCCTGCGCACTAAGGAGGTCCTTCCTGCCAGCGGCTATTAGACTATATAATGTAATTAAACCCTGCGCACTAAGGACTGTATTTTAAGGGAATTACTATTATTACCCAAAATTATATCATACACACATTTAGCTATTTAAGTATCTCTTCCTGTCATTTACCTGTACAGTTTGTAACCATGCAAAATATTCACTTACCTGTTAATTTAACCAGTCTGTCTATTAAGTTAACTATTATTACCCTCGCTCATATCATATGCATTTTTATCTACTGAAGTATTTCTCTGCCATCGACCTGTATAGTATAGTTAACCATCCAACATCCACCAATGTATAGTGTACATATTCAGCCAACCACCCATACTATGCAATGTCTTTTTATAGTTTTTTTGCACTCCAGATATCTTGTATTTCTATACTTTTTCATACTGCCGCTCTATGTATCGTGTATCTGTCTTTTGTTCTGGCATTTTGCACCTGCCCTATGTTTTGTTGTAGCTGCTTGACAAAGAAATGTCCCCCTCGGGAATCAATAAAGTACCTATCTATCTATCTATCTATCTATCTATCTATCTATCTATCTATCTATCTATCTATCTATCTATCCAGAGATGTCTTGATACAGTAACCTCAGATAGCCTTCAGTTTATTGAACCTTCTCTAATTTTGATGAGATGCTTTCACACAGAACGGCGCTACGCATTTCATCAACTAAACCACCCCCATTGTTCATAAGAGGACGCTGATTGGGCCGAAGCAATGGGGCTCAGGCCATCGCAGCACCACCAGACTGATATCCCTGCCGTGTTTAATGTTAGCTCACGAGATCAGGCAGATTTGCGAGGCTACCTAAAAGGACCACATTGAAATAAGTCTGTTGACTGTGTTTTTAAATCAAAATGATTTTGTATGTATGTATTATTGTACTAACATGGGTGAAGCATCAGTATGTATATTAAAATGGTCAAATAAAATCAATAGATCAACCTATTCTGTCACCGCCACAACCCTACCTCGTACCATGCACTCACCTCCAGGGCACAGAGGGCCGAGCCGATGACGACCGGTGTGTTCTCGCCGTCATAGCCAAACTCTGTGAGCAGCTCTCTGATTTCCAGTTCAACCAGCTCCAGCATCTCCTTGTCCTCCACCGCATCCGCCTTGTTCACAAACACCACCACGTGCTCCACGCCGATCTGCCGGGCCAGCAGGAGGTGCTCCCTGGTCTGAGGCATCTGTCCATCCGTGGCCGCCACCACCAGGATGCAGCCGTCCAGCTGAGCCGTGCCTGTTATCATGTTCTACAGGAGAAAGGCCAACATGTCACCTTGTGTGACCTTTCATACTGCCATTCTCTATTTCTCGACCTTTCATACTGAACACTGCATTGTTGAGGAAGAGCCTGCTAGTCAGCATCTCTCTGTACTGTTTATACCTGCTGTATCCGGTGACTAATCAACGTGGATTTGATCCCTTGCTCCCAGCCTCCAACCCCCATTACAATTATAGTTCCGAAATCACAAAGCGTCTCAGTAGGAATGACTATCTAGCCTTTTAAATGACAGACCTGCCAACCACCTCAGCACAGCGGCAGCAGCCCCGGATCCACAGATACTAAAATAAAGGTTTGGCATTTAGCAGACGCTCTTATACAGAGCGACTTATAGGTGCAATTAGGGTTAAGTGCCTTGCTCAAGGGCCCAGACAGATTTTTCACCTAGTCAGCTCTGGGATTTGAACCAGCAGCCTTTCAGTTACTGGCCCAACACTCTTAACCAGTAGGCTACCTGCCGCCCCACAACAGTATACGTGTGACACCCACACTGCTCCAATCAGAGGCAGCTTCTGATGCCTAATGATGATGTTGGTAGAAGACTGCCTCAGTAGGAACGGTGGGCTATAGACTGTTATGGATACATGGTCATTGGCTGCTCTTCAGTAGCTAACTAGAAATATGTTTAAAATGTACAAATCAGGGCTCTTTTAAGGATTTTCTGACAAAGTGGTGCTGATGTAGGCCTAAGGTTGGGTAGGGGGGAGGTCCGGAGAGGTTTAGTCAACGTCCCCCTCATGAAGTTGTAGCATTTAGCTATTCTTTTTATTTTTAAACATGTAACTGCCATTTCCTGAGTCTTAAATTATATCAAACAATGTAGCCAAGTGAAGTGGAATGAAGCTTTCAACATTTTCTAGGTTAAATTTAGGGCTAATGATTATTGTAATTAATAGGTGTCTTTATGTGGAGAGTCTAGTGGAAATATACACTGGCTTACTGTAGTAGTCTGCCTTACTGTAGTAGTCAGGCTTTACTGTAGTAGTCAGGCTTACTGTAGTAGTCTGGCTTACTGTAGTAGTCTGGCTTACTGTAGTAGTCTGGCTTACTGTAGTAGTCTGGCTTACTGTAGTAGTCTGGCTTACTGTAGGCTATTTGGAATATGAAACAACTGAACTAGGCTCATATGAGTTTGTTTCAGATCTCCATCCCTGACCTCATCCATCCAGTTAGGTCTGACTACTAGGCTGCAACTCATTCAACATGTCTTGTTGTCATTGGTGACCTGACTATTATGACATCATTAGTAGCCTACTGTTGACCTATAGCTGTATGAAGAGGACAGATCATCAACTGATTAACTAACATAGGCCTACTCATTTTTAACAGTGAAAGAAGGTATTAGTTGCACCGCACATTTCCTTGCTTGTCAATGTGCTCGTGCCTACTACGGTTGCAGAGATCAAATTCTCTCTCCTCGCCCAAGTCCTCTGATTGGCTCAGCTCCAACTTCAGATGGTTGAGTCAAAAAACAAAGTGTTTTTTTTATGAATTCTTCCGCTGCTCTATGTTTTCTACATACATCAGTCTGAGACTGACATAATTGAAGTTGTTTGTGGTGACGTCAAAATGAGGGGTATTGTACAAAACAATGTAATCAGTGATTGGATCATCTCTAACCATTCAGAGTATCAAAGCCAATGACAATTTTTCAAAACACCGCTTTACCCATGTGTTTGGCTCAACCCATCGGTTTCTGGGACCAATCAGAACGGTTAGAATGTCTTTGCATTCTAGAAATCGTCGGGTAGTTACTCGGAATCAGACTCATTGCATAGAAGAAACAGAAGAAACTCACTTCGTGACGTAGTGTTTGGCCAGAGAAAGGACTTTGGGTAGCCAGGCAACAGAGAAGTAAGGGGTTTGGGGTGGATTTTAGAATGTATGTTCGGCGCTTGTGTTACCTTGACGTAGTCAGCATGGCCCGGGCAGTCTGTGTGTGCGTAGTGCCTGTTTGCTGTGGTGTACTCTACGTGGGATGCATTGATGGTGATGCCCCTGGCCTTCTCCTCGGGGGCATTGTCAATGTCCTCATACTTCTTATAACGGGCACCTCCAGCCTCTGCCAGCACTGGGAATCACAAAGGCTCAATTAGAAACATATACAATAGCCTAATAAAGAGAACACAGCATCTGATAGAACATTTGATTCTGCTGGCAGATGCTTTGATTGGTCAACAGTCCTCAGTAACTCAGTGGGTTTCAAGCATGCCTGTTATCGGTTTAGCTTGACTTCACTAATCCAGATGTAAACTGAGAAAAGTAAATGGTGACATCAGTTACCTTTGGTGATGGCAGCCGTTAGAGTTGTCTTGCCATGGTCGACATGGCCGATCGTGCCAATGTTCACATGGGGCTTGTCTCTGGCGTATGTTTTCTTGGCCTTGGCCTCTGCTGCAAAGTTCCGCCGAGTAAATGGCACTGCACACTGAGAGAAAAAAGGATGAAGAAGAGTGTTTGTAATTGAGAGCAGGGCCTGAAGACACGTAGAAAAGTGTTTTTGATGGACAGCAGGGCCAGAAGACACGTAGAAGAGTGTTTGTGATGGACAGCAGGGCCAGAAGACACGTAGAATAGTGTTTGTGATGGACAGCAGGGCCCGAAGACACGTAGAAAAGTGTTTTTGATGGACAGCAGGCCCAGAAGACACAAAGAAGAGTGTTTGTGATGGACAGCAGGGTCAGAAGACACAAAGAAGCGTGTTTGTGATGGACAGCAGGGTCAGAAGACACAAAGAAGCGTGTTTTTGATGGACAGCAGGCCCAGAAGACACGTAGGGCAGGTGATCAGTCAAAAATAGAGGAAGGCAAATGCAACTTGTATCATGAACCCAGTTTGAGATGTTATATCCCTGATTGGTTAGTCATTGGGTGTGTGAATGACTGCATACTCAAAACACTGTCTAGGTACTCACCAGTTTATAGGAGCTGTGCAGGAGACCGGGTGAGGAAAGCTGAAGGGCTAGAACGATAACATGTATTTAGTAATCAGGTGTACTCCGAGACAGTTGACTGTGTCAAGATAAGTTACTAGCGAAATATCACAAGGTGTACAGACATGGCTTAGGGCCATCTAGGTTTGTACCGCAACATAAGGGATTATGTTGACACATTGGGCTTATTATATAAAACCCATAAAACCAATGTCCCAACAAAACCCCTTAGCTATGTTGCGTGACGAAGTTAGGCCATTCCTAATGTTTATAGGCTAATTGTGTCATAACCTAGGCAACTTCAACACACATTACTGTTCCCTGTATGTAATTCTTTCAAAATGCAAATGTTTCTGACGCTAGCTACATCGTTAGAAAACTAATTTCGTTTTCAACTGTATCGGACCCGGTTTTGATATGCCTAACGTTTTCACAACACAAGAGGTAGCTAGTTTAACTAATATTATTTAACGTGACCTTGCTCTGTCTGCAGAACGAGCCGAGCGGCTAGCCTGGTACAGCATCCATGCTCACTAATGTTCATTCAAACCCCATTATACGTTTCGTCGCGATGAAAAGGCAAAACATTATTATGGCAAATAAAGATTATCAATAATTGAACGCAGTAAATTACAATATTGGGTGTGTGTGGTTGTGAATGCGTTATATGACTTTAACTAACCGGAGAAACATGCACGAAGCCCAACAAGCGCCGCCATCTTGGACTGACAAACGGATTAAAGTGACGTCATTACATGATGACCGTTTCTTCTTCTTCTGTGGTTTTATGGCGGACTACAACCTAAAAAGGTCTATTGCCGACACCAACTGGACGGGTTGAAACAAAAACAAGGTAAAAAGAAAATCCATGCGTGACAGGGAAACTAACTTAATCCACCCAAATAAAAATAGCACATAGACAAAACAAAACAACTCCCACTTCTTCCTTCTTTCAATTATCCATATCTCCCTTCTAAGGCTCTAGGACCTGAGAGGGTGGTACTCCATGTAACTCCTTCACGAGAAAGCATTCAGCCCACAATGATTTATATCTTACTGGACCTTCTCTTCACCTTGGCAGTGCCATTTTTCACCATAGCTATAAAGGCCAACCCGTCCAGTTGGTGTCGGCAATAGACCTTTTTAGGTTGTAGTCCGCCATAAAACCACAGAAGAAGAAGAATGGCTTCCCTCCCCCGAAACGCATGATGATTAAACGGGCAGCAACTCGCTTGCCATTCAACTAGAATGTTCTAGTAAGTTACCGTTACATTAGTGTACAGTATTAAAGGGCAGCGAAATAAGCACCAACATTAACGTTACGACAGTCGGCGTCTTGAACAAACAGGCAAGTATATGAGACACAAAAGTAAAAAGAGCAGCCCAGCTAAGTCAAACTGTCAGACTTGTTGTTTACTGAGATAACAGTAACGTTAGCCAGTAGCATAGCTTTCTCTCTGTCTTTAGTCTACCCAAGACCTATGCTGTAGCTCTCAAAATAGCTCAACATACCCAGCTAGGGCTATTCTGTATGTGCTTGATATTTATGTAGCCAACAACTTGCTCGCAGTTAGTTAGGCCTAGTATCAGGGATAAAACTACAATTTTTCATCACTTAGCTAGCTAGTTACAGCCACTTTAATACCAAATCTGGCTATGGTTAGTTAGATTCATTTGAGAATGTAATGTGTCAGGGGTCAGGAACCTGCGGCTCTTTACATGCCTCTTAGCTGCTTCCTGGAGATTTAGCTACAATTACAATTAGTAATTCAAAGTTATCAATAGACTATAGCATATTACTGATCATATGTCAGAACTTGTAGAGCAGATTGGAACCCTAATTGCAATCAACAATTAATTGAACTTTATCAAGTGAATAGTTTTTTTTTTTTTTGCTTTCTGCCCACAATTCAGTGCCACATTTGGGGAATAATACATTGACAAACAGGTTCTGGAATAATTTCACCCATTTTTCTCATCAGCACAGAGCATCATGGCAGAAGACCAACGCAACAGGAGACATCCTCAAAACCTCCAGGGTGTCCTTCGATTGGCTGTGGAGGCTGGCTCTGCTGCAGATGGACCCACCCTCCCTGAACCCATGTCAGAGGAGGTAATGGTCCTTAGTCACCTTCCAGGTCGTCTTAATTGCAGATGCGCTGTGTAGATTAGCAGATCTCACAACAACTTGTTACATTGACAACCAGTTGTACATTGACTGTAATGTCACTTTTGTTACAGAGGAAAGAATGGTTGAAAGGAGCTCTTGCGGAAGTGGCCAAAGGACAGAACAGCGAGGTGGAACAGATGAAGGAGTGTATGCGTGTCCTGCTGAGAGATGGAGGGTGTGAGAGGGGGAGAGGAGGAAGGAGAGGATGAAGAGGAGGGTGAGACAGAAGGGGCACTGGAGTTTCTCTCAGAGCTGTGTGAGAACCTGGACAATGCCAGAGGTGAGACATGCCAAGCAACAGGAAGTGATGCATAGCAACAGAAAAGTTACTATAGTTACTAGTGGCTTCCGTCTCTCCACTCTACCATAAAGGCCTGATTGGTGGAGTGCTTTTTATTTATTTAACCTTTATTTAACAAGGCAAGTCCGTTAAGAGCAAATTCTTATTTACAATGACGGCATACCCACAGGGTCAGCCCCTGGAGCAAATTAGGGGTAGGTGCCTTGCTCAAGGACACATCGACACATTGTCGGCAATTCGATCCAGCAACCTTTTGGTTACTGGCCCAACGCTCTAACCCCTAGGCTACCGGCCGCTTCAGAGATGGTTGTCCTTTTGGAAGGTTCTCCCATCTCCACAGAGGAACTCTAGAGCTCTGTCAGTGACCATCGGGTTCTTGTTCAACTCCCTGACCAAGGCCCTTCTCCCCCGATTGCTCTTTTTGGCCGGGCAGCCAGCTCTAGGAACAGTCATGGTGGTTTCTAACTTCTTGCATTTAAGAATGTTGGAGGCCACTGTGTTCTTGGGGGACCTTCAATCCTGCAGACATTTTTTGGTACCCTTCCCCATATCTTTGCCTCGACGCAATCCTGTCTCGGAGCTCTACAAACAATTATTTCGACCTCATGGCTTGGTTTTTGCTCTGACATGCACTGTCAACTGTGGGACCTTATATAGACAGGTGTGTGCATTTCCAAATCATGTTCAATCAATTGAATTTACCACAGGTGGACTCCAAGTTGTAGAAACATCTCAAGCATGACCAATGGAAACAGGATGCACCTGAGCTCAATTTCGAGTCTCATAGCAAAGGGTCTGAGTACTTATGTAAATAAGTTATTTCTGTTTTTAAATTTAGTACATTTGCAAACATTTATAAAAAACAGTTTTCTCGTTGTCATTATGGGGTATTGTGTGTCGATTGATGAGGGAATAAAAAAAAAATCAATTTTAGAGTAAGAAAAGGTGGACAAAGTCAAGGGGGTCTGAATACTTTCCGAATGCACTGTATGTCTGATATTCCAGTGAAGACAGATAGATCAACATGGACATGAATATGAATGACACAAGTTATATTCTGTCTCTGTCTGTCTGTCTGTCTGTGTGTGTCAGACCTGATGACCCTGGGTGGGCTGGACCTGTGTATGTCGCAGTGCTTGAACCATCCTCAGGGCAGCGTGAGGTGGCGTGGTGCCCAGCTCATCGCCTCCTGTGCCCAGAACATGCCCGAGGTGCAGTGCCACTTACTCAGCAAGGGGGTGTTACCCAAACTGTTGCAGCTGACCGACTCAGATCCCCACCCCACCGTTCGTGTGAAGGCCCTTTACGCTGTTTCCTGTAAGTGTTGCCCCTTGGATAGGTAAAAACTAACAGGAAACATATTCCACCATTGCACAATCCCTGAATCAGTGAGAGAACTCTAGCCTATCAAAGGGCAAGTTTACAATGTAATCCCTGAATCAGTGAGAGAACTCTAGCCTATCAAAGGGCAAGTTTACAATGTAATCCCTGAATCAGTGAGAGAACTCTAGCCTATCAAAGGGCAAGTTTACAATATTGCTAATATCGCCTGTTCATCTCAGATCTAAATGTAGTGTCACTGTCCAGAGTGTAGTTGATAGGAGTTCATTTAGATTTGAGCATTAGTGAAGTACCACACAGTAACTCTCTCTGGCTTCTCTCTTGATTTCTCTCTTGCTCTCTCTTTTGCTCGCTTTCTCTCTCTCTCTCCATCAGGTCTGGTGCGTGAACAGGAAGTAGGTCTCAGGTCCTTCCTGTCCCATGATGGCTTCTCTGTGCTGATGAGAGGCATGCAGTCTGACAACGAGAAACTGAGGACCAAGTCGTCTTTCTTACTCCTCAACCTGCTCACAGTCCACCCAGAGCATGAAGGTGTGTGTTTGTGACTCTGTTATGGACACCCTCTTTCCCAGTCTGACAGCGAGACTAATTTGGAGACTGTATAGAGACTATGTCTCTGTTTGCTTCAGTGTGTTTTATTGGTAGTGTGTCTTTATAGAGAGTATCATGCTTTGTGTCCCCCTGAAGTAATACATTAATTTAACAGTTATTTATATCATAACTAACAAAATATGTGTCCTTGTGTGGCAATGTAATATCTCCCCCTCCCCCTCTCTGATACAATTCAATGTAATCTCCCCTCTACAGTTCAATGTAATATCTCTCCCTCTCTCTGATACAGTTCAATGTAACATCTCTCCCTCTCTCAGATACAGTTCTCTCCATGGGTATGGTTCAACAGCTGGTGTCCGTTCTTCGGACACCTCACTCCTCCTTCCACGAGCACGTTCTCGGCGCCCTCTGCTGGTAGTACATGTGAACACACAAAGGGAAAATGGCTTGAAAATTGACTTGCCATGTCTTCTCAATGGAGCTTCAATAAAACAATGCTCTCTGTCTCTAGCCTGGTGGAGGAGAGTCCTCTGGGTCTGAGGGACTGTCAGAGCCCAACCCTGGGTCTGGAGGAGATGCTCAACCAGCGTGCTAAAGATCTGCAGGGGAGAGAAGAGTGTCAGGTTGCTACCCCTCATCTCTAATACCATTCCTCTTTCACTTCCCATGTGACCCATGAACCTCTCCATCTCTCTAAAGGCGTCCGCATGCTTCCTGTCCGGTACAGTTCGTGCATATATTATGACAACATTTTGTGACGTTTTTGGTCTACAGCAAGGTTTTTTTCAGCTGTTTATGCACATAAAATGTTTTCTTGAGGCAAGCCGAGTTTCGGTAGCTGAAGTCTACGCCCCTTCGTTGGTCATTGGTCAACAGTAGGGATTCTTAAATTAAGTGTTTCATTTTTTCACTTTAGAAATATTGCACCAAACATCCTAGTTAGATGTAAAACTAAGATATTCTCTGCAAAAAGTAATGACAGATTTCTTGAGTTACCTTAGATTAATTTGGACTATTTTGAGGAAGTGTAGACTGGCTACGGCATCTGAAGATGGACGAACGGGACTGTTGCCGCTTTTTTCTCGTTTTTGAAGGGAATGTATTTTTAAGGGAGTATGCGAGCACACTCGTTTGGCTAGGCTAGGCGCCAGCTGAAGCATGCGGGCGCCTTAATACCATCCCTCTGTCTCTCCCCATGTCTCCTCTATCTCTCTAATACCATCCCTCTGTCTCTCCCCATGTCTCCTCTATCTCTCTAATACCATCCCTCTGTCTCTCCCCATGTCTCCTCTATCTCTCTAATACCATCCCTCTGTCTCTCCCCATGTCTCCTCTCTAATACCATCCCTCTGTCTCTCCCCATGTCTCCTCTCTAATACCATCCCTCTGTCTCTCCCCATGTCTCCTCTCTATCTCTCTAATACCATCCCTCTGTCTCTTCCCGTCTCCTCTCGATCTCTCTAATACCATCCCTCTGTCTCTCCCCGTCTCCTCTCGATCTCTCTAATACCATCCCTCTGTCTCTCCCCATGTCTCCTCTCTATCTCTCTAATACCATCCCTCTGTCTCTCCCCGTCTCCTCTCTATCTCTCTAATACCATCCCTCTGTCTCTCCCCATGTCTCCTCTATCTCTCTAATACCATCCCTCTGTCTCTCCCCATGTCTCCTCTCTATCTCTCTAATACCATCCCTCTGTCTCTCCCCATGTCTCCTCTCTATCTCTCTAATACCATCCCTCTGTCTCTCCCCATGTCTCCTCTCTATCTCTCTAATACCATCCCTCTGTCTCTCCCCATGTCTCCTCTCTATCTCTCTAATACCATCCCTCTGTCTCTCCCCATGTCTCCTCTCTATCTCTCTAATACCATCCCTCTGTCTCTCCCCATGTCTTTCCCCTCTCCAGATGCAGCACTAATAATATGGAATAATGTATTATGATTCCCCCCATCTGTTGCTAGGTATGTGTTTGACTTATTTGCCACTAGGCCAGCAGCTTGTCCTATTTCCTTCAGTTTTCTCCTCCTTATAGGAAGAGTTGGAGTTCTGCAAGCGCTTGCGTTCTGCTTGTTTCTGCGTGCGGCAACCTGACGACAGTGGAATGGATCGCTAAAATCCAACTGGTCCTCCTTCTGCAGTGCTGCCATTGGCTAGGAGACATAGGACATACATTTTAAAGAAATTAACTCCCCTTGAGGAAAACATGCTGATGTCACTGTCCGTCAAGACCCATGTGACAGGGTGGCTGGATCCAAGAGTATAGCAGGCTTTAGAGAGCAGAGGGTGCAGAGAGAGCAAAGCACTGTCACAAGGTTAGCCAGCTGACGCAGATAAATCTCGTGTCCAGTCACTTATACCATTTCCAGTCTGTATATCATTATGTATTGTATCTACACCCTGACTACTTCCTGCTGACCTCTTGCCAGGCCCCCCCTCGCAAAAGAGATTTCTAACTTCGAATGTGTTTTCCTGGTTAAATAAAGATACAATATTTTATTTTCCGATAGTACCGTAAGTAATTTCTGAACATTTTAGGAAGGTTAGCTGATCCTGCGTCGTGACATACTCCCCTAGGTTGCTTTAATGCTGCAGAGGAAAACTGATTAGAGAAGCCTTGCCCAACGAAACCTCAGGTTCCACACATATTTAGTGATAACGCTGTTTTACAGCCCTGTCACCGTTTATTCATTTGGCATAATGTGACGTTACTTGGTAATAATTGGTTTAAATTATTTAAGTGACTGAACTAGTTATTGGGTGTTATAAAGTAATTACACTGTTAAATAAAATAATAAAGTAATTGTTGTTTCTGAATAAATACCAGGTAATTAGTCCTTAAAATAATAAATGTTACCCATTTAGCATATTGCAGCTTTCAGCATCATTTGTTGGATGTTTTAATAGAATTGATTTTTATCTCAAGATTCACTCCCCATAATTTGTGTTGGCTTCTTGTGTTTGGCTTAGTTAATGACTCTTTCATTCTGAATATCCACAATTTTTCAATGTTATGTTTAGATGTTTCTGTCTTATCTGTGTCTATGAACATAATGGATTACTTGGAAGGCTGTACCACAGTATCAACTCTATTTTTCATCCCCATTTTCAACATGAATAAATACACATTTTATTTTTTCATACGTGACTTCATTTCTGAGAGTGATCTCTTCATATCAACAGACTGTTATACTGAATGAGTTTGATAAGACAATGGAAGTGTATCACATCTCAAATGTTTTCTTTAAGACCATAGGACTGGTTTCACAGACATAGAAAAATCATTCTCCCTGACTAAATTGAACTATTCTGGACTATTGAAAATACTACCATGTCGATCTCGTGTCAGTCCTTGCATCTGTAGCTGTCTATGATTTTGAGAGGTTACATTTCCCATCCCTGAGCATTCTGAACAAACGGACAGGGTCAGACTGTCATGATACTCTGAGGGTTTGTTTAATAAAGAGGATTTTCATTGGAGGGAATCTTCCTTTTTTTAACTTCTCTCTTCCTCATTCTCAGTCTAGTCTCAACAGACAGCCTGAAGATCCTATAGCTACCAACTAGAAGCATGGAATTAGTACAAGTAAGCATTGGCTGAAGGGAGTTTCCGCCATTGGGAGAAGGGTGGAGAATTGTGACCTAGTCCATATCTGGGATGACCCCTTAACTAAGATTTCTTCCATTTGGCAAACTCGACCCCACCCTCCACGGCCTTGATGTCGCCCATGGCGATCAGCAGCTGCGCCAGGTAGTATGTCGTCATGACGATGTGCCTGCCGTGCTCCAGGGGCTCCGTCACTTTGAAGGTCTGCAGCGCCAGCGTCAGGTCAGAGGTCATGAAGATCAAACTGCCCAGCATGATCAGCGGGCGGCGGGTGCGAACCGCCAGCGTAGCCATCAGCACGATCAGAGCCACGTACACCCCGACGCCGGGAGTCAGGGCGGCCGCGTCCGGCGTCTTCTGCAGGAAAGGGAAGATGAAGGCGTAGATGCCTCCCCCCAGCAGCCACAGGAGCAGATAGAAGAAGTAGGACAGGGAAGAGGAGGGGCTGAGGGAGGAGTAACGAGTGGAGAGGAAGGTGAGGGAGTAGAGAAGGTGGGCCAAGCCGAAGGAGGCCATTCCTGAGGGGAAGATTAGAGAGAGAACATCATTACTTTATTGCCCATATTCCACCTGAAATAGAGATTTGTCTATTTGCTTTATCCGCCCCCACAAAACACACACAGAGCAGTTGGAGCAGAAGGTCAGCTGCAGTGCAACACCCCAAGAGCAGTAATTGTGGGTTAAATGTCTTTCTCAAGGGCACAACAGCAGGTGATAGCACCATACATGGTTAATAGTCATTGAATTATGTCAAAGTACTCCAGTGGAATTACACACCAGCCACCTTCCAGTGACATCCAGTCAGACATGCAGGATTTTATCAGTAGCAGTAGAAAAAGCTTACCATGGAGAAACAGCTCGGGCCATATAAGGCAATAGTCGCCGCCTGCCGAGAAGATCAGGCCCCCTGCCACACCGAGGAGACTCCTCCCCCCTTTGTAGCTCAGCACCAGAACAGCCAATGTGATTACAGGGGCGGCCTTAATAGCTGCAGCGAGGACGGAGGGGGAGGAGTCAGGGATCCACAGATAGAAGTAGACAGCGATGGCCAGGAAGAACGGCGAGAGAGAGAGAAACAGAACACAGTACTGAGAGAGAGAGGAGAGGAGAGGAGAGGAGAGGAGAGGAGAGGAGGGGAGGGGAGGGGAGAGGAGGGGAGGGGAGGGGAGGGGAGGGGAGGGAGAGGAGAGGAGAGGAGAGGAGAGGAGAGGAGAGGAGAGGAGATTTACATGATGGTATTAAATGCAAACACAAAAATATGTGTGTGCATGTGTGTATGTGAGAGTGTGTGTGTGTGTGTGTGTGTGTGTGTTTGTGTGTATGTGTGTGTGTGTGAGAGAGTGTGTGTGTGTGTGTTTGTGTGTATGTGTTTGTGTGAGAGAGTGTGTGTGTGTGAGTGAGTGTCTATGTTAGCATGTGTGTGTGTGTGATTAGAGGGTACGATCATACCGTGTTTCTGCGCTGTCTTCGGTCATAGGCGGCTGTTTCAAGGATGTCCATCTCTCTCAGAACTCAGAACCAAGGCCTGTATGTATCTGGGCTGTATTGTTTCCTTTCTTCAGGCCTGCCTCCTTCCAGAGTATTTATCTTTTCCTCTGTACTTCTCTCTCTCTTTCTCACCCTCCACTCCTCTGGGTCAGTCTGTCTGAATGTGTCGCTGTCTCTTGGTGCCGGTCGACCGGTTGGACCAATCACAGTGACACGTTATCTGTCAGATTACTCAGTCATAATCAATGCCCAATGTCTCCTCCTCTCAGTTTTCATGTTCAACTCTGCCAGTAGTGACCCTTGGCCCATCCAACTAGACCAGATAAGTGACATCATCAACTTGAGGGTGAAGTTGAACTGGGCCAGAGCCATGTATTAAGACATGACTCTGGGCTGTGTTCAGTAGGACACATGACTCTAAACCAGGCTGTGTTCAGTAGGGCACATGACTCTGAACCAGGCTGTGTTCAGTAGGACACATGACTCTGAACCGGGCTGTGTTCAGTAGGACACATGACTCTGAACCAGGCTGGGTTCAGTAGGACACATGACTCTGAACCGGGGTGTGCTAAACAGGGCACAACGCTGCACAACGTTCAGATGTTTAGAAAAATATATATTATGTAGAACAAATATGCTAGCCTGGGTGCCAGTCTGTCTCGGCTCTACTGCCAACTCCTAATAGAATTGAGTAGGCAAAAGCACAAACAGATCCCGGACCAGGCTATAAATATGCCCCTCTGACATGCAGAATAAGGAGTTGTGTCAGTAGCCCAGGTCAGCTAGCATGGCTATTACTTTGCGTACACCCCTACAACAGTCCCTCATCAGAACCATTCTGCTCATCACTTCCTGTCTCAAGGATGTAAATAATGAGAGATATTAGTTGGTATGTGATACATTTTGAGGAATAGAGCAACTCACTCTACTAAAAGTGTATTGCTTGCAAGCATCACCGGCAGTATATAGTTTCTATGAACGATAGTGAACCTGTAGTGAACCCAGAACCTACCACCAAGAGTGTCAATTGGCCTTTCGGGTCAGGTGATCTAAGACCAGAATAGGACATTAACTAGTAGGAGCCGGTATGACGTCACACGTGCACATTGGAATGTGTACATTATACTGTGTACATTACATTGTCCCACATTCAGTTAATCATTTCTGTGGTGTGTCGCAGCTCATAGGCTTTCCTGTGTCCATTACAGGACCAACAGAAATGTTGTTTATCAAGATATAGATCAAATCCATTAAATATATTATCAGTCAGGTAACGGCAGTATAGTTATCATTTGGTTTGTCCATAATCTATGACTTGTTCAGGTAGTTTCCTTTCACTGTCAGCTCTTCCTTTCACGGCTGCTAAACTGTGTGAAAATGGGTGGGTTCAAAAACAAAATCCACAACAATTTCACTGATACAGGGACTAATAATTAACATATTCTCTCCGAGTCGAACTTTGACCCCTACCTTTCCCACAATCCTCTGAGTAGGGTGGTCAGTTGGAATGTAGATTGCAAACGAGAAGGTTTGGAAAGAAGGAGCGCAAGGAGAGGAATTGGTGAGTAGCAGTAAATGTTGTTAAATTGAGAGTTTTGAGGACCACCAGAGTAGATAGGGTCTATGTACCAGAGTAGATAGGGTCTATGTACCAGAGTAGATAGGGTCTATGTACCAGAGTAGATAGGGTCTATGTACCAGAGTAGATAGGGTCTATGTACAAAGTGAAGGCCTTGAAAGGGTGATGGGCTGAGAGAGAGAGAGAAAATAGAAATAATGATAAAGCTGTAAATAATACAATAACTGATAGCCCAATGAGAGAAGGAAGGACTGTATAAATCTATTGCCCAATGAGAGAAGGAAGGACTGTATAAATCTATAGTGAGGCTCTGACAGGTAGTGACGATGGTAAGGTGTCCAGCCTCCTAACAACTTGACCCCATAGCAACCAATCATTGGCCTGGTCAGAGGGCTCATGGATAGTTTGAAGAGCCAGTCTCTCTGGCACCATTGGGAGATGGTTGGAGTGAGGTGTGAGATCATGATGAAAGAAGGAGAGCACCATTGGCAGTGGGAATTATCAATACTTGTCTTCTTTCTCACCAGGAACCATGACTGACAAGTTGCCAATGATGAGAATTGGAGTTGTGGGATATGGACATTTAGGTTAGTGCTGTAGTCCCCTGTCTTCCTCCTCTCCCCCCTTCTCACCACAGCTTATTTTTTTTGACTGTGGAATGGATTAATTTACTTTACTTCAATAAATGTAGTTTTACATTGACAATGCACATTCATCAACATTACTCTAAAAGTGCCAGTACTGTGATGGCAAATTTTCTACTGCAGTCCCTGGGTTGATTGCTATGGTCAATATGTGTCAGTAGGTCCCATCTTCCTAAATGATACCACTTTACAACAGGGTCATTAATTTACAGGACCCAAGGGCCTAAGTACTGCTGGGTTTCTTCTCTATCTGATTGTTAATTGATCAATGAATGTACTGATTGGCCAGAGAGTTCACCAGGTTCATGTTCTGTTTGACCTTTTATCTACAGATGTAGGATCTTCATTTGAGCCAGTTTGCTACAGTAGGAAAATAATCCTGCAGCAACAGGAAATGTGCATTATTATGTGGATTATAATTAATGGACATTTTTGTGGGTGTTGATACATTCTTTCATTAGGGAAAATCAAGTCTGAAATTTCAAAGTGGAAATTACAAACTTCAGAAGCCTTTTTAAACTGAAATACACTACAAGTTTTCCTGCAACAGGGTGATCAAATTAAGATCCTACATCTGTACCTACCGGTATTCATTGTGTTTTTATGATAGGCCTTTTGTCAATTTGTATTGACTACTACTGTATGTGGGTATCTAATGCTGTGTTTACCCAGAAGGCTGCTGAGGGGAGGATGGCTTATAATAATGTCCGGAACGGAGTAAATTGAATAGCATCGAACACCTGTAAACCATGTTTGATATGTTTGTTACCATTCCACTAACTCCGCTCCAGTCTTTACCATGAGCCCGTTCTCTCCAATAAGGCGCCACCAACCTCCTGTGGTTACACAGGCAGCCCAATTCTGATATTTCTTTCACTAATTGTATTTTTGACCAATCAGATCATCTCTTTTTCCATTAAGAACAGGCCTGCCTGTGTAAACACAGCCAATAAAGTTGAACTTGAAGTTGTTGAACTTCCAGGGCAGTACCTTGTGGAGCGACTCCAGAGAGAAGGGGCCCAGGTGGGCCTGACACTGGTCTTTGTGTGGAACAGAAATACTGACAAACTCAGGGAATCGGTGGCTGAGGATCTGATTCTACACAACCTCCCAGACTTTACAGACAGGTAGAGAGCCACGTGATACACACTCTAAATGCAAGCACACACACACACACTGTAATATGTGTTATGTCATGTTCACAAGCAGCGTGTGTGTGTATGTTGTAGGGGTGCTGATGTGATTGTGGAGGTGTGTCATCCCAAAATTGTAAAAGACTTTGGAGTCCAGTTCCTCTCTAAAGCCCATTTTCTGGTAAGATCCCTCTGTCTCTCTGTTTCTGTTTTCTGGTAAGATCCTCCTCTCTCTCTGTTTCTGTTTTCTGGTAAGATCCCTCTGTCTCTCTGTTTCTGTTTTCTGGTAAGATCCTCCTCTCTCTCTGTTTCTGTTTTCTGGTAAGATCCTCCTCTCTCTCTGTTTCTGTTTTCTGGTAAGATCCCTCTGTCTCTCTGTTTCTGTTTTCTGGTAAGATCCCTCTGTCTCTCTGTTTCTGTTTGCTGGTAAGATCCCTCTGTCTCTCTGTTTCTGTTTTCTGGTAAGATCCCTCTGTCTCTCTGTTTCTGTTTTCTGGTAAGATCCCTCTGTCTCTCTGTTTCTGTTTTCTGGTAAGATCCCTCTGTCTCTCTGTTTCTGTTTTCTGGTAAGATCCTCCTCTGTCTCTCTGTTTCTGTTTTCTGGTAAGATCCCTCTGTCTCTCTGTTTCTGTTTTCTGGTAAGATCCCTCTGTCTCTCTGTTTCTGTTAAGATCCCTCTGTCTCTCTGTTTCTGTTTTCTGGTAAGATCCCTCTGTCTCTCTGTTTCTGTTTTCTGGTAAGATCCCTCTGTCTCTCTGTTTCTGTTTTCTGGTAAGATCTCTCTGTTTCTGTTTTCTGGTAAGATCCCTCTGTCTCTCTGTTTCTGTTTTCTGGTAAGATCCCTCTGTCTCTCTCTCTCTCTGTTTCTGTTGGTAGCGTTTAAAAACATCTAATTTAACACTTTAGAGCATTATCTCTAATTGAACATTCTTTAGCTAGCATGCATAACCTGGTTTAACACCTGGCATAACATGCCTTTATAATTAAATACTAACAGTATATGCTAATGACAGGATAAAATGAGGATTTCCCCCCCACACCAATCTGAAACACACCAATCTGAAACACGCTAATCTGAAACACACCAATCTGAAACACACCAATCTGAAACACGCCAATCTGAAACACGCTAATCTGAAGCACGCCAATCTGAATCACGTTAATCTGAAACACACCAATCTGAATCACGTTAATCTGAAACACACCAATCTGAAACACACCAATCTGAAACACGCCAATCTGAAACACGCTAATCTGAAGCACGCCAATCTGAATCACGTTAATCTGAAACACACCAATCTGAATCACGTTAATCTGAACCACGCCAATCTGAAACACGCCAATCCAAGTTCCAATACGGAGGTAGTCCTTGAAAAGATTGTGGTCTAATACATTTTTTTTTAAGTCACTTTGTTACACTAAAATCAGCATTTGAGAATCCAGGAAGTGTTCCAATTCATGTGCACACTAATAGTAACTACTCCACCCTCCCTCTCTGTCTGTCTGACTGTCTGTCTGCCTCCGTTTTAGGTGGGCTCTCCCTCAGCCCTCTCAGACCCACAGCTGAACCAGGAACTGCGCGAGGCTGCAGAGCATCATGGGAGGACCCTTTATGTCCCCAGTGGTGCATTGTGGGGAGGCCAGGACATCCTGAGACTCAATGATAGTAGATCTTTAAAGGTGCAGGGGATGAGGGAGGAGGAGGAGGAGGGAGGAGGGAGGAGGGAGGAGGGAGGAGGAGGAGGAGGAGGAGGACTTAACAAATAAAAGTTAATTTATACCTTAGTTAATGGCAGAGGTGGAAAAAGCACTGAATTGTCCTACTTGAGTAAAAGTAAAGATACCTTAATAGAAAATGACTCAAGTAAAAGTCAAAGTCACCCAGTAAAATACTACTTGAGTAAAAGTCTAAAAGTATTTTGTTTTAAATATACTTGAGTATCAAAAGTAAATGTAATTGATAAAATGTACTAAAGTATCAAAAGTAATAATCATTTAAAATTCCTTATATTAAGCAAACCAGACAGCACAATTTTCTTGTTTTATTATTTATTTACGAATAGCCAGGGGGACAATACAACACTCAGACATAATTTACAAACAAAGCATTTGTGTTTAGTGAGTCCACCAGATCAGAGGCAGTAGGGATGACCAGGGATGTTCTCTTCATAAGTGTGTCCTGTTAAGCATTCAAAATGTAACAAGTACTTTTGGGTGTCAGGGAAAATGTATGGAGTAAAAAGTACGTTATTTTCTTTAGCAATGTAGTGGAGTAAAAGTTAAAGAACAGATACAAAAAAAAAAAACTACTTAAGTTGTACTTTAAAGTATTTTTACTTAAGTACTATACACCTCTGGTCAATAGTTAACTTAAGTTGGTTAATTTGTGTAGATAGTTAAGTTAATGTATAAGAGAATGTGCGGACAGAGTGCTGTTACATAGAGCATACAGTGGTTGTACTGGACAGAATGGTTGTACTGGACAGAATGGTTGTACTGGACAGAATGGTTGTACTGGACAGAATGGTTGTACTGGACAGAGTGCTGTTACATAGAGCATACAGTGGTTGTACTGGACAGAGTGCTGTTACATAGAGCATACAGTGGTTGTACTGGACAGAGTGCTGTTACATAGAGCATACAGTGGTTGTACTGGACAGAATGGTTGTACTGGACAGAATGATGTCAAATAGAGCATACAGAACGGTTATACTGGACAGAGTGCTGTTACATAGAGCATACAGAATGATTGTACTGGACAGAATGGTTGTACTGGACAGAATGATGTCAAATAGAGCATACAGAACGGTTATACTGGACAGAGTGCTGTTACATAGAGCATACAGAATGATTGTACTGGACAGAATGGTTGTACTGGACAGAATGATGTCAAATAGAGCATACAGAATGGTTATACTGGACAGAGTGCTGTTACATAGAGCATACCGAATGATTGTACTGGACAGAATGGTTGTACTGGACAGAATGTCAAATAGAGCATACAGAATGGTTATACTGGACAGAGTGATGTTACATAGAGCATACAGAATGATTGTACTGGACAGAGTGCTGTTACATAGAGCATACAGAATGATTGTACTGGACAGAATGGTTGTACTGGACAGAATGATGTCAAATAGAGCATACAGAATGGTTATACTGGACAGAATGCTGTTACATAGAGCATACAGAATGATTGTACTGGACAGAATGATGTCAAATAGAGCATACAGAATGGTTATACTGGACAGAGTGCTGTTACATAGAGCATACAGAATGATTGTACTGGACAGAATGGTTGTACTGGACAGAATGATGTCAAATAGAGCATACAGAATGGTTATACTGGACAGAGTGCTGTTACATAGAGCATACAGAACGATTGTACTGGACAGAATGGTTGTACTGGACAGAATGATGTCAAATAGAGCATACAGAATGGTTATACTGGACAGAATGCTGTTACATAGAGCATACAGAATGGTTGTACTGGACAGAATGGTTGTACTAAACAGAATGATGTCAAATAGAGCATACAGAATGCTTATACTGGACAGAATGCTGTTACATAGAGCATACAGAATGGTTGTACTGGACAGAATGGTTGTACTAAACAGAATGATGTCAAATAGAGCATACAGAATGGTTATACTGGACAGAATGGTTGTACTGAATGGTTTTATGAAATTTATGAAATTTCCCCCCCGGGGGATCAATAAAGTACCTATCTATCTATCATCTATCTATCTACTGGACAGAATGGTTGTACTGGACAGAATGGTTGTACTGGACAGAGTGCTGTTACATAGAGCATACAGAATGTTTGTACTGGACAGAATGCTGTTACATAGAGCATACAGAATGGTTGTACTGGACAGAGTGCTGTTACATAGAGCATACAGAATGATTGTACTGGACAGA
Organism: Thymallus thymallus; assembly: GCA_023634145.1. Classification (NCBI taxonomy): domain Eukaryota; kingdom Metazoa; phylum Chordata; class Actinopteri; order Salmoniformes; family Salmonidae; genus Thymallus; species Thymallus thymallus. The sequence goes on along the minus strand of CM042398.1, from coordinate 5,216,481 downwards.
ATGCTGTACGTAGAGCATACAGAATGATTGTACTGGACAGAATGGTTGTGCTGGACAGAATGGTTGTAATGGACAGAATGGTTATACTGGACAAAGTACTGTTACATAGAGCATGCAGAATGGTTGTACTGGACAGAATGGTTGTACTGGACAAAGTGCTGTTACATAGAGCATACAGAATGGTTGTACTGGACAGAATGGTTGTGTTGGACAGAATGGTTGTACTGGACAGAATGGTTGTACTGGACAAAGTGCTGTTACATAGAGCATACAGAATGGTTGTACTGTACAGAATGCTGTTACATAGAGCTCGCCAGCTTGTAATCCTAAAACCCGGAAATGAGTTACCTCTTGTTCGTTCAGCCATCCCTATGGGGAAACTTAATGGGGAAAGAATAGGGTTTTGAGATAAACGTTGAAAATAAGGTCTGAGGTTAACATAGGCTTAGAAGATCTTATGTGTTTTGTTCTCTCAGATAATATCAGTCAGTTAACATGACCTTCATGAATTATGAAGCCTTTATGTGCTTTTAAAATTACTTAAACGCTTCAAAATTCACAAAAGGTTACGTTAGCTGATGAAGATGATCTCATAGAACAAAACATATAAAGATCTCCTAAGGCTGTGTTTACATCAGACCTTATTTTTTTCTGCATTTCTCCAAAAAGACTTCAAAAACACAATTAATTTCCCCATAGGCTTTGTCCATCGAACCATGGCCGGAGTAGGTTCCTACAAAAATACATCTTTACTGTTTCTCTCTACTCCCTTTAAAGAGCTTTAAATCTTATATATTCTGATGTAACCTCTGATGTAACCTCTGATGTAACCTCTGATGTAACCTTTGCCTCTGTTCCCCTCCTCTTTCTTTACTAATCTCACTCCTTTCTGTTTTTGCTTGAAGGCTCTGTTCATTCGGATGTCAAAGCACCCATCATGTTTCCGTCTGACAGGAGACGTGTTGTCTGATTGGACAGAGGATGAGGGGAGGCGGGTCTTATTCAGTGGCTCGGTGGCAGAGCTCTGTCCCATCGCCCCTAACAACGTCAACACCATGGCGGCAGTAGCAATCGCAGCGGGGACCCTGGGTTTCACTGGCGTCAAGGGGGAGATTGTGTCAGACACAGCGTAAGCAAAGATTCTTAAATAACCCAAGCTAGTTCAGTGTGCAAGAACTTAATTCGCCCTTGCACTTCTACACATCATTTATAGAAAGGTTGGCACTGAGTCAAGTGTATAAAACTCAATTGACTCTGTTCTCAACACATTCTAGTTTTAGAAACAGAGAACTCTATAGAGATCAGAGTGATTAAGCAGAATGTTGACCCAGTTCCATCTTACTCCTTGTCTTGCTACTTGGCTCTCCTAGACTAAGTGATTACCATGTGGTGGAGGTGGAGGTCACTGGTGCCAATGGCTTCACAGTGCATACAGTGAGGAGGAACCCAGCTAAACTGGGAGCTGTAACTGGGAGTGCTACCTACAACTCCTTCTGGAGCAGCTTATTGGGTGGGTTCTGATGTAGAAGGATGTGTGTGTGTGTGGGGGGGGGCATGAAGCGGTGTGAGAACATGAACGGTTGTGTTGTCTAACGGCCGGTCCCTCCGCTCCTCTTTTCTCTCAGTATGCAAGGGGCATGGCGGAAGGGTTTACTTGTGCTGAAGAGGAAGGGATTTCAGAAGACACTTCTTTCTCCCAAACAAACATGCACAACACTACAGTACTGAAAAGTCTGTGTCTGTAGTTACTGATCGTGTGACCAAAGATGGGCTTGCTTCATATAATATGGTGTGACAAAACCTTCAAGTATGTATCTACAATTCTGGGCATTCAAATGTTGCACCTTCAACCTACAAAGTTCTACTACTGTCTCCTGTTGCACCTTCAACCTACAAAGTTCTACTACTCTCTCCTGTTGCACTTTCAACCTACAAAGTTCTACTACTGTCTCCTGTTGCACCTTCAACCTACAAAGTTCTACTACTGTCTCCTGTTGCACCTTCAACCTACAAAGTTCTACTACTGTCTCCTGTTGCACCTTCAACCTACAAAGTTCTACTACTGTCTCCTGTTGCACCTTCAACCTACAAAGTTCTACTACTGTCTCCTGTTGCATCTTCAACCTACAAAGTTCTACTACTGTCTCCTGTTGCATCTTCAACCTACAAAGTTCTACTACTGTTGCATCTTCAACCTACAAAGTTCTACTACTGTCTCATCTTCAACCTACAAAGTTCTACTACTGTCTCCTGTTGCATCTTCAACCTACAAAGTTCTACTACTGTCTCTCAGCAGCACTTCCCTCCCTTTTCTCTAGAAATTAAAATATTACTTTTTGAATTAACATTTTAAATGTGACAAACTCTCTCACAGGGTGATGGCAGGCACCACATTCACTAGCAATCTAGCAATAACCCACATAAGTGAACTGGCTCTAATGATGCAGTTACATCCACTTTGAAGAAAATGTTTTTTTTACTGTGCTGCAATACATGTTACCAGTTTAATGCCCAGTTATGTATGATGATCTTAATGTAATGCCTTGGTGTTGTGATGCCTTGGTGTTGTGATGCCTTGGTGTTGTGATGCCTTGGTGTTGTGATGCCTTGGTGTTGTGATTCCTTGGTGTTGTAATGCCTTGGTGTTGTGATGCCTTGGTGTTGTGATGCCTTGGTGTTGTGATGCCTTGGTGTTGTGATGCCTTGGTGTTGTGACACCACACACACTTTGTGACCTTAGAAGTTCCGATCCCTCATTGGTTTGAATGGTGTATTTTTTATCTTGTATCCTTATGACTTTAACAGGAATTGGAGTATTTAGAGTACTATATAGGTAGAAGACATTGTACAGAAAAAGGCTGTCAGAAATTCAATTCTGACAAATACATTTAGAACCTTATAATTCCAAGCTCTCAAAGTATTTCCTGTTGTAGTAAAACCCCAACAAACAGAAGAAGTCCAGTGTTTCATCATTAATACATAGAATATACTATACACGGCTGGGAATAGGATACACCGAAACCTATATATCTTTAAGAGTCTACCTGGTGTATATCTCCATGGTTCATATATCTTTAAGAGTCTACCTGGTGTATATCTCCATGGTTCATATATCTTTAAGAGTCTACCTGGTGTATATCTCCATGGTTCATATATCTTTAAGAGTCTACCTGGTGTATATCTCCATGGTTCATATATCTTTAAGAGTCTACCTGGTGTATATCTCCATGGTTCATATATCTTTAAGAGTCTACCTGGTGTATATCTCCATGGTTCATATATCTTTAAGAGTCTACCTGGTGTATATCTCCATGGTTCATATATCTTTAAGAGTCTACCTGGTGTATATCTCCATGGTTCATAGTAAGAGGGGAACACTCCAAGATGGCAGCCTCTTACAAACTCTTCATAATCCATCAGGCAGGAGGGGAGAGGTGGAGGAGAGGAATTCTGGGTGGAAGATCACCTAAAAGGATTATGGGAAGCACAAATGAAGCAGGGGATGTTGACCAGATGAAAGATAGATGAGCTTCCACCATATGATTTACACCAGTTTTATAAGTCTTCCAATCAGTGCAGAAGGGGAGAGGAATTATTTTTATGCAGTTGAACCCATTAGACTCACAGCTATGCAGCGGGCCGGCGCCCATGGTTTATAGTCCAGACTGGCCTGTGCATCAGTTGTAGGATAGCGTTATAGGAATGACATGTGAAGGGAGGGGCCAGAGCGGAGCACGGTATGACAGTTATGTATTTGACATACCCGTTGTTCTGAATTGCATGAAGTGCATGTAAAGTTAGTCCAGCCCACCAGCCATCTCACTGCCAAATGAGGACACAATGGAAATAAGCCTTTGGCTTTGTGTTTTTATCCTGGAGCGGCCTAATACTTTTAATTATCTATTCAATCAATTAAATCAATCTACCTTAACACGGTCGGCAGAGCTGTTGAACAGGCCGATGCGACGGATGCAGGTGAGGATGGGGTCGTTGCTGTCCTCCAGCATGTTGTGGGTACAGATGGGAGGCTGGCACTGCCTCTGGGTGGCAAAGATGGCACGCTTCATCATGGTGAAGTCGTCCTTGTCCAGCATCTTGGACACGTCCGGCAACTGCCCACTAATCCAGGACAGAGGTGCATTTTACTAAGCGGTCAAATACAAACTAGCACAAAAGCTTTGATGAAGGCCAAGAGGCAGACACGTAAGCCTGAATACAATGTGTGGGTTTCCCTTCTCTTTAATTAAGAAAAAGTCATTCATACATACTGTAGAGTATACAAGTTATCTTACAGTAATAATGGTTCAAATACAGTGATTCATAAGGGTGTACAGTACAGTGATTAATAAGGGTGTACAGTACAGTGATTCATATGGGTTTACAGTACAGTGATTCATATGGGTTTACAGTACAGTGATTCATATGGGTTTACAGTACAGTGATTCATATGGGTTTACAGTACAGTGATTCATATGGGTTTACAGTACAGTTATTTTACTGGTAGTTCAACAGCACAAATGGGGATGGATTCAACAGCACAAATGGGGATTCATAGATGTCCACTTACACCAGCAGTGATTCATAAAGTTTCTTTCCGAAGCGTTCTTTCACTGTTTGAGCTGTATCCCTGCCATGGGGAGGTTAAAACAAAGTCAAGTTAATAGGCCATAAATACATACGTTTTCTCACATGCAAGTGTCTCCCTCTGTGGTAGGTCATTACCATAGCTTCTTCCTGACTGCTTGGCCTTTCAGCGTCTCCACGTTGGAGTTGTTTGTCTGCGCAGGAATGATGAAGAACACAACGACAGTCACATCGCTGTGGTTGACCTGGGAGAGAGAGAGAGAGCGAGAGAGAGAGAGCGAGAGAGAAAGAGCGCGAGAGAGCGTGAAAGCGAGAAATTACCTGCAAGATTCTAGAATACATCTAACTAACTGACCCCAACCAACCAACAGACAGATAGGCTGGTAGAGTGAATGGGTCTGTACACACACAGAACACACAGACATATACAGTGCATTCGGAAGGTATTCAGACCCCTTGCCTTTTTCCACCTTTTGTTACATTACAGCCTTATTCTAAAATGGATTACATTCTTTTTTTACCTCATCAGTCTACACACAATACCCCATAATTAAAGTGAAAACAGGTTTTTAGAAAATAACTTATTTACATAAGTACTCAGACCCTTTGCTATGAGACTCGAAATTGAGCTCAGGTGCATCCTGTTTCCATTGATCATCCTTGATACTTGATTGGAGTCCACCTGTGGTAAATTCAATTAATTTGGAAAGGCACACACCTGTCTATATAAGGTCCAATAGTTGACAGTGCATGTCAAGAGCAAAAACCAAACTATGAGGTAAAAGTAATTGTCCGTAGAGCTCCAATACAGGATTGTGTCGAGGCACAGATCTGGGGAAGGGTACCAAAATAATTCTGCAGCATTGAAGATCCCCAAGAACACGATGGCCTCCATCATTCTTAAATGGAAGAATTTTGGAACCACCCAGACTCTTCCTAGTGTTGTCCGCCCGACCAAACTGAGCAATCAGGGGAGAAGAGCATTGGTCAGGGAGGTGACCAAGAACCCGATGTTCACTCTGACAGAGCTCCAGAGTTCCTCTGTGGAGATGGGAGAACCTTCCAGAAGGACAACCATCTCTGCAGCACTCCACCAATCAGGCCTTTATGGTAGACGGAAGCCACTCCTCAGTAAAAGGCACGACAGCCCGCTTGGAGTTTGCCAAAAGGCACCTCAAGACTCTCAGACCATGAGAAACAAGATTCTCTGAATGTCAAGCGTCACGTCTGGAGGAAACCTGGCACTATCCCTACGGTGAAGTATGGTGGTGGCAGCATCATGCTTTGGTGATGTTTTTCAGCGGCAGAGACTGGGAGACTAGTCAGGATCGAGGGAAAGATGAACAGAAAATACAGAAAGGTCCTTGATGAAAACCTGCTCCAGAGCGCTCAGGACCTCAGACTGGGGCGAAGGTTCACCTTCCAACAGGATAACGACCCTAAGCACACAACCAAGACAACGCAGGTGTGGCTTCAGGACAAGTCTCTGAATGTCCTTGAGTGGCCCAGCCAGAGCCCGGACTTGAACCCAATCGAACATCTCTGGAGAGACCTGAAAATAGCCGTGCAGTGACGCTCCCCATCCAACCTGACAGAGCTTGAGAGGATCCGCAAGGAAGAATGGGAGAAACTCCTCAAATACATGTGTGCCAAGCTTGTAGCGTCATACCCAAGACTTGAGGCTGTATTCGCTGCCAAAGGTTCTTCAGCAAAGTATTGAGTAAAGGGTCTGAATACTTATGCAAATGTGATATCAGTTTTTAATTTTTTATACATTTTTTGCTTTGTCATTATGAGGTATTGTGTGTAGATTGAGGAGGGGAAAAAATGATTTAATACATTTTAGAATAAGGCTGTAATGTAACAGAATTTTGAAAAATACTTTCCGAATGCACTGTATAGCATAAAACAGACAAACGCACACATCCTCTGATACACGTGTACACACACACACACAGTGCCGGACATGGACACACACAGTGCCGGACACAGACACACAGTGCCGGACACGGACACACACAGTGCCGGACACGGACACACACACAGTGCCGGACACGGACACACACACAGTGCCGGACACGGACACACACACAGTGCCGGACAAGGATACACACACACACACAGTGCCGGACACGGACACACACAGCGCCGGACACGGGGACACACAGCTTACGCTCAGTAGATAGTTGAGTCTGGCCAAAGCCTCCAAGAAGATACCAGCCACTTTGTTACTGAACTCATACCTCCCAGCGATGAACAGGAACAGACACTTGTCCAGGTTAAAGTCCAGGAGCCTGACGGGTGGGACAACAAACCATTCAAGATGAGACATCACCTGACTACGTGTCCAGACCAGGGTTGGGGCAAGTTTTATTTCAATTCAGAAAGTAAACATTCCAATTTTCCTCAATGCTTCTCTATGATAATTGGAATTCAGGTTATTTCCTGAATTGAAATGTAATTGAACAAACTCTGGTCCAAACCCGTGATTTAATGTATTCACTTGTGCTCCATAATGAAGATTTAAAGCATTCTAATGAGGGTTGGGGGTCTAGAATTAGATAACGAGACTGAGAATCTGAGCAAATTAAAGGAAAATACCACTCAAACTATATTTTGGCATTTGTTTAATTAGTCCACTGTTGATACAGTCCCAAAATGTCAGCAATCAAGTTAAGATATAGAAAATGCATCACACTGTGACACTTTCTGTATTCTGAATGTTCTATATCTTTTAAACTTGATTCCTGACATGCAAAACTATTAAAATAGTGTAAAATATATTTATTGCCGATTTCAAAGTGCCATGTGTTCTTTCTGCAAAATCCTCTAGAGGGCACTTGTGATGGAGTTTTCAAAACAATGGCCACTGGATTGATGCAAATAGCCATAATTCTGCCAGGTAGGCATTGGCTACTTTGTATTTACCTTTTAATTGCCTTTCCATCTACCTGAAAACAGTTTGACTTTCAATAGCATCGCTAACAGTAGAGATGAAATGGTATTAACATTTTATATCACGATTATAGTGACCAAAATTATAACGGTTATCAGTATTAAATCGCGGAATTGTTAAAATGTGCTGGAAATGTTCAAAAAGTACTGATACACTGAAATCATTTCACCAAGTTTTATATTGAAAACCAACAAACAAATACAATTAGCAGCACTATGCACTTTTTGTAAAATAATAACATTAATATTAAAGATGGCACCATGTGGCCATGAGGTAAACGTTTCCCTAGTGCAGGTTTTAATGAACACAACCTTAAGTAAGCAAATAAAATGTGTATATAAAAGCAACACAAGTAAAGCAAAGTGCATGTAAGAACAATACAACCATATGTAAACACATCCAATGTGCATGATGAATGAACAGCTCTGATTGTATGTCTGTTCTCATTCTTAAAGAAATAAGGTGCTGCTGGCCTAACTTCCTGTATGTATGCATCTTTGTTTACTTGAGACTGAAATGTAAAAATGTATCATGTCCTTTGTAATGTAATATGAAAGGGCTGCAGTGAGGTCTTGATCATTTTATGATGTGGGTTCATAAGCAGTCTGCCTTTTAAATGTTTGCTCGAGTGTCTGTCACAACTGTAGATGAGGAGGAACCAGTAGCATCACTGGGTTTGTCTGCTGCACGACCACTCTGTAAACAAGGGAATAGCAAATGTATTATTATTAGTGTTGTTACATTATAATTATTATTAACACACACACACTTGTATTGGAGTCTAGTGTTTCTCCTGTTGGAACACTTTTACAACCAAGTCAACGACTGACGGATTTTAAATGAACAAAATATGTTGGTTGGTTGACTAAACTACATACCGTGTTATCGTGTGTAATGGGCGAATAGTCTGCAGACACACAACACATACAGCAGCAGAACAACGTGTAGTGTTTTTACTAGAGTATGTAACACTGAACGCTTCCATTTACATTATTGACAAGCTATTAGCAAGTTAGACAGACAAACCATGACATTTTCCCCCATCATGCATTGAGCTAATAGTGAACTTACCTTGGATTCGCTATAAAGTAGTGGGTGGTTTTCACGAAGATGACTCAAGAGATTTGAAGTGTTGCCCCCTTTCGCAGCGATTTTTTTTTTGAATGTTTAGCAGACAGGGTGACCATCTTCGATTTACGTTTCTCTCAGCACTCTTGTAAAACCCAAAATGCGACCACACTTCAGACTTGGTCCTCTTGGAAGGCTGAAAAATCTCCCGAGAGATGTCACTGCCTTCCGCCATGTTTCACACAAAACAAAACCCACGTTGCATGCTGCGCCTGTCAGACTGTTGCTAACTGTGGTTGACAGTATTTAACGTGAGTTTTTCAAACCACGGTAATCAAACACGGTTTTAATGATACTACATGTTGAAACGGTCATACTAACCGTAGGAAATTTTTACCGTGGTTTATCGTGAAACGACTAACGGATACACAAAGTGGTAGACATATAGTCCATAAGCGCACAGCAGGGATCGACATTAAAATACATTTGACAGGGGCAATGGGACGGTCTCCCTCCATCTGACCCTGCTTACTGATTGACACAAAGGAGGGCCTATCAGTCTTTCTATTCAACTCGTTTACACCAATAACAAAGACACACAAGCCAGAATAGCCAAAAGCAACTTTATTCCTTTATTCATGAAACAACCTTAGTGACTAGACCAGGTCGCATGAGAACATGTTCTCAACTGGCCTACCTGGTTAAATAAAGGTGAAATAAATAAAACCAGGGATATGAGGGAGTACACTGGCGGTATGCAGTCTGGTCTATAAAAGGTGGAATGTATTCTAGCAGTGTTACTCAACTCCTGTCATGAGCCCCCCTAGGGCAGGGGTATAACTCTTACTCTACGAGGTCCAGAACCTGCTAGTTGTCTGTTCTACCTGAATTAGTTGCACCCACCACGTGTCCCAGGTCTAAATCCGTCCCTGATTAGAAGACAACAATGAAGAATTGCAGTAGAACTGGCTTTGAGGTCCGGAGTTGAGTTTGAGGGCCCTAGGGGTTGCACAATTGTTTACTTTAGTCCAGCACTACAGTAGCACACCTGCTGTGAGTTAGTGCTGGGCTATAACAACAATGTGCAACGGCGGTGAGGGGATGCAGGACTACTCTCCCGGAGAGTTGAGTAACACTATTAGAGTGTTGGTATTGCTGCACCGCCTTGAGCAATGTAACACTATCATAGACACCTATAGGTTACACTCAGTAACCACTGAAGCATTAGTGGGATTCTTCCTAGAGGTCGAGTTAGCTCATCCTGTGGGTTCACCTCTCAGCCCACATACTACATCAGTCATTTGGGATGAGACTTGAAAGTGTCCAATGACCACATTTAGCATACTTTCAACCAATAAAACAGCATGTTTTCACTCAGTGTTGGTCAGACACCTTTCAGTGTATAATAGCTGTTTTTGTCCACTGATTCCCTTGTCTAATACTTCAGATATCTGTGGACTGAAATATTTAAAAATGTTGCAGATTGAAATACATTGTATAAAATGAACGCTGTTTCAATCTCTACATAAGATAATAATCACGTTCTCTCTGACACATTCTATTTCAACCTCTTGGGCTTCAGCTAAAAAGACTGTAAAGCTAGAGTTATTACCCAATTACACATTACTCATTTGCAAAGGCCAATTGAGTTTGGGGATCCTTCAGCTCAAATTCTTCAACACTAAACCGCCATGCCACTTAGCATGAAGCTATTGGGCATGCACTAAGGAGTATGCTAGCATGGACATTGGAACACAGCCAGAATCTGTATCTGAAATAATACCACACGACGGACATCAAAATGTAGTCTGGCGATCAGAATTCACAATAGACATGTTAATGTACACAACTTTACCGTATAAACGGAACTCAAGCTAGTAGGACACTGAACTGAACAGCTAGCCTAAATAGTTGGACATGATCCTATAGAAAATAGCAACAGTATAAGGCCAGTTTTACACAGGCAGCCTAATTCTGATATTTTCCCACTAACTGGTCTTTTGACCAATCAGATCAGCTCTTTTGCCAATAATTGGGAAAAAGATCAGAATTGGGCTGCCTGTGTAAACGCTGCCTGATGACACAATCGGGAGCGGTGGCCTTCGACTGTGTGATTGGATAAAAATATATATATACAGAAAATGAGAGATTGGTGAGGCTAGTGAGCACCAAAATACCTTCTCTGTTACAACACTGCTGAGGCGTTTAAAAGACAATAACAGAGCTAGCCACTTATGTGTGTAAATATTGAAGAGAAAACTACCTTGGCATGCAAGAATAGCTAGCCTACATTGGCTTCTTGCAATGTAGAACACATGTTGGCAAAGACCAAAATCGCTTCTTTCCCCATGGTGAAAAAATAAACAAGAATATCAGTTGGAATGTGTAGTTATGAGATTTGGGCCATTAATTAATTACTTCTAAGATGTTTACCACTAGGGGCAGTAAAGTGACATTCATATTTAAACCAACCAAAGACATCCCAAATATGGCGGCTTTAAACCCAGTCTATAAATCTCCTCTTCAACGCTAAAACACCTAGTTTCTTGTTACAACTGTCAGAAAACAACGTAGATAAACTGAAGTCACAATAATAATGGAGTAGCCAATGACAAGCAACAGGAAGTGACGTTTCCGTTACTATGGTGACGACACTAATGACAGAAAGTTAACCATTCCGGATCCACTGTCAATACGAGAGGTAGCATTTCCCATGTCGTAAAGGAACTGCAGTGTGTGAGTGGTGTTATTGGGCTATGTGTAGTGTGTGAGTGGTGTTATTGGGCTATGTGCAGTGTGTGAGTGGTGTTATAGAATGGTGCACCGTCTCTGAGTGCTCTTCTTGCTCTTCTTGTTGCTGCGATTGGTTTCCTTATACCTCCTGATCTCTCGGACTAGAGAGTAGAACGCCTCCTCCACTCCCTGAAACAAAGAAAGGAGAAAGTTTACACTCACATGTAGAGTGATAAGAGTTCATCTGGGTCGCTTTCACTAGACTGAAAAACAGAGCAAACATTTTGAATAGAACAGGACAGTGCAACCTTAATGTATTAAATAACAAAAAGTGATCCTATTTGTGCCCTCAAGTACTGTCATGACTGCAGTGTACAAATGTGTTATGTTACCCAATACCTTTAGTGAGTCAGTTGAGTTGATTCAAATCATATACACAACAGTTAAGACATAGGAGTCTGTGAGGACAACACGGGGGGGGGGGGGGGGTAGGAGTCTGTGAGGACAACACCATGCGTAGGAGTCTGTCAGGACAACACGGGGGGGCGCGTAGGAGTCTGTCAGGACAACACGGGGGGGCCGTAGGAGTCTGTCAGGACAACACGGGGGGGGGGGCGTAGGAGACTGTCAGGACAACACAGGGGGCCGTAGGAGACTGTCAGGACAACACAGGGGGCCGTAGGAGACTGTCAGGACAACACAGGGGGCCGTAGGAGACTGTCAGGACAACACAGGTGGCCGTAGGAGACTGTTAGGACAACACAGGTGGCCGTAGGAGACCTCCTGCTTATTGAGATTCTTGATTATCGTAGATTTATCGGTGGTGACAGTGTTTCCTAGCCTCAGTGCAGTGGGCAGCTGGGAGGAGGTGCTCTTGTTCTCCATGGACTTTAGAGTCCCAGAACTTTTGAAATTTCTGTTTGAAAAAGCTAGCCTTTGCTTTTCTAACTGACTGTGTATATTGGTTCCTGACTTCCCTGAAAAGTTGCATATCGTGGGGGCTATTTGATGCTATTGCAGTACGCCACAGGATGTTTTTGTGTTGGTCAAGGGCAGTCAAGTCTGGAGTGAACCAAGGGATATATCTGTTCTTAGTTCTACATTTTTTAAATGGGGAATGCTTATTTAAGATGGTGAGGAATGCACTTTTAAAGAACAACCAGGCATCCTCTACTGACGGGATGAGGTCAATATCCTTCCAGGATACCTGGGCCAGATCGATTAGAAAGGCCTGCTCACTGAAGTGTTTTAGGGAGCGTTTGACAGTGATAAGGTGTGGTCGTTTGACGGCGGACCCATTAAGGACGCAGGCAATGAGACAGTGATCACGGAGATCCTGATTGAAGACAGCGGAGGTGTATTTGGAGGGCAAGTTAGTCAGGATGATATCTATGATGGTACCCATGTTTACGGATTTAGGGTTGTACCTGGTAGGTTCCTTGATAATTTGTGTGAGATTGAGGGCATCTAGCTTAGATTGTAGGACGGCCGGGGTATTAAGCATATCCCAGTTTAGGTCACCTAACAGTACGAACTCTGAAGATAGATGGGGGGCAATCAATTCACATATGGAGTCCAGGGCACAGCTGGGGGCTGAGGGGGGTCTGTAACAAGCGACAACAGTGAGACTTGTTTCTGGAAAAGTGGATTTTTAGAAGTAGAAGCTCAAACTGTTTGGGCACAGACCTGGATAGTATGACAGAACTCTGCAGGCTATCTCTGCAGTAGATTGCAACTCCGCCTCCTTTGGCAGTTCTATCTTGACGGAAAATGTTGTAGTTAGGGATGGAAATTTCAGAATTTTTGGTGGCCTTCCTAAGCCAGGATTCAGACACGGCTAGGACATCAGGGTTGGCGGAGTGTGCTAAAGCAGTGAATAAATCAAACTTAGGGAGGAGGCTTCTGATGTTAACATGCATGAAATCAAGGCTTTTACGGTTACATAAGTCAACAAATGAGAGCGCCTGGGGAATAGGTATAGTACTGGGGGCTACAGGACCTGGGTTTACCTCAATATCACCAGAGGAACAGAGGAGGAGTAGGAGAAGGGTAAGGCTAAAGGCTTTAAGAACTGGTCGTCTAGTGTGTTGGGTACAGAGAATAAAAGGAGCAGATTTCTGGGCGCGGTGGAATAGATTGAGGGCATAATATACAGACAAGGATATGGTAGGATGTGAGTTCAGTGGAGGTAAACTTAGGTGTTGAGTAACAATGAGAGGTTGCATCTCTGGAGACACCAGTTAAGCCAGGTGAGGTCTCTGCGTGTGTGGGACAAAGGAGCTATCTGAGGCATGTTGAGCAGGACTGGGGGCTCTACAGTGAAATAGAACAATAAGAACTAACCTAAACAGAAACAGACAGGGCATATTGAAATAAGAGAGAGGCATAAAACAATCACAGGAGTTAATCAAGAGAGCTAAGACAACAACGGGTAATGGCGATGAATAGACTGAGAGGGTCAGTTAGAGAAAGTGTTGTGACACACACAGGACCTGAGTTCGGAGCTGAGGCTTAACAGATAAACAGAATGAGGTACCGTGTTAGGGAACAGTCCAGAAGGCATCAGCTGTGTAGCCGAGTGATCATAAGGTCCAGGTGAGCCAGGGATCAATTCAGTGGGCGCTGCTGCACTAGTTGAGCGGGAGGCACGGTGTTCAGAATGCTAGCGGGCCAGGGCTAGCAGATGGGTCTTCGGCGACATCGCAATGGAAAAGCCTGTTGAAACCACGTTGGACGATTACGTCGGCAGACCAGTCGTGATGGATCGGCGGGGCTCTGTGTCGACAATAGAAGGTCCAGGCCGGTTGACAAAGAGGTACTGTAGCCTGGGAATTAGCTAGTACACGTCGGCTAGCCGGGAGATGGGCCTAGCTCAAGGCTAACTGGTGCATGCTTCGGGACAGTAGTGTTAGCCAAACAACGGCCACTCGGGTGCAGCTAGCTAGCTGCGATGATCCAGTGTGATGGTCCTGTGATTTCGGCAGAAATCCGATGATGTGGTAGAGAAAGAAATCCAATATGCGCTGGGTTGGTAAGGCGCTGTGCAGACTGGCCGATATTGTCCGAACTAAAGCTGGCTGGTGCAGGCAGAGCAGTGGTGATGACCACTAGCAGAGGTTCAGTTAAATGGGAAAGAAACAGTAGATCTGTTCCACGTTGGGTGAGGCGGGTTGCAGGAAAAGTATATGAGAATAATTAATATATACGGAAAAAACAAACAGGAAAAACAGAAAAAAATACTATTTACACGGAACGCGGGACAGGACCAAAAAAACACATCCACACTGTTAACAATCTTGGATCAACCACATGGACCCAACAGGCCTGCCACATGGACCCAACAGGCCTGCCACATGGACCTAACAGGCCTGCCACATGGACCTAACAGGCCTGCCACATGGACCTAACAGGCCTGCCACATGGACCTAACAGGCCTGCCACATGGACCTAACAGGCCTGCCACATGGACCTAACAGGCCTGCCACATGGACCTAACAGGCCTGCCACATGGACCTAACAGGCCTGCCACATGGACCTAACAGGCCTGCCACATGGACCTAACAGGCCTGCCACATGGACCTAACAGGCCTGCCACATGGACCTAACAGGCCTGCCACATGGACCTAACAGGCCTGCCACATGGACCTAACAGGCCTGCCACATGGACCTAACAGGCCTGCCACATGGACCTAACAGGCCTGCCACATGGACCTATCATTTCTGCAGTGTGAGAAGTAGGAGAGAGAGAGAGAGACTAGCACTGTTCACTGTAAATGTACACTCTGGTTCTATTTTCAAGATTCCCAGCTGAGAACACTTGATGAAGTGGCTCACGTGCTGCTCAAAAGTTATGCTTCCAGTGTAGCTGGTACATTCCTACTACGCCCCTGTGTAGTTCCCCTGGCTGTAAAACCCACCTGTCTGGTTTTGGCAGAGGTCTCCACGAAGGGCACACCGTAGCCGCGGGCCAGCTCCTGGGCCTGCCTGCTCTCCACACTCCGACTCCCCAGGTCACTCTTGTTCCCCACCAGCACCATGGGCACACTGTCACTGTCCTTCACCCTGTTGATCTGTTCTCTGTGGAGAGGTGGAGGAGAGGAGGAGAAAAAGGAGGGAGAATAGGACAGAGAGAGAGAGTCATGTGTCAAACAAATGGACGTGAAAAAAAAAACAAATCTACTTCCAAAGCCTCGTCTCCATTGTAAGTGACAACGCAGTTCCTCCATGTACGCCTGGCCCGGGACGGGAACCCACATGGTTCAAATGATCATGTTGACCTCATGGACCATCAGTCCTTGCATTCATAGCACCATCTATGAATTTGAGTGGCTACAGATATCCAGCCCCATCCCTCAGCGTTATAGCAAACCAAGTAGCGGGGTTGCCGTTTATCTGATTTTCAAATTTAGGATCAGGTCTTTATTGGGGCGTGAGATTTAACAGTCTGACAACAGTCAAAAATGTATGCTAACGGAAAGCGATCATGACACTCCAGCGTTGTATTCATTAGTCATGGACCGTAGAAAAAAACATTTTGTCTGTCGTAAAATGGAAACTGCTTTGCAACGAAAACTAGATTTTCTATTGGACAAATTCAAGTAGGTTCCTCCCCGTTTTGTTCGCTTCCTAGAGTAAACGGTTTCCATTGCAAAATGTTTTGCAAACAGGCCAATCATTTCACTACGGTCTGTGATTAATGAACATACTCCAGGTGTAGTGCAGCAGCCACTGTGACAGACAGTACCTGTACAGGTGAACGTCCTCAAAGGACTTAATGTTGTTGATGGCGAACACACAGAGGAAGCCCTCCCCTGTCCTCATGTACTGGTCCCTCATGGCGCTGTACTCCTCCTGACCTGCTGTGTCCAGGATGTCCAGCAGACACGTCTCTCCGTCAATCACCACCTGCTTCCTGTACGAGTCCTAGGTTGAACATAACAAAGCTTAACACCAGGATTCTAATATCCCATAACTCTTTGCATAAATGAGGAAGAATTCGAAACAATGGGACCAGCGATGCTATTAAGAAACGCCACTGGTCCCATGAGTCTGTTTACTTTCAAAAGCTTCCTCATAGAATTAGGTTGTCCTAACCTGGGTATCTTCAACATTGCGCAAATCCTAAAATAAGGGTGTGTTCATTAGGCACCAAATGGAAGGAAACGGGCTGAAACAGGGAGGGACTACCTTGACTTGTCCAATGAGAAAACATTTATTTGAGGTTTTCCATTACAAAACTGTATTTTTTCTGTTTTCTGTTGCATGCTCTAATGCAGTGGTTCCCAAATCCAGTCCTCCAGTACCCTCAACAGCACACATTTTTGTTGTAGCCCCGGACCCAGGTCGGGGGACTTGCCTTTGTCAGTCACAAAGGCAACAGGTGCCAATTTAAAATAGACTCCTACCACCTACCCATAGGTCCTGGTTTGAATCTGAATGCATGATCGTAACAATACGCTTGGAAAGTAATCATCACTCCTCCTCTGCCACCCTCATAGCTAACGGATCCACTCTGTAAATTATTGGAACCATTTTGCTAGCGGCAACATTAATCCTAATGCAAACATTTTACCATCAGGAGATTGTGGATAAATACTTATAGAATCTACATAGACTCTGTATGTAAGTTGCATATGGTGGGTTGCTATGTTTGAAGCAGACGATTTCAATAGAATTAGCTTACTATTAAAAGGCAACTTCACAACTTTTTAACCTCATTTTCATTATCTCCAGCACCAAACCAGTGTCTACATACGTCTACAAAAACAGCGCATTTCTATGTTTTGTCAAAAAAAAAAAAGAACCAATGACATAAAAGAATGTTCACGTTGACATGGAGAGCAAGAAAATACCCTCCCTTTAACTAGAAACTCATTGTTGGTTTAGAACATCACCGTTTTTCCAACTTTTAATCCTACCCTGTGATGTCACAGAAGCTTTTAATCCTACCCTGTGATGTCACAGAAGCTTTTAATCCTACCCTGTGATGTCACAGAAGCTTTTAATCCTACCCTGTGTCCTTCTTATCCTTTTTAACTACAGATCATAGAAATGTACCGTTATCACATGTAGACACTGGTTTAGTGCTGGAGATATGAGGTTGAAAAGTTGGCAGAGTTGCCCTTCAAGATTCACACAAACAGACAAACATCTGCAACTCACCTCGATGGTGGGGTCATATTCATCCACAAAGTGATTCTGGATGAGTTGGATAGTTAAGGCACTCTTCCCCACACCTCCAGCACCCACCACAACAAGCTTATACTCAGTCATGCCTAGAGAGAGCGGAAGAAAGAGAAAAACTTCAGTATGTTTCCATTAAAGCTTCACATAGAAATGTGTTATAGATCTGTCATTCTCATTGGAAGCAAGTGGTAGATCTGTTCTATGTAAGCGATTTCTATGCGTCCCGTTCTTAGGTTGACCACCAACTTCAAAACAACTGAAAATACAATATTTGTGGTTATAGAAAATATATTTTCACAGTGGTTTATACGGTACAATGATTCTCTACACAATGACTGCTTGTTTTGTAAAAAAAAAGTAATTGTGTAGAGAATCATTGTACCGTCTAAACCGCTGTGAAATCTCTTTTCCATAACCAAAAATATTGTATTTTCAGTTCTCTTGGCGTAACGATTAAGGCTTTGGGCTTGACAATCACTGGACCCAGGTTCGAGTCCTGGTCAGGGCTACCCCCTCGAATTCGCTACATTGGTGTTGGATGTGGGATGGCGCTTGTGAGGCCATCGGAGAGGGGTGTACAAGTAAGGGACTTAGTATAGAGAAGCGTGGGGGGACACTCTCCCGAAGGAAGGGGTTAATGTAGGGACCTTAACCAAACCTCACCAAGAGATCCTGACCTCTTGGCATAACGTTTGACAGTCTCTGGACCAGGGTTCAGGGTTAGTCCACGAATTCACAACAATATGATGCATTAACTCATTTCTGAGCCAAACGAGTCCTACATTTTAGGCAAACTATATTCGTTTTGTTCAGGGGTGAGGTGGTGTTCGTCTTTCTGTCCAATTAGGTCAATTCGAGAGTGAAGAGCATCCCCAAAGGCAAACGCTCTGTATACTCTTTCAATTGAAAACAAAGCATCAGTAAGGTGGGTAAGACGACAAAGGCACGAGGAAACCTGTGGTGTCTAAGTTACAGTATAGCCAATAGTAAGTTCACATAATATGACCTTTTCGGATATTTGGGAAAGTCTACTAACAGACAGCCTATGGCCCTGAGAATTATCTGATCATTGCATGATATCAATCTTTATTCGCGGTCATTACAAAAACATGCTGGTCTCTAATATCAACGAGACTGGCTCTAATTTTACCCAGATTTGATGGGAGCTAACGTTAGCTAGCATAGTATAACTAACAGACAGCGGTAGATGGCACACTAGGCAGAATACAATCACTGCATTTATGCGATAATAATGTAGGCCTATTGCATGAGGAAAATTACAAAATCAGAGCGCTTACCTTAATTTGGTTGGTCGTTTTTCACCAAATAAAAATGCAGCGTTTGAATTACAAAATTAGATTAGTGCTACATAGCCTGAAACAATTTCCTGATTGAAGCCAGCTAAGAAGAAAAAATATAGGCTTTTAGAAGCTGCAATCTTTGCAACAAGTGAGCCACAAATATGTCAAATCACGGTTTGCAATGAACGGGAAATATAGGCTGAATATAACCCGAACTAATTTAAAGGTACAAATTTGTCGTAGGGGAGTAAATCTCTCTAGACTCCATTGTGGTTGAAAAGGGGCAGTGCTTCCACGGCAAATGCAATCAATCGTGTTGATTTAACAGCCAATGCCATTGTGTTAAGTAGACAGACGGTAGAGTAAACCAATACAAATGGCTCGTGCGTTCTACTACCGGTTATTACCCGCCTTCAAAATCAGAAACCCACCAATCAGGAACCGACTGAAAGCCTCATTGGTCGTGTACGAAAAATAAATCGCGTGCTTACAAGACGCCATGATAGTCCCGCCTTTGTACGCTGATTCACCAATCAAAGACATTGCTGCAGTTACGTTTGGAAAGAGCGCACTCGAGTCTGATTGGCTCGAATATTTGTGTTGTTGGAGTGTGCCGAGAGAATTTGGCCACTAGATGGATGTACTGTACTAGTGGCTAGCCAACCCATAGACTGTAAAAGAGCTAATCGCTCCCGGTAAAAAACAGACACACAGTCAGATCACTTTGTTCATTGCACGCTATTGACACATTTCAAGCACAAGGTTGATGGCCCAATTGTATGGGGTTTCCTTAAAAAACACTATTCAAACTGAGAAATTGGATGAGGATAATATTGGGTCTGCATCAGTTAAAGAGAGGATTGTGTCTGTAAAGGTCAGCAGTGGAACCCTGACATTGATGGATCAAACTGTGTTAGAGCTCACTAAGGACTTACACACCACACACACACACACACACCTACCGGTCTCCCCCCACCTCCCTGCCATAACCTAGGTTGTAGCCAATCCCCTGCAACCTGCCTGTTCTCTCTCTCTCTCTCTCTCTCTCTCTCTCTCTCTCTCTCTCTCTCTCGCTCGCTCTCTCACTCTCTCTCTCTCTCTCTCTCTCTCTCTCCTACGGAGTGCATCTGCTCTCCTCACTAATCTTTGCTTAAAATCACAGAGATAATCCAGCATCCATCTGTCATGGAGGAGAGTGGGAGAGAGAGAGACAGAGAGAGAGAAAGAGAGAGATGGGAAAAGACATAGAACCTTGGGAATATGAATGTGAACCTTATGTAAAAAATTACAAATTCACTGTGCTATCACAATACCAACCGCTGTATGTACTACAATGTACCAGGTAATATATGACTTATGAAGTGATAAAACCAGAATTATTGATCAATGACAACAGGGGTGATGAAAAATGACGACCTCATTTTATATACACATTTTATTTTACACATATACATGTTTCATACGTCATATTTTTTCAGTGTTTTTGTATGTAATTTCTGCATCTGTTTTTACATGTTGTTTCCCCACAGGTAATTGTACGTTTCAACAAGACAGAGGAGAACATTGAAACAGGAAAGTAAGAAACCAAGTCAAAAGACACCAACAGAAAAACAACAGCAACAACAACAGTAGCTAACAATACCAACAACTATACTAAGACGTCCAGGAGTGGTTGCTCAAATATTATGATCAGGACACTTAGAGCATACAGTCCCCCTTAGCCTCGCAAATGTACACTGTATGTATGTTCACCTAAAATGCTGGCATACATACGTAAAAGAACAGAATACCCACACCAAGTTCATATTGTTAAAGACCAGTATTAGACACACATTGCACGCTGTGGTGCAATGGCAAGCACACATTTTTTTCCATCAGTGCACAAAAGGTTGACACACAACTCACTGACAGTCAGTCATTCATTAACAGGCAAACAAGTTCAATCAAATTAAATAATAAAGCAATGTGTGCGTACACCATAGCATCCTAAATCATCATTACTTCTCTTGTCACACATGGAGACATTGTGAGTTGCACTCATTGCACCCATGTAACCATCATTACAGCACGCTCACCGCACAGTGTTTCAGCACCTGCACCCGACACACACACACACACACACACACACACACACACACACACACACACACACACACACACACACACACACACACACACACACACACACACACACACACACACACACACACACACACACACACACACACACACACACACACTTTGGGAGAGCACTGCCTAATACATAGAAACATACATAGAAAGGGATAGTAGCCTACATACTGTAAATATTGACTTCTACATATAAATGCATTCAGTGATTTTGGCAAAACGCCTAAAATACTGAGAGGGTAATATATATAACAAAACATGGAAATAATGACATGATTCTGGAGCACCATTTAACTTCTCTAGCCTTGGGTCGAGTCGCAGTCATCCATACCACCCAGGCTTATAAACTACAAGCTTTTCAAAAACGAGACCCTTACATTTGATTTCCAGACACACCCACAAAGCCGACTGACAGCTCATGGAGACTTATTAGTTTGAAAATAATGTCAATTAAACTCCACTGTTGAGTGAGAGACAGCGGCCCAATAAGAGTTTCAGATTCAACAGGCAAAATGTACACACACACACACACACACACTGGAATGCTGAGCAACATCTCCAAGAAAAACATTTACTTCCTGTCAAAACATCACTCCTGACTTATCACAAAGGGTTCAGGAGCAGGAGGGAATTCTGGGAGATGAGTTCAGGTTCTGGTCCACAATATACACACATCATCACCCCCTCACACACGCACACACATACGCATGCACAAAGCACACGCACGCACGCACGCAAACACACACACACACACACACACACACACACACACACACACACACACACACACACACACACACACACACACACACACACACACACACACACACACACACACACACACACACACACACACACACACACACACACACACACACACACACACACACACACACACACACACACACACACACACACACAAATGCATACAATTCATATAATGTTCCACATGTGTAAATGTACGTTTATACAAAAACACACCTATGACAATTCGCTAACCCTCTATCTTCCCCTCACTAAACATCTGTCCTTTCTCATTTCACCTCTCTCTCTATATTCCTCATCTCACCTCTCTTCAGACTTGAGAAAAGGACAGTATAAATCATGGACTATAAATCATCAACATTTTTAGACTTAGGTCCATGTTTAGTAAACTTATCTCAAGTCTGAATAGGGCATTATGTGAGCTCCCTCTCTCCCTCCCCTCCATAGAGATACTGGTTGTGTCCCGGAGGTTGAACATATTCCTCCGTCTTCTCCCAGTCCTGGACCCAACCTGCCCCCCCTCCAGCACCCCCTCCTCCGTTGGGGCCCGCTGTTGGCTGGCTCATGGCTCCGTACTGCCCCCCTCCGCCTGTGCGGTACATCTCTTCCGTTTCATTGGCCAGTTCGTCCTCGTCGATGATGCCACACTTCTCATCGCTGGTGTCCTCCTGGTCCGCCCACGGCTGCTTCTCCCCTGACGCAAAGATTCCTGGGAAAGAGTCAGGAGGACAATTCAGAGTCAGGCTCGGGTCACATTAAATTCACACCTCTGTCGTAGGCTATTCATAAGACACAAAGCGGAAGAAACAGACTGAAACAGAAAGGGACTAACTGAGCTTGTTCAATAAGAAACGTTAGCAAAACCTTTTGCTACGATGTGCCCTAATAAATACGACAATGGCTTGAATTGGGGGGGGGGGGCACATGATTAATACTTTATGTGGCAAAGTGGATTCACATGAGTAATCACAATTGCAATTGGATTCAAACATGATTTATAATTGAATTCAGTCTGAATTCACTTTTGGGTTCACACATTATTGATTTACATCAGTCATTAATTTTGGATTCTCATTCAATTCCAGCAGAACTCAAGTTGCATTCATACATTTATTGGCGATTCACATGAGCCACAGATGATTCATTTGTGGTTCATGCTAAATTGGCACTGGATTCCCAGTATTTTAGAGGTAATTCATCTGCCATTCACACAGGAGACATGTGATTTAGAAACCCCTTACATATTTTGTTGATGAAATTAAACATTTGCGTACAATTCACAAAGACCCCTGAACTCTAGGTTCATTGAACGACTGGAGCATCACACAGGAACCAAAACATAAACACATACCATAGAAAATCACTCCACCATAGTGAACAACTGAAGCTATGAGGAAGACACCCTGCCAATCCTCACGTGTCTGAGAGAGGGAGAGAAGAGGTAAAGATAGGGAATAATGGACATATAAACATGTTATAATCATCCTGTTGACAAATACTGTACAACAAACGACTCAAAACAGTTGAATAGTTTACTGGCAGTTTATGATTAGACCTAATGCCTTGTCCCGGACTAAAAAACATTCTCACTAAATCATGTCCATTGAAGGTGCATTGTAGTTAGTACCAGTCTGTTTCTGCTCTCCTGCTGACTCCACGTGGAATTGTCTTGACAATGGAGTAGGTCTAGCACAGACAGATCTGGGACCTGGCTACATTTTAGTCCAGAACTAGGCTTAATCTGTGTCTTGGTAATGCTCCTACATGTAACTGGCTTAATGTAATACCAGTTTGATTGAACATAGCGCTGGTTGTGTGTCTTTGTACCTTGTGTTTGGTCATGGCGCCCACTATAAGAGGGCACACCATGCCCGACAAGGTGCCCACGCCGTTGGAAATGCCCATCAAAATGCTGGCATAGCGGGGGGCAATATCCAAGTGATTCACGTTGAAACCTGAAGGAAGAGAGAGGGAAGGAGGGAGGGAGTAATGGGGGAGGGACGGGGAGGGAGGGATGGGACAGGAGAAATACAGAGAAATATGTTGGTTTGGCACCCAGAACCAAATCTCCCATTATGTAACAGTCTGTCTGGAGAGACTCACCATCTGACCATGCTACAAACAACTGAAGTATGAAGCTTTCCTTTTCACCAATAGGCTGCCTAATCTAACAACAACCTTACCCTAACCCTAACCACAACCTTACCCTAACCACAACATTACCCTAACCCTAACCACAATCTTACCCTAAACCTAACCCCAACCTTACCCTAACCACAACCTTAACCTAACCCTAACCACAATCCTACCCTAACCACAACCTTACCCTAACCACAACATTACCCTAACCACAACCTTACCCTAATCACAACCTTACCCTAACCACAACCTTACCCTAACCACAACCTTACCCTAACCACAACCTTATCCTAACCACAACCTTACCCTAACCACAACCTTATCCTAACCCTAACCACAACATTACCCTAACCCTAACCACAACATTACCCTAACCACAACCTTACCCTAACCCTAACCACAACATTACCCTAACCACAACCTTATCCTTGTGAGGGTTTGGCTGTGGTTAGACCTTACTCCCAATAAAGGGAGTGGTAGAACCACAGTCGAGCCCTCACACCCTAACTAGGGGAGGTAATGATCCTCAATCAGAGACAGCTGTACAGGGTTGTCTCTGATTGGGGATTGCATTTAGGCACCACTCTCAGCCACCTGTGTGTGGGTCATTGTTAGATGTTTTTGTGTCGAATGTCAACGATGTAAGTAGTTTTTCTGTACGTTGTTTATGTAGTTCACATTGAGTATTTTTATTATTAAATACAATGTCGAACTATCACTGCGCTGCGCCTTGGTCTATTCCTACACCCGATCGTGACAGAATGACCCACCAAAACGAGACCAAGAGACGCAGCGGAAAGAACAAGCGACGGACAAGAAAACAGCCTGGAGCCCAGAAACCCCAAACAGTTTTTTTGGGGGGGGCTATGGGGGTGGTCGGGGGTTGACGGTGAAGAGCCCCGGCCACTACACTCGTGGGGGATCCTGGAGGAGCCCCTACAGCCATGGGAGCAGAGGTACGAAGAGGAGTCGGAGGGAGACGACGACTATGTGCCTTTGTTCCCTCACTCGTGGGGGCTCCCGGAGGAGTCCTCACAGGAAGGGGATTGGCGATGGAAAGAAGATCGGGGCAGTAGCAGCCCTCCAACGCCAGTTCCCAACCCGGTGCCTCCAGCGCTGGCCCACAGCCCGGCACGATCCGTGCCGACTTTGCGCACCACACCATCAGTGCGCAGCCAAAGCACGGAGAGGCTGGAGGAAAAGGATCGCCCACCACTTCGTCTGCCAACGATCCAAGAGCCTCCAGCCAAGGTCAGCAGCCCGGAGCCTCCAGCCAAGGTCAGCAGCCCGGAGCCTCCAGCCAAGGTCAGCAGCCCGGAGCCTCCAGCCAAGGTCAGCAGCCCGGAGCCTCCAGCCAAGGTCAGCAGCCCAGAGCCTCCAGCCAAGGTCAGCAGCCCGGAGCCTCCAGCCGAGCCCAATCCGGGTCCGGCCGTCTGCCCAGCTCCAGTGCCGGAGCAGTCCGCTCCACCGGTGCCCAGTCCGGGGCCGGCCGTCGGCCCAGCTCCAGTGCTGGAGCAGTCCGCTCCACCGGTGCCCAGTCCGGGGCCGGCCGTCTGCCCAGCTCCAGTGCCGGAGCAGTCCGCTCCACCGGTGCCCAGTCCGGGGCCGGTCGTCTGCCCAGCGCCAGAGCCGGAGCGACCTGCCACACCGGTGCCCAGTCCGGGTCCAGTTGTTTGTACCGCTCCAGGGTCGGGGGCTTCCACACCAGGGTCCAGACAGGACTTGGTGCTTCGCGGGAGAACGGAGGGGAAAATCACCGCGCTGGGGTCCGGACCGGATCGGGCGTGCAACGCTGAGGTAGGAGGGGAACAGCCTTCACTGCCTTTGTCACGTCCGAGGCCGAGTCCGGAGCCTCCACCAGCAAATGCCCCAGTACTCCGCCCTTTTCCCCCTAGTTGAGAGTATGATTTTGTTTTGGAGAGGGGGGGATTATTTTGCGGTCGGGAGTCCGCACCTTAGGGGGGGGGGTACTGTGAGGGTTTGGCTGTGGTTAGACCTTACTCCCAATAAAGGGAGTGGTAGAACCACAGTCGAGCCCTCACACCCTAACTAGGGGAGGTGTTCCCGTTTTTCTGTACGTTGTTTATGTAGTTCACATTGAGTATTTTTATTATTAAATACAATGTCGAACTATCACTGCGCTGCGCCTTGGTCTATTCCTACACCCGATCGTGACAATCCTAACCACAACCTTATCCTAACCCTAACCACAAGATTACCCTAACCATAAAATAAGACAAAAAACCTCATGAGAATCTGATGATATATCCCATTTTGTTGTAGCATGACCATCTCAACAAAAATCTCTTTCAATGTCTGAAAAGGAAAGAACAGTTCCTATTTTTGGTATTATCTCCCTGACTGTTGTTATTCAGTAAACCTAACGGCCGTTTTGTCACTGTATTGAATTACGAGTGGGACATTTCACTTCCATTTATCCAGCGAGTGGTGCAACTGGGCAACGTCTCTCAGACCTACAAGTTGACTGATTAACTGATTGGTTGTTGTCTTTCTCCAAAGTGAATTGACCAATCAGATTAGCACAGAGGCGGGAGATGACACCCATACCCTTAACATTAATCACTGAGGATTTTACCAATGTTCATGCACAGACAGTGGACACGTTCCAGGCTGACTACATTTCAGACGCATGATCTCACAACACCAGGATAGGTGTTTATTAGCTAACCACATGCATATGTCATCAACAGAACATCCTTGACAGTTAAAAACAAATAGATAATTCATAATTAATTGATTGGATTTATATAGCACTTTTCGAACAACTGAGGTACTATCACTTTACATAGTAAGGGGGAAACTCACCGCATCCACCACCCACCTGGGTGATGCACAGCGACCATTTATTTGCAAAAACGATCACCACACAACAACTGAATATTAATTTAAATATGAATTCTCATAGCTCTGTAGAAATGTAGTGACAGTCCTAAAGTCTGTTTGTTTGTGGGAGAGAATCTTTCATGTTCTTACCTGAGATGGCAAATCCACTGAAGCCCACCGCAATGACTAAAAAGGAGATGGCCATGACCTTGGTGTGAGAGTATCCCACCACCAGCAAGAAAGTGGCCTCCATTCCAAACCCTGGAAACAAAACAGGAACCACAACGAAACA
Source organism: Thymallus thymallus (assembly GCA_023634145.1). Lineage (NCBI taxonomy): Eukaryota > Metazoa > Chordata > Actinopteri > Salmoniformes > Salmonidae > Thymallus > Thymallus thymallus. The sequence goes on along the minus strand of CM042398.1, from coordinate 5,189,483 downwards.
CACTAAAATCACCACTAACAACAAACACAAAAGATCACACTATGGAAAGGACCCTAACCTTTGTCAATAATGTTTGTCCTGGTATTAGGGTGGGGGATGGGGGGGGGGGGGGGGTTGATCACCATGTAGTTTATCCCTCTGTGACAAACAGGTTGTGGACAGAGACATATATTTAGAGAGGGTTGATCACCATGTAGTTTATCCCTCTGTGACAAACAGGTTGTGGACAGAGACATATATTTAGAGAGGGTTGATCACCATGTAGTTTATCCCTCTGTGACAAACAGGTTGTGGACAGAGACATATATTTAGAGAGGGTTGATCACCATGTAGTTTATCCCTCTGTGACAAACAGGTTGTGGACAGAGACATATATTTAGAGAGGGTTGATCACCATGTAGTTTATCCCTCTGTGACAAACAGGTTGTGGACAGAGACATATATTTAGAGAGGGTTGATCACCATGTAGTTTATCCCTCTGTGACAAACAGGTTGTGGACAGAGACATATATTTAGAGAGGGTTGATCACCATGTAGTTTATCCCTCTGTGACAAACATAGGTTGTGGACAGAGACATATATTTAGAGAGGGTTGATCACCATGTAGTTTATCCCTCTGTGACAAACATAGGTTGTGGACAGAGACATATATTTAGAGATGGTTGGGCCAACTTTTAGAATTTTCACCCAGAAAGTTACATATTGCAGCTTTATCGTTAATGTCTAGTCCTATTGGTGTTTGTTGAGTGGATGATTTTAATTGGCCCCTTCTGTCATGCCCATTCCCTGTGCCAGTGATGTGATGATGAGATTGATCTTGTGTGGCTCAGTTGGTGAGAGCTAGCAATGCCAAGGTCATGGGTTCAATTCCCACAGGAACCGTGTTCATACAGATACTATAATGTTTGTCCTCACTGAACTGTAACTTTGTTCTAGATTAAAGTCTAACATTTGTCACATATTATAGCACTTTCATTTTTTTATATAACAATTAGAGAACATTCTGCATTCCTTGTGTTTTTATATAACAATTAGAGAACATTCTGCATTCCTTGTGTTTTTATATAACAATTAGAGAACATTCTGTATTCCTTGTGTTTTTAAATAACAATTAGAGAACATTCTGCATTCCTTGTGTTTTTATATAACAATTAGAGAACATTCTGCATTCCTTTTTATTGGTTTGATGGTTTTGTTTTTGCCCTCTGACAGACATGGGTTGTGTTGGGACATTGAACTAACGTTGAGCTAACGTAGTTCTGGCACTGAGTGTTACCTGTCTCCTGTTCTGTTCTGTGAGTCTGCTCTCATTAGCAGAGGGACCAGTGATGCGTACACATCATGCTTGTGTTAGAGCAGTCCCAGCTGTAGAATCAGCATTGGGGAGCAGAGAGTTTGAGCCAGGCTAACGCACCACTACCACTAGTTCACAGCAGCAGAACAGAACATGTCTATGTGCTCCGACCGTCATATACCATGCTCTCTCAGGCACTTTAATACTGCTTTAACACACATGATGCCCTCATGAACAAGCTGCCGCCACACACAATCACCCCCCCCCCCCCTCTCTCTCACTCCCTCCCTCTCTCTGTCTCCCTCTCTCTCTCTGATCAAGTTCCCCTAACCTGAACCATTAGTGAGGGAAATGCAAACTGACCCCAGATCTGAGTCTATATAGGGGAAACTTCACCCTGGAGTGGCCTCTCACCTCCACAGTTCATGAGCTTCCTGACGTTGGTGGTGGTCATGAGGTTGTGTGTTCTAAGGTAGTCAGCCAGCTGGCCCCCGATGGGCACAATGATGGTCATTACCAGATGTGGCAAGGCCGACACCATCCCCACCTGATAGAGAGAGAGAATTCACAAAATGGACAAACACCAAATTAAGACTTTCTGCAAAAAAAAAAGTGTAATGTTTACTGTTAATTTTTAATTGTTTATTTAACTATTGTTTATTATCGATTTCACTTTAATTTAATTGAGAGCGAGATAGGGGTTAGTGGATAGTGGATATATGATTGGGGATAGGGGCTAGGTAATACGGGATAGGGGATAGGTAATACGGGATTGGGGATAGGGGATAGGGGATTGGGGATAGGGGCTAGGTAATACGGGATAGGGGATAGGTAATACGGGATTGGGGATAGTGGATAGGGGATAGTGGATATATGATAGTGGATAGGGGATTGGGGATAGGGGCTAGGTAATACGGGATAGGGGATAGGTAATACGGGATAGGGGATAGGGGTTAGTGGATAGGGGATTGGGGATTGGGGATAGGGGCTAGGTAATACGGGATAGGGGCTAGGTAATACGGGATAGGGGATAGGTAATACGGGATTGGGATAGTGGATAGGGGATAGGGGCTAGGGGATAGGGGATAGTGGATAGGGGATAGGGGATAGGGGATACGAGATAGGGGTTCATTCGAAATTACAACTCTGTCTCACCTTGCTGATCTCGAAGCCAAACACTTCCTCGAAGTAGGCCGGCTGGCTGATGAGAAGCAGGTAGAAAGTCCAGCTCCTGCAGAAGTTAGCTACGATAATGGCGTACACCGGCATGGACGTGAAGAATGCTCTCCATGGGGTTTTGAATTTCTGCAACAAGGAGGAATGAGAGATGGTTGTGCTCACAGCTCCCCAGGCCACACACCCTCACGGCTGTCCCACCCCCACTTTGCTCACAACACCTCTGTTGAGACAATCAGCGACCCCACCTCCACCCCTGCTCCCTCTGGACTGATCCTCAACACCCCCCTTCCCCCCACCTCCCCACCTGGGCTGGCTTTCACCACCAACAAAGTGAAGAGAGAGCTGGAGAGACTACATCAGTGGAAAGCGGCGGGCCCTGATGGCATCAGCCCAAGGGTGCTTAGGGTCTTTGCTGACCAACTGTATGGAATACTCCAGCAACGCTTCAACCTTAGCCTGAGCCTAGAAAGGGTCCCTGTGCTGTGGAAAACATTCTGTCTCGTACCAGTGCCCAAGAAGGCACACCCCACTGTCCTGAAAGACTTCAGACCTGTAGCGCTAACATCCCACATCATGAAGACCCTGGAAAGGTTGGTCCTCGCTCACCTCAGACCCCTGGTGAGAGAGTAGGCCCTCTGCAGTTCGCATACCAGCGCAACATTGGGGTGTATGATGCTATCATCTACCTTCTGCAGAGGGCCTACTCTCACCTGGACAACGCAGGTTGCACTGTGAGGGTTATGTTTTTTTACTTCTCCAGTGCCTTCAACACCATTCAGCCCCTGCTACTGGGTGAGAAGACGAAGAGGATGAAAGTGGAAGCACCCTTAGTCTCCTGGGTTACCTGACCGGTAGGCCACAATTTGTGAGACTACAGAGCTGTGTGTCAGAACGGGCAGTGAGCAACACAGGGGCCCCCCGGGGAACGGTCCTGTCCCCCTTCCTGTTCACCCTCTACACTTCAGATATAACTCTGAAACATGCCACCTACAGACGTTCTCGGATGACTCCGCAATTGTAGGGTGCATCAGGGGTGGGCAGGAGGAGGAGTACAGGAGCACAATCAGTGACTTTGTGTTGTGGTGTGAGCAGAACCACCTTCAGCTCAACATCAGCAAAACAAAGGAGATGGTGGTGGACTTCAGGAGAACCAAGGCACAACTGACTGCAGTCCCTATACAGGGGATGGGTGTGGAAATGGTTGGGTCATACAAGTTCCTGGATGTCCATATGGACAAAAGGCTGGAATGGGCTTGTAACACCGGGGCCCTGTACAAAAAGGCCCAGAGCCGACTCTACTTTCTGAGGAGGCTCAGGTCCTTCAACGTGTGCAGTAAACTACTGCATACCTTCTACCAGTCTGTGGTGGCCAGTGCCATCTTTTTTGCAGTGGTGTGCTGGGGAGCCAACATAAAAGCCGGTGATGCTTCTCGGGTAAATAAGCTGACGGGAAGGCTAGCTCTGTCCTGGGGATGAGCCTTGACACTCTAGAGGAGGTGGCGGAGAGACGGATCCTGGCCAAACTGCTGGCCATCATGGACAACGTCACCCACCCTCTGCATGCCATGGTTATGACGCAGAGGAGCACCTTCAGTCACAGACTGATCCCACCACGGTGTGCCAGAGAGCGCTACAGGAGGTCCTTCCTGCCGGCGGCTATTAGACTATTTAATGCCTCACCGGGGTGCTGTGCCGTCGGCAACACAGACCTGGAACTGTTGGGGTGTTAGGACCTAGTTTAACAATTGTGCATCCATCCGTGAGTAACTCTGGTCCGTAATCACTCATTCACTCAAGACTTATTTATTCATTCAGGTCTGTATATACATACTCATGAACAGTTGTTATATCATATCACGTGCAATATTGCAAGTAATTCTTGGACTTAACTTACGTAGTCATTCACTCAGGAATGCATATTAGTATCCTGTCTGTTCTATCTTTTTTTTCATTGCTTTTAGTATATCGAATGTGCAATAGCCTCCAGCTACGGCCCAGAGCCCGGAGCCTGCCGTGACGGTTCACAACCCGGAGCCTCCCGTGACGGTTCACAACCCGGAGCCTCCCGTGACGGTTCACAGCCCGGAGCCTCCCGTGACGGTTCACAGCCCGGAGCCTCCCGTGACGGTTCACAGCCCGGAGCCTCCCGTGACGGTTCACAGCCCGGAGCCTCCTGTGACGGTCCGGGGCCGGCAGCCAGCCCACTTTGGAGCCGGAGCTCCTAAGCGCGCCGGTGCCCAGTCCGGGGCCGGTAGCCAGTCCAGCTATGTGGCTGGAACCTCTGCGTCGGTGCCCAGACTGGGCATGGCGTTCAGCCCTGCTCCAAGGGTGGGGCTGTCCACTGGACCGGGGGCTCAACAGGGACCGGTCGTCTGCTCCACTCCAGCGCCGGAGCAGTCCGCTCCACCAGTGCCCAGTCGTCTGTCGTCTGCCCTTACCCAGGATCGGAGTCTCCCACACCAGGGTCCAGACACGACTTGGTGCTTCATGGGAGTACTGAGGGGGTGTCCATCGCGCCGGGGTCCGGACAGGACCGGGCGTGCAACGGGGAGGCAGGGAGGGAGCTGCCTTTACTGTCTGCGTCACGCCTGAAGCCGGAGCCTCCACCAACAACATCCTCAGTACTCCGCTCTTTCCCCCCTCTCTTTTTTAAAATGTTTTATTGTTTGGGTTAGGAACGTGTGTTTTTTGTTGGGGGGGAGGATGGCGGTCGGGAGCCCGCGCCTTAGGGGGTGGGTACTGTAAGGTCCTGACTGAGGCCAGGTCTCTGACTCCCTCTAGAGGGAGTGGGATGGCCACAGTCAGGTCCTTACATTCACTAGGTTGGTGTTGGGTTTTGGGTGATTCCCAATTAGAGACAGCTGTCTTGAGTTGTCTCTAATTGGGGAGTATATTTAGTTGCACTTCATGTCCACCTTGGTGTGGATCATTGTTCGTGTGTGTTCGTTTGCGTAACGCACTAGACGCCAGCTCACGGTATTGTAAGTTTGTTGTTCAAACTATGTTTGCACCGACCTCTCGCTTTGCGCCTCGTTCCCTCAACACTCACCGTGACAACTTTTTCATACTGCCGCTCTATGTATCATGTATCGTGTATCTGTCTTTTGTTTATTTTCGTTCTGGCATTTTGCACCTGCCCTATGTTTTGTTGTAGCTGCTTGACAAAGAAATGTCCCCTAGGGGATCAATAAAGTATCTATCTATCTATCTATCTATCTAGAGGGATATGGTGTGTGTGTGTATTTGTGTGTGGGGGTGTGTGTGTTTGTCTGTGTGTGTTTGTGTGCGTGCGTCTTTGTCCTTACCTGTAGAGGATTAGCAAAGCCTGCTGACTCTCCGATGGCTTCCTCAATGTACTTCCTCTCCTCAGGGGTGATGGTGGGGTGGGCTGCCGGGCTTTCATATGACACTAGGATCCAGAACAGATACCATGCTATCCCAAAACTGCCTGGGAGAGGGAGAGAGAGGTCAATCTATCGATCAATCAATTACACATAGTTTAGAAAACCCTTTTCACATCAACAGTTGTCACAAAGTACAGATTCCCAACCTTACAACCCCATAGAGCAAGCAGAGCAGAAACAGAAGCACAGTGGCTAGGAAAAACACCTGTCAAAAGAGAGGAGAGAGAGAGGAGGAGAGAGCTAAAGGGGGAGAGAGGGAAAGAGGGGGAGTGTGAGAAGGGTAGGGTATGGAGAAGGGTAGGGTGGGGTGAGGTAAGGGTAGGGGGCAGGGTAGGGGGCAGGGTAGGGATTAGGGTAGGGAGTAGGGTAGGGTAGGGAGTAGGGTAGGATAGGGAGGAGGGTAGGGAGTAGGGTAGGGTGGGGTGTAGGGTAGGGTAGGGTAAGGGTAGGGAAGGCTAGGGTAAGGGTAGGGGGTAGGGTAAGGGTAGGGAGTAGGGTAAGTGTAGGGAGTAGGGTAGGGTGGGGTAAGGTGTAGGGTAAGGAGTAGGGTAAGTGTAGGGTAGGGAGAAGGGTAGGGCGGGGTAGGGCATAAAGGAGGCTAGCACTGGCTAACCGAGTAGTCTCGTAGCATACCAATAGTCAATAGTCTGGGCTACCAACACTGGGCCATGGGCAGTAGGCAGCTGAGCAGGGGGCACCCACCGTAAGCTTGTTATACTATGGGACCTGTATGGTGATTAGACAGTTAAACTCAGTACTGACAGATTGGTTTTACTCACCATAGACGTAGAAGACTGAAGGCCACCCTACATACTGAACCAACACCCCAGCAAGAGGCATGGCCACCACAGCTCCTGCATAGGATCCTGGGACACAAAGAAAGAGCAAGACACAGAAATATGTTACATTGATGTTTCTATTGTTGTTGTGTAAATCCTCCATCAGGCAAGATATGAACACCTCAGCACCCACAATCAAAGTCAGTAGCAACTAGCTCACGCAATATTTGGTTCTGGGTTTCGAGAACTAACCCAGCCAACTAACTGTGGGGGGAAACAATTCACTTACAGTAAGTACTGTTAGCTCTTTGCTAGAAAATATTATGCTGCATTTGGGCTAGGTGAAACATTTGGACTAGGTGAAACATTTGGACTAGGTGAAACATTTGGACTAGGTGAAACATTGGGCTAGGTGAAACATTGAGGTATGTGAAACATTTGGGCTAGGTGAAACATTGGGCTAGGTGAAACATTGGGCTAGGTGAAACATTGGGCTAGGTGAAATATTGGGCTAGGTGAAACATTGGGAAAGGTGAAACATTTGGACTATATGAAACATTTGGGCTAGGTGAAACATTTGGGCTAGGTGAAACATTTGGGCTAGGTGAAACATTTGGGCTAGGTGAAACATTGGGGTATGTGAAACATTTGGGCTAGGTGAAACATTTGGGCTAGGTGAAACATTGGGATATGTGAAACATCTGGGCTAGGTGAAACATTGGGAAAGGTGAAACATTTGGACTATATGAAACATTTGGGCTAGGTGAAACATTTGGGCTAGGTGAAACATTGGGGTATGTGAAACATCTGGGCTAGGTGAAACATTAGGCTAGGTGAAACATTGGGCTAGGTGAAACATTTGGGCTAGGTGAAACATTAGGCTAGGTGAAACATTGGGCTAGGTGAAACATTGGGCTAGGTGAAACATGTCATTTTTATTTGGAACAAAGCCCTGCACCCCCAATCACAAAATGACTGTTGTTTATGCGATCCAAAAACAGTCCACTACAGACCTCCATCTGGTTTAGGTAGGCATCATTAGGTAGGCATCTTTTGAAAGTGCCTCGAATTGAAGCTCTTATCAGTGGCCATTTTGATCCTGAATACCTGGATCCTGGAGTGTAAAGGGCTGCGTACACTTCCTGCAGCTGAGGATGCATCAGTGGAGGTTGCTGAGGGGAGGATGGCTCATAATAATGGCTGGAATGGAGCGAATGGAATGGCATCAAACCATGTGTTTGATGTATTTGATACCATTCCACTGATTCCACTCCAGCCATTACCATGAACACGTCCTCCCCAATTAAGGTGCCACCAACCTCCTGTGGAATGCATGAATACGGTATGTAGGAAGACAATGTGCTGCACTAGATTTATTTGGGATGTTATCAATAGGAACTTTACTATAATGTTGAGGTTGTTTACAAGCAGCTCTTAGCTACCCTCTTGACAAGAACATCAACTAACATCACTTATGCTGTGATTACTAATGCTGTGATCCAGAAATATGTAGAGTAGTCTTTATTATCTCCGGGGGGAAATGTATGTATTAATTGTGTGGTTTCAGAGAGAGAAAGTGGGAGGGAAAGAGTGAGAGGATTTTTTGAATCCATTTGTTTTAGTATCTTACCACAGAATGCTGTTGTGGCCAGTCGACTTCTCTCTAGAGGCGGGGCCCATTTGGCCCAGATCCCATGGCATGCTGGGTAAGATACACCCTATAGGGAAGCAGTGAAGTGATGCACACTGTAAATATCCAAACATAATATCCAACACACACACACACACACACACATACACACACACACAGAGACAGATGCACACTAAGTACCTCGACGAGGCCTTGGCATATCCTGACTAGTATGACACAGCTGTAGTGTGTGCGGGCAGCAGATGGAATCAGCATGTTCAGAGTGGATGTGGCCACTATGGCAAAGCCAAACACTCTGGAACACATCAAGACAGAAACAGTCAGAGACAAACACACAACAAGCCTTCATTTCAACTATAGAGACCAGGGTTTGTTAGGGCTCAGTTCCATTTTCAATTTAGTTTAATTCAGGAAGTAATTATTGCCAAATATTTTCTATGAAAAGAAACTATTTAAATTATATAAAGATTTCAATTCATGAGCTGGTTTTTATTTCACTTCCTGAATTGACTGATATAAACATGAAATTGACCCCAATCCTGAGAGAAACGTCTTTGGGAACAACCACAATCCACATGGTTCCCTCTGTGATGTTATTGATGAGACTGTCCCAAGCTTTGTAGCAGTTAAACATGTCTGATGGAAATCCTTGAATATAAGGGCTCCGTCTACACTTCATTAGTAAAAATGAATACATAAGTCCTTGCTTGAGGCAACGTCCTCAGCCATAGTTTAGTAGCCAATGTATACTGTTCTACAAGTTTATGTACCACTTATAAATGTGTCAAGCCAACGCAGTGGCCTTGTGGTTGGACTGTCTGCCCTGAGATTGGAGGTTGGGGGTTCAATCCCCGCCCAAGTCATACCAAAGACTCTACTTGGCCCTCTGCATTAAGGAGATAGATGGAGACTAATGTCCTGTCCTTGGGGTGTACTTGTACATCAAGCTGCTTCACGCTACAGAAACAGGAGATAGACTCCTGCTATTATGAGGCTACTACTTATTAATAAGTCATGTAGGAGCCCTTTATATTATCATACTGTTATCAGATGTTGTTTGGGGACAAAGGAGAAAGTGGGAAATATAATCTTTACTTTAGTCAAATATAATGTATACTTTAGTCAAATGTATTGTATACTTTAGTCAAATATAATGTGTACTTTAGTCAAATGTAATGTATACTTTAGTCAAATGTAATGTATACTTTAGTCAAATATAATGTATACTTTAGTCAAATGTAATGTATACTTTAGTCAAATATAATGTGTACTTTAGTCAAATGTAATGTATACTTTAGTCAAATGTATTGTATACTTTAGTCAAATGTAATGTATACTTTAGTCAAATATAATGTGTACTTTAGTCAAATATAATGTATACTTTAGTCAAATATAATGTATACTTTAGTCAAATGTAATGTATACTTTAGTCAAATGTAATGTATACTTTAGTCAAATATAATGTGTACTTTAGTCAAATGTAATGTATACTTTAGTCAAATGTAATGCATACTTAAGTCAAATATAATGTGTACTTTAGTCAAATATAATGTATACTTTAGTCAAATGTAATGTATACTTTAGTCAAATATAATGTATACTTTAGTCAAATATAATGTATACTTTAGTCAAATGTAATGTATACTTTAGTCAAATGAAGCCTAGTCTAATAAAGTTTCCCTCTGACTACTTTGCGGAAAGGTATTGACATACAATAAGGAAATTAGTTAATCAATACAGGAATAATAATCATACTTGTTAGCTTTATATTTTTGACATATGAAACCTCCGGGAATCTGTGTAACGATGTATCCCCAGAAGAAGGAGCCGTGGATCATGCCCACAGTCTCTGGATCCCAGCTGAACTGTGCTGCCTGGAGGGAGAGAAAGAGGAGGAGAGCCCATGGTTGTGTTCATTAGAGACCATGGTTGTGTTCATTAGACACCAAACGGAAGAAAACCATCTGGGAGCAAGGAACTACATGGATTTTTACAATAAGAAACGTTAATTTAGATTTTCAGAACATTTTGAAGTGTTTTTCGTTGCGAGCCCTGACGAACACAACCCATGCCTATGGATGTGTAGCGGAGTGGGTTTGTTGAATAATACTTGAGTGTTGAGTAACCTTGCCTGAGACCTGAAGACTTGTGTTAGCTTCCCAAGCACCCTAATAAAGGCTACATTTCAAAAGGTGCTGATTGTGATTATAAATAAGTCAACATCCATTGTCCATTGACAGTATTCTTCTTCCTCTGCACAACAATAAAGCATGGACACACTCCAAACTCAGCGAGGTCAGAAACAACCGGATGCATCTGGTTTTCATTGATACAGTATCTTCACCTAGCTTGCTTTTCCCCTGATAAATGGATGTGGGGACTCCGCTCAGGTATTTATTTTATTAGTTAGGTTACATACACTGTGAGCCTCCAAGCCTAAAGTTGCAACCTTTGTTGTGGCCTGTAGCCAGCCCTCCCCTAACCTGACCTGACCCCAACCCTCTTCTTCCCTCAACACTAGCTAGTAAGGTTATTTGCTACCATTCAGACAGCGAAGAACGTAGGGAAGAACCCTCTTCAAGAAAATGTTTTTTTGAGTAGAAATAGTGCCATTTAGAACCATCGGTCACTTCAAAGAGCCTCCCTTTTTCAGACATTTACATTTGAGCCGTTAGTGCAGACAGTCATAGTAAGTCAATGTTTTCCTCAATAAAGCAGCCATCAGCAAAGTCAGAGCCACACTCTTAGAAAAAAAGGTTCCAATAGGGTTCTTCAGCTGTCCCTATAGGAGAACCCTTTTTTGGTTCCATGTAGGACCCTTTTTGGTTCCAGGTAGAACCCTTTTCCAAAAGGCTTCTACCTGGAACCAAAAATAACCCTTTTCCAATGGGTTATAACTGGAACCAAAAGTGTTCTACATGGAACCAAAAAGGGTTCTTTAAAGGGTTGTTCTACTGGGACAGCCGAAGAACCCTTTTAGGTTCTAGATAGCAACTTTTTTTCTAAGAGTGTAGGAAGAAAATAGAAGTTTGTAATTGTAAGAACAGTGTGCCTCACCACCAGGACCTCCTTGTTGCCCTTCCAGACGGTGTGGTCGTTGACCATGCTGACGATGGCCACGCCCAGGTTGCAGCGGATGCCGAAGGAGATGCAGAAGCCCAGGCCTGAGAGGATGGCGATGATGTAGCGACGGGGCAGGCCGAAGCAGGTGCAGTCCACCACGGGCATCTCCTTCTCCTCCACAAGCTCTGGGCGGCCCTCGGCCGACAGCTCCATGGTCTCGCCATTGGGCTGACGCTTTTCTAGGATTCTGGTGAAGAGCAGAGAGAGAGAGAGCGAGAGAAGGACAAAGTTAATAATAATAATAATTAAACATGGTATTTATATAGCGCTTTTCAAGGACCCAAAGTCGCTTTAAAATGTTATAAAAGAAAAACAAGAAACTGAAATCTAGTGAGAATTGAATAGGGTTGGAATTGAAGGCTGTGGTGCTCCTGTGGTGCTCCTGTGTGACTCAGTTGGGAGATTGGAAGAAGGAGCATTGTGCTAACAATGGCAAGGTCATGGGTTCAATTCCCATTGGAATCACATGCATGCACACGCTGTACTGTAGGTCTCTATGGATAAAGGTGTCTGTTAGTGTCATGTAGTATTAATAAGCAGGGAGAATGCGGACCTAACCAATGCAACAGCAAAGTAAAATTTCCATTGATGTGGCGGAAAACCCTGACCCTGATAGGGTCAGGGTCAGCTACATGTTTACCATGGTTGGGCTCAATTCCCTTTTCAATTCAGTCATATCATGAATTTCAGATAGAAGCTAGAGATGACTACATTACCTTTTGTTGAAGGTACAGACTGCATCAATATGACCCTAGCTATTGGCAGTCCATACAGACTGCATCAATATGACCCTAGCTATGTGTACATATGGTTTAGAGATCAAGCAAACATTTCTTTCCACAGTCTGGCAGTATAGGGGCTCAGGGATCATAAAGCTTGACACACACACACACACACACACACACACACACACACATATGTTAAGGTATTCTCTGAATCAGCAACTCCCCCTGTGTGAGAGCAGCTGTTGTTTGCCTGGTCCCTAGGTGGGTGGGTACCAGCTATGGAACATTCCCCCAGTGTCCAGTCCTTCAGAGTACCCTTTGCCTGCTGCCTCCCTGGCACTGACCACTCTGTCACACACACACACACTTTGGACACGAAAGCGCAATTCAGTTCAGAGTACAAGCCCGACCATGCACCTCCTCCAAATTCCCAACCAAAGCGGCTCCACGTACGTGGCTCCTATTCATTTCAATGTGGTGACGGTTGGAGAAATGGCTTCAAAAAGTACGAAAGCCAACGGTCTAATATTCTAGAACACTGCTGTGGGGACCAGTACACGCTTTGGACTGATAAGAGCTTCTGACACTGTCTACTCTGTCATACACACCAGCACCAGCACCCACCCTCACAGATCTGTGGTATCTAATCTAATATGGAGCTGTGTATCCACGGTAAAGACACAGCCTACAGTACAGAACCATGGAACTTGATAACAAAACCACCATGATCATTATTATTGGAGCTTGCACGAGCATGCACACACACACAGTATATCTGCAATAGCTAATTTCAACACCTATAGTTGGTACGGCAAAGAAAGAGAGACAGAGAGGGGGAGAGAGAGAGAGGGGTAGAGACAGGATTAGAGAGAGAGAATGAGAGAGGGGTAGATGATAGATAGATAGATAGATAGATAGATAGATAGATAGATAGATAGATAGATAGATAGATAGATAGATAGATAGATAGATAGATAGATAGATAGATAGATAGATAGATAGATAGATAGATAGATAGATAGATAGATAGATAGATAGATAGATAGACAAGCAGCTATGAAAAAACACAGGGCAGGTGCAAAATGCCAGAACGAAAATTGTATAGTATGGGTGAATGGCTGAATATGTACACTATACATGAAAAAAATGGTTTATACAAATATTGCAAGTTGATATAGATAAATAAGGAATATTTGCATGGTTAACTATACTATACAGGTCGATGGCAGAGAAATACTTAAATAGCTAAATATGCGTATGATTTAAGTGAGGGTAATAATAGTTTACTAAATATACAGTCTGTTGAAATTAACAGGTAAGTTAAATTTTTGCATGGTTAAAATGACTGTACAGGTAAATTAATTACCTGTACAGTTAATTAATGTAACCACGCAAACATAATAATTCCCTTAAAATACAGTCCTTAGTGCAGGGTTTAATTACAGATAAATGCACGTATTGCACATTCAATATACTAAAAGCAATGAGAAAAGATACAACTGACAGGATACTAATCTGCCAGCACCCGCCCACCGGACTATCATCACTACTCTCGACGGATCCGAATTAGAATACGTTGACTCCTACAAATACCTAGGCATCTGGTTAGACTATAAACTCAACTTCCAGACTCACATCAACCATCTCCAATCCAAAATTAAATCCAGAATTGGCTTCCTATTTCGCAACAAAGCCTCCTTCACTCATGCTGCCAAACATGCCCTTGTAAAACTGACTATCCTACCGATCCTTGATTTCGGCGATGTCATTTACAAACTAGCCTCCAACACTCTACTTAGCAAATTGGATGTAGTCTATCACAGTGCCATCCGTTTTGTCACCAAAGCCCCATACACTACCCACCACTGCGACCTGTATGCTTTCGTTGGCTGGCCTTCATTATACATTCGTCGCCAAACCCACTGGCTCCAGGTCATCTATAAGTCTTTATTAGGTAAATCCCCGCCCTATCTCAGCTCACTGGTCACCATAGCAACACCCACCCGTAGCATGCGCTCCAGCAGGTATATTTCACTGGTCACCCCCAAAGCCAACACCTCCTTTGGCCGCCATTCCTTCCAGTTCGCTGCTGCCAATGACTGGAACGAATTGCAAAAATCATTGAAGCTAGAGGTTCCTATCTCCCTCAATAACTTTAAGCATCAGCTGTCAAAGCTGCTTATCGATCACTGCACCTGTATATAGCCCTTCTGTAAATAGCCCACACTACTACCTCATCCCCATATTTATTTTTGTTTATTTTCACTAATCTTGCACTCCAGTATCTCCATTTGCACATCATAATTTGCACATCTTTTCATTCCTGTGTTAATGATGATAATTCTGTAATTTATTTCACCACTATAGTCTATTTATTGTCCTACCTCCTAACCTTACTGCATTTTTGCACTACATTTTGCACTCTGTATATAGATTTTCTATTGTGTTTTTGACTGTTTGTTTAATGTGTAACTCTGTGTTGTTTTTTTTGTCGCACTGCTTTGCTTTGTCTTGGCCAGGTCGCAGTTGCAAATGAGAACTTGTTCTCAACTGACCTACCTGGTTAAATAAAGGTGAAATTAAAAAAAAAAAAAAAAAAAAAAATGCATTCCTGAGTGAATGACTATGTAAGTTCAGTCCAAGAATTACTTACAATATTGCACGTGATATGATGGGGCGGCAGGTAGCCTAGTGGTTAGAGTGTTAGGCCTGTAACTGAAAGGTTGCTGGATTGAATCCGTGAGCTGACAAGGTAAAATCTGTCGTTATAAATAAGAATTTGTTCTTAACTGACTTGCCTAGTAAAATAAAGTTGAAATGATATAACAACTGTACATGAATATGTATATAAGTCCTGAGTGAATGAGTGATTACAGAGTTACTCATGGATGGATGCATAATTGTTCAACTAGGTCCTAACACCCCAACAGTTCCAGGTCTATGTTGCCGACGGCACGGCACCCCAGTGAGGCATTAAATAGTCTAATAGCCGCCGGCAGGAAGGACCTCCTGTAGTGCTCTCTGGCACACTGTGGTGGGATCAGTCTGTGACTGAAAGTGCTCCTCTGCATCATAACCATGGAATGCAGAGGGTCCATGATGGCCAGCAGGAATAGAAGGAGAGAGACAGAGAGGGGTAGAGACAGGATTAGGGATGGTTTATGTGTATACAGTTGAATTTGGAAGTTTACATACACCTTTGCCAAATACATTCAAACTCAGACTTCCTGACATTTAATCCTAGTAAAAATTCCCTGGTTTAGGTCAGTTAGGATCACCACTTTATTTTAAGAACGTGAAATGTCAGAATAATAGTAGAGAGAACTATTTATTTCAGCTTTTATTTCTTTCATCACATTCCCAGTGGGTCAGAAGTTTACATACACTCAATTAGTATTTGGTAGAATTGCCTTTAAATTGTTTAACTTGGGTCAAAGGTTCCACAAGCTTCCCACAATAAGTGAATTTTGACGTATTCCTCCTGACAGAACTGGTGTAACTGAGTCAGGTTTGTAGGCCTACTTGGTAGCACAAGCTTTATCAGTTCTGCCCACAAATTTTCTATAGGATTGAGGTCAGGGCTTTGTGATGGCCACTCCAATACCTTGACTTTGTTGTCCTTAAGCCATTTTGCCACAACTTTGGAAGTATTATTGGGGTCATTGTCCGTTTGGAAGACCCATTTGCGACCAAGCTTTAACTAACTGACTGATGTCTTGAGATGTTGCTTCAATATATCCACATAATTTTCCTTCCTCATGATGCCATCTATTTTGTGAAGTGCACCAGTCCCTCCTGCAACAAAGCACCCCCACAACATGATGCTGACACCCCCGTGCTTCTTCGGCTTGCAAGCCTCCCCCTTTTTCCTCCAAACATAACGATGGTCATTATGGCCAAACAGTTCTATTTTCGTTTCATCAGACCAGAGGACATATCTCCAAAAAGTACGATCTTGGTCCCCATGTGCAGTTGCAAACCGTAGTAAGCTTCTTCCTTGCTGAGCAATCTTTCAGGTTATGTCAATATAGAACTTGTTTTACTGTGGATATAGATACTTTTGTACCTGTTTCCTCCAGCATCTTCACAAGGTCCTTTGCTGTTGTTCTGGGATTGATTTGCACTTTTCGCACCAAAGTACGTTAATCTCTAGGAAACAGAACGCGTCTGGTTCCTGAGCGGTATGACGGCTGCGTGGTCCCATGGTGTTTATACTTGCGTACTATTGTTTGTACAGATGAACGTGGTACCTTCAGGCGTTTGGAAATTGCTCCCAAGGATGAACCAGACTTGTGGAGGTCTTAGCTGATTTCTTTTGATTTTAGTTTGAAGGTAGGCCTTGAAATACATCCACAGGTACACCTCCAATTGACTCAAATTATGTCAATTAGCCTATCAGAAGCTTCTAAAGCCATGAAATCATTTTCTGGAATTTTCCAAGCTGTTTAAAGGCACAGTCAACTTAGTGTATGTAAACTTCTGACCCACTGGAATTGTGATATAGTGAATTATAAGTGAGATAATCTGTCAGTAAACAATTGTTTAAAGAATTACTTGTGTCATGCACAAAGTAGATGTCCTAACTGACTTGCCAAAACTATAGTTTGTTAACATGAAATCTGTGGAGTGGTTGAGTGTGTGTGTGTGTGTGTGTGTGTGTGTGTGTGTGTGTGTGTGTGTGTGTGTGTGTGTGTGTGTTCGTTGTGAATCAGTCTGGTCTAAATCAAATTGAATGTCTAAATAGAAAGACTCATCCTTTATTCAAATTAAGTGATTCAGAGATTCCTGGAGATGATTCTTGCCTCACTCTATTCTCCTCTTACATTGTTTTTCTCCCACAAGTATGAACACAAACACACACTGAACATACACACACAGACACACACTGAATACACACATAGACACACACTGAAATACACACCACACACATGCAAGTCCAATTCTTAGATTGATTAAATACAGCGGGTGAACACGTCACCATTTTTCTCAGTAAAAATATTTCCAAAGGTGCTATTGACATGACATTTTCACCAGATGTTGGTAACAACCCAAGTAATCTATACATACAAAACAAATCATTTCCGAAATTAAGTTATGTGTAATAATGTGAAATGGTACAGGGAAAAAGTATTTTACAGACTTAATGATATTTATTTAATACTTTGTACAAAAGCCTTTGTTGGTAATGACAGCTTCAAGACGCCTCCTGTATGGAGAAACTAGTCACATGCATTGCTCTGGTGTGATTTTGGCCCATTCTTCCACACAAACAGTCTTCAAATCTTGAAGGTTCCGTGGGCCTCTTCTATGAATCTTGATCTTCAGTTCTTTCCATAGATTTTCAATGGGATTTAAGTCAGGTGATTGGCTGGGCCATTCTAGCAGCTTTATTTTCTTTCTTTGAAACCAATTGAGAGTTTCCTTGGCTGTGTGTTTGGGATCTTTGTCTTGCTGAAATGTCCACCCTTGTTTCATCTTCATCATCCTGGTAGATGGCAGCAGATGTTTGTCAAGAATGTCTCGGTAAATTTGCCCATTCATCCTTCCTTCAATTATGTGAAGTTTGCTAGTACCATTTGCTGAAAAGCAGCCCCACACCATGATGTTCCCACCTCCAAACTTCACTGTTGGTATGGTGTTTTTAGGGTGATGTGCAGTGCCATTTCTCCTCCAAACATGGTGTGTATTATGACATCCAAACAGTTCAATTTTGCTCTCATCTGACCACACTATATTCTCCCAGTATTTCAATGGCTTTTCCAAATGTTCTGCAGCAAACTTTAAACGAGCTTCAACATGCTTTTTTTTCAGCAATGGAGTCTTGTGTGGTGAGCGTGCATACAGGCCATGGTGGTGGAGTGCATTACTTACTGTTTTCTTTGAGACAACAGTACCTGCTAATTGCAGGTCTTTTTGAAGCTCTCCACAAGTGGTCCTTGGCTCTTGGACAACTCTTCTGATTATTCTTTTCACTCCTCTGTCAGAAATCTTGCGAGGAGCACCTGGTCGAGGCAAATTTATGGTGAAATGATTGTCTTTCCACTTCCGTATTATGGCCCCAACAGTGTTCACTGGAACATTCAGAAGCTTAGAAATGCGCCTATAACCAATGCCATCATTATGTTTTGCAACAATTAGGTTGCGAAGGTCTTGAGACAGCTCTTTGCTTTTACCCATCATGAAATGTGTCTTGTGTGACACCTTGGCAATGAGACCTTTTTGTAGGCCATCAGTTGGGACTGAACCAGCTGATATTAATTTGCACTGACAGGGGGCTGGATTGCTTTTTAATTACTGATAGTTTTCAGCTGTTGTTTTGGCTTTCCATGCCTTTTTGCACCTCCCTTTCTTCATGTGTTCAATACTTTTTCCCTGTGTCATTTCACATTATTACACATAACTTAATTTCTGAACTTATTTGTTTTGGTTTCTGTATGTATGGATTACTTGGGTTGTTACCAACATCTGGTGAAAATTTCATGTCAATAGCACCTTTGGAAAATATATTTACTGAGAGAAATGGTGACGTGTTCAATACTTATTAATAGATTTTTGGGGGAGATTAATTATTACTCTCTCTCTCTCTCTCTCTCTCTCTCTCTCTCTCTCTCTCTCTCTCTCTCTCTCTCTCTCTCTCTCTCTCTCTTTAAACCAAAATAAAATAAAAATGCAACATGTCAAGTGTTGGTCCCCATGTTTCATGAGCTGAAATAAAAGATCCCAGAAATAATTTCTGTATGCACAAAGAGCTTTTTTTCTCGCAAATTCTTAAAACAACAATTTGTTTACGTCCCTGTCAGTGAGCATTTCTCCTTTGCCAAGATAATCCATCCACCTGACAGGTGTGGCATATCAAGAAGCTGATTAAACAGCATGAGCATTACATAGGTACACCTTGTGCTGGGGACAATAAAAGGCCATTGTAAAATGTGCACTTTTGTCACACAACACAATGCCATATATGTCTCAAGTTTTGAGGGAGTGTGCAATTGGCATGCTGACTGCAGGAATGTCCACTAGAGCTGTTGCCAGTTTATTTTATGTTATTTTCTCTATCATTAGCCACCTCCAACGTCGTTTTAGAGAATTTGGCAGTAAGTCCAAGCGGCCTCACAACCACAGACCACATGTAACCATGCCAGCCCAGGACCTCTACATCCGGCTACTTCACCTTTGGGATCGTCTGAGACCAGCCACCCAGACAGCTGATGAAACTGAGGGATATTTCTGTCTGTAAAAAAATATTTTATGGGAAAAAATGGATTCTGATTGGCTGGGCCTGGATCCCCATGGCTGTGCCCCTGCCCAGTCATGTGAAATCCATAATTCATTTATTTCAATTGACTTATTTCCATATATGAACCGTAACTCAGTAAAATCGTTGAAATTGATGCATGTTGCATTTCTATTTTTGTTCAGGGTATCTCTCTATCTGTATGTTGGTCATGCTCTTATCCTGGGCTTGTGCTGCAGCTTGTACCTCCCCCTTTCAACAAAGCAGATTCTCTGTAATCCCTTCAAATGCCAAGAACAGACTAGCAATGGAGATAGAGAGAAAACTTGGTTCTACATTCTAATGTAACTAATATTTATTTAGTAAAGTAGTATAACTGTGGGTACATACAGTATATTGCTGTACTGACTGATACAATGTATAGATGGAGGGATAAAAAACAGTGTGTTTGGATGTAAAAGGGATTAAAGGTTATGTCCTCCCTCCATCCCTCCTCTCTCTCTCTCTCTCGCTCTCTCTCTCTCTCTCTATCCTGTCCCCTGATACTGTACCTCTTCCGGTGTGTTCTCCCTCCCCACTCGCTCTCTCCCTTTTTCCATCTCTCGTGCGCTGTTCAAGTGATCCCAATCTCTCCTCCCACTCCCTCTTAATCTGTAACAATATTCAGATTAGGATTACCCCAAAAAATGTACTTCCGGAAATGAATATGGAGGGAAAAAACAGTGGCATCAACCGCACCACATACTACCGTTCCCCGCTACGCTAGTGGGTATCCTCTAGTTCTTATTCTACCACTCCCCTCTCCAACCTCTCATCTTACCTTTTCTCTGAGAAGGCTGTCTTTATTCTATAGTGGAACACCATCTCTATCTATCTCTCTCTCTCTCTCTCTCTCTCTCTCTCTCTCTCTCTCTCTCTCTCTCTCTCTCTCTCTCTCACTCTCTCTCTAACTCTCTGTCTAACTCTCTGTCTCTCTCTCACTGAGAATGCTATTCATTGACTACAGCTCAGCGTTCAACACCATCAACACCATATTACCCTCAAAGCTCATCACCAAGCTAAGGATCCTGGGACTGAACACCTCCCTCTGCAACTGGATTATGGACTTCCTGACGGGCCGCTCCCAGATGGTAAGGGTAGGTCACAACACATCTGCCACGCTGATGCTTAACACTGGGGCCCCTCAGGGGTGCGTGCTCAGTCCCCTCCTGTACTCCCTGTTCACCCACAACTGACCGAGCACGCCCCCATTCTCATCAACGGGGCTGCAGTGGAGCAGGTTGAGAGCTTCCAGTTCCTTGGTGTCCACATCACCAACAAACTAGAATGGTCCAAACACACCATGACAGACGTGAAGAGGGCACGACAAAGCCTATTCCACCTCAAGAGACTGAAACGATTTGGCATGGGTCCTCAGATCCTCAAAAGGTTCTACTGCTGCACCATCGAGAGCATCCTGACTGGTTGCATCACCACCTGGTATGGCAACTGCTCAGCCTACGACCGCAAGGCACTACAGAGGGTAGTGTGTACGGGCCAGTACATCACTGGGGCCAAACCTCCTGCCATCCAAGACCTCTATACCAGGCGGTGTCAGAGGAAGGCCCTAGAAATTGTCAAAGACTCCAGCCACCCCAGTCATAGACTGTTCTCTCTGCTATTGCATGGCAAGCGGTACCGGAGCGCCAAGTCTAGGTCCAAAAGGCTTCTCAACAGCTTCAACCCCCAAGCCATAAGACTCTTGAACAGCTAATCAAATGGCTACCAGGAATATTTGCACTGTCCTTACCTCTTTTGTTTACATAATACTTATTTTCTACTTAAATCTCTCTCTCTCTAACTCTCTCTCTCTCTCTCTCTCTCTCTCTCTCTCTAACTCTCTCTATCTCTCTCTCTCTAACTCTCTAACTCGCTCTATCTCTCTCTCTCTCTCTAACTCTCGCTCTCTCTCTACCTCTCTCTCTCTCTCTCTCTCTCTAACTCTCTCTCTCTCTCTCTCTCTCTCTCTCTCTCTCTCTAACTCTCTAACTCTCTCTCTCTCTCTCTCTCTCTCTCTCCAACTCTCTCTATCTCTCTCTCTCTCTCTCTCTCTCTCTCTAACTCTCTCTCTCTCTATCGCTCTCTCTCTCTAACTCTCTCTCTCTCTCTCTCTCTCTCTCTCTCTCTCTCTGTCTCTCTCTCTCTAACTCTCTCTATCTCTCTCTCTCTCTAACTCTCTCTCTCTCTCTCTCTCTCTCTCTCTCTCTCTCTCTAACTCTATCTCTCTCTCTCTCTCCAACTCTCTCTCTCTCTCTATCTCTCTCTCTCTATCTCTCTCTCTCTCTACCTCTCTCTCTCTCTCTCTCTCTCTCTCTCTCTCTCTCTCTCTAACTCTCTCTCAATTTCAATTCAATTCAATTCAAGGGGCTTTATTGGCATGGGACACATATGTTAACGTTGCCAAAGCAAGTGAAGTAGATAGTTCCTAAAGAATAAAGACATTTCAAATGTCATATTATGTATATATACAGTGTTGTAAAGATGTGCAAATGGTTAAAGTATAAAAGGGAAAATAAATCAACATAAATATGGGTTGTATTTGCAATGGTGTTTGTTCTTCACTGGTTGCCCTTTTCTTGTGGCAACAGGTCAATCATTTTTTAATTTTTTTTAATTTAAACTTTATTTAACTTGGAAAGTCAGTTAAGAACACATTCTTATTTACAATGACAGCCTACCAAAAGGTAAAAGACCTCCTGCGGGGACGAGGGCTGGGATTAAAAATAAAAATAAATACAAAATAAAATATAAATATAGGACCAAACACACATCACGACAAGAGAGACAAAACAACACTGCCTAAAGAGAGACCTAAGACAACAACATAGCAAGGCAGCAACAAATGACAACATAGCATGGTAGCAACGTAACATGACAACAACATGGTAGCAACTCAACATGGTAGCAGCACAAAACATGGTACAAACATTATTGGGCACAGACAACAGCACAAAGGGCAAGAAGGTAGAGATGACAATACATCAGGCAAAGCAGCCACAACTGTCAGTAAGTGTGCCCATGATTGAGTCTTTGAATGAAGAGATTGAGATAAAACTGTCCAGTTTGAGTGTTTGTTGCAGCTGGTTCCAGTCGCTAGCTGCAGCGAACTGAAAAGATGAGCAACACAGGGATGTGTGTGCTTTGGGGACCTTTAACAGAATGTGACCGGCAGAACGGGGGTTGAATGTGGAGGATGAGGACTGCAGTAGATATCTCAGATAGGGGGGAGTCAGGCCTAAGAGGGTTTTATAAATAAGCATCAACCAGTGGGTCTTGCGACGTGTATACATAGATGACCCGTTTACAGAGCAGTATAGAGTGCAGTGATGTGTCCTATAAGGAGCATTGGTGGCAAATCTGATGGCGGAATGGTAAAGAACATCTAGCCGCTCGAGAACACCCTTACCTGCCGATCTATAAATTATGTCTCCGTAATCTAGCATGGGTAGGATGGTCATCTGAATCAGGGTTAGTTTGGCAGCTGGGGTGAAAGAAGAGCGATTACGATAGATGAACCCAAGTCTAGATTTAACTTTAGCCTGCAGCTTTGATATGTGCTGAGAGAAGGACAGTGTATCGCCTAGCCATACTCCCAAGTACTTGTAAGAGGTGACTACCTCAGGCACTAAACCCTCAGAGGTAGTACTCACACCTGTGGGGAGAGGGGCATTCTTCTTACCAAACCACATGAGCTTTGTTTTGGAAGTGTTCAGAACAATATTAAGGGTAGAGAAAGCTTGTTGGACACTAAGAAAGCTTTGTTGTTGAGCATTTAACACAAAATCCGGGGAGGGGCCAGCTTAGTATAAGACTGTATCATCTGCATATAAATGGATGAGAGAGCTTCCTTCTGCCTGAGCTACAGTGGGGAGAACAAGTATTTGATACACTGCCGATTTTGCAGGTTTTCCTACTTACAAAGCATGTAGAGGTCTGTAATTTTTATCATAGGTACACTTCAACTGTGAGAGACGGAATCTAAAAATCTAGAAAATCACATTGTATGATTTTTAAATAATTAATTTGCATTTTATTGCATGACATATTTATTTGATCACCTACCAACCAGTAAGAATTCCGGCTCTCACAGACCTGTTAGTTTTTCTTTAAGAAGCCCTCCTGTTCTCCACTCATTACCTGTATTAACTGCACCTGTTTGAACTCGTTACCTGTATAAAAGACACCTGTCCACACACTCAATCAAACAGACTCCAACCTCTCCACATTGGCCAAGACCAGAGAGCTGTGTAAGGACATCAGGGATAAAATTGTAGACCGGCACAAGGCTGGGATGGGCTACAGGACAATAGACAAGCAGCTTGGTGAGAAGGCAACAACTGTTGGCGCAATTATTAGAAAATGGAAGAAGTTCAAGATGACGGTCAATCTCCCTCGGTCTGGGGCACCATGCAAGATCTCACCTCGTGGGGCATCAATGATCATGAGGAAGGTGAGGGATCAGCCCAGAAATACACGGCAGGACCTGGTTAATGACCTGAAGAGAGCTGGGACCACAGTCTCAAAGAAAACCATTAGTAACACACTACGCCGTCATGGATTAAAATCCTGCAGCGCACGCAAGGTCCCCCTGCTCAAGCCAACGCATGTCCAGGCCCGTCTGAAGTTTGCCAATGACCATCTGGATGATCCAGAGGAGGAATGGGAGAAGTTCATGTGGTCTGTTGAGACAAAAATAGAGCTTTTTGGTCTAAACTCAACTCGCCGTGTTTGGAGGAAGAAGAAGGATGAGTACAACCCCAAGAACACCATCCCAACCGTGAAGCATGGAGGTGGAAACATCATTCTTTGGGGATGCTTTTCTGCAAAGGGGACAGGACAACTGCACCGTATTGAGGGGAGGATGGATGGGGCCATGTATCGCGAGATCTTGGCCAACACCCTCCTTCCCTCAGTAAGAGCATTGAAGATGGGTCGTGGCTGGGTCTTCCAGCATGACAACGACCCGAAACACACAGCCAGGGCAACTAAGGAGTGGCTCCGTAAGAAGCATCTCAAGGTCCTGGAGTGGCCTAGCCAGTCTCCAGACCTGAACCCAATAGAAAATCTTTGGAGGGAGCTGAAAGTCCGTATTGCCCAGCGACAGCCCTGAAATCTGAAGGATCTGGAGAAGGTCTGTATGGAGGAGTGGGCCAAAATCCCTGCTGCAGTGTGTGCAAACCTGGTCAGGAACTACAGGAAACGTATGATCTCTGTAATTGCAAACAAAGGTTTCTGTACCAAATATTAAGTTCTGCTTTTCTGATGTATCAAATACTTATGTCATGCAATAAAATGCAAATTAATTAAATCATACAATGTGATTTTCTGGATTTTTGTTTTAGATTCCGTCACTCACAGTTGAAGAGTACCTATGATAAAAATTACAGACTTCTACATGCTTTGTAAGTGGGAAAACCTGCAAAATCAGCAGTGTATCAAATACTTGTTCTCCCCACTGTATGTTGTTGATGTAAATTGAGAAGAGTGTGGGGCCTAGGATTGAGACTTGTGGTTCTCCCTTGGTGACAGGCAGTGGCTGAGACAGCAGATCTTCTGACTTTATACACTGCACTCTTTGAGAGCGGTTGTTAGCATACCAGACCAAAGACCCCTCAGAGACACCAATACTCCTTAGCCGGCCCACAAGAATGGAATGGTCTACCATATCAAAGCTTTGGCCAAGTCAATAAAAGTAGCAGCACAACATTGCTTAGAATCAAGAGCAGTGGTGACATCATTGAGGACCTTTAAGGTTGCAGTGGCAGATCCATAACCTGAGCGGAAACCAGATTGCATACCAGAGAGAATACTATAGACATCAAGAAAGCCAGTCAGTTGATTATTGACAAGTTTTTCCAACACTTTTGATAAACAGGGCAAAATAGAAATAGGCCTATAACAGTTAGGATCAGCTTGATCTCCCCCTTTAAATAAAGATGAACCGTGGCCACCTTCCAAGCAATGGGAACCTCCCCAGAATGGAGAACCAGGTTAAAAAGGTTGGAGATAGGCTTGGCGATGATAGGGGCAGCAACCTTAAAGAAGAAAGGGTCTAAACCATCTGACCCAGATGTTTTTTGGGGGTCAAGTTTCAGGAGCTCCTTTAGTCCTCGGACTCAGTAACTGCCTCCAGTGGAAAATTTTGTAGCGGGGCAGGGGAAAAAGAGGGAGAAGCATCTGGGATAGTTGCATTAGAAGGGGTGGCAGATGAGGAAATGTTGGACGGGCAAGGAGGCATGGCTGAGTCAAATAGGAATCCTGACTTAATGAAGTGTTGATTAAAGAGCTCATGTGCTTCTTGTCAGTAACAACCACATCATCAACTTTAAGGGACATGGGCAACTGTGACAAGGAGGGTTTATTCTCCAGGTCTTTAACCATTTTCGGTTAGACCCACAGAGCGATAACTTTTCCTTAAAGTAACTAACTTTGGCCTTCCGGATAGCCTGAGTGCACTTATTTCTAATTTGCCTGAACGAGAGCCAGTCAGCCTGAGTAAGCGTGTGTCGGGCCTTTCACCAAATGCAATTCTTGATGTGGAATAACTCTGCAAGATCACGGCCGAACCAGGGGCTGAACCTGTTTTTAATTCTCATTTTCTTTATCGGGGTGTGTTTGTTAACAAAAACAAATATATATATATAAAAAAAGAAGGCCCAAGAGTCTTCGACAGTTCATGAAGGAAGGCTTGTACATTAAAGTTTTTTAGCAAGCGTCTATGACAAATCAGGTCGTTTCACTGAGCAGCCATTACGAACACAGGCTGTAAAACAGTGATCACTAAGGTCATTACAGAAAACACCAGACTGATACCTATCAGGATTATTTGTGAGGTAAACATCAAGAAGAGTAGCCTTTTCTGGGTGTTTGGAGTCATACCTTGTGGTATTGCTAATAATCTGAGAAAGATTTAGGGAGTCCCATTGCTTTAGGACCTGGTCGGGAGGTTTAAGCATGTCCCAGTTTAGGTCACCTAGCAGGACAAATTCAGACTGAGTGTAAGGGGCCAGGAGAGAGCTTAGGGCAGGTAGGGTACAGGCCGGTGCTGATGGAGGACGATATCACCCAGCAACAGTCCACAAAGAGTTATTTGAAAGTTTAATACTTAAAACCAGCAAATCAAGACAACTGAGCACTGAAGGTGATCCTTGGTAATAAAATTGCCACTCCCCCAGCTTTGGAAGATCTGTCTTGCTGAAAAAGGTTATAACCAGAAAGGTTAACATCAGTATTCAAAACACTCTTCCTTAACAATGTCTCAGTAATGACCAACATCTGGATTGGAGCTGTGAACCCACAAATATTGCTCCTGTGATGGCACACTGTGGAATTTCACCCAGTAGATATGGGAGTTTATCAAAATTGGATTTGTTTTCAAATTCTTTGTGGATCAGTGTAACCTGAGAGAAATGTGTGTCTCTAAAATGGTCATACATTCGGCAGGAGGTTAGGAAGTGCAGCTCAGTTTCCACCTCATTTTGTGGGCAGCGTGCACATAGCCTGTCTTCTCTTGAGAGCCAGGTCTGCCTACGGCGGCCTTTCTCAATTTTAAGGCTATGCTCACTGAGTCTGTACATAGTCAAAGCTTTCCTTAAGTTTGGGTCAGTCACTTTCTGTTTAGGAACAAATAGCACTCTAGTTTGCGCTGTTTATTTTGTTAATTCTTTACAATGTGTCAAGTAATTATGTTTTCTCTCTAACTCTCTCTCTCTCTCTCTCTCTCTCTCTCTCTCTCATATTCAACTCAGTTCATGAGAAGGATGACTGGTACACTAAGCACTGATGTATGGTAAGATTGTTTAGCATACTTACTTACTAATATGCAATATACAGTATTTCAAATATCAAAATAGGATAAACTAGTCAGACTTCTTTCCTTCAATATGCAGATTTGATTGCGATAACATAGTTCTTTGTCAAAAGTAAGCAATTTGGATGTGGTGGCCGGCCCACCACAACAATAATATATTTCATAATACATTGTTTATTTATAATATTGAATCCTGTTGGATTTCCCTTTGCACATTTGGGATTTTAGCACCCCTGATAATCTGCTGAATAATGGTATCCATGGTATCCATCCACCCAATACAAATAGAGGAGGTGAAATGGTGACTAAACACCAGAGAGCTACCAGCTCCATCACAGCTGAGCTGAGCTGAGTGGTGGGGATGTTGCAGGAGGGCCCTCATTAACCATCAGCCTTTGTATTGAGACGCAACGAGACAGATTGCAGCACGGCGCTGGCACATATGCTACCTGCTAACGAGACTAGCCCAAGGCGCTAATTAACGTTAATTACACTTCTATTCACTCAAAGGGCTGCTCTTTCCCCCATGGTGTGTGGTCTCTGGTCCAGGGCTTCCACAGTACTCTAGTGGGACGTCCACTACAGTATGGTACAGTTTGGGACTACTGCTTACAAAGCTGTGTATCTCTTTAACCCAAGGCCAAGATCAAGGTGGCCAAATTCACTGGAAATGTTCATTTAATACATTCTGGAAATTAATTTTGCAATTTATTATATTCAAAATGTAATTTAATAAGAACACATATTCAATTAATGGATAGAACATCCATTAATCTCCCGAATGGACTAAATTCAAATGGAAATGAGTCTGATCACTTTATCAATGTGACTGAGATTAACTGAAAGGAAGTTTGCTTTCTGAGAGTTTTTTTAAGCCAAGAAAATCTCTCCCTGTTTCAGTCCATTTTCTTCCATTTGGTGTCTAATGAACATGGTCGATGTCAATTCCGCTGTAACTAAAATGTCTGTCCCTCTTCTGCTGCCATAACCTCTGTCTCTCTAACACTGTAATACTCTCTGTTCCTGGTTGGTAGCTAGTCATGGACCAGGTATGAGCCAAGATATGTAACCCTCTGGCATGTAACAAGCAGCCATCATCATCATCATCATCATCATCATCTCCACTATCATCATCACCATCACCATCATCATCATCACCATCATCATAACCATCACCATTGGCTGTGTCTTTCTTGCCTACTACTTACTAAAACTACATACTGTGTACCCCACGTACTACATAGTATTTAGAATGTACTATTTAGTAACAATGTATGGAGTAAGCAGCAAAAATCAACATGCCAGGCTCACCCATACTGAGAATGTCATGTAATCAGCAGCTTATTCATTTTAATACAGCCCGTCTTCTTATATGATTGTCAGCTGTTGACAAACACAACGTGGGTCTGAGAAGACGATGATCTTCCTCAGTAGCATGCATCGAATGCACTAGATGGAAAGCTGAAAAGACTATGACATCCTGGCATTTAAAGCATACTCAATTCTCAAAATTGTACATATTATAAAATGTATATTTTCGCATACCCAATCAACCTACTATTTAGAACTCCACTACAGGTATTGGGACACGGCCAGTGTCTCAGCGATGCTCTGTGTAAACCTGTGGAAATGGACTGGATGTTCATTTACAATAATGTAGTAGGTTGTACTGTAATCTAACATCCATCTATCAATCTATCCATCTATGCATCAATTCATCTATCCATCAATTCTTCAATCCATCCATTCATTCAACCATCTAACCAAACAACATCGATTGTGAACACAATCTCATCTACAACATTGACCTAGGAGTTTCTGTAGCAGTTCTGTAGGCTATAACAGGTTATAAGGTACTGTGAAGTTTATAACATACACACTACCTCACTGCCAGATAGAATAGACTGGCTGGGCCTCCATGTGTGTTATAACAAATAGAACAGACTGACTGGGCCTCCATGTGTGTTATAACAAATAGAACAGACTGACTGGACCTCCATGTGTGTTATAACAAATAGAACAGACTGACTGGGCCTCCATGTGTGTTCTAACAGATAGACTGGCTGGGCCTCCATGTGTGTTGTAACAGATAGAGCAGACTGGCTGCGCCTCCATGTGTGTTGTAACAGATAGAACAGACTGGCTGGGCCTCCATGTGTGTTGTAACAGATAGAACAGACTGGCTGGGCCTCCATGTGTGTTGTAACAGATAGAACAGACTGACTGGACCTCCATGTGTGTTGTAACAGATAGAACAGACTGGCTGGGCCTCCATGTGTGTTGTAACAGATAGAACAGACTGGCTGGGCAAATGATCTGACGACATAAGACTCTTTTGTTACCTTTTATATTAAATTCACCAATTCACAGAGCGTTCCTGATAATCCCCTCATAAGAGGATGAGAGACAGACAGAGAGCAATAGAGGGAGAGAGAGAGAGTAAAATGTTATGTAATCCCAGACGCCCTAGTCATCACTTGTCCACATAATATAATGATATTTCCGAGGTCCGAGGTCCCTTCCTGCTCTTTCTGTTCCCCCCTCCTCTTGCTGTCCCTCCCTCCTCTTGCTGTCCCCCCTCCTCTTACTGTCCCCCCTCCTCTGGCTGTCCCTCCTGCTGTCCCTCCCTCATCTTGCTGTCCCTACCTCCTCTTGCTGTCCCTTCCTCCTCTTGCTGCCCTCCCTCCTCTTGCTGTCCCTCCCCTTCTTGCTGTCCCTTCCTCCTCTTGCTGTCCCTCCCTCCTCCTGCTGTCCCTCCCTCCTCTTGCTGTCCCTCCCTCCTCTTGCTGCCCCTCCCTCCTCTTGCTGCCCCTCTCTCCTCTTGCTGCCCCTCTCTCCTCTTGCTGTCCCTCTCTCCTCTTGCTGTCCCTCCTGCTGTCCCTCCCTCATCTTGCTGTCCCTTCCTCCTCTTGCTGTCCCTACCTCCTCTTGCTGTCACTTCCTCCTCTTGCTGTCCCTTCCCACTCTTGCTGTCCCTCCCTCCTCTTGCTGTCCCTCCCCTTCTTGCTGTCCCTCCCTCCTCTTGCTGTCCCTCCCTCCTCTTGCTGCCCCTCTCTCCTCTTGCTGTCCCTCCCTCCTCTTGCTGTCCCTCCCTCCTCTTGCTGCCCCTCTCTCCTCTTGCTGCCCCTCTCTCCTCTTGCTGTCCCTCCCTTTTCATGCTGCCCCTCCCTCCTCTTGCTGTCCTTCCTTCCTCTTGCTGTCCCTCCCTCCTCTTGCTGTCATTCCTCCTCTTGCTGTCCCTCCCTCCTCTTGCTGTCCCTCCCTCCTCTTGCTGTCCCTCCCCTTCTTGCTGCCCCTGCCTCCTCTTGCTGCCCCTTCCTCCTCTTGCTGTCCCTCCCTCCTCTTGCTGTCCCTCCCTCCTCTTGCTGTCCCTCCCTCCTCTTGCTGTCCCTCCCGCCTCCTCTTGCTGTCCCTCCCTCCCTCCTCTTGCTGTCCCTGTCTCCTCTTGCTGCCCCTCCCTCCTCTTGCTGTCCCTCCCTCCTCTTGCTGTCCCTCCCTCCTCTTGCTGCCCCTCTCTTCTCTTGCTGTCATTCTTTCTCATCCCTCTCTATTGTCATTATATCCACTACACAGTGTCTGCTGTACAGTCTGTTGTCATAGTGTCTGCTGTACAGTCTGTTGTCATAATGTCTTCTGTACAGTCTGTTGTCATAGTGTCTGCTGTACAGTCTGTTGTCATAGTGTCTGCTGTACAGTCTGTAGTCATAGTGTCTGCTGTACAGTCTAATGCTGTGACATACAGCATACATACAGTGGGGAGAACAAGTATTTGATACTTTTTATGTATTTTTTTTATTTCACCTTTATTTAACCAGGTAGGTCAGTTGAGAACAAGTTCTCATTTGCAACTGCGACCTGGCCAAGACAAAGCAAAGCAGTGCGACAAAAAAACAACAACACAGAGTTACACATTAAACAAACAGTCAAAAACACAATAGAAAATCTATAAACAGAGTGCAAAATGTAGTGCAAAAATGCAGTAAGGTTGGGAGGTAGGACAATAAATAGACTATAGAGTAGAAATAAATTACAGAAATTATCATCATTAACACAGGAATGAAGGATGTGCAAATTATGATGTGCAAATAGAGATACTGGAGTGCAAGATTAGTGAAAATAAACAAAAATAAATATGGGGATGAGGTAGTAGGGTGGGCTATTTACAGAAGGGCTATATACAGGTACAGTGATCGATAAGCAGCTTTGACAGCTGATGCTTAAAGTTATTGAGGGAGATAGGAACCTCTAGCTTCAATGATTTTTGCAATTCGTTCCAGTCATTGGCAGCAGCGAACTGGAAGGAATGGCGGCCAAAGGAGGTGTTGGCTTTGGGGGTGACCAGTGAGATATACCTGCTGGAGCGCATGCTACGGGTGGGTGTTGCTATGGTGACCAGTGAGCTGAGATAGGGCGGGGATTTACCTAATAAAGACTTATAGATGACCTGGAGCCAGTGGATTTGGCGACGAATATATAGTGAAGGCCAGCCAACGAGAGCATACAGGTCGCAGTGGTGGGTAGTGTATGGGGCTTTGGTGACAAAACGGATGGCACTATGATAGACTACATCCAATTTGCTAAGTAGAGTGTTGGAGGCTAGTTTGTAAATGACATCGCCGAAATCAAGGATCGGTAGGATAGTCAGTTTTACAAGGGCATGTTTGGCAGCATGAGTGAAGGAGGCTCTGTTGCGAAATAGGAAGCCAATTCTGGATTTAATTTTGGATTGGAGATGGTTGATGTGAGTCTGGAAGTTGAGTTTATAGTCTAACCAGATGCCTAGGTATTTGTAGGTGTCCACATATTCTAATTCGGATCCGTCGAGAGTAGTGATGATAGTCCGGTGGGCGGGTGCTGGCAGCGTTCGATAGAAAAGCATGCACTTAGTTTTACTAGCGTTTAAGAGCAGTTGTAGGCCACGGAAGGAGTGTTGTATGGCATTG
The DNA here is from genome assembly GCA_023634145.1 of Thymallus thymallus. Classification (NCBI taxonomy): domain Eukaryota; kingdom Metazoa; phylum Chordata; class Actinopteri; order Salmoniformes; family Salmonidae; genus Thymallus; species Thymallus thymallus. Next base: position 5,157,302 of record CM042398.1, on the reverse strand, counting down.
AAGCTTGATTGAAGGTTAGTAAACACAGTATCCAAAGAGGGGCCAGATGTATACAGAATGGTGTCATCTGCATAGAGATGGATCAGAGAGTCACCAGCAGCGAGAGCGACATCGTTGATGTATATAGAGAAAAGGGTTGGCCCAAGAATTGAACCCTGTGGCACCCCCATAGAGACTGCCAGAGGATCGGACAATAGGCCCTCCGATTTGACACACTGAACTCTGTCTGCAAAGTAGTTAGAGAACCAAGCAAGGCAGTCACTTGAGAAACCAAGGCTGTTGAGTCTGCCAATAAGAATACACTGCCGATTTTGCAGGTTTTCCCACGTACAAAGCATGTAGAGGTCTGTAATTTTTATCATAGGTACACTTCAACTGTGAGTGACGGAATCTAAAACAAAAATCCAGAAAATCTCATTGTATGATTTTTAAATAATTAATTTGCATTTTATTGCATGACATAAGTATTTGATCACCTACCAACCAGTAAAAATTCCGGCTCTCACAGACCTGTTAGTTTTTCTTTAAGAAGCCCTCCTGTTCTCCACTCATTGCCTGTATTAACTGCACCTGTTTGAACTCGTTACCTGTATAAAAGACACCTGTCCACACACTCAATCAAACAGACTCCAAACGCTCCACAATGGCCAAGACCAGAGAGCTGTGTAAGGACATCAGGGATAAAATTGTAGACCTGCACAAGGCTGGGATGGGCTACAGGACAATAGGCAAGCAGCTTGGTGAGAAGGCAACAACTGTTGGCGCAATTATTCGAAAATTGAAGAAGTTCAAGATGACGGTCAATCTCCCTTGGTCTGGTGCACCATGCAAGCTCTCACCTCGTGGGGCATCAATGATCATGAGGAAGGTGAGGGATCAGCCCAGAACTACACGGCAGGACCTGGTCAATGACCTGAAGAGAGCTGGGACCACAGTCTCAAAGAAAACCATTAGTAACACACTACGCCGTCATGGATTAAAATCCTGCAGCGCACGCAAGGTCCCCCTGCTCAAGCCAGCGCATGTCCAGGCCCGTCTGAAGTTTGCCAATGACCATCTGGATGATCCAGAGGAGGAATGGGAGAAGGTCATGTGGTCTGATGAGACAAAAATAGAGCTTTTTGGTCTAAACTCAACTCGCCTTGTTTGGAGGAAGAAGAAGGATGAGTACAACCCCAAGAACACCATCCCAACCGTGAAGCATGGAGGTGGAAACATCATTCTTTGGGGATGCTTTTCTGCAAAGGGGACAGGACGATTGCACCGTATTGAGGGGAGGATGGATGGGGCCATGTATCGCAAGATCTTGGCCAACAACCTCCTTCCCTCAGTAAGAGCATTGAAGATGGGTCGTGGCTGGGTCTTCCAGCATGACAACGACCCGAAACACACAGCCAGGGCAACTAAGGAGTGGCTCCGTAAGAAGCATCTCAAGGTCCTGGAGTGGCCTAGCCAGTCTCCAGACCTGAACCCAATAGAAAATCTTTGGAGGGAGCTGAAAGTCCGTATTGCCCAGCGACAGCCCCGAAACCTGAAGGATCTGGAGAAGGTCTGTATGGAGGAATACACTGCTGCAGTGTGTGCAAACCTGGTCAAGAACTACAGAAAACGTATGATCTCTGTAATTGCAAACAAAGGTTTCTGTACCAAATATTAAGTTCTGCTTTTCTGATGTATCAAATACTTATGTCATGCAATAAAATGCAAATTAATTACTTAAAAATCATACAATGTGATTTTCTGGATTTTTGTTTTAGATTCCTTCACTCACAGTTGAAGAGTACCTATGATAAAAATTACAGACTTCTACATGCTTTGTCAGTAGGAAGACCTGCAAAATCGGCAGTGTATCAAATACTTGTTCTCCCCACTGTATATCACTGTAGTCTGGACTGAGGATACTTCATGTCATTGTGTTAGGTGGGTGTGACATTGGGAAAGAGCTGCTACAACTACACCTGTACAAAACCATCCACTAAACCAAATGTGAAAAATGTGCTGATTCATTTTCATAATGATAAATAATCAATCTGTTTAGGTGTACAGCTTTGGTATTTGTTAATGAAAAATAAAGTTAAAACTGGAATCCTTCATTGAAACAACAACAAAGCGGGCACCCCTGTGTTTTGTTAAAAAACTGAGGGATGGGCGTGGAGAAATGTAACCATTCTAAAATTCAAAGCAAGAGCTACGTACAGCAAATGCAAGGACTGACCATCCATGATATCAACAGTATAGTTTGAACCATGTTTTGAGGACTGACCATCCATGATATCAACAGTATAGTTTGAACCATGTTTTGAGGACTGACCATCCATGATATCAACAGTATAGTTTGAACCATGTTTTGAGGACTGACCATCCATGATATCAACAGTATAGTTTGAACCATGTTTTGAGGACTGACCATCCATGATATCAACAGTATAGTTTGAACCATGTTTTGAGGACTGACCATCCATGATATCAACAGTATAGTTTGGGTATAAATAAGTAATTAATAAGTCAAAAAATGGATGTAGCAACTACGGATTCAAGCTTTAAACTTCTATTAAATTAATAAACTGGTTGAATGGAAGAGATGACTTGTTGGATGTAGTTGGTGAAGTGACGGTGGGGGGCTTCAGAACGATGCCCTTGTCTACTATCCATACTTCCCAAATGGCCCACTACTCCATACATAGTGCACTACCTCTGACCAGAGCCCTATAGGGAATAGTATGCAGCTAGAGCATTTTCAGGTCAGTGGGTGGAAACCTCGCGGTTAAGTTGAGATGTTTACTTGAAAACCCTCAGAGCTTCCCTAGTGAAAGTTGACATATTGTCTGATGAGATTGATTACAATCCTCTTCAAATCTCCCTCTTGACGCTCTAAATGATTTCTACTATTGCCATTTGAATTAAGATAACAGTGATGGCTTTCCTTATCCCTCCTCCCTCTCTCTCTCCCCTCCCCTCCCCTCCCCTCCCCTCCCCTCCCCTCCTCTCTAGTGAACAGATTGGGTCTCAATGGGACTATGTTACCGAGGGAGTCATACTTCCCCCTCCTGTCACACGATCTCCGTCATAGAGAGACACACACACAGGCACACACACACACACACACACACACACATTGCATGACCTTCATACACCCCAGACACAAAATTACACCCAGACATTGTGAAACAACTTAGTACAAACTCAATCACTCATGTATGCACAAACACACTACACTACACACACATAAACACGCATGGAAACCTACATGCATGCAGTTGTGCAGGACTGCTCTTGATGAGATATGGAATATTACTACTCACACTGCAGACTGCATGGCTGTTCACAGACCAACATAAAGACAGCATCCATGTGACATACTGTAAAACCTGGAAGTCACTATCAATACATATTAAAGACAGCGTCCATGTGACATACTGTAAAACCTGGAAGTCACTATCAATACATATTAAAGACAGCGTCCATGTGACATACTGTAAAACCTGGAAGTCACTATTAATACATATTAAAGACAGCGTCCATGTGACATACTGTAAAACAGTAGACATGTAAACAACAGCAGACGTGAAAATATAGCATAGATTGATAGATAGATAGATGGGCATCTGCCTTCAGATATTCAATTTGTTTTATTTAACCTTTATTTAACTAGGCAAGTCAGTTAAGAACAAATTCTTATTTACAATGACGGCCTACACCAGACAAACCTGGACGACGCTGGGCCAATTGTGCGCCGCCCTATGGGACTCACAGCCGCTTGTGATACAGTCTGGATTCAAACCAGGTTGTCTGTAGTGGCGCCTCTAACACTGAGATGCAGTGTCGTTGACCACTGAACCAGGTTGTCTGAAGTGACGCCTCTAACACTGAGATACAGTGTCTTAGACCACTGAACCAGGTTGTCTGCAGTGACGCATCTAACACTGAGATGCAGTGTCGTAGACCACTGAACCAGGTTGTCTGCAGTGACGCATCTAACACTGAGATGCAGTGTCTTAGACCACTGAACCAGGTTGTTTGTAGTGATGCCTCTAGCACTGAGATGCAGTGTCTTAGACCACTGAAACACTTGGGAGCCCAATGTGTTTGAAAGAACTGTCCATTCTAAATGAATGCACATTGATTGTATAATGTATGTGGAAGCTATAGGACACATCTACTGTTTCAGGACTCGACTGTAGCAGCTTCTCAGGTTTGTCTATATATTGTTGGTGGGCTATTTACTATAGAGGGGCATAATAACCCCAGTATGAGGGGATGCTCCCAATGACTAGTCTTCTGTAGCTCAGTTAGTAGAACATGGTCTTCTGTAGCTCAGTTAGTAGAACATGGTCCTCTGTAGCTCAGTTAGTAGAGCATGGTCTTCTGTAGCTCAGTTAGTAGAACATGGTCTTATGTAGCTCAGTTAGTAGAACATGGTCCTCTGTAGCTCAGTTAGTAGAACATGGTCTTCTGTATCTCAGTTAGTAGAACATGGTTAGTAGCTAGTTCCTCTGAGCCCCCAGTCTGATAAACTACAGTCATATAGCTAGTTCCTCTGAGCCCTCAGTCTGATAAACTACAATCATATAGCTAGTTCCTCTGAGCCATCAGTCTGATAAACTACAGTCATATAGCTAGTTCCTCTGAGCCCTCAGTCTGATAAACTACAGTCATATAGCTAGTTCTTCTGAGCCCTCAGTCTGATAAACTACAGTCATATAACTAGTTATTCTGAGCCCCCAGTCTGATAAACTACAGTCATATAACTAGTTCCTCTGAGCCCTCAGTCTGATAAACTACAATCATATAACTAGTTCCTCTGAGCCATCAGTCTGATAAACTACAGTCATATAACTAGTTCCTCTGAGCCCTCAGTCTGATAAAATACAGTCATATAACTAGTTCCTCTGAGCCATCAGTCTGATAAACTACAGTCATATAACTAGTTAATCTAATCCCTCAGTCTGATAAACTACAGTCATATAACTAGTTAATCTGAGCCATCAGTCTGATAAACTACAGTCATATAGCTAGTTCCTCTGAGCCCTCAGTCTGATAAACTACAGTCATATAACTAGTTCCTCTGAGCCTTCAGTCTGATAAACTACAGTCATATAACTAGTTCCTCTGAGCCATCAGTCTGATAAACTACAGTCATATAACTAGTTCCTCTGAGCCCTCAGTCTGATAAACTACAGTCATATAGCTAGTTAATCTAAGCATAGTGTGAAGGTGGGTTTCCTCCTTTAGTCTACTATGTAAAACGCTTTCAGTACCTCCTTTAGCCTACTATGTAAAGTAATGTCATTACCTCCTTTAGCCTACTATGTAAAGTAATGTCATTACCTCCTTTAGCCTACTATGTAAAGTAATGTCATTACCTCCTTTAGCCTACTATGTAAAGTAATGTCATTACCTCCTTTAGCCTACTATGTAAAGTAATGTCATTACCTCCTTTAGCCTACTATGTAAAGTGCTTTCAGTACCTCCTTTAGCCTACTATGTAAAGTAATGTCATTACCTCCTTTAGCCTACTATGTAAAGTAATGTCATTACCTCCTTTAGCCTACTATGTAAAGTAATGTCATCACCTCCTTTAGCCTACTATGTAAAGTAATGTCATTACCTCCTTTAGCCTACTATGTAAAGTAATGTCATTACCTCCTTTAGCCTACTATGTAAAGTAATGTCATTACCTCCTTTAGCCTACTATGTAAAGTAATGTCATTACCTCCTTTAGCCTACTATGTAAAGTAATGTCATTACCTCCTTTAGCCTACTATGTAAAGTAATGTCATTACCTCCTTTAGCCTACTATGTAAAGTAATGTCATTACCTCCTTTAGCCTACTATGTAAAGTGCTTTCAGTACCTCCTTTAGCCTACTATGTAAAGTAATGTCATTACCTCCTTTAGCCTACTATGTAAAGTAATGTCATTACCTCCTTTAGCCTACTATGTAAAGTAATGTCATTACCTCCTTTAGCCTACTATGTAAAGTGCTTTCAGTACCTCCTTTAGCCTACTATGTAAAGTGCTTTCAGTACTTCAGTTGGTAGAAAGCATTGGGTAGAAAGGCGCTATATAAATCAAATCCAATCAAATCACATACAGTATTTCAAAGCAACTAGCATTGGACACAAGTACGCACGTGCCTCACAAGAGCCAGGAGAAAAAAGCGATTCGACTCGTGTGCCCTTACACTCTTAATCCGGGGCCCCGGATGCGATGATGGAGTAGGCTGGTCTCTGAATGAGGATGGGGGTGAGGGGAGAGGGGCGAGAGGAAGTGACAGTGGGCTAGGCATGGAGTAGGACTGTGGGAGGGGTGGAGTTTGGGGATTTGCGTTGACCGACAGCTGGGCCGAGAAACGGGCTATTTCAGGACGGGATTTATATGTTTGGTCGCTACCTCAAATCAGGAGAGAGCTCGAGCTTGCTGCCCTATCAATGACTATAATCTCTATTTTTCTGTCACCTACACAGACGCTCAATTGATAACTTTTAATATTTTATTTTAAACCGTTTATGGTAAATTATTATGTAGGTTATATTTAAGCAATGCTCTTGTCAATATATATAAACACTAAAACAATTTTAATAATGGGCTAATAATTATAAAATAAAGAAAATGTGAGATTTTTGAAATCTTCAAAACGTTTTGAGTTAAGCCTCGATTCAGGGCTTCGACAGGAGGCTATTTTATAGCCTTTAGTCCAGCAGTGACTCCTGCCTGAGTATCCAGTCGACCTACCTACGGAGAATCCGTCTGACGAAATAACCTATAGGCCTAGCCGACCAATGGAAGTTAATCTTGCATTTATCTAATAAATGCAATCAATCAATTAATACACCTGGCAAAAGTAATTTGAAAGACCTCTATTGATTTGTCAATATTTCCCATTTTAATCACAGCCTAAATATCCCAATGAGTTAATTCCATTCTAAAACGATGGACATTTAGCCTAATGTGATGAAATGCTAATGTTCAAAGATGATTTTGCGAAAACAGTAAGCATATTGATAATTCTGGTCATCATAACAATAACTGGTGCTTTTTATTTTAGTGTAGGCCTTTTTGTACGCCCTATGTCTTTTTATTGATACATTTAAAAGTTTCTAAATAAAACACATTGGACAAAAACCTTTGAACAAGAGAGGTGATTAGGATAGCGATGGGTATTGGATGTCTGTCTTTCTGAGTGTCTGTCTGTCTGTCGGTTTGTCGGTCTGTCGGTTTGTCGGTCTTTCACCGGCACCGGGGACCATCCATGTTACATGAGGCTAATCTGATTCTCTCTATTCATTTCATCTCACTAGGTAGCCTACAATCCAAGGGTTGGGGTCAATTCGAATTGAAAGTAGTCAATTTAGGAAGTGAATAAAACAAATAAAAAATAAAACTTCTGAAATAAATAGCTGTTAGGCCGAGGCATACTTTCCAGTTTATTGAGAAGTCATTGAAAATATATGCCCTTTTTTTCAATAATTGAATTGGAATTTCAGTTTAAGTCCTGAATTTACAGCATTCAATTCGAATTGACCCCAACCCTGCTACAATCAATTTACACCACTCCATTTCGATTAGAGTGTTGCGCAATGTTATACAGCCTATCCGAATCTAATTTGATAACATACACTTTTTCAATTTGTTTTAGTTTTTCTAGTTTTATGGTGATAATGTCCACTCCATCTCTGGATCCACACCAGATGTTGCCATTTTGCTGTGCCCCCTGAGCGCACACTGTCCAAACGAGTCCAGGTGCGCCTAGCATACAGTGCGCGTCACTGAGATCCAGGTATCGACCGTGCGCTGTATTGTCCGAAAGTGGCACTTCTTTTTAGCCGCTTTCATTAACAGTTTCCCTTTTGTGCTTTGAATATCAGTAATAAAAGTTATATTGTGGTAAGAAGTGGGGATGGGTAGCAGATGGTGATCAATTACCGCAGACTATAGAAAAAGTTATTTTCAAAAAACGATTTACTTAAAAATAAGGCAAACCATAAGCAATTGTTAAGAAGTTAAGCAGGTACCTGTGTATCTTTCCCAGATTCTTGGCTGCAACCGCCTTAAACCTGTCTGGTCGGATCTCCATCCTCGCGACTCCCCGATCCAGCCGGTGTGCTATTCAGCGCGCACTTCAGCTCTCTGTCTCTGTCTCTGTCTCTCTCACTCTCTCTCACTCCCCGCCCCCATCAGTCCATCCCTACCACTTTTTGCGCTCCGGTACACAACACAAATTGCCCAGCTTGTCATAAAATGTATCTTTCTAAATACAATAGCCTACGTTTTGATGTAGCGCATAGGTCTAGCGTATAGGCAGGCCTATCTTTATTGCGCTCATTCGGAAAGTTACTTTTCTTTCACAGGGTAGGATAGCCTATACGAAACAAGATTGTTAGAGCTCTCATCAACCAAGGCCATGCCTATCTATAACTAGGGGTAGCCTAGGCCTAGTCTCTGCAAATGTTAAAGTCAAGGCTGCTATTTGCAGGACAATTTTTAAATATTTTAATCAATTGACATGATACAAGTATAAACATACTTGGTCGTCATGTGATTAAACAACACGATCCTAAAACTTTTCTGTCATCCACTTATTTTTGACACGCACTGCCTCGTGACCAGTCTCTGCATTCAGTGTGTACATGCTGCCATCTAGCGGCCACTTACTTTCACATTAGATGGCGACAGTGTTAAGACGCAATTAACTCTCCTTCCTCCCAGTGTGCACTTGTTAACTTCCACTTCACTGATTTGAAGGAAATCACTGGTAAAATAAATATGGTGGAAATTCCCTCTAGCCTATATGCCTCCACCAATCAAATGCTTTTAGATTCGTGGGAAGTAGCCCAGTGAACGAGAGTAGACCTACACTTCAGGAGAACGGTGTTATTGGGAAGAGTATTAGGAGCAGCCACGGGTAGGCTGCCTAGTAGGACCATAGTCAGCAGCAGTTCAAGGGAAGTTCCACAGGTTTTCGGTTTGACCTTTTTTCAGCTTCAGCCTAACCACACCTTATACAGCCTATCTTTTACCTCCTTTAAACGGTTTTAAATATATGATATTTCCGTTTCTCACAAAACTGACTATTGTTCTATTGTAAAGCAGATTGCAGATTGCCTCTTTAACATCCCTATTGTTCTATTGTAAAGCAGATTGCTGATTGCCTCTTTAACATCCAATATACTGTAAAACTCCATCATAACCTCAGAGCCTGCTCTACCACTGGACCACTGCTTTAGAATAAAACACAGTCAAATAAACTAGATACTTCTTCTACCTATCTCAACCCCCTTTATCTACCTATCTAAACTCTCTTTATCTACCTATCTCAACCCCCTTTATCTACCTATCTAAACCCCCTTTATCTACATATCTAAACCCTCTTTATATACCTATCTCAACCCCCTTTATCTACCTATCTAAACCCTCTTTATATACCTATCTCAACCCTCTTTATCTACCTATCTCAACCCCCTTTATCTACATATCTAAACCCTCTTTATCTACCTATCTCAACCCCCTTTATCTACCTATCTAAACCCCCTTTATCTACATATCTAAACCCTCTTTATATACCTATCTCAACCCCCTTTATCTACCTATCTAAACCCTCTTTATATACCTATCTCAACCCTCTTTATCTACCTATCTCAACCCCCTTTATCTACATATCTAAACCCTCTTTATATACCTATCTCAACCCTGTTTATCTACCTATCTCAACCCCCTTTATCTACCTATCTCAACCCTGTTTATCTACCTATCTCAACCCCCTTTATCTACCTATCTCAACCCCCTTTATCTACCTATCTCAACCCCCTTTATCTACCTATCTCAACCCCCTTTATCTACCTATCTCAACCCCCTTTATCTACCTATCTCAACCCTGTTTATCTACCTATCTCAACCCCCTTTATCTACCTATCTAAACCCCCTTTATCTACCTATCTCAACCCTGTTTATCTACCTATCTCAACCCCCTTTATCTACCTATCTAAACCCCCTTTATCTACCTATCTTAACCCCCTTTATCTACCTATCTCAACCCCCTTTATCTACCTATCTAAACCCTCTTTATCTACCTATCTCAACCCTCTTTATCTACCTATCTCAACCCCCTTTATCTACCTATCTCAACCCTCTTTATCTACCTATCTCAACCCCCTTTATCTACCTATCTCAACCCTCTTTATATACCTATCTCAACCCCCTTTATCTACCTATCTCAACCCTCTTTATCTACCTATCTCAAAACCCCCTTTATCTACATATCTCAACCCCCTTTATCTACCTATCTCAAAACCCCCTTTATCTACCTATCTCAACCCCCTTTATCTACCTATCTCAACCCCCTTTATCTACCTATCTCAACTCTCTTTATCTACCTATCTCAACCCCCTTTATCTACCTATCTCAACCCTCTTTATCTACCTATCTCAACCCCCTTTATCTACCTATCTCAACCCTCTTTATCTACCTATCTTAACCCCCTTTATCTACCTATCTCAACCCCCTTTATCTACCTATCTCAACTCTCTTTATCTACCTATCTCAAGACAATGATCAGTTGAGCAGATCCTTATTGGAAATGTGTTAGCGCTGGGAAACCCATCCTCAACAAGGATCAAGCTACGCTGAAACCCATCCTCAACATGGATCAAGCTAAGCTGAAACCCATCCTCAACATGGATCAAGCTAAGCTGAAACCCATCCTCAACATGGATCAAGCTAAGCTGAAACCCATCCTCAACATGGATCAAGCTAAGCTGAAACCCATCCTCAACATGGATCAAGCTACGCTGAAACCCATCCTCAACATGGATCAAGCTACGCTGAAACCCATCCTCAACATGGATCAAGCTACGCTGAGAGTGCAGCATGATAGCACAAGGTTTTTCACAATAAACAGTAAAACATATTGCTCCTCTGCCACTGCATGCAAACCTCTATGGCGTTGGTAAGATTGTGTTGTAATATACTCACACACAAAAACAAACACAAAGCTGTCTTGATTGTCTGGAGTGTCTCTATGCCAATGTGGCCTCTCACTGTCTCAACAGGGTTGTGTTTATTATACAACAAATGGAGAACAACTAACTGAAACAGGGAGGGGATAACTGAACAATAACAAGGAATTGTTTTTGTTTTCTGTTGCAAAATGTTTTGCTACGGTGTGCCCTAATGAATACAGCCCAGCTTTCCTGCAGTTAAACTATTTCAGGACGTATACTTAACTTGACCCTCAGGTCTTAGTGAACTGAGGACTGGAGTGTGCATCTGTCTTTGAGTCTCCCTCACTTCCCCTGGAGCAGGGATGGGCAACTCCATTTCCCTGGAGCAGGGATGGGCAACTCCAGTCTTCTGGGGCCAGAGTGGTGTCACACTTTTCCCCCACACCTAGCAAACACGGCTGATTAAACTAATTGCAGTCTAAACTGAAGATCATGGGGCTGGGACAAAAGTGTGGCACCAATCAGGCCCTCGAGGACTGGAGTTGCCCATCCCTGACCTGGAGAATGGAGTTGCCCATCCCTGACCTGGAGAATGGAGTTGCCCATCCCTGACCTGGAGAATGGAGTTGCCCATCCCTGACCAGGAGTGTGTGTTTGACTGGGGAATCCAAGTGTAACAATCGTTCTAGTACAGTAATGTTTCCGGCCACACTTGACACCATAGGCCTCACCTTGTTACACCATATTAACTACAAATGAAATAAGCGTTTGTAATTTCCATGTAATAACAGGCTCGGAAATAACAGTCATGGAATTGTCACTCATTTTGGATTCCCTTTTTCGTATGAATTAGAATTTGTATTTTTTTCAAATTCAAAATTAAAATACTTTTTCCAGGGAAAAGCAGTAGAAGAGGACTGTAACTGGGCACATGTCTGGTATTCAATCATTATATCTGTTATTACATTACAGTTACTAATAAGGCCTAGGTCACGTTAAGTGTTGCCATGACGTCCCAGTAACTGTAACTGTGGAGGGTTCTGTTCTCTCTGCAGTCTCCATTGCAGCTACTAGCGTTGCTTTGACAGGTATAGCTGTGTAAAGCACTCAGAAATCCCAGTTTATATGTATTGACATGAATGTGCAGAGCTGGGTGGTATCTCACCAAGTAGGATCAATGAGTTAGCTAGTTGACCTGGGTAAACTCATCATTGATAAACATCAACACTGACAAATACAGTAACAGTTGAGTGTCTTGATCAAGGGTGCATAAACTCAGGCCTTCGACATCCAGTCCTGCTAGGTTTGTGTTTCTCCCTGGTACTTATGATCAACTCATGATTGGCTGACGTTGCACACACCTAGTTTATCAGCGACAAATCAGTCTGTGGTAACAAGGCAAGGATGGAAAAACAGTCCTTTTCACACTACTGAGCCGATCCGAGCCGAACTGGGCTGGCCTGGAAAGGACAACGTGATAGGAAAAGATCAGAGCCAGCACAGTATGATTAGGATCAGAACTACAGTGTGAAAAGGTTAAAGGAGTAGTCAGCTTTGAGGACTGAGACTGTGCACCCTTGGTCTCTAGATCAAAGGTTAAAGGAGTAGTCAGCTTTGAGGACTGAGACTGTGCACCCTTGGTCTCTAGATCAAAGGTTAAAGGAGTAGTCCGCTTCGAGGACTGAGACTGTGCACCCTTGGTCTCTAGATCAAAGGTTAAAAGAGTAGTCCGCTTCGGGGACTGAGACTGTGCACCCTTGGTCTCTAGATCAAAGGTTAAAGGAGTAGTCCGCTTCGAGGACTGAGACTGTGCACCCTTGGTCTCTAGATCAAAGGTTAAAGGAGTAGTCAGCTTTGAGGACTGAGACTGTGCACCCTTGGTCTCTAGATCAAAGGTTAAAGGAGTAGTCCGCTTTGAGGACTGAGACTGTGCACCCTTGGTCTCTAGATCAAAGGTTAAAGGAGTAGTCCACTTTGAGGACTAAGACTGTGCACCCTCGGTCTCTAGATCAAAGGTTAAAGGAGTAGTCAGCTTTGAGGACTGAGACTGTGCACCCTTGGTCTCTAGATCAAAAGGGAGTTAAAGTTGCAGCTCATTGAAAGTATGAGTCAAAAATGCAATTCCTGTTTCAAGTAAGTGTTTCTTATGAACTGAATATACAGTATGTCCAAAAGATATTATTAGACACCTAGCTCACTGGTTCTGCCTGGTGACATGCCCCATGGTGGGGACTCCCTAGCTCACTGGTTCTGCCTGGTGACATGCCCCATGGTGGGGACTCCCTAGCTCACTGGTTCTGCCTGGTGACATGCCCCATGGTGGGGCCTCCCTAGCTCACTGGTTCTGCCTGGTGACATGCCCCATGGTGGGGACTCCCTAGCTCACTGGTTCTGCCTGGTGACATGCCCCATGGTTGGGCCTCCCTAGCTCACTGGTTCTGCCAAGGTGACCTGCCCCATGGTGGGGCCTCCCTAGTTCACTGGTTCTGACACTAGGCATGTTATTTTCTAAAAATCCTCCACAAGTTACAGTGGCAGGATCTTTGTTTACGGGTGGTTACTGGTTACCACTGCACAACTTCCCCAAATTCCTCTCCTTACTTTCCTGAACTAGCGCTCTCTGGCACACTCTACCATCCTACATTATATAATCCAGATAGACAGACAGACAGACAGACAGACAGACAGACAGACAGACAGACAGACAGACAGACAGACAGACAGACAGACAGACAGACAGACAGACAGACAGACAGACAGACAGACAGACAGATACTTTATTGATCCCCGAGGAGAAATTTATTCGCCAAGCAGCTACACGATACATGATACATAGAGAGTGGCAGTATGAAAAAGTATAAAAATACATGGATATATGGATGGTGCATGGTTAACTATTCTATACAGGTCGATGGCAGACAAATACTTCAATAGCTAAAACTGCGTATGATATAAGTGAGGGTAATAATAGTTTACTTAATATACAGACTGGTTAAATGTGTCAGGTTCTGACTGAGGCCAGGTCTCTGGCTCCCTCTAGGGGGAGCTGTAGGATCACAGTTGGGACCTGACAATGGACTGGGGTGTTTTTAGTTTTTGTTAATTTCAATCCCCAATTAGAGACAGCTGTCTCGAGTTGTTTCTAATTGGGGATTCTATTTATGTTCCATTGTTTTCCACTTGTGTGTTGTTCCTTGTTTGTGTTCACGACAGGTCACGGCCTTTGTTTTAGCTTGTTGATTATTATAGAAAATAAAGGAATGTCTTTTCACTCCAGCTCTGCGCTTCGTTCTGTACACATGCACCGTGACAAAATGAACAGGTAAGTGAATATTTTGTATTGTTAAATTAACTGTACAGTTATTTACAGGTAAGTGAATATTTACATGGTTACATTACCTGTACAGGTAAATGACAGGAAGAGATACTTAAATAGCTAAATGTGTGTATGATATAATAGTAATTCCCTTTTAAAATACAGTCCTTAGTGCGCAGGGTTTAATTACAGACAACTGCACGTATTGCACATTCGATATACTAAAAGCAATGAAAAAAGATACAACTGACAGGATACTAGTATGCATTCCTGAGTGAATGCCTACGTAAGTTAGGTCCAATATTGCACGTGATATGCTATAACAACTGTACATGAGTATGTATATACAGACCTGCATGAATAAATAGGTCCTGAGTGATTACAGACAGTTATTCAAGGATGGATGCATAATTGTTAAACTAGGTCCTAACACCCCAATAGTTCCAGGTCTATGTTGCCGACGGCACGGCAACCCGGTGAGGCATTAGTCTAATAGCCGCCGGCAGGAAGGACCTCCCGTAGCGCTATCTGGCGCACTCTACCCTCATCCATGATGTTTATATTAATCACCACATATCCTCTACCCCCTCCATTATATAATCCATGATGTTTATATTAATCACCACATATCCTCTACCCCCTCCATTATATAATCCATGATGTTTATATTAATCACCACATATCCTCTACCCCCTCCATTATATAATCCATGATGTTTATATTAATCACCACATATCCTCTACCCCCTCCATTATATAATCCATGATGTTTATATTAATCACCACATATCATCTTCCGTCCTCCATTATATAATCCATGATGTTTATATTAATCACCACATATCCTCTACCCCCTCCATTATATAATCCATGATGTTTATATTAATCACCACATATCCTCTACCCTCCATGATATAATCCATGATGGTACTCCTTAAAGAGGTAGGGTTTCAAGTGTCTCAGGAAGGTGGTCAGTGACTCCGCTGTCCTGGCATCGTGGGGGAGCTTGTTCCACCATTGGGGAGCCAAAGCAGCGAATAGCTTTGACTTGGCTGAGCGGGAATTGTGCTTCTGAAGAGGTAGGGGGGCTAGCAGGCCAGAGGTGGATGAACGTAGTGCCCTTGTTTTGGTGAAGGGTCTGATCACTAGCCTGGAGGTAAGGAGGTGCCGTTTCCCTCACAGCTCCGTAGGCAAGCATCATGGTTTTGTAGTAGATTCAAGCTACAACTGGAAGCCAATGGAGTGTGCGGAGGAGCGGAGTGACATGAGAGAACTTGGGAAGTTTGAACACCAGACGGGCTGCAGCGTTCTGGATAAGTTGTAGGTGTTTAATGGTGCAGGCAGGGAGCCCAGCCAACAGAGAGTTGCAGTAATCCAGACGAGAGATGACAAGTGCCTGGATTAGGACCTGCGCTGCTTTCTGTGTAAAGTAGGGGTGTACTCTGCGAATGTTGTAGAGCATGAACCTGCAGGATCAGGTTACCGCTTTGATATTCGCAGAGAACGACAGGGTGTTGTCCTGGGTCACACCAAGGTTCTTTGCACTCTGGGAGGAGGACACAATGGAGTTGTCAACCTTGATGGCGAGATCATGGAGCGGAAAGTCCTTCCCCGGGAGGAAGAGCAGCTCTGTCTTGCTGAGGTTCAGCTTGAGGTGGTGATCCGACATCCAAACTGATGTCTGCCAGAGATGCGATTCGCCACCTGGTTATCAGAAGGGGGGGAAAGGAGAGAATTCATTGTGTCGTCTGCGTAGCAATGATAGGAGAGACCATGTGAGGATATGACAGAGCCAAGTGACTTGGTGTATAGAGAGAAAATGAGGGCCTAGAACTGAGCCCTGGGGGACACCAGTGGTGAGAGCACTTGGTGCAGAGACAGATTCTTGCTACGCCACCTGATAGGAGCGACCTGTCAGGTAGGATACAATCCAAGAGTGTGCAGCGCCGGAGATGCCCAACTCGGAGAGGGTGGAGAGCAGGTTGTTGCGCGGCCGGCCAAGTTGCAAGATTTCATCTGGAGAAAGAAGTCAGAGCATAGGGTAGAGCAGTGTGAGCAGGACCAGTGGTGTCAATAGGCTTAGTAAATGAGGATCGGATGTCGTCAATTTTCTTTTCAAAATGGTTGACAAAGTCATCCACAGAGAGAGGGAGGGGAAAGAGGAGGATTCAGCAGGGAGGAGAAGGTGGCAAAGAGCTTCCTAGGGTTAGAGGGCGAGGCTTGAAATGGAGTGGTAGAAAGTGGCTTTAGCAGCAGAAACAGAGGAAGAAAAGGTAGAGAGGAGAGAGTGAAAAGATGGCCGTTCCACAGGGAGTTAAATATTCCTCCATTTCAGCTCGGCTGCCCGGAGCCTTGTTCTGTGAGCTCGCAATGAGTCGTCTAGCCACGGAGCAGGAGGGGAGGACCGAGCCGGCCGGGAGGATAGGGGACATAGAGGGTCAAAAGATGCGGAAAGGAAGGTGAGGAGGGTCGAGGAGGCAGGAGAAGGATTTAGCAGAGAGAATAGATGATAGGATGGAAGAGGAGAGAGTAGCGGGAGAGCGAAGGTTGAGACTGAGCATTACCATCTGAGTAGTGTTGGAGGAGAGGGAGAGAGAAAAGGATACAAAGTATAAGGTCGGAGACTTGGAGGGGAGCTTCAGTGAGATTAGAAGAACAGCATCTAGTAAAGCTGAGGTCAAGCGTATTGCCTGCCTTGTGAGTAGGGGGGAGGGTGAGGTCAAAAGAGGAAAGGAGTGGAAAGGAGGCAGAGAGAAATGAAACAATGTTTTATTGTTAACATTTCTATCGTATCTATGGGTGACAAGGTTGACGTTATGATCGACCTGCTCAGTTTTCCACCACAAAATGGCCAAAAAGAGTAGAACCAGCTCACCTGCTTTTACGATACTAGTAATGTTCGCTAATTTCAATAGCTAGCTAGCTAGAGTTAATATCAGTTACTTTAACCTTAAATTCATTAGGGAATGTTGGAAAGACTATTCAGGTGTTTGGGGAATAACCTAACCTATAACATCATATTGAGAAAAACACTTTTTCTTTCAAGTGTGCTGCACGAACCATCCACTGTCTGCCTCAAGAAACCAGGCATAGTCCTACATGTTATTGACATCTTTTCCATCCCCTTTTGTAATTAATAGTTGTAAGCTTTTGCGTTTTCATTATTGATTAGTCTTATATGTATTATAGCAAACAGCATGCTAGAGAAGTGCTCATTGAATACATGTTTAGTGCATGAATACTAGGTGTAATTACTCTTGCTATTTGTGTTATAATAGGCTATAATGTGTCTTAGGTGATATTATTGTGTAGTTTCACCATCAGCAGCTTTTTATTAATATAATGTAACACCCAATGGTCTCACATACTCCTCTTCTCTCTTCAGATGCACTTTTGAAATACTTGAATCCCACCCCTGCAAATCCTGGGCCACCTGCAGACACCTTCTCTACCTCAGCCGTGTGATGCAGCATCAAGTGGTCCTGTCCCCTCTACCTCAGCTCAGCCCAGCGATGCAGCATCAAGTGCTCCTGTCCCCTCTACCTCAGCACAGCCCAGCGATGCAGCATCAAGTGGTCCTGTCCCCTCTACCTCAGCTCAGCCCAGCGATGCAGCATCAAGTGGTCCTGTCCCCTCTACCTCAGCACAGCCCAGCGATGCAGCATCAGGCGTCTACAAAAAGGCAGTACCAATTAACCCTACTGACTGGCCATCTGTTTTAACTGATAAGGTAAGAACAGAGTTTGTTCTCCGAGGACCGTATCAAATAAAAAAACAGTTTCACGTTTCCAAAACAAAAAGACAGGAGAAGGTGTCAGCATGACTATTTCAATAGTCTTAGTCAAATGAGAAAATCAAAAGAAGCTGGCTAATGTACTCAATAAAGAAGGATAGTTTTACTGCTTCTGCTGCTAAATGTTTTCTCAGAGTTCAAATTGAATAGAGAAGGACTAAGGGATTGGAAAAATGCAAGCCACTTGCTCAAGGCCCATGAGGATAGCCAGGAGCACAATACACACATGGCAACATGGAAGGTATTGGAGGTCCGTCTTGCAAAGAGGCTAACAATAGATGGCATTCGCTGAGGCTGAGAGAACCAGGTGGCGTGAAGTTCTTACCATATTGGTGGCAATAATTAAGTCCTTAGCTGAAAGAAACATGCCTTTAAGGGGATCCACAGACACATTAAACAAACCAGACAACGGCAATTTTCTCAAAGAGGTGGAGATTATGCCCAAATTTGATCCAGTAATGAAGCAGCATGTTGGTAGGGTGGAAAGTAGAGCTGGCAGTCACACACATTACCTGGGCAAAATAATCCAAAATGAACTGATAGACTCCATCAGCACAAAAATACTGGAAAAAATAGTGGAAGAGATCAAAACATCAAAGTATTTCTCCGTTATTTTAGATTGCACCCCTGATCTGAGTCATAAGGAACAGCTCTCTGTCATTGTCAGGATTGTGTTACTGGAAGACAAACCACAAATTAAAGAACGTATCATGGGCTTTCTTGTGGCAGAGGAGTCAACAGGGGAAAGTCTGTCATCTCTCATCCTCAAAAGGCTGGAGGAGATGAACATCCCCTCTGAGGACTGCAGAGGACAGTCCTATGACAACGGCGCTAACATGCAGGGAAATAATAAAGGTGTTCAGTCTAGGCTGCTTCAACAGAACTCAAGAGCCTTTTATGTCCCATGTGGTGCAAACACTTTAAATCTGGTGGTAGCTGATGCTGCTACGAGCTGATGCTATTGGCTACTTTGGATATTTAGCTAAATTATTCAATTTATTATTGTTTATCCTGCTTCTCAGCCTCCACCCATAGATGGTATATCCTCCTGAAACATGTCAAAACTACCCTGATATCATGGTGACCAGGTGGGAAAGCAGGATAAACAGCATTCAGGTAGTAAGGTACCAGGCTGGGCAAGTCAGAGAGGCTCTTCTGGAGGTGAGGGAAACTACTGCAGACCCTGTAGTGAAAGTTGAAGCCCAGTCTCTGGCTGAGGAGATTGGATCCTACCGCTTTTCTATTTGCACAGTCATATGGTATGACATCCTCAACAAGATCCAGCATGTGAGTAAACTGATGTAGTCACCCTCTATGCAGCTAGATGTGGCTGTAGACTTGCTGAAGAAAACCAGAGATTCCCTTACCTGCTACAGAAAAACTGGATTTTCTGATGCACAGACAACTGCAAAGGAAATGTGTGAGGAGATGAACATGAAGGCTGTACTCAAACAATAGATAGATAGGTACTTTATTGATCCCCGAGGGGGACAGTTTGTCAAGCAGCTACAACAACGAAACACCGGGCAGGTGCAAAATGCCACAACGAAAGTACACAAGACAGATACACAGTACATGATACATAGAGCGGCAGTATGAAAAAGTATAGAAATACAAGATATCTGGAGTGCAAAAAAATACATTGCATAGTATGGGTGGTTGGCTGAATATGTACACTTTACATTGTTGGATGGTTAACTATACTATACAGGTCGATGGCAGAGAAATACTTCAATAGCTAAACATGCATATGATATGAGTGAGGGTAATAATAGTTTACTTTAGACAGACTGGTTAAATGAACAGGTAAGTGAATACTTGCATGGTTACATAGACTGTACAGGTAAATGACAGGAAGAGATACTTTAATAGCTAAATGTGTGTATGATATAATTTGGGGTAATAATAGTAATTCCCTTAAAATATAGTCCTTAGTGCGCAGGGTTTAATTACAGACAACTGCAAGTATTGCACATTCGATATACTAAAAACAATGAGAAAAGGTGCAACTGACAGGATACTAATATGCATTCCTGAGTGAATGCCTACGTAAGTTAGGTCCAAGAATTACTAGCAATATTGCACGTGATATGATATAACAACTGTACATGAGTATGTATATACAGACCTGAATGAATAAATAGGTCCTGAGTGATGACGGACCAGAGTTACTCACGGATGGATGCATAATTGTTAAACTAGGTCCTAGCACCCCAACAGTTCCAGATCTATGTTGCCGACGGCACAGCACCCCGGTGAGGCATTATATAGTCTAATAGCCGCCGGCAGGAAGGACCTCCTGTAGCGCTCTCTGGCACACCGTGGTGGGATCAGTCTGTGACTGAAGGTGCTCCTCTGCGTCATAACCATGCCATGCAGAGGGTGGGTGACGTTGTCCATGATGGCCAGCAGTTTGGCCAGGATCCGTCTCTCCGCCAGCTCCTCTAGAGTGTCAAGGCTCATCCCCAGGACAGAGCTAGCCTTCCTGATCAGCTTATTTACCCGAGAAGCATCACCGGCATTAATGTTGGCACCCCAGCACACCACTGCAAAAAAGATGGCACTGGTAGAACATACTGGTAGAAGGTATGCAGTAGTTTACTGCACACGTTGAAGGACCTGAGCCTCCTCAGAAAGTAGAGTCGGCTCTGGGCCTTTTTGTACAGGGCCCCGGTGTTACAAGCCCATTCCAGCCTTTTGTCCATATGGACATCCAGGAACTTGTATGACCCAACCATTTCCACACCCATCCCCTGTATAGGGACTGCAGTCAGTTGTGCCTTGGTTCTCCTGAAGTCCACCACCATCTCCTTTGTTTTGCTGATGTTGAGCTGAAGGTGGTTCTGCTCACACCACAACACAAAGTCACTGATTGTGCTCCTGTACTCCTCCTCCTGCCCACACCTGATGAACCCTACAATTGCGGAGTCATCCGAGAACTTTTGTAGGTGGCATGTTTCAGAGTTATATCTGAAGTCTGAGGTGTAGAGGGTGAACAGGAAGGGGGACAGGACCGTTCGTGGGGGGCCACTGTGTTGCTCACTACCCGTTCTGACACACAGCTCTGTATTCACACAAATTGTGGCCTACCGGTCAGGTAGTCCGTGACCCAGGAGACTAAGGGTGCTTCCACTTTCATCCTCTTCATCTTCTCACCCAGTAGCAGGGGCTGAATGGTGTTGAAGGCACTGGAAAAGTAAAAAAAAACATAACCCTCACAGTGCAACCTGCGTTGTCCAGGTGAGAGTAGGCCCTCTGCAGAAGGTAGATGATTGCATCATCCACCCTGATGTTGCACTGGTATGCAAACTGCAGGGGGTCCAGTGATGTACACACCAGGGGTCTGAGGTGAGCGAGGACTAACCTTTCCAGGGTCTTCATGATGTGGGATGTTAGCGCTACGGGTGTGGGATGTTAGCGCTACATACAGAATGTCACTGTATCCTGCGATTACATCTGCGACCCTGTGAACGTGACTAATAAACTCATCTAATGTCATTTCTGTTTCCTAGTGCGTCCACCAGAGATTAGACCAGACCAGACCAGACCATGGTCAAAGGCATATGGAGATGCCCTTGATTTGCACTGAGCATGGTCGTGTTTGCACTTTTGTGACTATTCCATTGATTGATCCCATTGTACCAGGCAAGCTAAATCATGCACAGACACACACTTGTCATGCACTGATTTAAATAACTTTCTTATTCCAAATCACCACCTGTTCTCGTGTTTTATTACTATTCTTAGACAGTCCTCTCTGTCACTATCCCTCTCCCCTCTATTCTCGCATCACCACGGTGCAGATACCAGATTCTGAAACGGAGTCAGCGAGATTCCAGTTAGGATAGGCTAGGACAGGACAGAGGACAATTTAAGCAAGATGGCGCTTCCCCTGTCGCCAGCTAAAGTGACGCTGCGACAATGCAATGAGTATTCATCATCTCCTAGGGAATATAGCGAGGAGGATGCTGGATAACTCTGCAGCCTATTCCGTCATGTTGCATTGATCTACTCTAAAGCATAACTTTAATTGGGGAGTAATATTGGACGAATGCCAGGGTATTTGTACCGTCAGACTAAACTAAGCCTAAATAACCGAAACACGTCGAGAAAGCAGCGCGCCGCCTTGTTCTCTTTTCTGGCTCATGATCATCAAACCGGTTGGATGACGGAGAAGAACAGCGTGGGACGGGAGATTAAAACTATGCCTATCTATCGTTTTTAGTCGTCCGTCAGTCAAGTGAATGGCTGCGGTATCAAATTCAAAAACAAAAACCTACGGGAATGTTGGTCAACATCTGTTTATTGATCCGATGTGAAGGATCAGACAGAACAGCGTGCGCACTGCGTCTCAAGGGTGTCAAGGAGAAAAAGCCTAAAATGCAGCGTTCGATTTGACTAGCAACCAATCCTTCGGCTAAATGTGGTTTAATCAACATTCGATCTATTTCCATGTTGTATTTTGGTAAACCCTGCCTGCTGCCGTCTCAAGCCTGAAGAGGAGGGAGGATGTCCGTGGCTCTCTCCGTGATGGGCATGTCTTCAGCCTTCTTTAATCCCAGTTTTGCCTTCAGTTCCCATTTTGACTCAGGTACGTGTCGATCTCAAACTGACGTTTTAATGTGTGTGTTTAATGTGTGTTTCATCTAATGTCTGTGACAGAATGTGTATTGCATTTGAAACACAATTTTCGTCTTCATCATCATCAGGTCTCTTTATATGTTGAATCATTGTGTGTTTAAACTCTGCTAGATACTGGTCTTAAACATCCACATCCTTCACATGGATCTTAATCTGGCAACAACAGCAGCTAGATCAATATGCAGTAGCCAGTGTGCTGTTGGGCTGTCTTCTCCCCTTCTGTAGTCAGACCCCCAGCAGCACCCCCTTTTTAGAGCGTTTTGGAGCGGTTTCCATGGCAACCTGAGGGGAGGTTGTTATTTTAGGGGAACGCTGAGGAAGTTGGAATAAAGGACAACGTGTGTGTGTGTAAGGGAGAGTGGGGTGATTTGTGCCAGGGGGGGAAGTAGATCCACCCCTTGTTTCTGGAAAAACATAGAAGAAATTGGTCATGTGACCACATAATTTTGAAAAGCCATTCATTTTACTCATCCTCCAAAGAGACACATGGCATGAGAGGTAAGCACATTTTAGCTCAAACTGTTTTTTTCCTTTCAAAGTAAAATTTCTATGATTAAGGTTTTTTGATTGTAGTGTCTGAACAATTATAGACAAGTTTTGAAAACATTTCACACATGTTTTAGTGCTTTAGCAGGCTACACAATGAGTCTATAGAGACAGAATCTAAAACAAAAATCCAGAAAATCACATTGTATGATTTTTTTTTATAATTAAATTGCATGACATAAGTATTTGATCACCTACCAACCAGTAAGAATTCCGGCTCTCACAGACCTGTTAGTTTTTCTTTAAGAAGCCCTCCTGTTCTCCACTCATTACCTGTATTAACTGCACCTGTTTGAACTCGTTACCTGTATAAAAGACACCTGTCCACACACTCAATCAAACAGACTCCAACCTCTCCACAATGGCCAAGACCAGAGAGCTGTGTAAGGACATCAGGGATAAAATTGTAGACCTGCACAAGGCTGGGATGGGCTACAGGACAATAGGCAAGCAGCTTGGTGAGAAGGCAACAACTGTTGGCGCAATTATTAGAAAATGGAAGAAGTTCAAGATGACGGTCAATCTCCCTCGGTCTGGGGCACCATGCAAGATCTCAGCTCGTGGGGCATCAATTATCATGAGGAAGGTGAGGGATCAGCCCAGAACTACACGGCAGGATCTGGTCAATGACCTGAAGAGAGCTGGGGCCAGTCTCAAAGAAAACCATTAGTAACACGCTACGCCGTCATGGATTATAATCCTGCAGCGCACGCAAGGTCCCCCTGCTCATTCCAGCGCATGTCCAGGCCTGTCAATGACCATCTGGATGATCCAGAGGAGGAATGGGAGAAGGTCATGCGGTCTGATGAGACAAAAATAGAGCTTTTTGGTCTAAACTCCACTCGCCGTGTTTGGAGGAAGAAGAAGGATGAGTACAACCCCAAGAACACCATCCCAACCGTGAAGCATGGAGGTGGAAACATCATTCTTTGGGAATGCTTTTCTGCAAAGGGGACAGGACGACTGCACCGTATTGAGGGGAGGATGGATGGGGCCATGTATCACGAGATCATGGCCAATAACCTCCTTCCCTCAGTAAGAGCATTGAAGATGGGTCGTGGCTGGGTCTTCCAGCATGACAACGACCCGAAACACACAGCCAGGGCAACTAAGGAGTGGTTCCGTAAGAAGCATCTCAAGGTCCTGGAGTGGCCTAGCCAGTCTCCAGACCTGAATCCAATAGAAAATCTTTGGAGGGAGCTGAAAGTCCGTATTGCCCAGCGACAGCCCCGAAACCTGAAGGATCTGGATGGAGGAGTGGGCCAAAATCCCTGCTGCAGTGTGTGCAAACCTGGTCAAGAACTACAGGAAACGTATGATCTCTGTAATTGCAAACAAAGGTTTCTGTACCAAATATTAAGTTCTGCTTTTCTGATGTATCAAATACTTATGTCATGCAATAAAATGCAAATTAATTACTTAAAAATCATACAATGTGATTTTCTGGATTTTTGTTTTAGATTCCGTCACTCACAGTTGAAGAGTACCTATGATAAAAATTACAGACTTCTACATGCTTTGTAAGTGGGAAAACCTGCAAAATCGGCAGTGTATCAAATACTTGTTCTCCCCACTGTATATATATATATATATATACACACACACACACAAATGAGATGGGGAACGCAAGATATTTAAACATTGTTTAAATGACTGATACCGAAGGATAGTATAGAATACAGTATATGCATATGGGATGAGTGATGCCATATATGTAAACATTATTGAAGTAGCTAGTGTTCCATACCTTAAAGTGAGCAGTGATTTTCTAGTCTGTGCCTTTAGGCAGCAGCTTCTAATGTGCTAGTGGTGGCTGTTTAGCTGTCTGATGTCCTTGAGGTAGAAGCTGTTTTTCAGTCTCTCAGTCCCAGCTTTGATGCACCTGTACTGACCTTGCCTTCTGGATGACAGCGGGGTGAACAGGCAGTGACTTGGGTGGCTGATGTCGTTGGAGGTGTTGTTTCCTACCTTCACCACATGGGGTTGGACCGTCAGGAAGTCCAGGACCCAGTTGCATAGGGCGGGGTTCAGACCCAGGGTCTCAAGCTTAATGATGACCTTGGAGGGTACTATGGTGTTGAATGCTGAGCTGTGGTCAAACAGCATTCTTGCATACAGTTTAAGTCGGAAGTTTACATACACCTTAGCTAAGTACATTAAACTCAGTTTTTCACAATTCCTGACATGTAATCCTAGTAAAAATTCCCTGTCTTAGGTCAGTTAGGATCACCACTTTATTTTAAGAATGTGAAATGTCAGAATAATAGTAGAATGAATGATTTTCTTTCATCACATTCCCAATGGGTCAGAAGTTTACACTCAATTAGTATTTGGTAGCATTGCCTTTAAATTGTTTAACTTGGGTCAAACGTGTAGGGTGGCTTCCCACAAAAAGTTGGGTGAATTTTGGCCCATTCCTCCATGCAGAACTACTGTAACTGAATCAGGTTTGTAGGCCTCCTTGCTCGCACACGCTATTTCAGTTCTGCCCGCAAAATGTCTATAAGATTGAGGTCAGGGCTTTGTGATGGCCACTCAATACCATGACTTTGATGTCCTTAAGCCATTTTGCCACAACTTTGGAAGTATGCTTGGGGTCATTATCCATTTGGAAGACTCATCTGCGACCAAGCTTTAACTTCCTGACTGATGTCTTGAGATGGTGCTTCAATATATCCACATAAATTTCCTTCCTCATGATGTAATCTATTTTGTGAAGCGCACCAGTCTCTCCTGCAGCAAAGCACCCTCACAACATGATGCTGCCACCCCCCTGCTTCACGGTTGGGATGGTGTTCTTCGTCTTGCAAGCATCCCCCTTTTTCCTCCAAACATAACGATGGTTGTATTTTTGTTTCATCAGACCAGAGGACATTTCTCCAAAAAGTACGATCTTTGTCCCCATGTGCAGTTGCAAACTGTAGTCTGGCTTTTTTATGTAGGATTTAGAGCAGTGGCTTCTTCCTTGCTGAGCGTTTTTTCAGGTTGTCGATATATAGGACTCGTTTTACTGTGGATATTTCTGCTTTTGTACCTGTTTTCCTCCAGCATCTTCACAAGGTCCTTTGCTGTTGTTCTGGGATTGATTTGCACTTTTCGCACCAAAGTACGTTCATCTCTAGGAGACAGAACACGTCTCCATCCTGAGCAGTATGACGGCTGCGTGGTCCCATGGTGTTTATACTTGCGTACTATTGTTTGTACAGATGAACGTGGT
Organism: Thymallus thymallus; assembly: GCA_023634145.1. Lineage (NCBI taxonomy): Eukaryota > Metazoa > Chordata > Actinopteri > Salmoniformes > Salmonidae > Thymallus > Thymallus thymallus. The sequence continues at coordinate 5,130,851 of CM042398.1, read as the reverse complement.
ACCTTTTAGGCGTTTGGAAATTGCTCCCTCATGGATGAACCAGATTTGTGGAGGTCTAAAAAAGAAATCTGCGTTAGCTGATTTTCTTTAGATTTTCCCATGATGTCGAGCAAAGAGGCACTGAGTTTGAAGGTAGGCCTTGAAATACATCCAATTGGAGGTACACCTAATTATGTCAGTTAGCCTATCAGAAGCTTCTAAAGCCATGGCATAATTTTCTGGAATTTTCCAAGCTGTTTAAAGGCAGTCAACTTAGTGTATGTCTGTGATTAAGTGAAATAATCTTTCTGTAAACAATTGTTGGAAGAATTACTTGTCATGCACAAAGTAGATGTCCTAACCGACTTGTCAAAACTATAGTTTGTTAACATGAAATCTGTGGAGTGGTTGAAAAATGAGTTTTAATGACCTAAGTGTATGTAAACTTCCGACTTCAACTGTAGGTCCAGATGGGAAAGGGCAGTGTGCAGAGTGATGGCGAATTCATCTGTGGATCTATTGGGGCGGTAAGCAAATTTAAGTGTGTCTAGGGTGGCAGGCAAGGTAGGGGTGATATTATCCTTGACTAGTCTCTCAAAGCACTTCATGATGACAGAGGTGAGTTCTACGGGGCGATAGTCATTTAGTTCAGTTACCTTTGCCTTCTTGGGTACAGGAACAATGGTGGCCATCTTGAAGCATGTATGGACAGCAGACCGGGATAAGGATAGATTTAACATACTTGTAAACACACCAGACAGCTGGTCTGCGCATGCTCTAAGGATGCGGCTAGGGATGCCGTCTGGGCCGGCAGCCATGCGAGAGTTAACATATTTTAAAAAATGTCTCACGTCGGAGAAGGAGAGCCCACAGTCCTTGGTAGCGGGCTGCGTCGGTGGCATTGTGTTAGCCTCAAAGCGAGCAAAGAATGCGTTTAGCTGGAAGGGAGGCGTCGGTCTCTGCAGTGTGGTTATTTTTCCTTTTATAATCCGTGATCGTCTGTAATCCCTGCCACATACGTCTCGTGTCTGAGCCGTTGAATTGCGACTCCGCTTTGCATTGTGGAGTGACTAACAACACTGTTTATATTCTTCCATATTTCCAGTCACTTTGCCATGGTTGAAGGCGGTGGTTCGCGCGAATGCTGCCATCTATCCAAGGTTTCTGATCGGGGTATGTTTTAATAGACACAGTGGGTACAACATCTCCTATACATTTCCTTATAAATGCGGTCACAGTATCCGTTTAGATTATCTGTGAATTCGTTTAGATTATTATCGGAAGCTACCCGGAACATATCCCAGTCCAGATATTCTAAGTTTGGTGAACAGAAGGACTTGAGTTCCTATATGTTATCACAACCGTTAATCATAAAACATATACCTCCACCCTACTGCTTCCCGGAGTGATGTTTATTCCTTTCAGCGCAATGTACTGAAAACCCAACTGGCTTTACAGAGTAGGACCGAACATTTCCAGAAAGCCATGTTTCTGTGAAGCAGAGTACATTGCAGTCCCTAGTGTCTCGCCCTGAGCTTATTATCCAGAGATTGGACAGTAGCAAGTAAAATACTCAGGAGCGGTGGGTGGTGTGCACGCTTCCTGAGTCGAACCAGGAGGCCGCCCCGAGTTCCTCTTCTCCGCCTCCGTTGTTTTGGGTCGGCATCTGGGATAAGTTAAATTGCCCTGTGGAGCTCAAACAAAGGGTCTGCTCCGGGAAAGTCGTAATGCTGCTGGTTCAGGTGAGTTACCACAGCTCTAATAACTAATAGTTCTTCCCGGCTGTATGTAACAACAATTTCTGAGCTAATAACGTGAAAAAAAAGTACACAAACAAACTGCGTAGTGTTGCAAAGCAGCCATCTTGGATTGAGTGTGTGTTTCACTACCACTCTGTTTCCTGCCTCTCTCAGCCTGATCCGCAGTGGAGAGAAGCAACTCAAAGCCAACCTAGTACGCAGACCCCTGCAGGTGTGTGTGTGTGTGTGTGTCAGCCCAGCTCAAACCTACTTCAGTTCACTGGAGACCTCCCTCCCTGACCCTGGCTCTATGGCTTGTTGTTGAACGTACAGTAGCCTGCCTGTCTGCAGTGTTTACTCCGGGCAATTGGACAGGGCAGAGCCACCATGGACTCTGGCAACTAGAGACAGAATGATGGGCAGGAGCACTCAGGTGCTGCGTTGGGGGAGAGCTGAGGGAGTGGGGTGTGAGGAGAGTCAACTGAGTGCATTCAACTGAAATGTGTCTTCCTCATTTAAGGAAAGGGTGTGTGCAGACAGCCTCAGTGAAGAGTTTAATTACTGCAGAATAAATGAATGGGAGGTAGAGTAAACAGGATTGAGGTTGTCCGTGTGTCCGTGTCCGTGTGTGTGTCATTAATGAGGTAGCCCTGAGGACAAGCCTCCTACAGCCCACTCTGGTTGCTGCTCTCTCTTTCTGGTGCTGTTGCTCTCTTTTCCCCAGACCTGTCACTAGTGATATGGGGGTTTCATTACACCCACTGTACCGGTCACTAGTGATATGGGGGTTTCAGTAGCCCACGCTGTACCTGTCTCTAGTGATATGGGGGTTTCAGTACCCCACGCTGTACCGGTCACTAGTGATATGGGGGTTTCAGTACCCCACGCTGTACCTGTCTCTAGTGATATGGGGGTTTCAGTACCCCACGCTGTACCGGTCACTAGTGATATGGGGGTTTCAGTACCCCACGCTGTACCGGTCACTAGTGATATGGGGGTTTCAGTACCCCACGCTGTACCAGTCACTAGTGATATGGGGGTTTAATTACACCCACTGTACCGGTCTCTAGTCATATGGGGGTTTAATTACACCCACTGTACCGCTCTCTAGTGATATGGGGGTTTCAGTACCCCACGCTGTACCGGTCACTAGTGATATTTGGGAGGTAGCGTAACCCTTTTTTTCATGGTGTACAAGACACCTGCTACTGAAATTGTAAATAGTTATATTGGTCAGAAAATATGTAATGTAACAGTACCTGTTTTGCTCACATAATATACACAGCGCTTTCTCCTTGCCTTCTTTTTCGTGATCTCCAGTATTTTCCACAACTAGTCAAATTTATTCCACACATACTTCCCCTTTACCTCCTAGGCAACCAGTATACATTCCTCCATTTTTAGTTTATTTGTCATGTCCTCTGCATTCTTTTTGCTGTTACGTTGTTCTGAGTTTATTATAACCAATTGATTGCTGTGATTATGATAGGCTGTAGGTCAGGCCCTACTGGTCACGTTCATGGGATGCTGACGTGTCATAATATGTGGCGCAATTATTAGAAAATGGAAGAAGTTCAAGATGACGGTCAATCTTCTTGCAGGTTATCAAGAGAGCTGGGACCACAGTCTCAAAGAAAACCATTAGTAACACACTACGCCGTCATGGATTAAAATCCTGCAGCGCACGCAAGGTCCCCCTGCTCAAGCCAGCGCATGTCCAGGCCCGTCTGAAGTTTGCCAATGACCATCTGGATGATCCAGAGGAGGAATGGGAGAAGGTCATGTGGTCTGATGAGACAAAAATAGAGCTTTTTGGTCTAAACTCCACTCGCCGTGTTTGGAGGAAGAAGAAAGATGAGTACAATCCCAAGAACACCATCCCAACCTTGAAGCGTGGAGGTGGAAACATCATTCTTTGGGGATGCTTTTCTGCAAAGGGGACAGGACGACTGCACCGTATTGAGGGGAGGATGGATGGGGCCATGTAACGACAACAACCTCCTTCCCTCAGTAGGAGCATTGAAGATGGGTCGTGGCTGGGTCTTCCAGCATGACAACGACCCGAAACACACAGCCAGGGCAACTAAGTGGCTCCGTAAGAAGCATCTCAAGGTCCTGGAGTGGCCTAGCCAGTCTCCAGACCTGAACCCAATAGAAAATCTTTGGAGGGAGCTGAAAGTCCGTATTGCCCAGCGGCAGCCCCGAAACCTGAAGGATCTGTATGGAGGAGTGGGCCAAAATCCCTGCTGCAGTGTGTGCAAACGTATGATCTCTGTAATTGCAAACAGGTTTCTGTACCAAATATTAAGTTCTTCTTTTCTGATGTATCAAATACTTATGTCATGCAATAAAATGCAAATTAATTACTTAAAAATCATACAATGTGATTTTCTGGATTTTTGTTCCGTCACTCACAGTTGAGTACCTATGATAAAAATTACAGACTTCTACATGCTTGTGGGAAACACTGCCGATTTTGCAGGTTATCAAATACTTGTTCTCCCCACTGTACATCACAGAGAGCAGACAGACATTCTTCTCTGTCATGTACTGTGGATTAGGGAATCTTATAAGCTTCATAGAATACATTTATATCTGCTCAGAACGTTGCTGAAAGCAACCCAGGGTGGTGTCCAACTGTTCATTAGGGCACAGCGTAGCAAAACGTTTCGCAACAAAAAATAAGCCTTTCGTACTGAACAAGTTCAGGGCGTTAGGACCATCCCGTTTCACGCCGTATAGATCAGGGGTGTCAAACATACGCCGCTCAAATTCTGACGGCCAGGAAATATAACCAATTTTCAGTGCGGCCTTCCTTGAAAAGTGAATGTGGCCCTCAGGGGCAAAATGAGTTTGACACCCCTGATCTAGATGATGTAGATCTGTAGCAGAATTATCCCACAGGCCTGGCTCCATACTGCTGGCTGGAGCCACCCTGCCCTAGCAATACGTTACCCCGACCAGGCCAGCAATGGGAGGGAGAATCAATGTTGCTGCAGTGATGGATGGGCTAGGAAGAGGAAGAGCCAAAGAGGAGGAGCCATGAAGAGGAGCCAATCAGATGGATGCACACTCTAAACAGTCCTACACCGTCCTATTCTGTCTGTCATTCTTACACACAACACAAAAACAAAACAGCTCCTATTCTCCCTAACCCTCATTAACACATCCTCTCTCACCCTCCTCTCCCTCTCATCCTCCTCCGGGTCCTCCTTGCCTCTCCCTCTCTCCAACTTCTCTCTTACTGTCCCTCTTCACCTTCCTCCCTCTCTCTTCTCCTGTACCCCTTCTTTTCCTGTGATGTTGTGAGATGCAGGCAGGCAGCCTTCCCTCCCCAGCAGGTGTCAGAGCACAGCTGCAATCACAGGAAATAAACCACACTCTGCTGATGTGTTAAATACTGCATGGGCTCTGAGCTGACACATACACAAACACTCCACAAATACACACACACACACACACACATGCTCACCTCACCCACATCACTGAGAGATATGATGATGACGTCATACCTTCGCCATGCTCACCTCACCCACATCACTGAGAGATATAATGATGTCATACCTTTACAAAGCCATGCTCACCTCACCCACATCACTGAGAGATATGATGATGTCATACCTTTACCAAGCCATGCTCATCTCACCCACATTACTGAGAGATATGATGATGTCATACCTTTACCAAGCCATGCTAACCTCACCCACATCACTGAGAGATATGATGATGTCATACCTTTACCAAGCCATGCTCACCTCACCCACATCACTGAGAGATATGGTGAGGAATTCATACCTTCCAAAGAGCCTGACACAACAAAAAAACACTGACATACAGTATATTGCTCAGGGGAGGAGGAACGCAGACTAGCATTGTTGTGTGTGTGTGCGTTGTCCTCCATGACTGTCCCACTAGTGTCACCTCTTGTTTCCCCTGTCAGCAGGAAGGGCTGAAGGACCGTCACACCATGACTGCATTCCAAGTGGCACCCGTTCTCCTTATAGTGCACTACATTTTACCAGGACCGCAGGGCCCGAAAGTACAAGGAATAGAGTGCCATTTGGGACACAGACCAGAGCTACAATCTCTGTCTCCTCTCTCTCTCCCTCTCTCTCAATTCAAGGTGCTTTATCTACATGGGAAACATATGTTAACATTGACAAAGCAAGTGAAGTAGATAATAAACAGAAGTGAAATAAACAATACAAATTAACAGTAAAAATTACATGTCATTATGTGTTGTAATGATGTGCAAATGGTTGAAGTACCAAAGGGAAAATAAATAAACATAAATATGGGTTGTATTTACAATGGTGTTTGTTCTTCACTGGTTGCCCTTTTTCTTGTGGCAACAGGTCACAAATCTTGCTGCTGTGATGCACACTGTGGTATTTCACCCAGTAGATATGGGAGTTTATCAAAATTGGGTTTGTTTTTTAATTCTTTGTGGATCTGTGTAATCTGAGGGAAATATGTGTCTCTAATATGGTCATACATTTGGCAGTAGGTTAGGAAGTGCAGCTCAGTTTCCACCTCATTTTGTGGGCAGTGTGCACATAGCCTGTCTTCTCTTTAGAGCCAGGTCTGCCTATACAGTTACATATCACTATTATTGTGGACAATATTATATTGTTACTTTGACTCCCAAGTATTGATTTTCTTTCATTAAAAAGTATATATTTTGCTAAGTTGCATTAGCTAGCGCTAATTGTACCTGCTGCAGAAATACTGTATTTTTTTAATTCATTGTTTAATACAACAGTAGGTAATGTCAGGTTTAACCCCTAACAATGTTATATAACAGTAGGTAATGTCAGGTTTAACCCCTAACAATGTTATATAACAGTAGGTAATGTCAGGTTTAACCCCTAACAATGTTATATAACAGTAGGTAATGTCAGGTTTAACCCCTAACAGTGTTATATAACAGTAGGTAATGTCAGGTTTAACCCCTAACAGTGTTATATAACAGTAGGTAATGTCAGGTTTAACCCCTAACTATGTTATATAACAGTAGGTAATGTCAGGTTTAACCCCTAACAATGTTATATAACAGTAGGTAATGTCAGGTTTAACCCCTACCAATGTTATATAACAGTAGGTAATGTCAGGTTTAACCCCTAACAGTGTTATATAACAGTAGGTAATGTCAGGTTTAACCCCCCTAACAGTGTTATATAACAGTAGGTAATGTCAGGTTTAACCCCCCTAACAGTGTTATATAACAGTAGGTAATGTCAGGTTTAACCCCCCTAACAGTGTTATATAACAGTAGGTAATGTCAGGTTTAACCCCTAACAGTGTTATATAACAGTAGGTAGTGTCAGGTTTAACCCCTAACAGTGTTATATAACAGTAGGTAATGCTAGGTTTAACCCCCCCCCTAACAGTGTTATATAACAGTAGGTAATGTCAGGTTTAACCCCTAACAGTGTTATATAACAGTAGGTAATGTCAGGTTTAACCCCCCTAACAGTTATATAACAGTAGGTAAAGTCAGGTGTAACCCCTAACAGTGTTATATAACAGTAGGTAATATCAGGTTTAACCCCCCTAACAGTGTTATATAACAGTAGGTAATGTCAGGTTTAACCCCCCTAACAGTTATATAACAGTAGGTAATGCCAGGTTTAACCCCCTAACAGTGTTATATAACAGTAGGTAAAGCCAGTTTTAACCCCCCTAACAGTGTTATATAACAGTAGGTAAAGCCAGTTTTAACCCCCCTAACAGTGTTATATAACAGTAGGTAATGTCAGTTTTAACCCCCCTACCAGTGTTCTATAACAGTAGGTAATGTCAGGTTGTGTGTGTGTGTGTGTGTGTGTGTGTGTGTGTGTGTGTGTGTGTGTGTGTGTGTGTGTGTGTGCATCCATGCGTTTGTATTTGTGTTTGTGTGGGTTGTAGGATTAAGAAGTCAAGCTAACGGCTTAGCCTTATTGAGAACACAATTAGCATTGATCTTTAACAGTCAGTCAATGACATGAATACCTTAACACCAGAGCATTCCAAATATAACCCTTACCCCTTAAGGTCATATGGAATCCCAAATGGCACCCTATTCCATTTCTAGGGTACTACCTATAGGGGCCCTGGTCAAAAGTAGTGCACTATATAGGGTGCCATTTGAGATATGGCCAAAGTCTCTGTGGTCATACTCTTGACCTGTGTGGTCTGGAAATAGACTAGATATTACCACAGTATGAAATATACCAGAAATCACCACAGTATGAAATAGACTAGATATCACCACAGTATTAAATATACTAGATATCACCACAGTTTGAAATAGACTAGATATCACCACAGTATTAAATATACTAGATATCACCACAGTATGAAATATACCAGATATCACCACAGTATGAAATAGACTAGATATCACCACAGTATTAAATATACTAGATATCACCACAGTTTGAAATAGACTAGATATCACCACAGTATGAAATAGACTAGATATCACCACAGTATTAAATATACTAGATATCACCACAGTATGAAATATACCAGATATCACCACAGTATGAAATAGACTAGATATCACCACAGTATTAAATATACTAGATATCACCACAGTTTGAAATAGACCAGATATCACCACAGTATTGATAACATGATTTATCTGGTATTGAAGAAGTCAGGATGCAAGAAGACACATAACTATTAGATAGAGAGTTGATACAAAGTTTTTAATTATACTGCACCGGATTCAACATAGCAAGTGAGTTGCCCCTTGCCATCCGAATACTGAACAAAGGAAAAGTAAACTTATATAGCCTACTAAGACCCTTGATGTACCCCATCCTGTGTCACTCAACAAAGGATCCCCCAATTCAGAGTAGACCATCTGGCACCAAGAATGACATGCTGATAAATTACAATCAAAGACCCGTGGCATCCTCAGTGTCACGGTGAGTGGTGAGGGAACGAGGCGCAGAGCGAGAGGTGCGTGCAAACATGTTTAACTATATCAAAATAACAAAAGCACGAAACCGAGACAGCACTGTGAACTGGTGTCTAGTAATGCACAAGCACACACAAGAATCCAGGACGCAGGTGGACGCAATGGGAACATACAGTGGGGCAAAAAAGTATTTAGTCAGCCACCAATTGTGCAAGTTCTCCCACTTAAAAAGATGAGAGAGGCCTGTAATTTTCATCATAGGTACACTTCAACTATGAGAGACAAAATGAGAAAAGAAAATCCAGAAAATCACATTATGGTGGAAAATAAGTATTTGGTCAATAACTAAAGTTTATCTCAATACTTTGTTATATACCCTTTGTTGGCAATGACAGAGGTCAAACGTTTTCTGTAAGTCTTCACAAGGTTTTCACACACTGTTGCTGGTATTTTGGCCCATTCCTCCATGCAGATCTCCTCTAGAGCAGTGATGTTTCGGGGCTGTCGCTGGGCAACACAGACTTTCAACTCCCTCCAAAGATTTTCTATGGGGTTGAGATCTGGAGACTGGCTAGGCCACTCCAGGACCTTGAAATGCTTCTTACGAAGCCACTCCTTCGTTGCCCGGGCGGTGTGTTTGGGATCATTGTCATGCTGAAAGACCCAGCCACGTTTCATCTTCAATGCCCTTGCTGATGGAAGGAGGTTTTCACTCAAAATCTCACGATACATGGCCCCATTCATTCTTTCCTTTACACGGATCAGTCGTCCTGGTCCCTTTGCAGAAAAACAGCCCCAAAGCATGATGTTTCCACCCCCATGCTTCACAGTAGGTATGGTGTTCTTTGGATGCAACTCAGCATTCTTTCTCCTCCAAACACGACAAGTTGAGTTTTTACCAAAAAGTTCTATTTTGGTTTCATCTGACCATATGACATTCTCCCAATCCTCTTCTGGATCATCCAAATGCTCTCTAGCAAACTTCAGACGGGCCTGGACATGTACTGGCTTAAGCAGGGGGACACGTCTGGCACTGCAGGATTTGAGTCCCTGGCGGCGTAGTGTGTTACTGATGGTAGCCTTTGTTACTTTGGTCCCAGCTCTTTGCAGGTCATTCACTAGGTCCCCCCGTCTGGTTCTGGGATTTTTGCTCACCGTTCTTGTGATCATTTTGACCCCACGGGGTGAGATCTTGCGTGGAGCCCCAGATCGAGGGAGATTATCAGTGGTCTTGTATGTCTTCCATTTCCTAATAATTGCTCCCACAGTTGATTTCTTCACACCAAGCTGCTTACCTATTGCAGATTCAGTCTTCCCAGCCTGGTGCAGGTCTACAATTTTGTTTCTGGTGTCCTTTGACAGCTCTTTGGTCTTGGCCATAGTGGAGTTTGGAGTGTGACTGTTTGAGGTTGTGGACAGGTGTCTTTTATACTGATAACAAGTTCAAACAGGTGCCATTAATACAGGTAACGAGTGGAGGACAGAGGAGCCTCTTAAAGAAGAAGTTACAGGTATGTGTGAGCCAGAAATCTTGCTTGTTTGTAGGTGACCAAATACTTATTTTCCACCAAAGTTGCAAATAAATTCATTAAAAATCCTAAAATGTGATTTTCTGGATTTTTTTTCTCATTTTGTCTCTCATAGTTGAAGTGTACCTATGATGAAAATTACAGGCCTCTCTCATCTTTTTAAGTGGGAGAACTTGCACAATTGGTGGCTGACTAAATACTTTTTTGCCCCACTGTAAATAGAATCCCTAAACTCAAGACAGCTGCCTCTAATTGGGGATTGGCCAAACTCAAAAAGACTCCCTGAGTACTATTGTCAGGTCCTGACTGTTGCCATAACACTCCCAATAGAGGGAGCCAGAGACCTGGCCCTGACACTCAGCCTTCCTTGACCCCTCATAGTGACCTGATGATTAATTCAGCACATTCCAAGATCCTGTGTGAACACTGCATATCAGTTCATTTTCTTTATTTTTCTTTGGTAAGTAAAATCGCCACAGATAACATTACGTCACTTAAACAACTCGTATCAAACATGATTTCCAAATCCACGTATTCTACAATAGTGGCGTACATATATAATTAAAGTTGAACTATTCCACATCACTGAGAATTAATTTCCCTCTACGTTTTCTATACTTGAATCCAAACAGATTTTCAATATACTTATCAAAAAAAGGTAAACATTCTCAGTCATCTGAATCATGCACGACCAAAAGTCTTAGTCCTTAATTGACTAGGTCTAAGTAAAAGATTGATACATGACTATCTAATCTATATTCATTCTAAATATCTCTGTACGACAAAAAACCTTACTCATATCTCTAAGGAAAAATCCCACAGAGAACATACATTATTATTAATGACACAGTTGGATACATCATTTCAATTATACCCATCCCTTTGCAAAAACACATTTCTCATATGAAAACAATATTCCCTATTCTGCATAGCAAAAGGAACATGTGAAACAAGCCTGAACTCTCCCCTTTCTGGTCCCCATATGACTAAAGCCATATTAGGGAGGAAGTGCATCTTCCAACACCAGACTCCAAAATAATACATTCTAATAACAACAATTCATTACTCCTATCATATAATCATATTATGCAACTAAGGCAACTTAATTACCTATGTTACCAACCTATTATCATCCCCTCTCAAATAACTCAGAATAGTAACATGGTATCTTACTAACATGTGTTACATATATGAAAAATAAAATAGAATAGACAATCAAATCCCTTAAATTTCTAATACCTTAGTCCCCCGTAATCTTCCCGTTCGTCACCTAGGTTTACAACCTTCATTCCTTACTATATACTTGCACATGTTTAATCCCACAGAATAAGCCATTTTCGAGAAAAATACAGGATTAACAACAGAAATGATAAATCCGCCTTAAACAACAGAAGAACCAGTTTCTAAACACAGTCCTCTTCACAACATATAGACCAATAATCATTTTACACCACCAAGTTAACATGATGAAAATCCACCTTGTTTATAACCCTATTCTACATCAGTGATAGATACCCCTCTCTGGACACGTTGTACACACCGAGTGAACTCCACATATGTTCCTAATGCTCAGAATTTGGGTCCTCATCATAAATGTAGACATGAATCAGTCATGGAAAATATACAGTTTCCAAATCATAATCAAAACCCTCAATGCAACATATACCAACACTAGCAGAATGTACCGTTATGAATTATCTCATAATTCTAGAATGAACATTCTCAACCCAATTATAATTACAGATCTGTATTTTAATGCATTTGTATTCTAAATTACTGTAAATTTAGTAGTGTAGACCTGCAAGTCTAAATCAATTACGTGTACAATTTAACAACCCTTCTTCCCCAGCACTCAATCTTCTATCTTCATCTTAATTTTTTCTTCATCAGATATCTTCACAGTTCAAAGTGGACTACCCATGATAATGTCACAATGTCAATGTTTCCCCATTACCACCCCTTATTTCTCATCCATTGTCCAACCAGCATAACCGCAACATGAGAGAAGTTTGGAACAGATCTGTCTTCATGATCACACCCCGTGGACTCCTGTCACACTCCTCAGATAAAATGCATGAAGAAAACACTTGACAGCTCCAATCAAACACTGATAGGTTGCTGTCTCAGGACTCAGGTAGAAATGGTTCAGGACATCATAAAAATACAATTTCTTCAGCCGGGTAGAGGGAGTTTTGAGGTCTTCACCGTCTGAAGTAACCTCAAGAGAGAAAGAACAAATCAGAACAACAGTTTAGTTGTGTTCATTTATGAGTCAGTAAACCATCATACAAATTATACAAGAATCCAAACACATTATGTACTCTATGACAAATTATTACTACTACCAATTATAAATTACAAATATCTAAGACCAATATCAAGGAAAATAACAACATATTTTTCTGTTTACACAATTTCTTCCAAATTGGCTTCTACTCCCCTCAGCTGCACTGTGAACGTCATCATGGATCAACATCCAGAATTTAGAAGACCCATCCTTAGGAAGTAATCTCGAACATCCAGCATACCCAATCTAGTGAAATGTGCATTGAAACAAAACAACAAACACACCATATACTCCATGATGTGTGTAAAATCTCAGTAACCGGTAATTCCCCCAGTCTTCAACACATGCTCACCATGTGAGTATTTAAAAGAAACAACTACACCACACAAATCATAACTCTACTACAAATCATAACTCTAAAGAAGAATTGGCAAAAATAGACTCAAAACATCCTACCTTCATTCAGGATCAGCCCTCACTTTCCCTGTTGGACCAAATCACGAATAGATTCATGAATTATAAACTTCTTATTCCAACTACTATTACAAACTACCTTCAACTCATTATTGCAAATTACTTGTAAACCATAGCATAAATGACCTTCAATTTATCATCTGAATGGCTCACCATTGAGGGCGATCACTCCCCACTGGGGTCAGAGGTCATACAAAACCTTTTAAAAAATGTAAAGTGATAAAAAACATTCCAACATTTCATACATGTCTTATCCCACGTTGACATTAAGTTCCCCATACATTGCTATAAAAAAAATCACGTGTGTAATGAAACTCAGAAAATAGAAATGTCAGTATGTTCCATGTGTGTGCCCCTTTAAAATTCATCAGCACCAAGACACATTGAAAACACACTAAATCCAAATGAAATAGAACAACCATGATACGTCAAACATAATGTTATTGTATAGTGTGGGTTCCTTCACACCAAACTATTGTATAGTGTGGGTTCCTTCACACCAAACGAAAACATTTACAAAAATGGCCAGGCCTTCTATAATGACGTTGCTCCCTTCAGTCTGAATCCGTTACCTGTACTCTGCTGAAAGAACTCATATCACTCCCCAGACAACAACCTGGAAACATTTGAAAGAGAGATAAGGAAACTCCCCTGTCCTGTAAAAAAATATAAAGTCTGTTAGCATTCGTTATACCCATATCATAATCCGTATTCCAAACATCCAAATGACCAGAAAAACATGATAATGATGAGTCAACTGTACTTCCTCCAATCATTAGTTACTTGTTTTAATAAACCTCATTGGTTATGTTGGCTGAAATAAGCCCTCTCAACCCTTAGTCATATCTCCTCATGTTATCCTAAACTAAACTATAATCCACTTCAATTACTAGACATTGTTCTACGTTACGGAAATAAATGATCACTGTCAATTATCTTACCTCTCAGCTCAAATTACTTTGTGATACCTAAACTCTAAAATGTAGTAATAGTTATTAGAAATTGTCCAAGAACATCTCCCCTTTCAACTTAGTCATCTCTACACCAACTAACCCACTTCCTTTCTTCCATCATACTCGAGTTTATCTTCACCAGTTGCTAACAACCACAGACAAAAACATGACAACTCTTCTATTCTTACCAGTAGGACAAAATATAGCCCATCCTCACACAACGTTCCGTTATCTTAAGGTCAAAACAAACGTAACAACTAGCTCTTCTCTTTCTGCTTCACTCCTATGTCCTAGACATGTAATGCATCAAATGTATAAAATACATCAGTCAATCCCATAGAAAAAATACACGTTGATGGACACTTTACGACATTCTCATGCTAACCACAACTTCACAGCATCGCTGTTGCAGCCTTGTTTTATTATGCAATAATTCACACCCATGGTTTAGTCATCACTGCTGATCATAATAACAGTTCTATCGCAATTGTCTATAATTAGAATTCATGAGATATCAGAAACAGTCCCATCTTAGTAGACCACAGGTCATAAAACAAAACACATTAGCAGACGCTTATATCCTGAACTACTTCCATAGTCATATTATACCACCTTGGGAATGAACCCATAAAACTGAAATTGCAAGCGCCACGCTCTACCGACTGAGCTACACGAGACTAAAAACACGTGCGATACTAATTATTTCAGATTAGTAAGCACCACAATAAATTATCTTAAACAAACACTGCCTACTATGTGTATCCAATAACAACACAGCAGTAGTTGGTTTCAGTCAGTAACACAAACCCAAATGCTAATGAAATGACAAATCATCCCTCAAATAAACCACATTATAACGTCCTCCCTCTACAACGTAATACAACAATTACCAATTCACTACATATTGTCTCATCACAGAACCCTCAAATCTACCCCTTTTAGCAATTGTTTAAATTTGGCATGATACAAAATTAGCCTATTTATAAACATAATTCCTTATCTCGCCCATATATATTCCCCATTTTAATGTTACCTAATATCCAGTTTCCTTGATTCTCAAAGTCCGTCACGTACCCAAGCTAACTGGCTAAAGTTGGCTAACTCGCTAGCTACTTCCAGACAAAGTACAAAACCCATTTTCACTTCTCTATGCTATTGTTTCCCACCTAATCAAATCAAATACAATTTTATTGGTCACATACACATGGTTAGCATATGTTATTGCGAGTGTAGCGAAATGCTTGTGCTTCTAGCTTTTTTTATGCTATACAATGCGTCAGCGACTAACGTTGCTGCTATCTATAAGTGAAATAAGTAATTTTTCCTAACGTTTACAAACCTAATCCAAATTGAACAAGTTATTCTGCTCTTCGTAACATTCATACCTGTTCTAACAAATAGTCAAAACGAACATACAAAGTACCCCATTTAACCATGTCCTTCACACTAGTCACATGAGTCCAATATAATGATATTCCATTTGTTTCATAAAGATAGCGGAACCAACAAAGGTCAAACAAAGAATTGACGTCATCGGACAAATAAGCATACTATATAAGCACTTTACTTTACCAATAGCCCATTCAGTGCGTTTACGCTGAGATAACGAGAACATCAATACCTTGGTGTAGTGATCTTTTGAATATATTGGAATTCCTTGTCCGCCAAAAAATGCTGTCTACTTTGATCCATGATTAGATTATCTTCAAATATTCAAACCGAATTAATATACTGCTCATGCGCTGTCGTTAATGTCTTCATGGCTTTGCTATAGATTTACCTCTTATCTGAAAGTTATTCTGTCTTCTCTCCTCGCGGTTTTATTATCGTGCTTAAAAGTTCAACTAGCGTTTAAGAGCAGTTGGAGGCACACAGAAGGAGTGTTGTACGGCATTGAAGCTTGTTTGGAGGTTTGTTAACACAGTGTCCAAAGAGGGGCCAGATGTATACAGAATGGTGTTGTCTGCGTAGAGGTGGATCAGAGAGTCACCAGCAGCGAGAGCGACATCATTGATATATACAGAGAATAGAGTCGGCCCAAGAATTGAACCCTGTGGCGCCCCCATAGAGACTGCCAGAGGACCGGACTTGAACCTCATTAATTCATACTTCTCTTACTCTGAGGACTTGAACCTCCTTATATAGTGTTTTAACATAGGATTCAAACCTTTTCAAAGCAACAAAAGCACCAAGGGACATAAACCCACTCCCATAATCCTTTGTTTTCTACTCATCTATCTGAACGCATTCTATTTTGAATCACAGCATCATTTCATTTTACTTCTAATTGGATATTCTCCTTACATCCTTTTCAGAACTCAATACCAAAATAATCTGTCCCCTTTAAAATATTGAATTTTAACTTTCTTTTCAGCTTCAGTTTAACCTTAGATAAGCAGATCTTGACACATTTTTTAAAAAATGAAAGTCTACTTACCTTTGGTTCAGCCGTCACCAATCCTGTTCGTAAAACGCCAATTTGATAAGATGATTTCTCTGGTATTGAAGAAGTCAGGATGCAAGAAGACACATAACTATTAGATAGAGAGACTAGATATCACCACAGTATTAAATATACTAGATATCACCACAGTATGAAATATACCAGATATCACCACAGTATGAAATAGACTAGATATCACCACAGTATTAAATATACTAGATATCACCACAGTTTGAAATAGACCAGATATCACCACAGTATTGATAACATGATTTATCTGGTATTGAAGAAGTCAGGATGCAAGAAGACACATAACTATTAGATAGAGAGTTGATACAAAGTTTTTAATTATACTGCACCGGATTCAACATAGCAAGTGAGTTGCCCCTTGCCATCCGAATACTGAACAAAGGAAAAGTTGTAACTTATATAGCCTACTAAGACCCTTGATGTACCCCATCCTGTGTCACTCAACAAAGGATCCCCCAATTCAGAGTAGACCATCTGGCACCAAGAATGACATGCTGATAAATTACAATCTAAGACCTGTGGCATCCTCAGGCTTCCTTGACCCCTCATAGTGACCTGATGATGAATTGAGCACATTCCAAGATCCTGTGTGAACACTCCATATCAAGAATGAAATAGACTAGATATCACCTCAGTCTGAATAGACCAGATATCACCACAGTCTGAATAGACCAGATATCACCTCAGTCTGAATAGACCAAATATCACCTCAGTCTGAATAGACCAGATAACACCTCAGTCTGAATAAACCAGATATCACCTCAGTCTGAATAGACCAGATAACACCACAGTCTGAATAGACCAGATAACACCACAGTATGAAATATACCAGATAACACCACAGTATGAAATAGACCAGATATCACCACAGTATGAAATAGACCAGATATCACCACAGTATTAAATATACCAGATAACACCACAGTATGAAATAGACTAGATATCACCCCTTCTCTCTGTCTCCCCCTTCTCTCTGTCTCCCCCTTCTCTCTGTCTCCCCCTTCTCGTTGTCCCCTCTCCCCTCTCTCTCTCTCCTCTTGGTCTCTTCCATAAGGCCTCTGTCAGCATTGATTCCTCTCTAGAGGAAGAGGACAGATCTGTTCCTCTAAGGTTGCATCCTAAATGGCACCCTATTCCATACATAGCCTATGGGCCCTGATCAAAAGTAGTGCACTATATAGGGAATAGGGTGCTATTTGGCATGCATTTTCTCCGAGCAGCCATTTAATGTGGAAGAGAGGAGCTCTGTCTGTGTCATCCCCCCCCGCCCCGCCCCGCCCGCGTCCACAGACGCCGACATACATGCACGCATACACACATATGCAACTGGGTCACCCCCTCCCCACGTCCTCATATTATGGACTGTCATGGTGCTGGCTTGTGTTCAGAGACAGAGGTTGAGTCTAAAATGGCACCCTGTTCCCTATGTAGAGACTAGAGTGTCATTTGGGACGCAACCATTGTCAATAATGCAGGCCCATTATAGTTCAGATTATGAGGTTGCTAGACAGACAGCTCAATAAGAAGTAGTGAGAGACCAACTACTAACTTCATCCACTGCCCTGGTGACTGCTAGCGTTGTTCACCATATTATCATATTGTGAAATATACATGATTAACTTATTGGAATTCTGTGACAGGCAGACAAAAAAGTAAACTTTTTCATGTCCAGTGCCTTTTAATCGGATGTAAATTAGTGGATGTACTTCATCTTTCCACTAAAGAAGAAGAAGATGTTGATTGTTGTTTTGGTAAGTTATCTGTTCTGGTTCACAGTATGTTATGGTACCCAAAGGTCCTCTTAAAGGCCAGTGTTGCCCTGCTACCTCAGCCCAACCGCTGTGTGTGTGTGTTGTCTGACCTGTACTCGCTGTGTGTGTTGTCTGACCTGTACTCGCTGTGTGAGTGTTGTCTGACCTGTACTCGCTGTTGTAAATGAGAACTTGTTCTCAACTGGCCTACCTGGTTAAATAAAGGTGAAAATAAAATACAAAATGTCACTCCCCATGTCTCCCTCTGGTTGTCTGACCTGTACTACAGCTTGTAAAGGTCTCTCCCCATGTCTCCCTCTGGTTGTCTGACCTGTACTACAGATTGTAAAGGTCTCTCCCCATGTCTCCCTCTGGTTGTCTGACCTGTACTACAGATTGTAAAGGTCTCTCCCCATGTCTCCCTCTGGTTGTCTGACCTGTACTACAGCTTGTAAAGGTCAATCCCCATGTCTCCCTCTGGTTGTCTGACCTGTACTACAGATTGTAAAGGTCTCTCCCCATGTCTCCCTCTGGTTTCTGACCTGTACTACAGCTTGTAAAGGTCACTCCCCATGTCTCCCTCTGGTTGTCTGACCTGTACTACAGATTGTAAAGGTCTCTCCCCATGTCTCCCTCTGGTTTCTGACCTGTACTACAGCTTGTAAAGGTCACTCCCCATGTCTCCCTCTGGTTTCTGACCTGTACTACAGCTTGTAAAGGTCACTCCCCATGTCTCCCTCTGGTTGTCTGACCTGTACTGGAGCTTGTAAAGGTCACTCCCCATGTCTCCCTCTGGTTGTCTGACCTGTACTACAGCTTGTAAAGGTCACTTCCCATGTCTCCCTCTGGTTGTCTGACCTGTACTACAGATTGTAAAGGTCACTCCCCATGTCTCCCTCTGGTTTCTGACCTGTACTACAGCTTGTAAAGGTCACTCCCCATGTCTCCCTCTGGTTTCCGACCTGTACTACAGCTTGTAAAGGTCACTCCCCATGTCTCCCTCTGGTTTCTGACCTGTACTGCAGATTGTAAAGGTCACTCCCCATGTCTCCCTCTGGTTGTCTGACCTGTACTACAGCTTGTAAAGGTCACTCCCCATGTCTCCCTCTGGTTGTCTGACCTGTACTACAGCTTGTAAAGGTCACTCCCCATGTCTCCCTCTGGTTGTCTGATCTGTACTACAGCTTGTAAAGGTCACTCCCCATGTCTCCCTCTGGTTTCTGACCTGTACTAAGATTGTAAAGGTCACTCCCCATGTCTCCCTCTGGTTTCTGACCTGTACTAAGATTGTAAAGGTCACTCCCCATGTCTCCCTCTGGTTTCTGACCTGTACTAAGATTGTAAAGGTCACTCCCCATGTCTCCCTCTGGTTGTCTGACCTGTACTACAGCTTGTAAAGGTCACTCCCCATGTCTCCCTCTGGTTTCTGACCTGTACTACAGCTTGTAAAGGTCACTCCCCATGTCTCCCTCTGGTTGTCTGATCTGTACTACAGATTGTAAAGGTCACTCCCCATGTCTCCCTCTGGTTTCTGACCTGTACTACAGATTGTAAAGGTCACTCCCCATGTCTCCCTCTGGTGGTCTGACCTTACTAAGATTGTAAAGGTCACTCCCCATGTCTCCCTCTGGTTGTCTGACCTGTACTAAGATTGTAAAGGTCACTCCCCATGTCTCCCTCTGGTTTCTGACCTGTACTAAGATTGTAAAGGTCACTCCCCATGTCTCCCTCTGGTTTCTGACCTGTACTAAGATTGTAAAGGTCACTCCCCATGTCTCCCTCTGGTTGTCTGACCTGTACTAAGATTGTAAAGGTCACTCCCCATGTCTCCCTCTGGTTGTCTGACCTGTACTACAGCTTGTAAAGGTCACTCCCCGTGTCTCCCTCTGGTTTCTGACCTGTACTACAGCTTGTAAAGGTCACTCCCCATGTCTCCCTCTGGTTGTCTGATCTGTACTACAGATTGTAAAGGTCACTCCCCATGTCTCCCTCTGGTTTCTGACCTGTACTAAGATTGTAAAGGTCACTCCCCATGTCTCCCTCTGGTTTCTGACTGCATCCATTCCATTCTACTAACTCTTTACTGTGTGTGTGTTAGTGTGTGTGTCTTGACTGTTAAGTGTGTGTGTCTTGACTGTGAAGTGTGTGTGTGTGTGTGTGTGTGTGTGTGTGTGTGTGTGTGTGTGTGTGTGTGTGTGTGTGTGTGTGTGTGTGTGTGTGTGTGTGTGTGTGTGTGTGTGTGTGTGTGTGTGTGTGTGTACGTGTGTGTGAGAGAGAGAGAAAGAGGGGAAGGATGATGAAGAGGTAGAGAGGTGTGTGTGTGTCTGACTGCTGCTTCTCACCAAGCTGGGAGAGTTTATTTGTCCATGGTTTCTAAGAATGTGTAGACTGCAGTCTTGACCTGTATAATGACCTCCCCAAACTATTTAATATCTCTCTCTCTCTCTCTCTCTCTCTCTCTCTCTCTCTCTCTCTCTTTCTCAGAGGTGTTTAGATTGGCAATCTGGCCATCCTGCAGTACTGTCAGCACCTGGTCCCGGGTTGAAGAGGGGAATGTGTGTGTGTGTCTAATGCATAGGGAGAGAGAGAGAGGGAGAGAGAGAGGGGGGGGACGAGAGAGAGAGAGAGATGGACAAGATGAGAGATAGTCACAGAGAGAACAGACCTTTTCTCTCCCTCAATCAGAGCATATCACATTAGCAGTGGTGTGTGAGATCAGAGATTCCACTCATGGATTGTGCGTGGGTCTGTGTGTGTGTGTGTGTGTGTGTAATCCCACTCATGGACCTAACTGAGTGTTGCCTCCACCAGAGTGTGAGACGATGGCCCACTGCTTCCTGTTACCACGGAGACTCACTTTCTGCTGAATCTATGGGGCTGTTGCACCACATTCCACTGTTTGTCTCTGTCTGCCTGCCTCAGCTGGTGTGTGTGTCACAGTACAGAACTGCTGAGTTCTTCAAAAGAGTTCTGCAGTCTTGACCTGTATAATGACCTCCCCAAACTATTTAATCTCTCTCTCTCTCTCTCTCTCTCTCTCTCTCTCTCTCTCTCTCTCTCTCTCTCTCTCTCTCTCTCTCTCTCATTAATTAATTTTCTTTCATCTGTCCTCTCCTCTCCCCTCCTCTCAGGGTGACATATCCATCATCATCCTCACAGTCCTGTAGACAGCTCTTTAATAAGGAGGATATGAGCCTCAGCTAAAGTGCTTTATTTTCATTTTGTTGCCACACCACCAAAGGTAATGGGGGCTCCTCAAATATTTATAGAAGGCCTAGGTCAATGGTCCCTGCCTGTCTGCCTGAGAGAGAGGGGGAGAGAAAGTGAGAAAGGGGGAGAGGGAGAGAAAGGGGGAGAGGGAGATAAAGAAATAGGAAAAGGAGGAGAGAAAGTGAGAGAATTTGACCTCACACTACAGAACATCACATCACCATTCAGCCCTTAGATGTCATGTTCCAAACAATACCAGCCTGTAAGAGAAAACATGGTAAACAGGGTTTAACCCCAGATCTCCTCCTCATTGACAGGGCACCACGCCCCCTGAGGCCCTTCTCACTTCTAGCAGTGTCCCCAATTACAGTACAATCTCCTCACCTCTAGCAGTGTCCCCGATTACAGTACAATCTTCTCACCTCTAGCAGTGTCCCCAATTACAGTACAATCTCCTCACCTCTAGCAGTGTCCCAAACTACAGTACAACCTCCTCACCTCTAGCAGTGTCCCAAACTACAGTACAACCTCCTCACCTCTAGCAGTGTCCCAAACTACAGTACAACTCCTCAACCCTAGCAGTGTCCCCAATTACAGTACAACTCCTCAACCCTAGCAGTGTCCCCAATTACTGTACAATCTCCTCACTCTCTAAAGTTTGCATTCAAATGTTTATTTTGAGAGGCTACTAATGGCCAAATGTAATGTCTTTCTGATGAGAAGGAGGAGGTGTGAGGAATGAGGAGGGGATATTTAGTCAGCTCTCTGTGTGTGTGCTTGGGTGTCCCTTCAGCCCCTCTCCTCCTTCCTTTATATATATCTCTCTTCCCCTCCTCCTTCCTTTATATATCTCTCTCTGCCCCTCCTCCTTCCTTTATATATCTCTCTCTTCCCCTCCTCCTTCCTTTATATATATATATATATATATATCTTCCCCTCCTCCTTCCTTTATATATCTCTCTCTTCCCCTCCTCCTTCCTTTATATATCTCTCTCTTCCCCTCCTCCTTCCTTTATATATCTCTCTTCCCCTCCTCCTTGCTTTATATATCTCTCTCTTCCCCTCCTCCTTCCTTTATATATCTCTCTTCCCCTCCTCCTTCCTTTATATATCTCTCTTCCCCTCCTCCTTCCTTTATATATATATCTTCCCCTCCTCCTTCCTTTATATATCTCTCTCTTCCCCTCCTCCTTCCTTTATATATCTCTCTTCCCCTCCTCCTTCCTTTATATATCTCTCTCTTCCTCTCCTCCTTCCTTTATATATCTCTCTTCCCCTCCTCCTTACTTTATATATATATATATATATCTCTTCCCCTCCTCCTTCCTTTATATATCTCTCTTCCCCTCCTCCTTCCTTTATATATCTCTCTTCCCCTCCTCCTTCCTTTATATATCTCTCTCTTCCCCTCCTCCTTCCTTTATATATCTCTCTTCCCCTCCTCCTTCCTTTATATATATATATATATATCTTCCCCTCCTCCTTCCTTTATATATCTCTCTCTTCCCCTCCTCCTTCCTTTATATATCTCTCTTCCCCTCCTCCTTCCTTTATATATCTCTCTTCCCCTCCTCCTTCCTTTATATATCTCTCTCTTCCCCTCCTCCTTCCTTTATATATCTCTCTCTTCCCCTCCTCCTTACTTTATATATATATATATATATCTCTTCCCCTCCTCCTTCCTTTATATATCTCTCTTCCCCTCCTCCTTCCTTTATATATCTCTCTTCCCCTCCTCCTTCCTTTATATATCTCTCTCTTCCCCTCCTCCTTCCTTTATATATCTCTCTTCCCCTCCTCCTTCCTTTATATATCTCTCTTCCCCTCCTCCTTCCTTTATATATCTCTCTCTTCCCCTCCTCCTTCCTTTATATAGCTCTCTCTTCCCCTCCTCCTTCCTTTATATATATATATATATCTCTCTCTTCCCCTCCTCCTTCCTTTATATATCTCTCTCTTCCCCTCCTCCTTCCTTTATATATATATATATATCTCTCTCTTCCCCTCCTCCTTCCTTTATATATATCTCTCTCTTCCCCTCCTCCTTCCTTTATATATCTCTCTTCCCCTCCTCCTTCCTTTATATATATATATATATATATATATATATATATATATATATATATATATATATATATCTTCCCCTCCTCCTTCCTTTATATATCTCTCTCTTCCCCTCCTCCTTCCTTTATATATCTCTCTCTTCCCCTCCTCCTTCCTTTATATATCTCTCTTCCCCTCCTCCTTCCTTTATATATCTCTCTTCCCCTCCTCCTTCCTTTATATATATATATATATCTTCCCCTCCTCCTTCCTTTATATATCTCTCTCTTCCCCTCCTCCTTCCTTTATATATCTCTCTCTTCCCCTCCTCCTTCCTTTATATATATATATATATATATATATATATCTTCCCCTCCTCCTTCCTTTATATATCTCTCTCTTCCCCTCCTCCTTCCTTTATATATCTCTCTCTTCCCCTCCTCCTTGCTTTATATATCTCTCTCTTCCCCTCCTCCTTCCTTTATATATCTCTCTCTTCCCCTCCTCCTTCCTTTATATATCTCTCTCTTCCCCTCCTCCTTCCTTTATATATCTCTCTCTTCCCCTCCTCCTTCCTTTATATATCTCTCTTCCCCTCCTCCTTCCTTTATATATATATATATATATATATATCTTCCCCTCCTCCTTCCTTTATATCTCTCTCTCTTCCCCTCCTCCTTCCTTTATATATCTCTCTCTTCCCCTCCTCCTTCCTTTATATATATATATATATATATCTCTCTTCCCCTCCTCCTTCCTTTATATATCTCTCTCTTCCCCTCCTCCTTCCTTTATATATCTCTCTTCCCCTCCTCCTTCCTTTATATATATATATATATATATATATATATATATATATATATATATATATCTTCCCCTCCTCCTTCCTTTATATATATATACAGTGGGGAGAAGAAGTATTTGATACACTGCCGATTTTGCAGGTTTTCCTACTTACAAAACATGTAGAAGTCTGTCATTTTTATCATAGGTACTCTTCAACTGTGAGAGACCGAATCTAAAACAAAAATCCAGAAAATCACATTGTATGATTTGTAATTAATTAATTTGCATTTTATTGCATGACATAAGTATTTGATACATCAGAAAAGCAGAACTTAAAATTTGGTACAGAAACCTTTTACAGAGATCATACGTTTCCTGTAGTTCTTGACCAGGTTTGCACACACTGCAGCAGGGATTTTGGCCCACTCCTCCATACAGATCCTTCAGGTTTCGGGGCTGTCGCTGGGCAATACAGACTTTCAGCTCCCTCCAAAGATTTTCTATTGGGTTCAGGTCTGGAGACTGGCTAGGCCACTCCAGGACCTTGAGATGCTTCTTACGGAGCCACTCCTTAGTTGCCCTGGCTGTGTGTTTCGGGTCGTTGTCATGCTGGAAGACCCAGCCACGACCCATCTTCAATGCTCTTACTGAGGGAAGGAGGTTGTTGGCCAAGATCTTGCGATACATGGCCCCATCCATCCTCCCCTCAATACGGTGCAGTCGTCCTGTCCCCTTCTCCCATTCCTCCTCTGGATCATCCAGATGGTCATTGGCAAACTTCAGACGGGCCTGGACATGCGCTGGCTTGAGCAGGGGGACCTTGCGTGTTCTGCAGGATTTTAATCCATGACGGCGTAGTGTGTTACTAGTGGTTTTCTTTGAGAATGGGGTCCCAGCTCTCTTCAGGTCATTGACCAGGTCCTGCTGTGTAGTTCTGGGCTGATCCCTCACCTTCCTCATGATCATTGATGCCCCACGAGGTGAGATCTTGCATGGTGCCCCAGACCTAGGGAGATTGACCGTCATCTTGAACTTCTTCCATTTTCTAATAATTGCGCCAACAGTTGTTGCCTTCTCACCAAGCTGCTTGTCTATTGTTGTTTGATGTGTTTGCCACATAGATAGATAGATAGATAGATAGATAGATAGATAGATAGATAGATAGATAGATAGATAGATAGATAGATAGATAGATAGATAGATAGATAGATAGATAGATAGATAGATAGATAGATAGATAGATAGATAGATAGATAGATAGATAGATAGATAGATAGATAGATAGATAGATAGATAGATAGATAGATAGATAGATAGATAGATAGATACTTTATTGATCCCAGAGGGGACATTTCTTAACGCTCATTAGTCTGGACAGTTGACAATGTTGTTTGATGTGTTCGCTTCAGAATTCATTTGAGAAGTACGAGCATTAAGTTTCCATTTCAGGAAAACAGCGACCCCACCAAGCAAAAATCTATGATTGAAGCAAAGTAACTTTCTGAATGACCAGCCAATCAGAGCCATTTCAGCCACTGTTCTCATGCACATTATTTATTTATTGCCCGTTTAAAAAAATCACATTTACATTTATTCACATGCGATTGGATAAGCCAAATAGTTCACATGCTTTGCGTTGTAGGCTACTTTGTGCTTGATTTCTCTATGGTGCTACATAATTGATGTCTTATACCTCCACTACACCCTGCTTTTATACGCATCAGTAGGGATTAAGAAGTGAGTATACGCAATGCCCAGTGGAAAAACGTGGGTATACGGCGTATACCCTCCACTACACCACTAGGAAGGTCTATACTTGAGCCACAAAGGGTATACTTCCTGTTACTGCTTACTTCCTGTTACTGCTTACTTCCTTGTTGTTGTTGTCTGAATGCACTTACTGTAAGACACTCTGGATATGAGCGTCTGCTAAATTACTTAAATATAAAATGTTGTTGACCGCAATATCTCTTCCTATTCTGTAGATGGGGCTCCACTGAGTGAGCTGTCGTGGCCGTCCTCTCTGGCGGTGGTGGCTGTTTCCTTCTCTGGGCTCTTCACCTTCGTCATCCTCATGCTGGCCTGCCTCTGCTGTAAGAAGGGACACATCGGTTTCAAAGTGAGATTCTCTCTCTCTCTCTCTCTCTCTGTCTCTCTCTCTCTCTGACCACCTCTTTATCAACAATGATCCACCATATACAGTATTCTACACTGCCCCCTGCTGATTAGGAAGAGGCATGATCCACCACATACAGCATATTACACTGCCTCGTGCTGATTAGGAAGATTCATAGCAATGACCCAATTGAAGGCCCATATCACACAACAGGCTGCTTTGTGAGGGACTGGTCAGAGGGTTGTGGCTGCCAGCCTGCTCCCCTGTTGTTGGTCTTTGAGGTACTGGTCAGAGGGTTGTGGCTGCCAGCCTGCTCCCCTGTTGTTGGTCTTTGAGGTACTGGTCAGAGGGTTGTGGCTGCCAGCCTGCTCCCCTGTTGTTGGTCTGTGAGGTACTGGTCAGAGGGTTGTGGCTGCCAGCCTGCTCCCCTGTTGTTGGTCTGTGTTAATAGCGATAACTCCACTGACGTTGTGGGTCCATGGTATGTAACCTAACATAGCAGGCGTTAAGGACACCTGAAACTACATCCCCTACATATTGATCTTCAGGAGGTTCTCTTCTGCACTATACAGCCAATAAAACTGACAGGAGGTTCTCTTCTGCACTATACAGCCAATAAAACTGACAGGAGGTTATCGTCTGCACTATACAGCCAATAAAACTGACAGGAGGTTATCATCTGCACTATACAGCCAATAAAACTGTCAAGTGGTTCTCTTCTGCACTATACAACCAATAAAACTGTCAAGTGGTTCTCTTCTGCACTATACAGCCAATACAACTGTTAAGTGGTTCTCTTCTGCACTATACAGCCAATAAAACTGTCAGGAGGTTCTCTTCTGCACTATTCAGCCAATAAAACTGTCAGGAGGTTATCGTCTGCACTATACAGCCAATAAAACTGTCAGGAGGTTCTCTTCTGCACTATACAGCCAATCCAGGAGTGCAGATGGAGTGTCGCCTTGGTAATGTCCAAAAGCGCAAGTCATGTCACAGGCTCTCCCCTCAAAACCGGAACATCCGGTTGTTGGGGACTCTGCAGAGGCTACATGGTATATAATTGTAACTAGGCAGTAGGCACGTGTTTGGACGCAGGTGTGCGTGTTGATGAGGACCTGGTGTGGATGATGGCACTAGCTGGAGCAGATGATGCTTTGAGCTGACTCATAGCGATAGAATGGCATCTCACTCTCAGGTGTGTGTGTGGTACCTTCCATTGTTCTGCTGTGCGACATCATCAGTCTTCCCCTAGAAGACAACAGACGAGCAGGATTATGGTGGCAATATTCAACAAGCTCTCACAGTCTCACTGCAGAATCAGACATCCAATAGGGATAGGGTTAAAACATAAACAACTTCACAGTTACGTTTAAGCAATAATTCTGAATGGTTAAGTTAAGGGTTAATAATAAAAACTAGCAACTAACACGGAGCACGCAACCCTCAGAGCTTGCAGCTGACACCCATCCGCCAACCCTCAGAGCTTGCAGCTTACATCCATCCGCCAACCCTCAGAGCTTGCAGCTTACACCCATCCGCCAACCCTCAGAGCTTGCAGCTTACATCCATCCGCCAACCCCGTCCACAACTACCCAGGAAAAGTCAACCCTTGCACCACCAAAGCCTTCTTTATGACCTCCTACGTTCACTGTGGGAGGAGGTCAGGGAGGAGGTCAGAGACTTGGCCGTGTGGTGCCAGGACAACAACCTCTCCCTCAACGTAATCAAAATGAAGGAGATGATTGTGGTCTACAGGAAAAGGAGGAGGACCGAGCACGCCCCCATTCTCATCGACGGGGCTGCAGTGGAGCAGGTTGAGAGCTTCATGTTCCTTGGTGTCCACATCACCAACAAACTAGATTGGTACAAACACACCAAGACAGTCGTGAAGAGGGCACGACAAAACCTATTCCACCTCAGGTGACTGAAAAAATTTGGCATGGGTCCTCAGATCCTCAAAAGGTTCTACAGCTGCAACATCGAGAGCATCCTGACTGGTTAAATCACTGCCTGGTACGGCAACTGCTCGGCCTCCGACCGCAAGGCACTACAGAGGGTTGTGCGTATGGCCCAGTACATCACTGGGGCCAAGCGCCAAGTCTAGGACCAAAAGGCTCCTTAACAGCTTCAACCCCAAAGCCATAAGACTCCTGAACAGGTGATCAAATGGCTACCCGGACTATTTGCATTGTCTATAGACAGCAGTCTCTGATGTGCTAGAGATGGTTGTTTAGCAGTCAGTGGCGTAGTATAGAATACAATACAGTATATACATATGATATGGGTGATGCAATACGTACACACAAATTGAGTGACTAAGATACCATAGAATAATGTAGAGTGCAGTTTATACATAGAGATGAGTGATGCAGATACGGATACATTATTAAAGTGGCTAGTGTTCTATTCCTTAAAGTGGACAGTGATTTCTAATCAGTGTCTATAGGCAGCCACGTCTGGTGTGTTAGTGATGGCTGTTTAGCAGTCTGATGTCCTTGAGATAGAAGCTGTTTTTCAGTCTCTCGGTCCCAGCTTTGATGCACCTGTACTGACCTCGCCTTCTAGATAGCAGACAATTTTTTACAAGCTCACAGCACTCTGTGATCCCGTTCTGTGAGCTTGTGTGGCCTACCACTTAGCTACATATTTCTCATCACTGGAGATAACACACTATCACGTCATAATGCTTTTAAAACAATTACCTTCACTCCAGATCGCCAAGTCAGCCAACAGATGGAATGGGCATACCGGTGTAGAACACATCCATCCGTTTATATTGTCATGTATGTCGCATAGATGTGCTCAATCTAAACAGTGTACCACATTATTCAACTCAGTTTCTCCATAAAGTATCACCTCGCAATGCGCCTATGGGAAACATAAGAAAGGGTCATTGTTGCTATAGCAACGTACTCTGCACTCGCTCTGGGCTGAGAGGAACTGCAAGTTGAACTCGGTGTGATAGGCTTCTAAATTGATAGTTCAGTTTGTTTAGGTGATTTGACAGCTAACTAGCTACTTCACATGCTGTTATTGACATTGGTATTATTGTGTGTAGCCACATTTGCTAGCTAGCTACCTAGCCAGCCCAGAGAGAGAGCATTGCATTGTGGGTTTTGTAGTCGACTTGAGCTGCAACGGATTTCCAGAAGGATTTTCACATCTTGCTACCAACCTTGTTATAACAACAAAATTTAACTTTTTGTTCACATAGTAGTGTTATTTAACACTGTTAATCATAGGAATTAGTGATTTGGTGTGGATTTTCTCTTTAATGCAGAAGGCATTAACACTCAGATGACTAAACCCACAATGTGTTAACACCAGGACCAACCTAGGAAGGGATGGGTTGGAGAGACAGGGTGGTGACTACCCACAATGTGTTAACACCAGGACCAACCTGGAGAGACAGGGTGGTGACTACCCACAACGTGTTAACACCAGGACCAACCTAGGAAGGGATGGGTTGGAGAGACAGGGTGGTGACTACCCACAATGTGTTAACACCAGGACCAACCTAGGAAGGGATGGGTTGGAGAGACAGGGTGGTGACTACCCACAATGTGTTAACACCAGGACCAACCTAGGAAGGGATGGGTTGGAGAGACAGGGTGGTGACTACCCACAATGTGTTAACACCAGGACCAACCTAGGAAGGGATGGGTTGGAGAGACAGGGTGGTGACTACCCACAATGTGTTAACACCAGGACCAACCTAGGAAGGGATGGGTTGGAGAGACAGGGTGGTGACTACCCACAATGTGTTAACACCAGGACCAACCTAGGAAGGGATGGGTTGGAGAGACAGGGTGGTGACTACCCACAATGTGTTAACACCAGGACCAACCTAGGAAGGGATGGGTTGGAGAGACAGGGTGGTGACTACCCACAATGTGTTAACACCAGGACCAACCTAGGAAGGGATGGGTTGGAGAGACAGGGTGGTGACTACCCACAATGTGTTAACACCAGGACCAACCTAGGAAGGGATGGGTTGGAGAGACAGGGTGGTGACTACCCACAATGTGTTAACACCAGGACCAACCTAGGAAGGGATGGGTTGGAGAGACAGGGTGGTGACTACCCACAATGTGTTAACACCAGGACCAACCTAGGAAGGGATGGGTTGGAGAGACAGGGTGGTGACTACCCACAATGTGTTATTGAATCACACACATGCACTCACTCACTCACTCACTCACTCACTCACTCACTCACTCACTCACTCACTCACTCACTCACTCACTCACTCACTCACTCACTCACTCACTCACTCACTCACTCACTCACTCACTCACACATTAACCCCAGTGTCTTCTCGCCCTTCCCACCAGGAGTTTGAAAACACAGAGGGAGAGGAGTACCAGGCGGACCTGGCCTCGTCTCATAATGGACCTGAAGTCTACATCCTCCCCCTCACTGAGGTCTCCCTGCCCGTCTCCAAACAGCCCGGACGATCCAGTAAGATCCTAGTTTATCGATGACCAATCACATATGACCTTTGAACTTGGCTGTCTCTTCTCTCCTCTTCTCTTGAGTAATTCAACGTCAAGTCTGGCCCTGGGTTAATCAGTTGAATTGCTTGATTACTCAAATGAAGGCACATGCAGTTGTCTCAGGTCCACACTCCAGGCTGTAGAGCAATAATTATGCATCAGAACATCATCATACTCCATCATCATACCCCATCATCAGAACACCAGCATACTCCAACATCAGAACATCATCCAACCCCATCATCAGAACATCATCATACCCCATCATCATACCCCATCATCAGAACATCAGCATACTCCAACATCAGAACATCATCATACCCCATCATCAGAACATCATTATACCCCATCATCATACCCAATCATCAGAACATCATCCTACCCCATCATCAGAACATCATCATACCCCATCATCATACCCCATCATCAGATCATCATCATACCCCATCATCAGAACATCATTATACCCCATCATCATACCCAATCATCAGAACATCATCCTACCCCATCATCAGATCATCATCATACCCCATCATCAGAACATCATCATACCCCATCATCATACCCCATCATCCGAACATCATCAAACCCCATCATCATAACATTGATTTGCACACTGGGTTGTTAATTTGGGAGATGGTGAGAATTTCCTGACAAACAGAGACAGAGCACAGACATTCTCTATTTTCCACTCTCTCTATTTTCCACTCTCTCTCTCCCCTATCTCTCTCTCTCTCCCCTCTCTCTGTCTCTCTCTCCCCCTCTCTCTGTCTCTCTCTCCCCCTCTCTCTGTCTCTCTCTCCCCCCTCTCTCTGTCTCTCTCTCTCTCTCTCTCTCTAACATCTGTCTGTTGCGTAATGCAGAATGAGGCTGGCCTGCAGTGCTCCCTGGCAGTGTGTGTGTGTGTGTGTGTGTGTGTGTGTGTGTGTGTGTGTGTGTGTGTGTGTGTGTGTGTGTGTGTGTGTGTGTGTGTGTGTGTGTGTGTGTGTGTGTGTGTGTGAGGAATGCAAGAGAGCTGGAGCACATTGGGGAGGATGGAAGCAATCCCTCACACTCTCTCATTCTCTGGGCTCTCAGCTGTTTGCTGTGCTTCATGGTGTGTGTGTTTCTGTGTGTGTGTGTGTGTGTGTGTGTGTGTGTGTGTGTGTGTGTGTGTGTGTGTGTGTGTGTGTGTGTGTGTGTGTGTGTGTGTGTGTGTGTGTTTCTGTGTGTGTTTCTGTGTGTGTTTCTGTGTGTGTGTGTGTGTGTGTGTGTGTGTGTGTGTGTGTGTGTGTGTGTGTGTGTGTGTGTGTGTTTCTGTGTGTGTTTCTGTGTGTGTGCGCATTTGTTGTCCTCTGAATCCCAGGATGTGAGCTTGAGCAGGGATTGGACAAGCCAGCGTCAGGCTAGCAGCCAATCGCCACCCTCCGTCCTGTCCTCCATAGCTACGGCCGTGTCATTGGTTCAGGTGTTGCAGGGTGAGGAGAGTGGGGGAGAGAAGAGAGGAGGAGATGGGGAGGGAGTGTGGGGGAGAGAAGAGAGAACAGAGGAGAGAGGAGAAAGGGGGGGGGTGGGAGTTGTTAAAAGAAATTGGAGGTATGATTAAATAAAAACAACAGTTCAAAAAAGAAGGGGAGAGGAGGAAGAGGAGGAGAGGAGAGGAGGGGAGAGGAGGAAGAGGAGGAGAGGAGGGGAGAGGAGGAAGAGGAGGAGAGGAGGGGGAGGGGAGAGGAGGAGAGGAGAGGAGGATAGAGAGGATGGGAGAGGAGGATGGGGAGGAGGAGAGGATGAGGAGAGAAGGAGAAAAGGAGGGGGGAGAGGAGAAGGGGAGATTCAAGAAGGCTCTGGTCTGGATGTATCGTTCTCTCCTCTCGCTCTCTCTCTCCCCATCTCTCTCTCCCTGTCTCTTTCTCCCTGTCTCTCTCTCCCATCTCTCTCTCCCTGTCTCTCTCTCCCTATCTCTCTCTCCCTGTCTCTCTCTCTGTCATGCAACAGAGTACTTGTCATGCACATAGCATGAGGAGAAGCTGAAGTGAATTGACAATCTAAGTAATGATGTCAATTCCCTATATAGTGTACTACTTTTGACCAGAGCACTATGGTCCCTGGTCGAAAGTAGTGCACTAGGTCGAAAGTGAATAGATTGCCATTTGGGACGCACACGGTTTAGCAAGGTCAAGACAGATATAAGGCGAACGCTTACAGGAAAATCCTTATTCTATAGCACATTGTTAATCAGGAATTTCAAAAGAACCTCAGCCATGCATATTTACTACATACAATACACACATAACTCCTGCCCAAACACACAGCTACACATGGTCAGACATGTTACAGATCACCACACCAATAGACAGATCACCACACCATACCAAGAGACAGATCACCACACCACACTAAGAGACAGATCACCACTCCAAACCAAGAGACAGATTACCACACCACACTAAGAGACAGATCACCACACCACACTAAGAGACAGATCACCACACCACACTAAGAGACAGATCACCACTCCACACCAAGAGACAGATCACCACACCAAGAGACAGATCACCACACCACACTAAGAGACAGATCACCACTCCACACCAAGAGACAGATCATCACTCCACACCAAGAGACAGATCACCACACCAATAGACAGATCACCACACCATACCAAGAGACAGATCACCACACCACACTAAGAGACAGATCACCACTCCAAACCAAGAGACAGATCACCACACCAAGAGACAGATCACCACACCACACTAAGAGACAGATCACCACACCACACTAAGAGACAGATCACCACTCCACACCAAGAGACAGATCACCACTCCATACCAAGAGACAGATCACCACACCACACTAAGAGACAGATCACCACTCCATACCAAGAGACAGATCACCACACCAATAGACAGATCACCACACCAAGAGACAGTCAACTGGCTATGCCACCTACACACTATGGAAATACATTTGACGGTTTGATTCCATGATTGCTCAGGGAGGGAGAGAGAGAGAGAGAGAGAGAGAGAGAGAGAGAGCGAGAGGGAGAGAGAATAGGGAGTCCAGAGGGGTAGGGTGTGTGTTGTTATTACCGTGACAAACCCTGCCCAGCGGCCGTGCTAGGGTCCAGAGAATGCCCAGTGAATGGGTCCTGTGTCTGCTTAGTTGGTAGGCTGGTACCAAGCACTGGGGACCAACCAGCAGACAAAGGTTGTGATTTAGCCTTTAGGCCAGGGGATAGTGAGTAGGAGGCTGTGTAAGGCTGGACTGTCACTGAGGCGCTCCTGGACCGCTGGAGCAGAGGACTGGCATTATGGTTTACAATACAGTGAGGGGACTGTGTCGGGGGGGGGGGGGGGGGGGGGTCTGAGAGAGAGAGAGAGAGAGAGTTATAAAGAGAGAGAGAGAGAGAGTTATAGAGAGAGAGAGAGAGAGAGAGAGAGAGAGTTATAGAGAGAGAGAGAGAGAGAGAGAGAGAGAGAGAGAGAGAGAGAGAGAGAGAGAGAGAGAGAGAGAGAGAGAGAGATAAGACAGGGATGTGTGTAATAGAAAGGGGGGAGATAGTTAAACTCAAAACCCAACAATGGAGTAAATAAACAACAATGTATTACTAGAAAAAAACACATGCATGAGAGACGGAGAGACAGGGTGGTGTCATGGTACCAGGACCAACCTAGGAAGGGATGGGTTGGAGAGACAGGGTGGTGTCATGGTACCAGGACCAACCTAGGAAGGGATGGGTTAGAGAGACAGGGTGGTGTCATGGTACCAGGACCAACCTAGGAAGGGATGGGTTGGAGAGACAGGGTGGTGTCATGGTACCAGGACCAACCTAGGAAGGGATGGGTTGGAGAGACAGGGTGGTGTCATGGTACCAGGACCAACCTAGGAAGGGATGGGTTGGAGAGACAGGGTGGTGTCATGGTACCAGGACCAACCTAGGAAGGGATGGGTTAGAGAGACAGGGTGGTGTCATGGTACCAGGACCAACCTAGGAAGGGATGGGTTGGAGAGACAGGGTGGTGTCATGGTACCAGGACCAACCTAGGAAGGGATGGGTTGGAGAGACAGGGTGGTGTCATGGTACCAGGACCAACCTAGGAAGGGATGGGTTAGAGAGACAGAGGGACAGGGTGGTGTCATGGTACCAGGACCAACCTAGGAAGGGATGGGTTGGAGAGACAGGGTGGTGTCATGGTACCAGGACCAACCTAGGAAGGGATGGGTTGGAGAGACAGGGTGGTGTCATGGTACCAGGACCAACCTAGGAAGGGATGGGTTAGAGAGACAGAGGGACAGGGTGGTGTCATGGTACCAGGACCAACCTAGGAAGGGATGGGTTGGAGAGACAGGGTGGTGTCATGGTACCAGGACCAACCTAGGAAGGGATGGGTTAGAGAGACAGGGTGGTGTCATGGTACCAGGACCAACCTAGGAAGGGATGGGTTGGAGAGACAGGGTGGTGTCATGGTACCAGGACCAACCTAGGAAGGGATGGGTTGGAGAGACGGAGGGACAGGGTGGTGTCATGGTACCAGGACCAACCTAGGAAGGGATGGGTTAGAGAGACAGGGTGATGTCATGATACCAGGACCAACCTAGGAAGGGATGGGTTGGAGAGACGGAGGGACAGGGTGGTGTCATGGTACCAGGACCAACCTAGGAAGGGATGGGTTAGAGAGACAGGGTGGTGTCATGGTACCAGGACCAACCTAGGAAGGGATGGGTTGGAGAGACAGGGTGGTGTCATGGTACCAGGACCAACCTAGGAAGGGATGGGTTGGAGAGACAGGGTGGTGTCATGGTACCAGGACCAACCTAGGAAGGGATGGGTTGGAGGGACAGGGTGGTGTCATGGTACCAGGACCAACCTAGGAAGGGATGGGTTGGAGAGACAGGGTGATGTCATGGTACCAGGACCAACCTAGGAAGGGATGGGTTAGAGAGACAGGGTGGTGTCATGGTACCAGGACCAACCTAGGAAGGGATGGGTTAGAGAGACAGGGTGGTGTCATGGTACCAGGACCAACCTAGGAAGGGATGGGTTGGAGAGACGGAGGGACAGGGTGGTGTCATGGTACCAGGACCAACCTAGGAAGGGATGGGTTGGAGGGACAGGGTGGTGTCATGGTACCAGGACCAACCTAGGAAGGGATGGGTTGGAGAGACAGGGTGGTGTCATGGTACCAGGACCAACCTAGGAAGGGATGGGTTGGAGAGACAGGGTGGTGTCATGGTACCAGGACCAACCTAGGAAGGGATGGGTTGGAGAGACGGAGGGACAGGGTGGTGTCATGGTACCAGGACCAACCTAGGAAGGGATGGGTTGGAGGGACAGGGTGGTGTCATGGTACCAGGACCAACCTAGGAAGGGATGGGTTAGAGAGACAGGGTGGTGTCATGGTACCAGGACCAACCTAGGAAGGGATGGGTTGGAGGGACAGGGTGGTGTCATGGTACCAGGACCAACCTAGGAAGGGATGGGTTGGAGGGACAGGGTGGTGTCATGGTACCAGGACCAACCTAGGAAGGGATGGGTTGGAGGGACAGGGTGGTGTCATGGTACCAGGACCAACCTAGGAAGGGATGGGTTGGAGAGACAGGGTGGTGTCATGGTACCAGGACCAACCTAGGAAGGGATGGGTTAGAGAGACAGGGTGGTGTCATGGTACCAGGACCAACCTAGGAAGGGATGGGTTGGAGGGACAGGGTGGTGTCATGGTACCAGGACCAACCTAGGAAGGGATGGGTTAGAGAGACAGGGTGGTGTCATGGTACCAGGACCAACCTAGGAAGGGATGGGTTGGAGAGACAGGGTGGTGTCATGGTACCAGGACCAACCTAGGAAGGGATGGGTTAGAGAGACAGAGGGACAGGGTGGTGTCATGGCACCAGGACCAACCTAGGAAGGGATGGGTTGGAGAGACAGAGGGACAGGGTGGTGTCATGGCACCAGGACCCAACCTAGGAGGGGATGGGTTGGAGAGACGGATGGAGCGGTGGGCGTAATAGGGTGATGGAGAGGAGGGGGATGGGTTGGTTGATAGGGTGATGGAGAGGAGGAGGTGGGAGTGGTTAGGGTGTCTATGACAGAGACCTTTCTCTCTGCATCTCATAGAGCTCCATCTGTGTGTTGTGTGTGTGTGTGTGTGTGTGTGTGTGTGTGTGTGTGTGTGTGTGTGTGTGTGTGTGTGTGTGTGTGTGTGTGTGTGTGTGTGTGTGTGTGTGTGTGTGTGTGTGTGTGTGTGTGTGTGTGTGTGTGTGTGTGGAATGCTTCTGTCAGTCCCAGAGACACACAGACAGAAGGCTATTATAATGTGTCTCTTATGTCACTGCCGCTCCCGGGGTCTTTAGGGAGCACAGTGCGCCGGCATGTCAGTCAGTCAGTCAGGCGACACACTACGGACATGCCTGGCGGTCGTAGTCGGTTGGACACACACAGACAGATCCATGCGTGACGAGTGTACAGTGTACACCCGCCCACACTCAGTACGGTGTCTGGGTTTGGGGAAGGGAGAGAGATTGGAAGATTAGAAGAACTAGTTGGTTGGACACACGGACAGAGAGAGAGAGAGTCATGCCTGACCAGAACACATGGCGTTGCTGGCCACGGCGCTCAGAGAAGAAGGAGAACATGTCTTCTAGAACCTTACCGGACGGCACTAGAACATCAAAGAACAACACATCTTCTAGAACCAGAACCTCACAGAACAACACATCTTCTAGAACCAGAACCTCACAGAAAGACAGTAGAGCCTCTCCAGACGACATCTGGACAGCAGAGGGACTTCTCTTCTGTCTTCTATGTTCAACATACAGAGAAGGACCCTGCTGGCTGAGATTCCTACTATGCTGCCTCAGACAGAGCTGAGACCCAGTCTTTAGAGGAGAGGAGAGACCCAGTCTATATAGGAGAGACAGACCTGACCCAGTCTATATAGGAGAGACAGACCTGAGACCCAGTCTATATAGGAGAGACAGATCTGACCCAGTCTATATAGGAGAGACAGAGCTGAGACCCAGTCTATATAAGAGAGACAGAGCTGAGACCCAGTCTATATAAGAGAGACAGAGCTGAGACCCAGTCTATATAGGAGAGACAGACCTGACCCAGTCTATATAGAGGAGAGACAGACCTGCCCCAGGCTATATAGAGGAGAGGAGACAGTACTGTCTGTGTAACAGCTGGGATAAGAAGGTTCATGGACAGGACAGGACAGAGACAGAGACAGAGACAGAGACAGAGACAGAGACAGAGAGAGAGAAAAGCTTGTGAGGGCTCATAGGGTTAAACCCTGTGGAGGGTTGGCTGACGTGGCCCCAGCAGTCATGGGTTCTTCTCTTCTCTCTAACACACACACACTGGGACTGGGGCCATGGACTCTCTCACACACACACACACTTGCTGTGGCTGGTCTCTCATCACTTCTGTGGACGGGGAGAGCTTTTCTCCACACACACATACCGTCCTCTCTGGGACCGGACCCATCACAGCACACACACCACCACCGTACACACACACGGTGCTCTACCTCAGGGTGGACGGCTGGCCGCTCCACCACTCCAGCTACTTTATCTTCATCATCATCATCATCATCTCTAAATGATGAGGATTTATCAAGGTACTTGTTTTTAGTAATATGATGCTCTACTCTGTAGGAGTTGACAGATATACTCTGGGATTATTTAGGTGGAGTTGTGAACACAGATAGACAGACTGGGATTATTTAGGAGGAGTTGTGAACACAGATAGACAGACTCTGGGATTATTTAGGAGGAGTTGTGAACACAGATAGACAGACTCTGATTATTTAGGAGGAGTTGTGAACACAGATAGACAGACTCTGATTATTTAGGAGGAGTTGTGAACAAAGATAGACAGACTGGGATTATTTAGGAGGAGTTGTGAACACAGATAGACAGACTGGGATTATTTAGGAGGAGTTGTGAACACAGATAGACAGACTCTGATTATTTAGGAGGAGTTGTGAACAAAGATAGACAGACTGGGATTATTTAGGAGGAGTTGTGAACACAGATAGACAGACTGGGATTATTTAGGAGGAGTTGTGAACACAGATAGACAGACTGGGATTATTTAGGAGGAGTTGTGAACACAGATAGACAGACTGGGATTATTTAGGAGGAGTTGTTATCAGTTCTTAAGAGTAACTGTAATAGTGTCTGAGTGGAACCATGGCTCGAGACCCAAATGTCACCCTATTCCCTACTTAGTGCACTACCTTTGACCAGAGCCCCATCAACCCTGGTCAAAGGTAGTGCAGTCTCCCTCTATCTCTCTCTTTTTTCTCTCTCCCTCTCTCTCTCTCTCCCTCTCTCTCGCTCCCTCCCTCTCCCTCCCTCCCTCTTACTCTCCCTCTCTTACTCTCCCTCTCTCCCTCCCTCCCTCTTACTCTCCCTCTCCCTCTATCCCTCTCTCCCTCTCCCTCTATCCCTCTCTCCCTCTCTCCCTCTCTCCCTCTCTCCCTCTCTTACTCATCCTGTCTTCCTCTCTCCCTCACTCCCTCTCTTATTCTCCCTCTCTTTATCTCTCACTCCATCCTCTCTTCGTGCAGAAAACCTGCAGGCAACAATTGGAATGTGTCTAACTCTTTCTCTTTCTCTCTTTTTCTCTTTCTCTCTCTTTCTCTTTCTCTCCATCCCTCCCTCCCCCCCCCCCCCCTCCCCTCCCCCTCTCTCTGTCTCTACAGTCCAGCTGTTGAAATCGTCAGAGCTGGGTCGCCACAGTCTACTCTATGTGAAGGAGATAGGACATGGTTGGTTTGGCAAGGTGAGCTGCACCCCAGATTATCTTCTCAACACATACCAACGACACAGAAACCATTCCTCTCAAAGTCTGTAGCTGGGTTCTGATTCGTTACACTTATTCCTGAAGTATGCACTAGCTCACTTCCCCATGTGGATGTACAGTAAAGACATTGTTTAAGCATGGACCAGCGAGTCGGTGGTTTCCCCATGTATTATACCAGACCATTCCTGCATTGTTTAAGCATGGACCATGTATTATACCAGACCATTCCTGCATTGTTTAAGCATGGACCATGTATTATACCAGACCATTCCTGCATTGTTTAAGCATGGACCATGTATTATACCAGACCATTCCTGCATTGTTTAAGCATGGACCATGTATTATACCAGACCATTCCTGCATTGTTTAAGCATGGACCATGTATTATACCAGACCATTCCTGCATTGTTTAAGCATGGACCATGTATTATACCAGACCATTCCTGCATTGTTTAAGCATGGACCATGTATTATACCAGACCATGTAAATGTAAAATGTTATGAGGGTGAGTGAGAGAATGAGTGTACACTTTAGGAGGGATAACGGTAAAGTGGGACACGACAGCAGCCTGTGTCTTAGCAGCCTCCTCCCTCTCTCCTGTATCCTCCCGCTTTACCCCATGTTATTGTCAGCATCCCAAATGGCACCCTAATCCCTATATAGTGCACTACTTTGGGCCAAAGCCTTATGGGCCCTGGTCAAAAGTAGGGAACTATATAGGGGATAGGGTGCCATTTGAGGCACACTACTGTGTGATGTGAGGTAGTGTGTGTGGGATGTGTGTGTAATATGGTGCTGATCTTATTAGAGTCAAAACCTACAGCCTTTTCTGTCTGAGAGCTGTGACTATATACATTTCTCCCTGTCTCTCTCTGTCTGTCTGACCTACAGCCCTGTCTGTCTGAGAGCTGTGACTATCTACATGTCTCCCTGTCTCTCTCTGTCTATCTGACCTACAGCCCTGTCTGTCTGAGAGCTGTCACTATCTACATGTCTCCCTGTCTCTCTCTGTCTATCTGACCTACAGCCCTGTCTGTCTGAGAGCTGTCACTATCTACATGTCTCCCTGTCTCTCTCTGTCTATCTGACCTACAGCCCTGTCTGTCTGAGAGCTGTCACTATCTACATGTCTCCCTGTCTCTCTCTATCTGACCTACAGCCCTGTCTGTCTGAGAGCTGTCACTATCTACATGTCTCCCTGTCTCTCTCTGTCTATCTGACCTACAGCCCTGTCTGTCTGAGAGCTGTCACTATCTACATGTCACCCTGTCTCTCTCTGTCTGTCTGAGAGCTGTGACTATCTACATGTCACCCTGTCTCTCTCTGTCTGTCTGAGAGCTGTCACTATCTACATGTCTCCCTGTCTCTCTCTCTCTACTAGATTAGAGAGCCCTGTGTGGTCGCCTTGTTCGTGCGTTAATTGTTGTTTTAGTATGTTTTTCTTTTGCAACAGTTGAACTATAATAGTTCAGGATTATGGAGTGCTACGGTTTTAGCGGTCCTTTTTATCACTGAGGCACTTTTTCTTACGTTTAGCAGCGCTGAACGTTCACACGAGTCCTCAATTATTTACAACCGAGCCCAGCTCCTGGATTTAGCGCTGCTGCACCCAGGGAAAAGTTCGTTATTCCGGACTAGTTGAAAAGGCGACGCTGTGGACGCAGGGAGGGATTGAAGTGTAAAGCAAAGCTTAGGAAATACAAGCCAGCTATACAATCTATCATTATGGGCAATGTGAGATCGCTGCATAACAAGATGGAGGAACTCGAGGGTCTTGTCCGTGGACAAATGGAGTTCAGAGAAGCTAGTCTAGTGTTTTTTACCGAGACATGGCTGAATGATAACATCCCCATAGAGAACGTAACTATTGGTGGTTTCCAGACCATCAGAGCGGACAGGGATAGCGCTTCTTCTGGTAAGAGTAAGGGAGGGGGGCTGGCTTTATTAGTTAACAACAGATGGTGTAATCCGAGCCATATTACTGTTAAGGAACAGTTTTGTAGCCCGGACATTGAGCTGTTAGCCGTTAGCCTGAGACCCTAGTATTTGCCGAGGGAATTCACGGCTGCCATTGCTGTTATTGTTTACATCCCGCCCTCCTGCACTGTGAGGGTTATGTTTTTTGACTTCTCCAGTACCTGCTACTGGGTGAGAAGATGAGGAGGATGAAAGTGGAAGCACTCTTAGTCTCCTGGGTTACTACTACCTGACCGGTAGGCCACAATTTCTGCGGCTACAGAGCTGTGTGTCAGAACGGGCAGTAAGCAAAACAGGGGCCCCACAGGGTACGGTCCTGTCCCCCTTCCTGTTCAGCCTCTACACCTCGGACTTCAGATATAACTCTGAAACATGCCACCTACAGAAGTTCTCGGATGACTCCGCAATTGTAGGGTGCATCAGGGGTGGGCAGGAGGAGGAGTACAGGAGCACAATCAATGAATTTGTAGGAGAACCAAAGCCCAACCGACTGCAGTCCCTATACAGGGGATGGATGTGGAAATGGTTGGGTCATACAAGTTCCTGGGAGTCCATATGGACAACTGGCTGGAATGGGCTGGTAACACTGGGGCTCTGTACAAAAAGGCCAGAGCCGACTCTACTTTCTGAGGAGGCTCAGGTCCTTCAACGTGTGCAATAAACTACTGCATACTTTTTTACCAGTCTCTCTCTCTCTCTCTCTCTCTCTCTCTCTCTCATAGGTTCTCCTGGGGGAGGTGAATGCAGGTCTCAGCACCACCCGGGTGGTGGTCAAGGAGCTGAAGGCCAGTGCCAGTGTCCAGGACCAGATGCACTTCCTGGAGGAGGCACAGCCATACCGGTCAGAACCACAACAATATGGATCTCATATCTTTGTATACCCACCCCCTACACTTTATATACAGTACAATGAATGGGTGAATGGATTCATTAATGGCTATACATGGTTATCCTGCTACCTCTTTCTATGTGTTCTGACTGTATGTTCACTATAAACTATGAGTGTAAACGTGACTGTTGAACTATGACCCATCTCCTCTACCTCCCCACTTCCCCCAGTGCCCTCCAGAACCCAGCCCTCCTGCAGTGCCTGGCACAGTGCTCAGAGGTTACACCCTACCTACTGGTCATGGAGTTCTGTCCTCTGGTGAGAGAAACCTCCCCTAGCCCCCTAAACCCTAACCCTTATCTCAGAGGTCACACCCTGCCTGCTCAGAGATCTCTGGTGATATGGATACTTGCTTCCCCTGTTGGTGGAATACAGTATTGTTACAGGCAGTGACAATCTGCTCTCTACCCTTTCCTCTGGGCCCCATCTCTTCTGAGCTTCCACCATACTGCTAACACCTTACATATCAGAGCTTCCACCATACTGCTAACACCTTACATATCAGAGCTTCCACCATACTGCTAACACCTTACAGATCAGAGCTTCCACCATACTGCTAACACCTTACAGATCAGAGCTTCCACCATACTGCTAACACCTTACAGATCAGAGCTTCCACCATACTGCTAACACCTTACAGATCAGAGCTTCCACCATACTGCTAACACCTTACAGATCAGAGCTTCCACCATACTGCTAACACCTTACAGATCAGAGCTTCCACCATACTGCTAACACCTTACAGATCAGAGCTTCCACCATATCTCAGCAAACATAGAATGGGAAGTGGATAACATAGGTTGTGTGCGTCCCAAATGGCATCCTATATTCGTATATAGGCACTACTTATGACCATATTCCCTATATAGGCACTACTTATGACCATATTCCCTATATAGGCACTACTTATGACCATATTCCCTATATAGGCACTACTTATGACCATATTCCCTATATAGTGCACTAGAGAATATGGTGCCCAATCATTTTATGACACCACTTCTGTCCTGGTCGTCAGGGCGACATGAAGAGTTACCTGCGCAGCTGTCGGACAGCTGACTCCGTGACCCCTGATCCCCTGACCCTCCAGCGAATGGCGTGCGAGATCGCCTCGGGCCTGCTGCACCTGCACCAACACAACTTCATTCACAGGTGGGTTAGTGGACACCTGCACCAACACAACTTCATTCACAGGTGGGTTAGTGGACACCTGCACAAACACAACTTCATTCACAGGTGGGTTAGTGGACACCTGCACCAACACAACTTCATTCACATTTGGGTTAGTGGACACCTGCACCAACACAACTTCATTCACAGGTGGGTTAGTGGACACCTGCACCAACACAACTTCATTCACAGGTGGGTTAGTGGACACCTGCACCAACACAACTTCATTCACAGGTGGGTTAGTGGACACCTGCACAAACACAACTTCATTCACAGGTGGGTTAGTGGACACCTGCACCAACACAACTTCATTCACAGGTGGGTTAGTGGACACCTGCACCAACACAACTTCATTCACAGGTGGGTTAGTGGACACCGGTACAAACACAACTTCATTCACAGGTGGGTTAGTGGACACCGGTACAAACACAACTTCATTCACAGGTGGGTTAGTGGACACCGGTACAAACACAACTTCATTCACCAGGTCAACTTTTCCTTACGAACTTGAGTCCAAACATATCAATCATTCCATAGCAATATGTTTCAGACATGTTGTATTGAAGAGCAACGATATATAAACTGTATGTATGGTAGTATACATATACAGTGGGGCAAAAAAGTATTTAGTCAGCCACCAATTGTGCAAGTTCTCGCACTTAAAAAGATGAGAGAGGCCTGTTATTTTCATCACAGGTACACTTCAACTATGAGAGACAAAATGAGAAATAAAAATCCAGAAAATCACATTGTAGGATTTTTAATGAATTTATTTGCAAATTATGGTGGAAAATAAGTATTTGGTCACCTACAAACAAGCAAGATTTCTGGCTCTCACAGACCTGTAACTTCTTCTTTAAGAGGCTCCTCTGTCTTCCACTCGTTACCTGTATTAATGGCACCTGTTTGAACTTGTTATCAGTATAAAAGACACCTGTCCACAACCTCAAACAGTCACACTCCAAACTCCACTATGGCCAAGACCAAAGACCAAAGGACACCAGAAACAAAATTGTAGACCTGCACCAGGCTGGGAAGACTGAATCTGCAATAGGTAAGCAGCTTGGTGTGAAGAAATCAACTGTGGGAGCAATTATTAGGAAATGGAAGACATACAAGACCACTGATAATCTCCCTCGATCTGGGGCTCCACGCAAGATCTCACCCTGTGGGGTCAAAATGATCACAAGAACGGTGAGCAAAAATCCCAGAACCACAAGG
This sequence comes from Thymallus thymallus, assembly GCA_023634145.1. NCBI lineage: Eukaryota > Metazoa > Chordata > Actinopteri > Salmoniformes > Salmonidae > Thymallus > Thymallus thymallus. The sequence goes on along the minus strand of CM042398.1, from coordinate 5,086,059 downwards.
GGGGACCTAGTGAATGACCTGCAGAGAGCTGGGACCAAAGTAACAAAGGCTACCATCAGTAACACACTACGCCGCCAGGGACTCAAATTCTGCAGTGCCAGACGTGTCCCCCTGCTTAAGCCAGTACATGTCCAGGCCCGTCTGAAGTTTGCTAGAGAGCATTTGGATGATCCAGAAGAGGATTGGGAGAATGTCATATGGTCGGATGAAACCAAAATCGAACTTTTTGGTAAAAACTCAACTCGTTGTGTTTGGAGGAGAAAGAATGCTGAGTTGCATCCAAAGAACACCATACCTACTGTGAAGCATGGGGGTGGAAACATCATGCTTTGGGGCTGTTTTTCTGCAAAGGGACCAGGACGACTGATCCGTGTAAAGGAAAGAATGAATGGGGCCATGTATCGTGAGATTTTGAGTGAAAACCTCCTTCCATCAGCAAGGGCATTGAAGATGAAACGTGGCTGGGTCTTTCAGCATGACAATGATCCCAAACACACCGCCCGGGCAACGAAGGAGTGGCTTCGTAAGAAGCATTTCAAGGTCCTGGAGTGGCCTAGCCAGTCTCCAGATCTCAACCCCATAGAAAATCTTTGGAGGGAGTTGAAAGTCCGTGTTGCCCAGCGACAGCCCCGAAACATCACTGCTCTAGAGGAGATCTGCATGGAGGAATGGGTCAAAATACCAGCAACAGTGTGTGAAAACCTTGTGAAGACTTACAGAAAACATTTGACCTCTGTCATTGCCAACAAAGGGTATATAACAAAGTATTGAGATAAACTTTTGTTATTGACCAAATACTTATTTTCCACCATAATTTGCAAATAAATTCATAAAAAATCCTACAATGTGATTTTCTGGATTTTATTTTCTCATTTTGTCTCTCATAGTTGAAGTGTACCTATGATGAAAATTACAGGCCTCTCTCATCTTTTTAAGTGGGAGAACTTGCACAATTGGTGGCTGACTAAATACTTTTTTGCCCCACTGTATATAAACTGTATGTACGGTAGTATACATATATATAAACTGTATGTACGGTAGTATATATATATAAACTATGTACGGTAGTATACATTTATATATAAACTGTATGTACGGTAGTATACATATACAGTGGGGAGAACAAGTATTTGATACACTGCCAATTTTGCAGGTTTTCCTACTTACAAAGCATGTAGAGGTCTGTAATTTTTTATCATAGGTACACTTCAACTGTGAGAGACGGAATCTAAAACAAAAATCCAGAAAATCACATTGTATGATTTTTTTATAATTAATTTGCATTTTATTGCATGACATAAGTATTTGATCACCTACCAACCAGTAAGAATTCTGTCTCTCACAGATCTGTTAGTTTTTCTTTAAGAAGCCCTCCTGTTCTCCACTCATTACCTGTATTAACTGCACCTGTTTGAACTCGTTACCTGTATAAAAGACACATTTCCACACACTCAATCAAACAGACTCCAACCTCTCCACAATGGCCAAGACCAGAGAGCTGTGTAAGGACATCAGGGATAAAATTGTAGACCTGCACAAGGCTGGGATGGGCTACAGGACAATAGGCAAGCAGCTTGGTGGGAAGGCAACAACTGTTGGCGCAATTATTAGAAAATGGAAGAAGTTCAAGATGACGGTCAATCTCCCTCAGTCTGGGGCACCATGCAAGATCTCACCTCGTACGGCATCAATGATCATGAGGAAGGTGAGGGATCAGCCCAGAACTACACGGCAAGACCTGGTCAATGACCTGAAGAGAGCTGGGACCCCATTCTCAAAGAAAACCATTAGTAACACACTACGCCGTCATGGATTAAAATCCTGCAGAACACGCAAGGTCCCCCTGCTCAAGCCAGCGCATGTCCAGGCCCGTCTGAAGTTTGCCAATGACCATCTGGATGATCCAGAGGAGGAATGGGAGAAGGTCATGTGGTCTGATGAGACAAAAATAGAGCTTTTTGGTCTAAACTCCACTCGCCGTGTTTGGAGGAAGAAGAAGGATGAGTACAACCCCAAGAACACCATCCCAACCGTGAAGCATGGAGGTGGAAACATCATTCTTTGGGGATGCTTTTCTGCAAAGGGGACAGGACGACTGCACCGTATTGAGGGGAGGATGGATGGGGCCATGTATCGCGAGATCTTGGCCAACAACCTCCTTCCCTCAGTAAGAGCATTGAAGATGGGTCATGGCTGGGTCTTCCAGCATGACAACGACCCGAAACACACAGCCAGGGCAACTAAGGAGTGGCTCCGTAAGAAGCATCTCAAGGTCCTGGAGTGGCCTAGCCAGTCTCCAGACCTGAACCCAATAGAAAATCTTTGGAGGGAGCTGAACGTCCGTATTGCCCAGCGACAGCCCCGATACCTGAAGGATCTGGAGAAGGTCTGTATGGAGGAGTGGACCAAAATCCCTGCTGCAGTGTGTGCAAACCTGGTCAAGAACTACAGGAAACGTATGATCTCTGTAATTGCAAACAAAGGTTTCTGTACCAAATATTAAGTTCTGCTTTTCTGATGTATCAAATACTTATGTCATGCAATAAAATGCAAATTAATTACTTAAAAATCATACAATGGGATTTTCTGGATTTTTGTTTTAGATTCCGTCACTCACAGTTGAAGAGTACCTATGATAAAAATGACAGACTTCTACATGCTTTGTAAGTGGGAAAACCTGCAAAATCGGCAGTGTATCAAATACTTGTTCTCCCCACTGTATATATATATATAAACTATGTACGGTAGTATACATATATAAACTATATGTACGGTAGTATACACATATATATATATATATATATAAACTGTATGTACGGTAGTATATATATATAAACTATGTACGGTAGTATACATTTATATATATATAAACTGTATGTACGGTAGCATACATATATATAAACTGTATGTACGGTAGTATATATATATAAACTGTATGTACGGTAGTATACATATATATATATAAACTGTATGTACGGTAGTATACATATACATAAACTGTATGTACGGTAGTATACATATACATAAACTGTATGTACGGTAGTATACACATACATATATATATATATATATATATATATATACATATATATATATATATATATATATATATATATATATATATATATATATATATAAACTGTATGTACGGTAGTATATATATGTAAACTATGTACGGTAGTATACATATATAAACTGTATGTACGGTAGTATATATATATAAACGTTATGTACGGTAGTATACATAGTTTATTTATATATATATATATAAACTGTATGTATGGTAGTATATATATATATATATATAAACTGTATGTACGGTAGTATACATATATAAACTGTATGTACGGTAGTATACATATATATATATAAACTATGTACGGTAGTATACATATATAAACTGTATGTACGGTAGTATACATATGTATATATATATATATAAACTGTATGTACGGTAGTATATATATATAAACTATGTACGGTAGTATACATATATATATATAAACTATGTATGGTAGTATACATATATAAACTGTATGTACGGTAGTATACATAGTTTATTTATATATATATATATAAACTGTATGTACGGTAGTATACATAGTTTATTTATATATATATATATAAACTGTATGTATGGTAGTATATATATATATATATATATATATATATATATATATATATATATATATATATATATATATATATATAACTGTATGTACGGTAGTATACATATATAAACTGTATGTACGGTAGTATACATATATATATATAAACTATGTACGGTAGTATACATATATAAACTGTATGTACGGTAGTATACATATGTATATATATATATATAAACTGTATGTACGGTAGTATATATATATAAACTATGTACGGTAGTATACATATATATATATAAACTATGTATGGTAGTATACATATATAAACTGTATGTACGGTAGTATACATATATATATATATATATATATATATATAAACTATGTATGGTAGTATATATATATAAACTGTATGTACGGTAGTATACATATTCTTGGACATATGCCACATTTATTTACACAAATAACATAAAACATAGAGAACTGAATCAGGATGATATTGAGGATATTGAAGGATCTAGTCTCACTCTGACAGACATCACACCATAGATAGAACTATGACTGTGAGTGGAGCTGGTCTGTCATGATATTGAGGATATTATATAAATCATTATCTGTTCCTAATGACCTTACTTGTTTAAATAAATGTTAAATAAAAACATGAAAATATGTAAGGATATGACTGAAGCTGTGTTATTCTGAAGCCCCCTGCTGGTCTGTCCCGGTAACAACATCCTGGTGCTGCCTGAGTGACTCTCACCAACTCCAGCATCAGTGATTTTGTTGCCGGGGGGAACCCCTCTCTCCTCGTTACCATGGTATCAGCCAATCAATGTGCTGAGGAGCTGATGATAGGATCAACAAAATCTCGCTGCCTGTGGAGTAGTCAGAAATAGCTACAGAGAAAACGAGAAATCCACAAAGCTACAGTACTTGTGCAATCATACCAGGAAATTTCATCCATACTTTATGCTATTTAGTGGTAAATGTTGTGAAGCATAATGTTTTCATATGGTACCATACATTAAATGATAATGGTTTCTTGTGATACAATGTTATTGCAATCAGAGTATTACATATCATTTAGTCTGGTTTGGTGATTGGGTGGCAGGTAGCTTAGCGGTTAAGAGTGTTGGGCCAGTAACTGAAAGGTCGCTGGTTCGAATCCCTGATCGACTAGGTGAAAAATCTGTCAATGTGTCCTTGAGAAGGCACTTAACCCTAATTCCTGTAAATTTCTCTGGATAAGAGTGTCTGCTAAATGACTATCGTGTGACTAACAGTTCCTCTATCCCCCTTACAGTGACCTGGCCTTAAGGAACTGCCTTCTGACCTCAGAGATGACCGTAAAGATAGGAGACTATGGCCTCTCCCACAGCAAATACAAGGTGAGTCTACGGTAATAAACCAGTCTGTTTTTCTACATACTGAATAGAGGGTGGGGCAGAAGAATAGTTTCCATTGTAACAGATATACAATAAAGTAGTATTTCAATCAAATATTCTGCTCTATTCTACTCTACTTTACTCTACTCTGTAGGGTGACTCCAGACCAGATCTGGGTGTTTTCTTAATGTATCTTATATAAACCCTCTCTCTGTAGGATGACTACTTTTTGACTCCAGACCAGATCTGGGTGCCGCTGCGTTGGATCGCCCCAGAGCTCATAGACGAGGTGCATGGTAACCTACTGGTGGTGGACCAGACCAAGGACAGCAACGTCTGGTGAGCAGGGGGGTCAGGGGTCAGGGGTCAGGGTCTAGGTATGAATGATGTCAGCACAATACACAATGGTTGACTCAGCCCCTATGGTGTTATTGTTAAGGTCAACGATACAACTTTTCCCTTGATTATTAAACACAACCAAACCTAGCCTGGTCCCAGATCTGACTCACAGTGTTATTGATACAACTCTTCAACCAAACCTAGCCTGGTCCCAGATCTGTTGTCTCCTTCTATAGCCTGGTCCCAGATCTGTTGTCTCCTTCTATAGCCTGGTCCCAGATCTGTTGTCTCCTTCTATAGCCTGGTCCCAGATCTGTTGTCTCCTTCTATAGCCTGGTCCCAGATCTGTTGTCTCCTTCTATAGCCTGGTCCCAGATCTGTTGTCTCCTTCTATTGCCTGGTCCCAGATCTGTCTCCTTCTATTGCCTGGTCCCAGATCTGTCTCCTTCTATTGCCTGGTCCCAGATCTGTTTGTGCTCTTGCCAACTCCATAGCTCATTGTCAATCCAGATGTGGCATGACAATGAGTGACAAGGAGTTGTCATGACAGCACAAACAAAGGCTAAACAAACAAAGGCTGATCAACACCTAAATCAAATCTCTATTAAATAAGGCTAGGAGTTTTCCCTGCCCAAGAGAAACTCTGGTATCCAGAGTTTTTCCTAGTCAGGCCACATGGTCAGCTATGAAGTTCTTTATCGGAAGACGTTACTTCGTAGGTTTGTCTCTGTTCTAGGTCTCTGGGAGTGACTATCTGGGAGTTGTTTGAGTTGGGGAACCAGCCGTACAGACACTACACTGACAGACAGGTCCTGACCTACGCTGTGAAGGAACAGCAGCTCAAACTAACCAAGCCCCGGCTCAAAGTACCCCTGGCTGAGCGCTGGTGAGTACACACACAGATACACACACAGACAAACACACACAGACACACATACCTTCCTATATGCTAACCAATCTTTCCAATCACAGTTTCTGTATCTGGCTTGTATATATCCTTGTCAGATTGTAAGAATGGCGACCAAATGACCTCCTCATCTTATTGCCGTTGGTAGCTGCATCATTTCAGTGTGGCACAGCAGCCATCTATTGATGTATCTACAGAATTACAACTCTTCATCCCCTCTCCTCTCCTCTCCTCTCCTCTCCTCTCCTCTCCTCTCCTCTCCTCTCCTCTCCTCTCCTCTCCTCTCCTCTCCTCTCCTCTCCTCTCCTCTCCTCTCCTCTCCAGGTATGAAGTGATGCAGTTCTGCTGGATGCAGCCAGAGCAGAGACCCAACAGTGAGGAGGTACACCTCCTCCTCACCTACCTGTGTGCCAAGAGGGTCAGTGCGGTCCAGGAGGACTTTGAACAGCGCTGGAACTCACTGAGACCCAACCTGACTGGCAGCACCACCCACAGCCACACTGCCCCAGCCCCTCCACCCCTAGCCAAAACCACTGTCCCTGCCCCAGCCCGAAAACCTATCCCTGGGGATGTGGAGTTGGAGCCGGCCTCCACCTCCCGCAGCTCCTTCCCCCTTCTAGAACACTTCTCCCAGGACAGCTTCCATTCCGACAGCGGTGACGACATCCTGACCGTGACAGAGACCAGCTATGGTGGGCTCAACTTTGAGTACAAGTGGGAGCAGGCGAGAGCCGAGCAACCATACTGTTCCTCATCCACCAGCGGGCCTCTGGGCCAGGGCAACCCTCACTACCAGGACGTATACTACCCCGTCAGGAACACATCCACCTCAGGCAGCTGTAAAGAGGACAGAGGAGGTGGAGGGCTCACTCTGGGGGTCTCACCTACCTCCTACTACGAGTCGGACCACTCCGGGTCGGGGTCAGGGTCGGGGTCAGGGGTGGTGCCGGTGTTGAGCGCCCACAGCCCTTCGGTCAACAGTGAGTACTATATCCGTATTGAGGAGCCGGTGGAGTGTAATATCAACCTGGATGATAGTGTGGTGGACTACAGCCCCAGGTTGGAGGCTGAGGATGGAAGCCTCTCCTCAGGGAGCAGGACCCCAAAGCCCCAGTCCCAGCCTCACTCCCAGCCACAGCCTCAGTCCCAGTCCCAGCCCCAGTCCCAGCCTCAGTCCCAGCCCCAGCCCCAGTCCCAGCCTCAGTCCCAGCCCCAGCCCCAGTCCCAGTCCCAGCCTCAGTCCCAGCCCCAGCCCCAGTCCCAGTCCCAGCCTCAGTCCCAGCCCCAGCCCCAGTCCCAGTCCCAGCCCCAGTCCCAGTCCCAGCCTCAGTCCCAGCCCCAGCCCCAGTCCCAGTCCCAGCCTCAGTCCCAGCCTCAGTCCCAGCCTCAGTCCCAGCCTCAGTCCCAGCCCCAGTCCCAGCCTCAGTCCCAGTCCCAGCCCCAGCCCAGTGCCTACTGGTCAGCAGCAGCAGCAGGCGACAGCAGCGGGGGTAAACACAGTACCTATGACTCTGACAATAGCCCGGCCATGTCCCTGACCATGGAGCCTCTCCTGAGACAGACAGCCAGCACAGCCAGTCCCGTGGAGCTGGGGCAGTCCCACAAGTACTTATCACCGAATCAGAGACAGGCTTTCTACTGTGAACAGTCGTCCATTCAAGAGACGTGTTGCCAATCACCAGAGGACACGCCCATAGCGTCCCAGATGGACCTGCATCATCCAATGGAGAGGCTGGAAACCCCTCTGGGGGTGGGGTCCTCCCACTCCCAGTGCCTGAGTAGCCCTAGTCTGGGACACTGTGACCCCTTCCTCGAGGCTAGCCAAGGCTTCACCACAACAGCCAGGAGGACGGTAAGTGAAGGCTACTATGACGTGATGGGTCCCCTCAGAAAGACTCTACCCATGGCTAACCATATTAGCATGGACATGGAGACAGGGGACAGGGGGAGAAGAGAAGGGGACAATGGTGACATTGACAATGGTGAGCTATTCTCCGAGAGAGAAGCCACCAACTGGACCTCCAACCACTCGGCCAATAACAACAGCATGACCTTTGACCTTAGGCAGACGGGCCAATCACAGGACAGCTATCTGGACCTCTATTACATCAACACCACGATTCACTCCGCTCCTGTAACAGACTCTGCTGCTACCTCGGCTAACAGTAGCAACATGTTCCAACACAGCTCCAGAGCCTTCAGCTACTTGGAGGCCACAGGAAGAGAGAGCTGCTCTTCCTCTAACAGACCCAGTGAGGGCAGTAGTGATACTACATATATTCACCTGTGTCACAGAGCTAGAGATAAACCTGTCTGTCTCTCTGCTGCCACAGACCACTCTACTCTAGATCATCTAAGAGGTGTTGCTGTTGACTCTCTCTCCAGCTCTTCTGTTGCTGTCAAGAATGTTAACCTCAAAGGTGGTGTCAAGGACAGCGTCCCCACCACCAAAACTACAACTACAGTGTCTGTAGAGGGACAAAGTAAAACCCCATCTCTGCTCACAGGAGAGAGGCAGTTCTCCCATCCCAAGGTGATCCCAGAACCAGGCTATATCCAATCCCCATCCACATACATGGAGCCTGACACTCGCACAGGCCTCAGCACTAAGGCAGTCCTGATAGAGAAAAAGGGAGGTCATGTTTGGGAGATACCTTCACATGTTAAAGACATTAGAGGTCCAGTGGCGGTGGTGTCTGGTGGTGTGGGGGAGAGGAGGCTGGGGATGGGGTTGGCCCACCCTGAAGGGGTACTGCTGGAGCCCGTCGGGTCCATGTTTGAGGCTAGCAGAGGGCTGGACGGCAGGTTGGAGATGGCCGGTCATTCCAGCATCAGCCTAGTGGACATCAGCAACTGTAGCTACGACGATGAGGACGATGACATCACAGACATCACTTCTGGAATCTTGGCCAACTTCTCCCTGGACTATGCTGATGAGGTCAGAGACGATATAAGCCCCGCCCACCACCACCACCACGGACGCTCCCTGCGGAACCCGGTGGGAACCCCTGACTCCGTGGACACCCTGAACATGCTGTCACTGTCGTCGTCGATTACCGCCGCCAGCCGCTGTGAGGCCTTCAGCATTGATGGCGTATTTCTCCATACCTCCTCCCTCTCCTCCTCCTCTTTCACTTCCTCTTCTTTCACCTCCTCATCGCTACTTCCCAAGTCCCTGGACAGCGGCTACAATGAAAGCCCAGAGTTCATCCTAAAGGAGGGAGGTGGGGAGTTCCTATTGGACTGCGAAGGAAACCACCACCAACAACAAGAACAACACCCAGTCCTCGGTGGGAGCCACCTCGCCCGCGGTGGGGTTAGCCTGGGGTCGAGGTCGGACGAGATGGTCCTTCAGCAGGTGGACCTAGGTGATGGGGTTGGGGTCTCTCTGTGTACCCGCGGTGGGGTTAACCTGGGGTCGAGGTGGGACGAGATGGTCCTTCAGCAGGTGGACCTGGGTGATGGGGTTGGGGTCTCTCTGTGTACCTCTTCCTCTTCTGGCTGCACTGAGCTGCAGCTGAAGGGACTGAGTGACAAGAATCCGTACATGGACACTGCCTACTTCTCTGACTACGAGGCGGAGAACGAGAGGAGTCCCCAGGATGAAGGGAGTAACTTCTTCTCCAGTCCAGGAGATAAGAAGGACTTTGTGAGGTTGACGGGGAGAGATGACCTCCAACCCCAGACGGAGAGAGAGGACGGTTACCGGGACCTGACAGGAAACACAAATGGAGTGGTGGTGTTTGACACTACCACAGGTTCCCCTCTCTTCTCCTCGGGCTCTGGCCCGCGCCTCTCCATGCTGGCTCCCTTCCCCCCTCAGATGGGGGGCTGCTTGGCCAAAGAGTCAGCCCCTGACGATGCTGTAGGCCTGGAGTCTGAGCACAGCGGAGAGGAGCCGGCATCTGGGTGCAGCTCCAGCATGGTGTCTGAGGGTTCCGCCGCGGAGCAGGAGGCTTCAGCCAGACACCCCGACCAGGAGAACCATCACAGGGCCTCAGAGAATGACTACTCCCCCATCCAGTCCCTGGGCTCCGACTCTACCATAGACTACAGAGAAGAGGTGAAGAAAGAGGAGGAGGAGGACGGGGAGGGAGAGGAGGGATGTACTGAGGAGGACATGCCAGAGTTTAATCACAAGGATGGAGAGAGAGGAGGAGGAGAAGAGGAGTATGAGGAGTTAGAGGAGGAGGAAGAAGAGGAGGAAGAGAAGGCGGACTACAGCGAACACCAGAACGGTCCAGTTGGCCTCCTCACCTCCTCTCCGTCGCTCCTCTCCTGCTCTCCTTCCCTCCAGGAGCTGTGTCGGGAGGTGGAAAGGCGAGCTCCTCTAACGGAGGGGGAGGATGAGGAGTCAGATGACAGTGAGTCAGACGAGGAGTTGCGGAGCTACAACCTGCAGGAGCAGCTGAGTGAGGAGGAGGTATATTAATGGTTGTTATATTCATATTCCCTTCATTATTTTATTATATTTAAAACCTGAGATCCACAATAGGAGCAGAAGCGCCACTGGTCACCCCCAGGTGCATTTATTATCGTTTTAGTTTAGAGGAAGTGAGCATCCAGCATCGTGGTTAAACAGAATGGTAGTACATACTCTGCAGTTCTGTCGCGGGTGCAATGATGTCAAAGAGGATAAAAACGGTTTATTGTTTGAAGTAATGTATTTTTGTTGTAATATCACAAACGGACCACAGGAGGCTGGTGGTACCTTAATTGGGGATTCGTGGTAATGGTTGGAGTGAAATAAGTCAAATGGTATCAAATACATTAAACACATGGTTTCCATGTCATTCCATTCACTCTGTTCCAGACATTATTATGAACCTTCCTCCACTTAACAGCCTCCTGGGAAATGGACGTTTCACAGCTTTAGATTCCAGCTATAATGATGTAAAGCAGCGTTTCCTGAGGACCATTATGTGTTTCTGCCCAAGCACTAACGCACTTCATTCAACTAATTAACTTGTCATGAATAGTGGAATCAGATGTGTTAATGCTAGGGTGACAACTACAATGTGCTCCACTTTGGGTCCCCAGGACCAGGATGAAGACACACTGATGTAAAGTGTGTTGTGACTGACTCATGTAAAATGCTATTTAAATAAATCTGACGTGACTTGACTAGGTGATGGGGGTGCCGGTGGTGGTGAGTGATAGTAGTGGGGCCAGAAACCTTCGCAGCCTCCTCAAGATGCCCACACTCCTCACACAGTCCTTCTGTGACGAGCTACACAGGAAGAAGAAAGCAGTGTCCTTCTTCGATGATGTCACCGTCTTCCTGTTTGAGCAGGTCAGTCACTCTGCTAGCATAGTGATATCACTGTGGTCAATCAATGGCAATACTTCATACCGGATTTTAAAAATGGCACCACACATTATATTATCACAAATCATTAAGCAGTTAAAGTTGGGCCAGTTTAGTTATTGCTCTCTGTACTAGTAGATGTATTTGAGACTTTCTAACGGAGTTCTCTTTGACCTCCAGGAGAGCCCCACAGGAGAGTTGGCTGACTTCACGTTTCCCCCAGGAGCAGATTCCAGCAGCCAGGCCTCGGGCAGGGAGAACCCCCAAACAGACCTACACCTCCACCCCACCATGGGCCACCACCTCCACCCCACCATGGGACACCACCTCCACCCCACCATGGGACACCACCTCCACCCCACCATGGGCCACCACCTCCACCCCCCGGGGAGGGCACCACACGCCTCAGAGGACTCTGATGGCAACATGTCAGAACAAGGTAAGATACAAGAACAGCAAGAGACCAGGAGGACTAAGATGGATGGATCCCTGAGATAATCAACAAGCTATAGTAAGGTATGCTGTATCAGTTCAAACCCCCTCTTCTGTGTGTGTGTGTGTGTGTGTGTGTGTGTGTGTGTGTGTGTGTTCAGGTCGAGGTTTTGAGTGGGAGGATGACATCCCATTGATGACCAGCCCGTTGTCCAGCCCGTCTACAGCTGAGCCACCGGTCTCCGATCCCATCCCGGTCCCTGCTGCCAAGGCTCCCGAGGACCAGCCAGTAGCAGCAGCAGCATCACAGTTCCCCCGTTTCAGCGTGTCCCGCTCCCGCTTCTCCATCACACACGTCCCCAACCCAGACATAAACCCAGCCGTAGGTCAGTCCTGGTAAACACCCCCCTGGTACTGTAGTACTGTAGTAGTCACTAGTGTCCTCTTAAACACTCCCCTGGTACTGTAGTAGTCACTAGTGTCCTCTTAAACACTCCCCTGGTACTGTAGTAGTTACTAGTGTCCTGTTAAACACTCCCCTGGTACTGTAGTACTGTAGTAGTCACTAGTGTTCTGTTAAACACTCCCCTGGTACTGTACTACTGTAGTAGTCACTAGTGTTCTGTTAAACACTCCCCTGGTACGGTAGTACTGTAGTAGTCACTAGTGTTCTGTTAAACACTCCCCTGGTACTCTAGTACTGTAGTAGTCACTAGTGTCCTGTTAAAGACTCCCCTTGTACTGTAGTAGTCAGTAGTGTTCTGTTAAACACTCCCCTGGTACTGTAGTACTTTAGAAGTCACTAGTGTCCTGTTAAACACTCCCCTGGTACTGTAGTAGTCATTAGTGTCCCGTTAAACACTCCCCTGGTACTGTAGTAGTTACTAGTGTCCTGTTAAAAACTCCTCTGGTACTGTTGTAGTCACTAGTCTTGTTAAACACTCCCCTGGTACTGTAGTAGTCACTAGTGTCCTGTTAAAAACTCCCCTGGTACTGTTGTAGTCACTAGTGTTCTGTTCACACTTCTGGCCTGGTTACGTAGTGTCCTGTTCACACTACTTAGACCAGCCGAGCTGTACTTGGCTGGCCTGGTTATGTAGTGTCCTTTTAACACTACTGAGCCCAGCCGAGCTGTACTGTCCTGAGCTGGTTACATAGTGTCCTGTTCACATTACTTAGACCAGCCTAGCTATACTGTCCTCAGCTGGTTACGTAGTGTCCTGTTCACATTACTTAGACCAGCCTAGCTGTACTGTCCTGAGCTGGTTACGTAGTGTCCTGTTCACATTACTTAGACCAGCCTAGCTGTACTGGTCTGGGCTGGTTATGCATCCGCCATAGTTGCTGTAACTGTTCTGGAGTGGAGCATGTACTGTGAAAAGAAAGGCCAGCACTGGACAGTTTGGGTCGACACAATATTGTGAAAATGGGAAATGTCACACCTGCGCTAACGAATCCTCTTCTCTTGTCCCACAGGGAGCAGTGGAGATGGAGAGAGGCAGTGGGAGAAGGAGTGAAGGGGTCTTCTCCATGACAGGAGGAGGGTGGATACCTCCTCTCCTAGGATGACTACCAGGTGTTCAGACCTGGGATCTCCAGCACCTGTTGACCCTGTATGAGCCAGTGCCTCATATCATAGTGAAACAACAGCTATGTCCCAAATGGCACCCTGTTCCCTATGGTCCCTGGTCAAAAGTAGTGGAAAGCATTGGGAACAGAGTGCCATTTGGGGCACAGACAAACACGTTAAATGTTATTTCTCTTACTTTTTATTATTACTTGAGAGACAGAGACAGGTGTAGGAATGATGACAGAGTCCTGAGAGGACCACAACCAAGCCGTATGTGACTGATAATATAGATTTATAGAGATATATAACATCTACACTCATGACAATTATTAATATCACCATCGACGTTCATTAGCGACAAGTCATTTTGGGAAACGGAAAATAGACAAGAAAAAAAACAGTAAAATGACAGACTTCGTCTCATTGCTGCTCTCTCATTGGCTGCCTTGGTCTTCCATCTGCTTGCTCATTGGCTGGTTGGATGTTCTAGAACACTGTTACAGCGCTTCCCTGGAGCCAATGAATAACGTCTGATGACCGCCCCACAGGAAGCTGCTGGACAAACCACCACCCTTTAAAAAGAACAGAGGAATAAGGATGGGGGCGCTAACTTCCTGTGCCCCCTTGCCAAAGCCACAGGAAGGTGGACAGAAGGGGTCTTGCTGATGTTTTAGTTCAGGGATAAAAATGTATTATTATGGTTATAGCATGGCATTGTAGAATACGTGTTTCTGATTGGCTTGAAGGGCATTCCAGAGCGTGCATTTTCTCCCTTTCAACACACAATATTTTTGCACGGTATAATTCAATGGCTATAGTTTATTCTTACATGTGCTATGTTTGAGCTGCTTTTGAAAGCAAAGGTCCAACTGAAAACATTATTGCCATTGTTGAATTCGATTTTCATAATGGCAAGTTAATACTGATGGTTTGTTTAGCTAAACTAGCAAGTCTGTGTGTTTGGTTACCAAGGCAACTACTGTAGCTATCTAGTAAACTTGCTAGCTAGCAACTTCAGTGGATGTTAAACACATTTATATCGGCAAATTAACACATTCCTAGCAGCAGATGTGTTCAATTATATTCCTGGTATAAAAGGGATAATCAACTCGGTGCTCTATTTGTATGCGTTCTCTGGAAAATAATGCAACTCAGTGGAAGGTCAGTTCCACTCTAGCGTGTTGTGGAACACACGTTACACCTCGTTCATTATTTTCCACAGAACGCATAGCCTCTCGTTGATTATCCCTTACATAACAGATAGTTAGAAACAGAGCCCCGTTGAAATGTATATTAGAATATATATGGCTCTGCTTACGTCTGTTTCACAGTTCTTTGTAACGTTAGTTACTCCTCCTCACTCTGGTCAATGAAGACCTTCACATCTGTGTTCAAAATGCACTTTCTTTATTATAATTATTAGCCCAGTTGAGAAGCTCTAAAGTTTATATATTTTGGGTAGAAACGTGAAAAATGGACACGTACATTTTTTGTGCTGAACAAAACCTGATAAGAGTGCCATTTCATCCAAGCATTGTGGGAGCCTTTTAGTAGTGCCACCTATAGGTCAATGTTGAAAATACATTTACTGTACGTTTCAGGTCACCCCTGTGTTGGGCCTACATGACCCCAGAATATAAGGTGCACAACATTGTTTGTAATGTTATTGTTGACTCTGTTACAGCATTGATACATGAGGGTCATGTTCATTAGTGATTCATAAAGAAGCTTTGCTCACGTTTCATTTAACGAGCAATACAATGACTGGAATGTGACGGAGGGAGAGAACACAGAGGGAGAGAACACAGAGGGAGAGAACACAGGGGGAGAGAACACAGGGGGAGAGAACACAGAGGGAGAGAACACAGAGGGAGTGAACACAGAGAGAAAGAGCAGAGGGAGAGAACACAGGGGGAGAGAACACAGGGGGAGAGAACACAGGGGGAGAGAACACAGGGGGAGAGAACACAGGGGGAGAGAACACAGAGGGAGAGAACACAGGGGGAGAGAACACAGGGGGAGAGAACACAGAGGGAGAGAACACAGGGGGAGAGAACACAGGGGGAGAGAACACAGGGGGAGAGAACACAGGGGGAGAGAACACAGGGGGAGAGAACACAGGGGGAGAGAACACAGAGGGAGTGAACACAGGGGGAGAGAACACAGGGGGAGAGAACACAGAGGGAGAGAACACAGGGGGAGAGAACACAGGGGGAGAGAACACAGGGGGAGAGAACACAGGGGGAGAGAACACAGAGGGAGAGAACACAGAGGGAAAGAACACAGGGGGAGAGAACACAGAGGGAGAGAACACAGGGGGAGAGAACACAGAGGGAGAGAACACAGAGGGAGAGAACACAGAGAGAGAGAGCAGAGGGAGAGAACACAGAGAGAGAGAGCAGAGGGAAAGAACACAGGGGGAGAGAACACAGAGGGAGAGAACACAGGGGGAGAGAACACAGAGGGAGAGAACACAGAGGGAGAGAACACAGAGAGAAAGAGCAGAGGGAGAGAACACAGAGAGAGAGAGCAGAGGGAGAGAACACAGAGAGAGAGAGCAGAGGGAGAGAACACAGAGAGAGAGAGCAGAGGGAGAGAACAGAAGAAAGATGTTTGCATCCTAAAATGGCACCCTATTCCCTTTATAGTGCACTACTTTTGACCAGGGCCCATAGAGCATTTGGGACGCTGCCCAGGTGAAGCCACAGCCACACTGGTTTGGTCATAATATCTCTTCGGGATGGTTTCCTGGACACAGATTAATCGTAGTCCTGGACTAACAAGCACTTTCAATAGAGAATCACCATTAAAATAGGTTGAGACCAGGACTTATTCTGTGTCTGGGAGACCAGCCCTATATGTTTAAATGCAAGAGCACCTTTCAGTTCAATTCCATGTCTATACTATATGAAGCTGGGATTTCCAGTGGTATTTTTCACTGGTCTACCTACACCATCTAGTGCATATCTATTTTATTACATGTAAGAGATGGTTACCTGTACAGGTGTTCAAGCTATACAGACATTGCAACAGGAAGTTACAGATTGACACATCTCACGTAATAATGTATGAATGTTATCAACATGTTTCAAGATCATTTGACTTGGTTTTACTACTGCTGTACTGCCTCCTCTCCTTGTATCAAGCAAAGTAGGAGTGCTGACTTAGGATCAGCTTGGCCTTTTAGATCGCAATAAATAAGATCACACAGGCAGGCGGGGACCTGATCCTAGATTAGTTACTAAAAGGGCCAGTTATATTATTTTCTCTCCCTCTGCCTGAAGGTTTTCACATTCTGCAAGGAGAGAGACTTTCTCCATAGTATTTCTTATTGACCAATATTAGTCTGTGGAGTCCTCAACCAGTCCACACTAGCTTGTCTAAATAGTGGAGGTGCGTAAAGATTGCACTTTCCCCAAATTCCTAGTTTCACTATGTTTGCCGTATTGTACATTGCTCGTCATTAGCACAGTATACATGGTCCTGATTTTAGCATCAAGACGTCGGCCGTTTAAAAATCCTAAAAGGTATATTGTGCTGATTTATTGGCACACTGAAACATGTTGCGCGCCATAGTTTTCAAACACAGTGGATAGTGCTAAAACAATGATGTCATAACTGAATTCTGCCATCTTTATGGATGTTGGCCATTTGCCAAACTGATATGACAACAGTGACCAATTGCTAAGCTAAATAGACAATTGATACTAGTTGAGTAGGTGAGATGGTGTTGGTCCGTACACCAGTAGTAACACCCTCATCATCACTGTATAGAATCCATTCTAGCCTGGTCCCAGATCTGCTTGTGCTCTTGCCAACTCATTGTCAAGCCAAACATTTGACAGAGAGCAGAAACCGACTGGCATCCAGGCTAGTTCCATTCCTCCAGGCCTGTGTCCCAGTTTCATGGCTGTCGTGCTAAAGTATAATTCAAGACAAATAAATCAAGCTAGTTTTTTTCCCTCGTGTGTCTGTCCCATGTATTTCTCTGTTTACTGTAATTAATTAATGAATGTGAGCATATTCACCTGAGCAATGGAGCAAACGGAGCAGCTGCCTTCCCTCCTTCAAAACAGGGTTGATGTTTTTGCACAATGATTAGTAATGTTGATTAGTAATGTTGATTAGTAATGTTGATTAGTAATGTTTTGAGACACAATTCAGGAAAACAAAACAACAACACTTTTCGGGGATTCCATCGTGAGATATAAGAGGTGTTGCGTGAGAGCGTGTGATCAGAGTCAATTGCGTGTGTCTCACAGTGAATGCGTGAGAGTTGGCAGCTCTGCACTCTAGCTGCAGTTATACTGCACTCTGACTGCTATCTTTTTTTGTAAGGGGATTTATACAGGCAATGCGCAACGACCAGTTAAAGTCAGAACAGTGGAGAAATAATTAGGCCTAGCCTACACCTTGTACTTTATAATGTGAAACAAAAATCACATCAATCATGTAAGTTAAGGTAGGCAGCGATCTACAACATAAGTAGCACACACACCACAGCAATTTGATATTACTTTTTGTTAAGTACAAGGAACTGCATGGGCCTGTTAGGTTATAGCACACATTCAACCTCCCCAAAAACATACTCACCAAACAGATGTCTATCATCGGGAAAAATAAATTCTGTCGGAACCTATTCCGAACGTCTGTGTTATAGAAAATAATAGGTTCTAAGGTTTATAACCCTGAAATAATTTTCTGTCAACACTCAAAATTCAAGAGCATGATCCCCTTTTCAAAGTATTACTCTTTTTGAGAAGTCACTGTGAAAAGCGCACTGGCAGAATGTTTCATTTGGACAATTCCTATTTTCTAATTTATTGTTATATTCCATTATATTATAGACGCATAGAGTATGCATTGGTTGAAGCTCAATGTTTAATTCAAATCTCCCTACCATCATATCTAAGCAGGGCCGGTGCGTGCATTTCTGCCGCTCTAGGCGAGACACAATTGTGCCGCCCCTCTATTTTGTGCCGGCCCTCTATTTTCAAAAATAATTATTATTTTCCTTTTCTAATTTTCTTTTTTTGTACTCACAACCCAACAGTTTGGGTCGTTTAGACATGGTTGTACAGTGTACTGTTGCGAGCTCGGATAGAAGAAGATGGCATGAGACAGAGATTGATTTAACAGAGAGTTCCTGTGCCCCATACACCGTAAGACTCCAGGAACGTCACACTTTATTATCCGCCTTCAACTTGACAACGAACCTAACCCCCGGCCATGCAAGGCTTGGTTATGGTAGGCACTCTAACATTCCCCCTCCCCCATAACCTGAACTCAGACAACTGAAGAACACATAACCACAACGCTGATTGGTGATTTTGAGTGACAGACACACATTCCTCACCAATGGACTACAAGAGGCGGCAATTTTTTTTTTAAATAAGCTTACATTTTTTCGCCTTTCCAAAGTGCCGCTCTAGGCCGTTGCCTAGTCTGCCTATACGCACGCTCCGGCCCTGTATCTAAGCCAATATGACACCAATGTCGATAACTCGCAAATCAACTTAGTTGGACATACACAACACACTACCCAAATCTCGTCATGAGCTGTCCAGCCATTACGGAGAACCATAAACCAGAGTCCTTAGCAATTTAGTTTTCAGAGTATTTTCTGCTCCTACCTAGAAATGCTCGATGTCGGATTAAAACGAGACTATAGCTTCCATAAAGTGACCATTGGATTTACATTTAAACATATTTTTTGCCAAATCTGAATCTCTTTTAGTTGCTCGGCAACAATACAGCTGCTATTAGTGAACGTTAGCTTGCTTATCCAAAATCCAGCACCTAGCCTCTGTAAATAGATAGCTAATATCAGTCAGCTGAAAGTTAGCTAGCTAACACCAGTCAGCGGAAAGTTAGCTAGCTAACACCAGTCAGCGGAAAGTTAGCTAGCTAGCTAACGAACAGGCAAAGAAAGGTAGCCAGCTATATTTGTTTATGGAAGGTTTGTTACACAAATAACTTCAGTCATTGACTAGCTAGAGCCAGACAACAACAGCTGAGCTCGACACATAAGCTAGCAAACAATAGCTAGTTCACGTCCACATGCCAGTCGTACATTTGTTTTTCAAAACCAACACCAAACTTTGGGCAAATTGTCCAAGCTACGGTAAGAGCTAGCCATATTTTAATGTCAGACAGGAAACAACTCAAACTGTAGCTGAGAAAACAAATACATACAGTGGGGAGAACAAGTATTTGATACACTTACAAAGCATGTAGAAGTCTGTAATTTTTATCATATGTACTCTTCAACTGTGAGAGATGGAATCTAAAACAAAAATCCAGAAAATCACATTGTATGATTTTTTAATAATTAATTTGCATTTTATTGCATGACATAAGTATTTGATCAACTACCAACCAGTAAGAATTCCGGCTCTCACAGACCTGTTAGTTTTTCTTTAAGAAGCCCTCCTGTTCTCCACTCATTACCTGTATTAACTGCACCTGTTTGAACTCGTTACCTGTATAAGAGACACCTGTCCACACACTCAATCAAACAGACTCCAACCTCTCCACAATGACCAAGGCCAGAGAGCTGTGTAAGGACATCAGGGATAAAATTGTAGACCTGCACAAGGCTGGGATGGGCTACAGGACAATAAGTTCAAGATGACGGTCAATCTCCCTCGGTCTGGGGCACCATGCAAGATCTCACCTCGTGGGGCATCAATGATCATGAGGAAGGTGAGGGATCAGCCCAGAAATACACGGCAGGACCTGGTCAATGACCTGAAGAGAGCTGGGACCATAGTCTCAAAAAAAAACATTAGTAACACACTACGCCGTCATGGATTAAAATCCTGCAGCGCACGCAAGGTCCCCCTTCTCAAGCCAGCGCATGTCCAGGCCCGTCTGAAGTTTTCCAATGACCATCTGGATGATCCAGAGGAGGAATGGGAGAAGGTCATGTGGTCTGATGAGACAAAAATAGAGCTTTTTGGTCTAAACTCCACTCGCCGTGTTTGGAGGAAGAAGAAGGATGAGTACAACCCCAAGAACACCATCCCAACCGTGAAGCATGGAGGTGGAAACATCATTCTTTGGGGATGCTTTTCTGCAAAGGGGACAGGACGACTGCACCGTATTGAGGGGAGGATGGATGGGGCCATGTATTGCGAGATCCTGGCCAACAACCTCCTTCCGTCAGTAAGAGCATTGAAGATGGGTCGTGGCTGGGTCTTCCAGCATGACAACTAAGGAGTGGCTCCGTAAGAAGCATCTCAAGGTCCTGGAGTGGCCTAGCCAGTCTCCAGACCTGAACCCAATAGAAAATCTTTGGAGGGAGCTGAAAGTTCGTATTGCCCAGCGACAGCCCCGAAACCTGAAGGATCTGTATGGAGGAGTGGGCCAAAATCCCTGCTGCAGTGTGTGCAAACCTGGTCAAGAACTACAGGAAACGTATGATCTCTGTAATTGCAAACAAAGGTTTCTGTACCAAATATTAAGTTCTGCTTTTCTGATGTATCAAATACTTATGTCATGCAATAAAATGCAAATTAATTACTTAAAAATCATACAATGGGATTTTCTGGATTTTTGTTTTAGATTCCATCACTCACAGTTGAAGAGTACCTATGATAAAAATTACAGACTTCTATATGCTTTGTAAGTGGGAAAACCTGCAAAATCGGCAGTGTATCAAATACTTGTTCTCCCCACTGTATATGTTTATGGACTCATATTTCCAAAACCTGGTTATTCAATGTCTATGTTTGACAGGGGACACCCCTAGCCGTCGTTCTCTGTGGGAAGGACTTATCATCTGGGGAGCCTCAACAGCATCATGTTGCTGATGAGACAGAGACAAGTCTTTCCCGATCAGAACACCTCAAGAAACACCAGCAGAGACGTACAGGGAAGAAACCTCACCAACGCTGCGCTGAGAATTCATACAGGAGAGAAACCATACAGCTGCTCTCAGTGTGGAAAGAGTTTTGCTGCATCTAACACCTTAAAATCTCATCTGAGAATACATACAGGAGAGAAAATGTACAGCTGCCCTCCATGTGGGAAGAATTTCACTTGTCCAGGGGGTCTTAAAGTACACAGAATAATCCATACACGAGAGAAACCTTACAGATGCTCACAGTGTGGGAAGAGTTTCACAGCTTTTCACACCTTAAAATTTAATCTGAGAATTTATACAGGGGAGAAGCCTTACCCCTGCCTTGATTGTGGGAAAGGCTTTGTTAACTCGGGAGCTCTAACCATACACCAGCGTGTACACACTGGAGAGAAGCCTTATAGTTGTCATCAGTGTGGGAAGAGCTGTGCTTGAACTTCCTCCCTGACTAGACACCAGCGAACACAGAAGCCTTACAGCTGTGATCAGTGTGGGAAGAGCTTTAGTCAATCAGGGACCCTAAATTCACACCAGCGAACACACACTGTAGAGAAACCTTATGTCTGTCTATGTAGAAAGAGCTTTTCTTATGTAGGGCTAATGGAAAAAACACCAGAAAACAAAAACTTGCCATATTTCATCTCCCTCCTATCCGGCACCGGTTCTCTAAATAAAGGATCTATAGAAAACATCTAGTGAACAGTCATAACATCTCCCATTCTTAAACAGTTGACTTAGTCTGATCACCATGGTAACCTCTGTGGAACATGATATGTAGATCTGATCTAGGATCAGGTCTCCTCTGTGTCTATGTAATAACACGCATTGTGATTTTAAATGGATAAACGTTATCATATAAGACGTCAAAGTGAACCTGTGTGTCTTCTTTCATATACTCATAATACTATTATTATTTAATGTCATTATGTAGAATAATGTTTCAACAATAGATGTATAGTAATGTATTCAGTTGATCAATAAATTCAAAGCCATTATCTTCTGAACAAAGTCTGCTTAACACTTGAATTGTATATCTTTTGATGTAATTATTTATTTTCTAAACTGATTAAAATGCCAAGATAATCCATCCACTTGACAGGTGTGGCAGATCAAGAGGCTGATTAACCTTTCTCACCTGGACAAAAGGAACACCTACGTGAGAATGCTGTTCATTGACTACAGCTCAGCGTTCAACACCGTAGTGCCCTCCAAGCTCATCACTAAGCTAAGGACCCTGGAACTGAACACCTCCCTCTGCAACTGGATTCTGGATGTCCTGACAGGCCGCCCCCACGTGGCGAGGGAAGGTAACAACACAACCACCACGCTGACCCTCAACGCGGGGGCTCTTCAGGGGTGTGTGCTCAGCCCCTCCTGTACCCTCCTGTATTCGGTTCACCATTGTAGCATCATTAGGTTTGCAGATGACACGACTGTGGTACTGTAGGTCTGATCACCAACATCGATGCTACAGCCTATAGGGAAGAGGTCAGAGACATGGCAGTATGATGCCAGGACAACAACCTCTCTCAATGTGGCCAAGACAAAGGAACTTATTATGGACTACAGGAAACTGAGGGCCGAACACATAAACGGGAGCGGACCGAGAGCTTCATGTTCCTCAGTGTCCACATCACGAAGGACCTATCATGGTCCAAACAAACCAACACAGTCGTGAAGAGGGCACAACAACGCCTCTTCCCCCTCAGGAGGCTGAATAAATGTGTCATGGGCCTGTCATACCAAATAACATCCCCAGGCAAAATACTGTCCGACTCTACGTCACAATGGGATTCAATAAACTATTAGCGTCCGTTGCTATATCAACGGTGTGATTACCTAAGGATTAGAATTTTGGAGATCATTACAGCCTGAATTACATTCTTTTCATAATCGCTATGAAAACAAAGTTGATTTCCACGACAATTTCGCTGTTTAAACAAGTTTTGTTTAGCTAATAAAATGAAAACATAAATTCAAGCTACTTTTGGGTACATTGTCAACACTACAACATTAAATCCATGTCTTAAACCTTGCTACGTTTCGGAAATGGCAAAGAAAACGTGTAATCTGCTTGACACATTAACGTTACTTACCTTGCAGATCACGAAGTCAGCTAATTTCCACTTCATTCATATGCACATCTGTTTGATTCATACATTGGCTGTCATGTTTTTATATTAACGTGCACTTCCCTTATCCACACTAAAATAATATAATTTCAGTAGTCCTCTGATTTATAAAAATCTCTCGCATAGCTCATTAGTACAGCCTTGTGGTTGAATATATATGTACAGCCGTGGTCAAAAGTTTTGAGAATGACACAAGTATTGGTCTCCACAAAGTTTGCTGCTTCAGTGTTCTTAGATCTTTATGTCAGTAGTTACTATGGTACACTGAAGTATAATTACAAGTATTCCATAAGTGTCAAAGGCTTTCATTGACAATGACATTCAGTTTATGCAAAGAGTCAATATTTGCAGTGTTGACCCTTCTTTTTCAAGACCTCTGCAATCCGCCCTGGCATGCTGTCAATTAATTTCTGGGCCACATCCTGACTGATGGCAGGCCATTCTTGCATAATCAATGCTTGGAGTTTGTCAGAAGTTGTGGGTTTTTGTTTGTCCACCCGCCTCTTGAGGATCGACCACAAGTTCTCAATGGGATTAAGGTCTGGGGAGTTTCCTGGCCATGGACTCAAAATGTTGTTGTTTTGTTCCCCGAGCCACTTAGTTATCACTTTTGCCTTATGGCAAGGTGCTCCATCATGCTGGAAAAGGCATTGGTCGTCACCAAACTGTTCTTGGATGGTTGGGAGAAGTTGCTCTCAGAGGATGTGTTGGTACCATTCCTTATTCATGGCTGTGTTCTTTGGCAAAATTGTGAGTGAGCCCACTCCCTTGGCTGAGAAGCAACCCCACACATGAATGGTCTCAGGATGCTTTACTGTTGGCATGACACAGGACTGATGGTAGCGCTCACTATGTTTTCCGGATGGCACAAACAATCTGAAAGGGGATTCATCAGAGAAAATGACTCCACCCCAGTCCCCAGCAGTCCAATCCCTGTACATTTTGCAGAATATCAGTCTGTCCCTGATGTTTTTCCTGGAGAGAAGTGGCTTCTTTGCTGCCCTTCTTGACACCAGGCCATCCTCCAAAAGTCTTTGCCTCACTGTGCGTGCAGATGCACTCACACCTGCCTGCTGCCATTCCTGAGCTACCTCTGCACTGGTGGTGCCCCGATCCCGCAGCTGAATCAACTTTAGGAGACGGTCCTGGCGCTTGCTGGACTTTCATGGGCGCTCTGACACCTTCTTCAAAACAATTGAACCTCTCTCCTTGAAGTTCTTGATGATCCGATAAATGGTTGATTTAGGTGCAATCTTACCAGCAGCAATATCCTTGCCTGTGAAGCCCTTTTTGTGCAAAGCAATGATGACGGCAAGTGTTTCCTTGCAGGTAACCATGGTTGACAGAGGAAGAACAATGATTTCAAGCACCACCCTCCTTTTAAACCTTCCAGTCTGTTATTCTGACTCAATCAGCATGACAGAGTGATCTCCAGCCTTGTCCTCGTCAACACTCTCACCTGTGTTAATGAGACAATCACTGACATGATTGCAGCGGGTCCTTTTGTGGCAGGGCTGAAATGCAGTGGAAATGTTTTTTGGGGATTAAGTTCATTTTCATGGCAAAGAGGGACTTTGGTCCCATGACATTCTGGAGTATATGCAAATTGCCATCATCAACACTGAGGCAGCAAACTTTGTGGAGACCAATACTTGTGTCATTCTGCCGTTCTGGTGAATGGGATACTGCAGTCTTGAGGTTCTGGCTGATCCATTCACCAAACCTGGAGGAGGGGGCAGGAAAGTAATATCTATTGACAATGGAAGATGTTGAAATATGTCTGAATATGAATCATGGAAAAACAAAAACATTGTAAAAAATAAATACATACAAAACAAACCATTGGTGACAGAATATAACCTGTAATATATGTACCTTTTCCATGACCTCGGTCACTCAAGATGACCTCAGGAGAACCGTGGGTTTTGAAGATGTCCACCATTGCCTTGGAGGTGGCCTCGCCAGTCTGGTCCTTGATGGGTATCATACAAAACAAAAATCTATGTTGGTTCCAAGCACCCGTTATAATGGGTTACAGAAGGGATATTAGAGTTCAGCACGTAATCTTCCTACTGAACTTAATGGGTATTGACTCCACCCACTTGGTAAAGTGATCGGTCGCTGTCAGACACCAGCTGTTGACATTCCTGGACTTGGTGAAGGGTCCGATGAGGTCCAGCCCTAACATTTAAAGTGTTAGAGAGAAGATGACTTTATTCTTACCTGTATCTGTGTCATACAGTATGCACACTTTAATATTTGTAAGCATACTGACACACACACGCATTCTATAACATTGAACTCTGCCGTGGTAAAATAAAGCTGCCATCCAGGACCTCTATACCAGGCGGTGTCAGAGAAAGGCCTCCCAAGTCATTGATTGTTCCCTCTGCTACCGGAGCTAAAGACTTAATCAAGTACCTACCCAGACTATTTACAGTGTATTCGGAAAGTATTCAGACCCCTTGACTTTTTCCACATTTCGTTACATTACAGTCTTATTCTAAAATGGATTCAATCTTTCTCCCCCCTCATCAATCTAGATAGAAAGATAGATAGATAGATAGATAGATAGATAGATAGATAGATAGATAGATAGATAGATAGATAGATAGATAGATAGATAGATAGATAGATAGATAGATAGATAGATACTTTATTGATCCCAGAGGGGGACATTTCTTTGTCAAGCAGCTACAACAAAACACAGGGCAGGTGCAAAATGCCACAACGAAAGCACACAAAAGACAGATATACGGTACATGATACATAGAGCGGCAGTATGAAAAAGTATAGAAATACAAGATATCTGGAGTGCAAAAAAAGCTATTAAAAGACATTGCATAGTATGGGTGGTTGGCTGAATATGTACACTATACATTGGTGGATGTTGGATGGTTAACTATACTATATGGTCGATGGCAGAGAAATACTTCAGTAGCTAAAAATGCATATGATATGAGCGAGGGTAATAATAGTTTACTTAATAGACAGACTGGTTAAATGAACAGGTAAGTGAATATTTTTGCCTGGTTAAATTAGCTGTACAGGTAAATATACAGTTATATTTACAGATAAGTGAATACTTGCATGTTTACACAAACTGTACAGGTAAATGACAGGAAGAGATACTTAAATAGCTAAATGTGTTTATGATATAATTTGGGGTAATAATAGTAATTCCCTTAAAATACAGTCTTTAGTGCGCAGGGTTGAATTACAGATAACTTCACGTATTGCACATTCGATATACTAAAAGCAATGAGAAAAGGTGCAACTTACAGGATACTAATATGCATTCCTGAGTGAATGACTACGTAAGTTAGGTCCAAGAATTACTTGCAATATTGCACGTGATATGATATAACAACTGTACATGAGTATGTATATACAGACCTGCATGAATAAATAGGTCCTGAGTGAATGGACCTCCTGCTACCAGGAGAGTTGACGTCTTCTATGAAGGACCTCCTGTAGCGCTCTCTGGCACACCGTGGTGGGATCAGTCTGTGACTGAAGGTGCTCCTCTGCGTCATAACCATGGCATGCAGAGGGTGTGTGACGTTGTCCATGATGGCCAGCAGTTTGGCCAGGATCCGTCTCTCCGCCACCTCCTCTAGAGTGTCAAGGCTCATCCCCAGGACAGAGCTAGCCTTCCTGATCAGCTTATTTACCCGAGAAGCATCACCGGCTTTAATGTTGGCTCCCCAGCACACCACTGCAAAAAAGATGGCACTGGCCACCACAGACTGGTAGAAGGTATGCAGTAGTTTGCTGCACACGTTGAAGGACCTGAGCCTCCTCAGAAAGTAGAGTCGGATCTGGCCCTTTTTGTACAGGGCCCCAGTGTTACCAGCCCATTTCAGCCTGTTGTCCATATGAACTCCAAGGAACTTGTATGACCCAACCATTTCCACATCCATCCCCTGTATAGGGGCTGCAGTCAGTTGGGCCTTGGTTCTCCTGAAGTCCACCACCATCTTCTTTGTTTTGCTGATGTTGAGCTGAAGGTGGTTCTGCTCACACCACAACACAAAGTCACTGATTGTGCTCCTGTACTCCTCCTCCTGCCCACCCCTGATGCACCCTACAATTGCGGAGTCATCCGAGAACTTCTGTAGGTAGCATGTTTCAGAGTTATATCTGAAGTCTGAGGTGTAGAGGGTGAACAGGAAGGGGGACAGGGCTAGACAGGGTTAAAATAGTGTAATGGGGTCTTGTTTTTTTATTTTTTTTTACAAGGGTTAATAGTTGGCAGGGTTTGTTTTTCCTTTTCCGTTTCCATTGTTTGTATCACCAAGTATAATGAATTGTACAGTAGGTGGCAGCATGCACCTCTAACGTTTGTTTGCTGACGCCATAATACTATTGAAGAAGAAGGGCTTCACCACTGGACCAAAGATTTGTATAACTAACCCAAGATAGACCACAGACTGTAGTTTCCAATGGGAGCAAATTAATCAGTGGGCAGAACAAGCAAAAGGTGGGCAGAGCCTAGCACGAGCTAACGAGAGCTCATTGGCTCGTTCTAGCATGTATTTGCATATTTTCTTAATGGAACGCACGTGTGCAATAATTCAATTCGCCCTTGCACTCCTTCTAAACAACACACTTTTAAAAAACTTGGCAAATGTTAAAGTCTACAAAATGTAGTCCTCTCTCTTCGTAAGAGATTCTACTTTTGGAAACAGAAAACTGTATTGAAATCAAATGTTCCATCCATGAGATATTAGCAGAATGTCGCCCAAAATCCATCTCTCTCCATCTGCTTCCACTACCAGCCACTGGGCTTCCTCTCACCACCATATTTGGTAGTGAGTGGAAACGCCAACCGAATGCTTCACATTTATACCTCCAGTGAAATATCTCTCTCATTGTTCTATCTGTGGCTGGAACTCTGTTCCATGTGGCTGTCAGATAGTCGATAGCAGAGAACAGGATTCTTGATGAATAGGGTGATGTTGAATGTGTTCTTGACATTACTTGACTGTTATAGATCAGGTAAAATCTTATCCACGATCTTATTGAAGTAAGAATAGCCTACATGAGACGTTTGTCACGATTTGAATCCAGGTTAGATATTTAAGTAGACGTTTGATTGCTCTGGTCTAGCTGTTTCAGTTCCAGACTTGAGATTGGAATTCTTTTATCCATAAAAATTATCTGAACCCAAAAGGCAACAACGTACCTATAGCTACACATTTGTTGTTGGGTGAAGAAACGTTGAAGAAAGAATAGCTTCCACAATGGATCGGGTAAGTTTGGTTGCGTTTTAATTAACAATATATGCGTACTGTGGTAAGTGTGGTGTATAAAATGTCTAGGCCTAGTTTTCATATTTGATCGTCCACATCCATGGGTTCCATTTGAACAGCTTGACAGTGGTGGAAAATGTACTCAATTGTACTCATACTTGAGTAAAGATACCGTAGACGTCATAACACTCAGACATAATTTACTAACAAAGTATTTGTGTTTAGTGAGTCCGCCAAATCAAAGGCTGGGATGACGAGGAATGTTATCTTGATAAGTGTGTGAATTTGACCATTTCCCTGTCCTGCTAAGCATTCGAATTGTAACTAGTGTTTTTGGGTGTCATGGAAAATGTATGTAGTAAAAAGTACATAATATTTTCTTTAGAAATTACTGGTGTAAAAGTTGTCAAATGTAAAGTTGAGCCACCTCTTGTTTATAGGAAACCATGCACAAAATTAATTGTGACCAAATATGTAGGAAGAGGTCGTCATTGTAGGGTTGTCACTAGTTACCACATAGCCAAGTAAAAATTGTCTATATCGTAAAAAAAATCCTGAAAGAATACTATATTTCCCCTTAAGTAGTGATGCTGAATGTAAAACATTGCTAAACTTACCCCACTCTCCCCTACTTGAATGTAGTCCTCCAGCGATTTTGTTTTTAAAATGTTATTATTGAAAAGCAATATCCCAAGTATAAATACTGTAAAGTACACGCATACATGTCAACAGCCTCCCCTCCCTTGCTTGAGTAAAAATAGAAGAACGTGTCACCCTCTCCACTTGTGCTACCTGGACCACCTATTGAGATGTGCCTTTTGTTAAGTCAATCAGGTGTTTAAATCAGGTGAAAAGGAGACAGGAGTGGCACTGTAAGTACTTTACACCACTTCAGCTAGACAAAATATCCCGGGCTGCATCACAACCGGCCACGATCGGGAGTCCCATAGGGCGGCGCACAATTGGTCCAGCGTCATCCGAGTTAGGGGAGGGTTTGGCCGGTGTAGGCTGTCATTTTAAATAAAAAATGTGTTCTTAACTGACTTGCCTACTTAAATAAAGGATATATATATATATATATATATATATATATATATATATATATATATATATATATATATATATATATATATTTTTTTTTTTAATAATCCAAACTTGTTGGGATTTTTTTTGTCCTTCAGCAAAGTAGCCTATTAGCCTTAGATACCATGTTTACCCACATGAAAAAATACTACTTTTCCTATGGCATTACTATATGTATATACTTTAGTATTCACCCCAGCAAACAGAGGACGTCCTGAGGACATTCGGCGACGTTCACATTAGGTCCCTTAAGCGTTTGGCGTGATGTTTTCCCACTGGTGTTGGAGAACATTCAAAAAACTTTGTGCAAGGGGAAGTTCTCATGTAAACCTTGGTCTCGTTCCCTGTACGTGGTACCAAGGGAATGTTCTCTGGGAAACCTTGGTCTCGTTCCCTGTACGTGGTACCAAAGGAACGTTCTCTGGGAAACCTTGGTCTTGCTCTGCTCCCTGTACGTGGTACCAAGGGAACGTTCTCTGGGAAACCTTGGTCTTGCTCCGCTCCCTGTACATGGTACCAAGGGAATGTTCTCTGGGAAACCTTGGTCTCGTTCCCTCTACGTGGGTCCAAGGGAATGTTCTCTGGGAAACCTTGGTCTCGTTCCCTGTACATGTTACCAAGGAAACGTTCTCTGGGAAACCCTGGTCTCGTTCCCTGTACGTGTTACCAAGGAAACTTTCTCTGGGAATCCTTGGTCTCGTTCCCTGTACGTGTTACCAAGGAAACTTTCTCTGGGAAACCTTGGTCATGTTCCCAGGACGTCACCGAGGACCACATCAGGGCCTTTTTAGGACGTTCTCAGGAATTTTATTTTTTGATGGTCACAAGGAAACGTTTCTTTAATTGAATCAGATCTAATCAGGTTTAATCAGAATTCATGTAGACGTTAGTTTTGAAAACATAGCTTGTCCAAAAAATGTGGTCTCTTGGCACAATTTACCCCAGGTATGCGGTAGGTTGAGCCGCAGGACAGGGTAAGTTAAGCCGGCTTCGTATTTATGTACTAAATTAAATATTACCACTATATATACCCGTTTCAAACCATTCCCTAATACAATTGAACAAAATCACTTTGTCTTTTTAATTATTTAATACACACAGGTTTAACACCTAACACAAACGTGTTACTTTTTTAAACACTTTTAACAATGGGTAGGCCCTGTTACCTCAAATCCCAGCGATAATGCCTTGCGTTACGCCTGGGAAGAAAACACTTCAATTTGATCAACGTGCCATTGGCTCAACTTACCCAAGGTAAACATTTTTACTATATTAGTCCACACAGCTACAAGGATGCACTTTCAAGCTAGGTTTAGGACGTCATATTGAAGCTCGTAGAGACCCCAACTGATGTATAGAACAATCTTTAAATTATCAACTTTGATTAAGATACAAACACCATGAAACCTCTAAAACAAATTCAGTTGTGAAAATAATTTTTTGGGACCTAACTATCTTACCACTTTTTTCATGTGGTTTCTTCCTTCACAGACTCATGAAATGATGACCTCTTCCTACATATTTGGTCAAATTATACATTTTGTGTATGGTTTCCTAGAAACAAGGCCGTCTCAACATACCCCACTCTCCCCTAAAGTAATATAGATAAAAACATGCCATTATTTCCAAAGTTATTATAGTACACATTTATTATTAGGCCTACCATAGTACGCACCACAGTGTACTATGGGAAACTAGGCTGTCCAGTTAAAATGTCTTATGGGACAGTCAATACTACAACCTTCTTTAGTAAGTGACTTTACAGTTTTTCTCAATTGCATTTTTTGGAACAATGTTGTCCAGAGATTTAGACTAAACACTAAATTAATCGAATGTTTGGTCTAATTATATTCTATGTACTTCCTGTGGTCACCAGGACAGAGCTAGTCCATCCTCCTTCACCCTGCCGGAGTCCCCTGGTTACAACTCTCCTGGTAGCACCTTACTGCTTGGTCTGAAGAGGGTGTCTGTGCGGCTGGTGGACTGCAGGAAAACACCTGGGCAGAGTGGAACTGTGAGAGAAGAACACGAGGAGGGAGATGGAGATTTGATTTCATCAAGTAAGAACAATGCTGTGTGTGGACTAGACTATAATCTGCATCTCTAACTGTTCATGGATTGACAAACAATATATACATATACAGGTAACTGCCAAAATAAAGGAAACACCAACATAGTGTCTTAATAGACAAGAACAGCTTAGATGCGCCTTGGCATAGATTCCACAAGTGTCTAACTTTATTGGAGGGATGCGACACCATACTTCCACGAGAAATTCAATAATTTGGTGTTTTGTTTTCCAGAATCTCTCATGAGTGTTTTCGTTGGGTTGAGATCTGGTGACTGAGACGGCCATGGCATATGGTTTACATCATTCTCTTTGTCAGGAAACTCAGTCCAACACAGCTCTTGGCAGGTCGAGCGCTAGCGCCCTCTAATGAAAAACATTAGAATCACACCTGACAAGGCAAACGTACACCGTGCCTCACCTGAAGCCCCGCCTACCAAGGCACAGTCATTCTTTCAGTTTCTTCCGGTCTTCACCTCGAGCTGAGCAGAACAATTTCACACATTTCTTCTAAACGAACATTGTAACACAATCTATCAGGCTTTAATCCAACTTAACTGTCCCACTAATTAGCACGTGCTCATCCTTCTGAAAGATGTGCGTTAAAGTTTGGTAACTAATTTCGTGAAGTTTCCTACCAAAATGTTTGCTAGCGTGGCTAACTGGTTGTAAGGAAGATGGCTAGTACGAACGAGTCGATTTAAGCCGGGTTTAAGTTCACGACCTTGCCCCCAATCATGTGGTTTCATCATGTCTTTGAATAATGCTCACAAGTTTAGTCTTGTATGTCTCTGCTGGGTGGCTGCCCTGGATCGATCTGGCACATGTGACCTCTGTCGCTGGCTGCGTTTAAGCACTCTATAGAAATGTGTCGCCTTCCATAGAAGGTGGTTCCGAATGTGATTTTCCTCCCCTGGGCGCCTATACCTCTGCGGAGTTGCAGGATGAAGGGATGGATCTGGGCTTGTGGTGGAATCAGTTGAAGCTATCCTCCCAGCATGGTGATATAGAGCCAGCTGATATCTCATTCGCTCCCGTTCAGAAGACGACGTGGATAACAATATCCCTATACCATCTACACTCGCCAGTTTTAGCCTCAGCCAGCACCATCTTCAGATTAGCCTTTATGTCGGTAGCCCTGCCCTCTGGTGAACAATGTATGATCGCTGGATGATTCTGATATTGCGGGTAATGGAGTCGTTAATGACTAGAGTTTTCAATTTGTCAAAACTAATGGTGGGAGGCTTTGGCGGCAAAGACCCCGGGGGGGGTATCTGGATCTGATCTGGATCTGATCTGGATCTGACAAGGGATTGATGCCATGGAGTGAGTATGTTTTGTGTTGAGACGAGGTACCAGGCACGGAGAGGAGTCCCGCCCTCGGGGTGAACTTGGGACCGTCTGTGCAAAATGATAGATAGTTTGGGATATTCCTCTCTCATTTATCAAGTGTTAACCTTGTGACCCTTTCCATACATCTGTTTGTTATGAACATTCAAGGGGTGTGTCCTTGCTATAAAAGGTCTGTGTCATAATGTGTAGGCACTCAACCCGACAGTCAGAATGTTGCGTTGACCCGCCATCCTAATTGCAAAGCACTCACAACAGTTACTTGCTCTCTGGTGTGACATGCTTTATTTACTTATAAGTAAATAAACATTTAGTTTAAGTAGAACTGTGACTTAGTTTGTCTCCTCATTTGATAATACAGAAAACTACCACCACAGCATGCTGAAATAAGAATTTATTTCCAGAAGCTGTGAGAAAGTTGTCTGGCTGCAGGGACTGTGCAGGGGGATTAACACTACTACCTGTATTTACTGGTGGCACAGACGCTGTTTCATCTTTTCCTACACTTAAATTGCCCTTGCGTAACATTTGGGTCTGAAGCCGAGCTTGCAACTTGGCTATCCTGACCATAAGGCGATAGTTTTCCTCACCAAGGCATAATGTTACTTTGCATTTTTGGGGTGCCGGAGGAGGTCCTGCAGATCAATGTCCAGATAAAGCATCCAGGGTGAAAGTTGAATTAAAAAAAGTTGAGTGAGGACAAATCTAAGGCCTTGGTAAACGTGTTAAATACAGAGTTTGATTAAATAGTTATTAAGCCAAGTAGAAACAAACAGTACAGCAGTACGGAGGCAACGTGGAAGTGCATTGAGTTGCATCACCAGAACCTCAAACCTGCTTCGTAGGATACCCCTGCATTCAGCCAAGCTTATGCTGCATGAGTATTCACACTTCATGGTTGTGGAGGGGATGGAGGGGGCGGGGCTTGTCGCAATGCCTCCGTTGGATGGGAAGCTAGCTGTCTACCTAGCCTTGTTGGCTAAGTGGGGAGGGAGGGAGGGCCAGTGGTGTAAAAATACTTTTAAGTACTACTTAAGTTGTTTTTGGGGGGTATCTGTACTTTACTTTACTACTTATATTATTGGCAACTTTTTTACTTTTACTCCACTACATTCCTGAAGAAAATAATATACTTTTTCCTGACACCTAAAAGTATTGGTTACATTTAGAATGCTCAAGCAGAACAGAAATATGGCACCTATCAATATAACGCGTTGTCATCCCTACTGCCTCTGATCTGGCGGACTCACATACTGTGTTTTGTAAATTATGTCTGAGTGTTAAATTAAAAATATGAAAATTGTATTTGCTTAATATAAGGAATTTGATGTATAGCTTTTACTTTGTACTTTTACTCAAGTATGACATTATAGTACTTTATCTACCACTGTACTTAAGTACATTTAAAACCAGATACTTTTAGACTTTTACTCAAGTAGTATTTCACTGTGTAACTTTCACTTTTACTTGAGTCAATTTTTGTTAAGGTATCTTTACTTTTACTCAAGTATGACAATTTAGTAGTTTTTCCACCACTGGGGAGGGCTAATTCCAACACATTCCTCCCGAATAAGTATTGTTATTTTTCGGGGGCGCAGCTTGACAAGGTGTTCCAGGGTCGGGGGTGGCGGCCCAGTCCCTGAACATGGTCACAATGCTGCAGATTTACCAGACTGAGCTATTGGCTGACTTGTTCACAGCTCTGGCTGCTGGGGAGCCCCACACAGAGCTCCTAGATGAGATTCCTGTTAAGGCCGATTTTGTGTTGAGCATATCCCGTTGCACCGTTTCAGCATTTGGGAGAAGCATGGGGGCTTCAGTGGTGCAGCAGTGCCACCTCTGGTTGACTTTGTCTGAGGTGCCGGAGAGACACCAGCTGGACTGGACGAGACAATTTCTCATACAGTGTTGTTCGGCTCGGCCTTGGCGTCTATACAGGAGACAGCGCTTCACGTGTTTCTTCCTCTGAGGTCTTTTTCGGCCAAGGCTGGACTGTCTTCAAGAGCACGATGAGAGAGAAATATCCCCAGATGTTCGTTGTGAAAGTGGTACCCCTCAAGTGGCACGTCCAATCTGGGTGCGTCACTGGTCGCCGAACCCAATGTAGAACGTGCTTCAGGCAGACTTCTGAAATCAAACACATTGTCTCTACCCCATGTTCCGTGGTTCACGGGTATCAAGAATGTTGTCTTCCAGATGTGAGCTTAATAAAGAGTCCCTTTCCCACTGTCAGATGCTCGGTTGTCAAGAGTGGTGGAAATGAAAAAAGGCATGGTCCACAAGGTGTAATTTTAGCCCTTCAGATGGCACTTTACAGGAGACTTGCTCTCTGTGTCGACCAATGGTGTGCATGCGCGGTGTCGCCCTGGATTATGCAAACAGTGATGTCACGGTATAGGCTACAATTCCTTGTGTGTCCCCAACATTTTTGTGGCGCCATCAAGTCGGGTTTTCCGGAGGCCTAAGCTCCTATTTTGAGGGAGGAAATCTCTTCTCCAGAAGCAGGCAATTTCTCCCAGGATGGCTGGTACAGCCAGTATTTCCTGGTTCCAAAGATGGGCTGGACTTTGTGTCCCATTTTAGACTTGCATTCCTTAAACAGGCATCTTAAGGTCTACAAGTTCAGAACCAACATGCGTTTGGTTCACGTCCATTGATTTTGAAGGATGTGTACTTTCATGTGGCCATATATCCCCCTCACAAAGTTCCCTCTCACCACTCCCTTTTACCAAAGTTGTGGAGGCATGGTTTAGCACCTATGCAGTGTCTGGGCCACAGGATATTGGACTACCTAGATGATTAGCTAGTGGTAGTGGAGTCGAGGGAGCAGGTGGTGTTACACCCATGCTGGTTTCCCATGTTCAGTCACTGGGTTTCGTAGTGAACCCTTCT
Organism: Thymallus thymallus; assembly: GCA_023634145.1. Classification (NCBI taxonomy): domain Eukaryota; kingdom Metazoa; phylum Chordata; class Actinopteri; order Salmoniformes; family Salmonidae; genus Thymallus; species Thymallus thymallus. Next base: position 5,049,869 of record CM042398.1, on the reverse strand, counting down.
AAGATAGCCGTGGTCCTCCAAGACTGCACCGCTTGTGGCTTTGGCCTTGGCTAAACGTGTTGTAGATGTCCACGCATTATTCATACACCCCTCCTATACTAAGTTTGACTTGGTGACTCTAAGGTGAGGTTGTGTCCTAATACCGGTCATGCCCTGTGTCGGGCACAAGCATTAGACATGTACGTCGAGCGGACCAGGAGTATCCATTTGTGTAACTAACTTTTTGTCTGCTTTCTAAGCAGCATCTCTCCCACTGGATTGTGGAGGCTATTTCTTTGGCATATGACAGCAAAAGGTGGAAATGACTTAACGGTGTACGCGGCCTCTCCACCAGTGGTCTGGCAGGGTCTTGTTTAAAGAGTTGACTAAGGGGGATATTTGTGCTGTGGCAAGTTGTGCATCACCACACACTTTTGTGAGGTTTTATCGCTTGGATGTCACTGCCTCAGCGTAGCCCACAGTGTTCTGTTGGCTGGAAGAGTGTCATTGAAAGGCTATACCCAGGTGCTGCAGGTTTCTGGTTGGGTTGGAAACCTGGGAGGTCTGCCGTGGGCCATTTCATTTGGTGTTTGCTTGGGGCGTGATTTCATATCCTCTGCGTTGTTCAGAGTTTCCTGACTGAAAGGGAACGTACAGTTATGACTAACACACCACCATGTTCAGATTAAGAGCGGTACTGAATTGAAGGAAAGTCTCTGAACCTTGGTTTTATCACCTGGGAAGGTGGGACTTCTAGTGAGACACGCTGTTCATTGCCCTTGTCAAGCAAGATTCTAATGTTCTTCAGTAGAGGGCGCTAGTGCGTGAACTCCCCATAGCTGTAACTTGTTTTCCTCCTTCAGGGAACAGTAGTTATAGTCATAACTGTATGTTTTTATGCTCATTAAATCATTCGGTGAACACTTGTGTCCTGTGGAGGGGGGCATTGTCATCCTGGAAGAGATCATACATGATTCACAATAGGTTGAAGGTGAACACTCAAAATAGCTCTGTATTTATTGGTGTTTACCTTGCCCTCTAAGGCAGGCCAGGGCAACTCCAGTCCTCGGTGGCCTGATTGGTCTCACACTTTTGCCCTATCCCTAGCAAAAACAGCTGATTTTAAACGGATATGACGTGTTTACACAGGACCTTGAAATGTGATCAATCCATCATCATGTCACAATAGGCAGCTAATTTTAAACTAATTGCATTTTTAACTGAAGATCATGATTAGTGTGTTAGCTGGGGGTCAGGTGTGTTAGGTGGGGGTCAGGTGTGTTAGCTGGGGGTCAGGTGTGTTAGCTGGGGGTGGGGCAAAAGTGTGACACCAATCAGGCCCCTGAGGACTGGAATTTCCCAGGTCTGCTCTAAGGGGTTGTGTGGATATAAACCATGCCAGGAAAATGAACCCAACACCATAAGAGCAGCCAGACCAGTAAGTGTTTCCTTTATTTTGGCAGTTATGTTGGTATTGATGACAGTATTTGTTTATGGACCCATAATTGCAAAACCTAGTTATGTCTTTGCTTCACAGGGGACACCCCTAACCGTCGTTCTTTCAATGGGAGGGGCTTATCTTCTGGGGAGCCTCAACATCATGTTACTGACGAGGCAAAGAAGAGTCTCTACAGATCAGAACAACTCAAGAAATACCAGCAGAGACGTATAGGGAAGAAACCTCACCACTGCTGCTCTGACTGTGGGAAGAGTTTCACTAGACGGAGTGGCTTCATTATTCACCAGCGGATTCACACCGGAGAGAAACCGTACTGCTGCTCTCAGTGTGGGAAGCGTTTCACCTGTCCAGGAGGTCTTAAATTACACCAAAGAATCCATACAGGAGAGAATCCATACAGATGTTCACAGTGTGGGAAGAGTTTTGCTGCTTCTAACACCTTAATATCTCATCTGCGGATTCATACAGGGGAGAGGCCGTACCCCTGCCTTGATTGTGGGAAAAGCTTTGTTAATGCAGGAGCCCTAACCATACACAAGCGGATACACACTGGAGTGAAGCCTTATAGCTGTGATCAGTGTGGAAAGAGCTTTTCTCTATCAGAAAATCTATCTATACACCGGCGCATACACACTGGAGAGAAACCTTATGTCTGTTATCAGTGTGGAAAGAGCTTCACTCAGTCAGGAGACCTGACAACACACCAGCGAACACACACTGGAGAGAAACCTTATAGCTGTAATCAGTGTGGGAAGAGCTTTGCTCGAGCTTCGTCCCTGACTAGACATAAGCGAACACACACTGGAGAGAAACCTTATAGCTGTGATCAGTGTGGGAAGAGCTTTGCTCGAGCTTCCGACCTGTCTACCCACCAGCGAACACACACTGGGGAGAGACCTTACAGCTGTGATCAGTGTGGGAAGAGCTTCAATCAGTCAAGAGATCTGATTACACACCAGCGAACACACACTGGACAGAGGCCTTATAGCTGTGATCAGTGTGGGAAGAATTTTAGTCAATCAGGTAACCTGACTAGACACCAGCGAATACACACTGGACAGAGGCTTTATAGCTGTGATCAGTGTGGGAATAGTTTTAGTCAATCAGGGAACCTGGCTAGACACCAGCGAACACACACTGGAGAGAAACCTTATGTCTGTCTATGTGGAAAGAGCTTTTCTCATTTAGGGCCAATGAAAAAACACCAGAAAACAAAAATGTGCCATATTTCATCTCCCTCCTATCCGACACCGGTTTCAGATCCCTAAATAAAGGATCTATAGAAAACATCTAGTGAACAGTCATAACATCTCCCATTCTTAAACAGTTGACTTAGTCTGATCACCATGGTAACCTTTTGGGTCTAAGGCACTGCATCTCAGTGCTAGAGGCGTCACTACAGACACCCTTGTTCGATTCCAGGCTGTATCACAACCGGCCACAATTGGCCCAGCATCGTCCGGGTTTAGTGTAGGCCGTCATTGTAAATAAGAATTCGTTTTTAACTGACTTGCCTATTTAAATAAAGGTTAAATAAAAACTTTTAAAAAAGAAAGAAAAAAAAGAACTCGAACTGTGGGGGAATAGTCCCGAATATCCTAATTGCTCCTAGCAAAATTATCCTACGTTTAGACTATTGTTTGTGTATTTCACACTATATTGAGGTAAAATTAGGAGTATAATGCTTGTATGGATGTCAACCCCAACAACAAATGTTACTTTGTCACCAATCAACTGCATTACAGTTAAAAAACACCACTGATGTCCAGTGGTGTAAAGTAAATAGAGTGTGTCCCAAATGGCACCCTATTCCCTATCAGTGGTGTGAAGTACTTAAGTAAAATTCATTTAAAGTACCACTTAAGTAGTTTTTTGGGGCATCTGTACTTTACTTTACTATTTATATTTTTGACTACTTTTACTTTTACTTCACTACGTTCCTAAAGAAAATAATATACTTTTTACTCCATACATTTTCCCTGATACACAAAAGTTACATTTTGAATGCTTAGCAGGACAGGAAAATGGTTCAACTCACGCACTAATCAAGAGATCATCCCTACTGCCTCTGATCTGGCAGACTCACAAATACAAATACTTTGTTTGCAAATGATGTCTGAGTGTTGTATTGTACCCCTGGCTATCTGTAAAAATAATAATAATAATTGTGCTGTCTGGTTTGCTTAATATTAGAAATGATTTAGACGTTTACTTTTGATACTTAAGTCTATGTTGGCAATTACATTTGCTTTTGATACTTAAGTAAATGTAAAAACAAATACTTTTACTCAAGTAGTATTTTACTGGGTGACTTTTACTTTAGTAATTTTCTATTAAGATATCTTTACTTTTACTCAAGTAGGACCGTTAGGTACTTTTTCCACCACTGTGTAGGGTTAGCTGTTTTTTCACAAAGCTTAATGAATTCACAGAATATTAGGCTGATACGCAGTCAATACACTAGGTGGCGGCATGCACCTATAACAATTGTTTGCGGACCGCCATAATACCAAAGAAGAAGACTACTTCCTTAACAGTTCTGAGTCTGCTCTGTTGCGTGAAGCGGAAGAAGTATACATCCACTGAGTAGTGCGGAGGTTGCATTACTATAAATGCTTCATGGCCGCTGCAGACGTCGGATTGAACATACATCAGGTTTTACTGGTTCGCTGCACGGATAGCGCTGCTTTAATCAGTCTGTTATTTTATAGGCTACCTTTACTGGGCCTCAGACAATTAAAACTATCTGGACTGTCGAAGAGGACGTTGTTCCAACAGACTCTCGGGTAGAGGTAGACCATAACAGACAACAGGATTCTTGATGGATAGGGTGTTGAATGTTTTATTGACTCTAATAGATCAGGTCAAATCTTAGTCATCTTTCTGAAGTAAGATTAGCCTACATCAGACGTTTATTTGTCACAACTTCAATCGAGTTTTGATATTTAAAAGGACATTTGATTGCTCTGGTCTAGCTGTTCTTTATCTGAACGCTGTAACAAATAAAGTGAAGTGTAGGCAAGCTACAGATTTACTGTCACGTTTTTATTTGAATAAACGGAGAAAAAGAATCGCTTCCAGGATGGATCGGGTAAGTTTGCTTTACTTTTATTAACAGTATGCCTACTGTGTTGTATAACATGTTGACAGTGGTTTATCCTTGCACGTCAACGCTTTTGGTAGTTACAGAAATCGACCCACCATGCTGTTTACTTTGTGCATCTAGCCTACGTCATACCTTTTAAACTCAGAATATGCTATTCTGTTCTTTTGAACGTTTTTTCTTTCCCAAATGTTTCTTAATTCCTGGCTAAATATATGTTAGACTGTTTAAAATGCAGACAACGTGCGTCATTGTTGGATTCTTCTTGTATAGGCCTACCCTCAGGAATATTCACTGTCATCTTGGTAAGAAACTCCAGTGTAGATTTGGCCTTGTGTTATAGTCCTGCTGAAAGGTACATTCAAAACTCCCCAGTCCGTAACAATAACAAGCATACCCATAACATGATGCAGCCACAACTATGCTTGAAAATATGGAGAATAGTACTCAGTAATGTGTTGTATTGTAAATGCCCCAAACATATCACTGTGTTCATGACAAAAATGACATTTTTCGCATTATTACTTTAGTGCCTTGTTACAAACAGGATGCATGTTTTTGAATATTTTTTTTTATCTATACATGCTTCCTTGTTTTCAATGTGTCAATTAGGTTATTATTGTGGAGTAACTACGATGTTGATCCATCCTCAGTTTTCTCCTATCACAGCCATTAAACTCAGTAACTGTTTTAAAGTCACCATTGGCCTCATGGTGAAATTCCTGAGCAGTTTCCTTTCTCTCTGGCCACAGAGTTAGTAAGAACACCTGTATCTGTGTAGTGACTGGGTGTATTGATACGCCCTGCAAGGTGTAATTAATAACTTCACCATGATCAAAGGGATTTCCATATCTGCTTTTTTTTTATTTTTACCCATCTACCAGTAGGTAAGCTTCTTTGCTAGGCATTATAAAACCTCCCTGCTTTTTATGTTTGAAAATCACTGCTCGACTGAGAGACAATTATCGGTAAGGTATGTGTGGAGTACAGAGATGAGGTATTCATTCAAAAATCTTGTTAAACACTATTATTGCACATGGAGTAAGTCCATGCAACGTATTATGTGTCTTGTTAAGCACATTTGTAATTGTCATAACAAAGGGGTTGAATCTTTATTGACTCAAGACATAAAACATTTTTTGAATTTTGGAAAATTTTTGAAAAACAATACATTTGGTAATTTTTCATTTCAGGCAGTAACACAACAAAATGTGGAAGAAGTCAAGGGGTGTGAATACTATCTAAAGGCAATGTATATCAATGTTGCCATGTTTTTATAGTGTTAAATAATGTTTTTAAGTGTTAAAGCTGCAATATGTTAATTTTGGGGACAAAATACAATAGTTTGGGTTACCGGAAATATAACTGACAGCGGTTTAGATGTTACAATAAGTCTCTATGCGGGAATTCAGCTCTAAGTTATTTTAGTAGAAGAAATATGTTCCCAAAGTATTCTCACACGTAATAGAGAAAAAAAGTTATCGTATACAAACGTAAGCAAGGTTTGGGATTCTTTCGGTCAAATTGCAGTTTACAAATGATTTGTAATTATGTTCCGACCATCTGGTCAAGAGAAAATCGGCCCGCGGCTGAACCTAGTTGATCCCTGCTCTACACTATACTTAGTTGTAACATAAATTGAAATTAGGCAAACTATTCTAATTTTAGCAAGCAGGAAATGGTGGAGCAATTTCCTGCTACATAACATTATGTTACATAATGCTCTAGTGTTAAATCATGTTTTTTGATGGGCTAGATACCATGTTAAGGAATCCCTAATTATTTTTCCTTCCAAAGTGTTTACTTGTTCACATCACTGATTTTGAAAGGAAATGATTGGTATAAAACACATGGTGGGAACTCCCACTAGCCAATGCTTCCACCAATCCAATGCTGTTTTCTTTGTTTTTTTTTCAATCACTTTGAGAACTGTATAAATTTACAATTTTAATATAGGTTGGAAGGTAAAACCAAATAATTTATGGATATGGCTGTAAATACTACACCATCCTTCTCCAGCCAGTGTGCTTCTATACAGTAGGACAAAGTGGGTCACTATGTGTTACCATTTGAAATGGTGTAGTGTACAATGTACTGCTGAAATACTTGGGGGGTCAATTACAGTTTATTCTACTCATTATTTAAATGTCATTGATATACTGTAAGCTGATGATTTTACATGAGGATGCTGTTACAGGAAAGTTGAGCAATGTTGTATGGGGCAGAAATTACAGCAGGCTACACCAATACCTTTTTACTGTAGGCCTCTGCTGCTCTGGGAAATGTTCCATTACAGTGTATTGTGAAATCATAGGATGGTGAACAAAGTTGGTGTGTGCAATTGCGGGCTTGGGGGAGTTGGCTGAAATCCTGTGGGTGTCCTTGAATGTGTACTCATGTTGTTTTAAGAGACTGTTGGAAGTCACGCCACCAATATAGTTCACACCCAAGGTTAGGGCCAGAAAGATTAGTGGGAGGGAAACCAGAATAGAACTGGCTGTGAACTAGAGCATATGGGACAAAAAGATAAGAGCGGTGAACTGTTGAACATTAAGTTAAAGGGGAGTGACTATTAATGGTGGCGAATGTCCAATAGATGTTGGACAAGTAACATAAAGGCTTGACATAACTCTATCATTAAAGTGGTGACTGCTGTCTATTGAATAATTACCTACGTCTAATTATGGGATTTAAATTAATCCTGCAATAATTATCTCATTAGGATTCCTGGGGCTCCACGGAGAGAAATGTATTCTACTGAGTCGCTACTCTCTGAATTTAACTCAAATGTTTGTCCTGTCTTCCAATATATAGCAGCCCTTATTTAATGAATGTTGCCTCATCAGTCTCGTCCTTGAACGGCCATGAGTCCATCAATCTGCACAAACCCCAGCAAACTGATCCTTCTGTATACACTAATGGGTTGAATGATTTATTTACTAACTAAATGATAATACAGGACACACAGTAATGGTTATATAAAAATGGTTCTAATACAATGCACTTAATAGGATAACAGGTCCCTAGCGGATCTGTTCAATGTTACACGGGCTACACCCGATAGAGAGAGAGAGAGAGACCGAGCAACACAATTCAATACATTTGGAAACTACGCTTCGCTCTAATACCTTGCCCGCGCCAATGGGTCAGAATGTAATGTGTATTTACTTGTGTGTTGGTTTTCTATGGGTACCGGTCTCTGGTGTAAGTCTCTGATTGTCCACAAGATGTCACAATGTCCTTTCCTTTCGGTGTCTGCTTCATCGTACTCGTTCCTGAAGACTGCTAATCAGCTGTGTCGATATCCCCACAGTTTGGGGATGTGGTCAGTGTAGACAAGCGATGAATTGTAGAGAATAACCGGATGGTTCTGCTCAAATTCACCTTAAATACAGTCGTTGACCGTAGCGTTGATTGTTTCAGAGTTCCTTTTGTGGGAACCACGTGTTGTCTTTATGTGGAGGTCGTGACTTATCGTAGACCTCCGGCTGCAGCACCAATGTCCTCGAGTCAAGATTTTATGCCTTTTTCGGGCAGAAGAGGGTGTTTCTGTCGTTTACGACCTGCTTATGTGATTTCCCTGAGCATGGCTTGGCAATCAAGGTATTAGAATTACTATGATCTCGTGTAAACGGCTACAGTTTTATCATCACAAACATTATCTTTAATCTGGATATTTCTTACCAAACGTAACTAATGTAGACATCGTATAGACAGTTTGGAAACCCTTAAAGTTACAATGTTTTCATAATCACACCTTCATTTAAGCTTTAATGACATCGCATAATCCACATTCATATTCATATGCCAACCGTCCTCATTTTCAACACACATAATACAGTTAATCATCTTCCCAATGTCTTGTTTCATGGGCATAAGGTTTTGGCTCCAAGTGAGTCTAAGTGTCTAAGTGCTTGCTTCTCCTGTTGGGGAGGGAGCCTGGTCATTGTCAGCAGTAAAGGTGTCAAAGCTCCCTCTTTCACCATCTGACTTTTGAACTCACAAGCTCCGGTGTCTGAGAAATATATATGACACTACATGCCACAATCCCCCTATATCTGATGGTTTCTTCTACATATAAAGATACTAATACTGTAAGATTGACATTTTTCTCAACATGCTCCAATAGTGGGATAAAGTGAAGCAGTAGTTCAGGTGTTTAGGGTTTTTCCTCTCTGGTTATTTGAACAAAACACGATTTCTCAGGTGTTACCATCTTTCAAATTTTGTTAGGGGAGGGGACATTCAGTCCGTGTCTTCAGGGTGGAGCTCCTCGTTCCAGCATTTCATCTCTCCCAACACGTATGAACCCAGAACTAAATCAAGCGGCTGACCAATTACGTGAGACTTTTTAGTTCTGGGTTAACCAAGATTAACTCAGGTGTGAAAGATGTGTTTAACTCGAATGAATGCTCAATCAATCTAAGTTTTTTAACATTTATTTAAAAAAAAAAATACAATTTACATTTGAAAAATTTGAGGAAGTGATTAGAAAAAAACTGTACATTTGTGGAAAGTAGTGAACAATTACACACTTCAGGAGAAAGGAGATATAAGGACGCACCAATCAATCAGCGATTCAGACTAAAGTAATCAGGTTTGGTCTAATTAAATTCTATGTCAAAACCTCCTGTGGTCACCAGGACAGAGCTAGTCCATCCTCCTTCACCCTGCCGGAGTCCCCTGGTTACAACTCTCCTGGTAGCACCTTACTGCTGGGTCTGAAAAGGGTGTCTGTGCGGCTGGTGGACTGCAGGAAAACACCTGGGCAGAGTGGAACTGTGAGAGAAGAACATGAGGAGGGAGATGGAGATTTGATTTCATCAAGTAAGAACAATGCTGTGTGTGGATTAGACTACAATCTGCTTCTGTTCATTGATTAATTAACAGTAAACACTGTGGCCAGTTAATTGTCAAATCTATTTCGTGAACGGAGGGGGTGTACCTAATATAGGTGTATATTGTTGATAAGGGCGACAGGTAGTCTAGTGGGTCGAATCTCTAAGCCTACTAGGTGGAAAATCAGTCTGTGCCTTAAGCAAGGTTCTTTACCCTAATTGCTCCTTTAAGTCGCTCTGGATAAGTGTGTCTGTTAAATAAATAACAATATTTAATAGTATTTGTTTATGGACCCATATTTTCAAAACCTAGTTATCCAATGTCTTTGTTTCACAGGGGACACCTCTTACCGTCGTTATCTCAGTGGGAGGGGCTTATCATCTGGGGAGCCTCAACCACATGTTGCTGACGAGACGGAGAAGAGTCTCTCCAGATCAGAACAACTCAAGAAACCCCATCAGAGACGTATAGGGAACAAACCTCACCACTGCTGCTCTGACTGTGGGAAGAGTTTCACAAGCTGGAGTGGCTTCATTATTCACCAGCGGAGTCAAACCGGAGAGAAACCATACTGCTGCTCTCAGTGTGGGAAGAGTTTCACTGCTTCTAACGCCTTCCAATCTCATCTGCGAATTCATACAGGGGAGAGGCCTTACCCCTGCCTTGATTGTGGGAAAAGCTTTGCTTATTTGGGAGCCCTAAACAGACACCAGCTAATACACACTGGAGAGAAGCCTTACAGCTGTGATCAGTGTGGGAAGAGTTTTGCTAGATCAGAGAAACTAACTAGACACCAGCGCATACACACTGGAGAGAAACCTTATATTTGTAGTCAGTGTGGGAAGAGCTTCAGTCTGTCGGGGACCCTAAATTCACACCAGCGAACACACACAGGAGAGAAGCCTTATAGCTGTGGTCAGTGTGGGAAGAGCTTCAGTCAATCAGGGACCCTAAATTCACACCAGCGAACACACACTGGAGAGAAACCTTATAGCTGTAATCAGTGTGGGAAGAGCTTCAAACATTCATGGCACCTGACTACACACCAGCTACTACACACTGGAGAGAAGCCTTATAGCTGTGATCAGTGTGGGAAGAGCTTTGCTCTAGCTTCCACCCTGACTTCACACCAGCAAACACACACTGGAGTGAAGCCTTATAGCTGTAATCAGTGTGGGAAGAGCTTCAAACAGTCAGGCCACCTGACTACACACAAGCTAATACACACTGGAGAGAAACCTTATAGCTGTGATCAGTGTGGGAAGAGATTTGCTAGATCAGAAATACTAACTAGACACCAGCGCATACACACTGGAGAGAAGCCTTATAGCTGTAATCAGTGTGGGAAGAGCTTTGCTCGATCAGAAAAACTAACTAGACACCAGCGCATACACACTGGAGAGAAGCCTGATAGCTGTGATCAGTGTGGCAAGAGCTTTGCTCTAGCTTCCACCCTGACTTCACACCAGCGAACACACACTGGAGAGAAACCTTATAGCTGTGGTCAGTGTGGGAAGAGCTTCAAACAGTCAGGCCACCTGACTACACACCAGCGAACACACACAGGAGATAAACCTTATGTCTGTCTATGTGGGAAGAACTTTGCTTTAGCTTCCACCCTGACTGCACACCAGCGAACACACACAGGAGAGAAACCTTTTTCCTGTGGTCAGTGTGGGAAGAGCTTCAGTCAATCAGGGACCTTAAATTCACACCAGCGAACACACACTGGAGTGAAACCTTAGATATATGTTGTTGCGGTTGGGACCCTGGGGTCGTTCTTCTGTCTGAACAGAGAGACGCCCTAGAATCTCTCTTAGCGCCTTTTCTTTCACTTTCGTCCTCTACGTTGCTAAGAGACGGTGGCTCACCGCCTAGTTCATAGACAAGATATCAAGTCTGTTCCTTCCTCCTTGAGTGACCCTTTATTCAGTGCTAAGTCAGTTTCCTGATGACCGTTCTCAAGTAGAGAGTGCCTTTCACTGTTTGCTAAACCCAATAGGTTCAGAGTTCTTTTTATTTTCCACCTTTAACTAGTCCTCACCAAGGTAAGTCCTAGTTGGACTAAGATAACCGCTTTAGTAACTAGTCAATTCTTTAAAATATTTTAACTAAGTGCTAATCGGTGCTAGTGGTTTAAGTCTTTTGACTATTGAGTGTCTTAGGTTCAATGTCTGCCTCCCTCTAGTGGTCTACCTGATTAATACCTAGTGGAGTCATTTATAGTGTGTTTTAACCTTCTATCCAAGTAGAGTGTATTTCTTAATTATCCGAAGATCCTGAATCTCCGATAGTCCTGTTTATTTGCCTTTCATATGACAGTGTAACCTCTACCCGATTCTCCATTAGATCTCAGATAAAATACTTTACTTTGCTGTTCAAGTCCTATATTGGTTTAGGTTCTCTTTCCATGTGAGCCTCTCCAGTCCAAAGACAAGTTTATCACTTCAACAAGACAGTCCCAGGTTTAACAACGTCACCAAAAGTTGTAAAGTTTAACAATGTAAGTTTTAATAAACAATTAGTTATCACAATACAAAATAAATGCAATACTCACAAGCCTCCTTGTAGCTCTGGCAATGGGCTAGTTACAAGTTTACAAAGTCAAATCAATTCTTCCTCCAAAGTATCTATTTAACAAGCCTGTTATATAGTTATACTATCAGTTGGCATCAGTCAAGTTCTTCTTTTTTTTCTGGTCTAATAACCAGTCCTTATATACTGTTTACCTTTTTCACCTAACCCCTACGGAGCTGGAGTGTTCACACTTTAAAAAAAACACACGTTCCCACCTAGACCCGGCTATCACTCTTTCAAAAATAATGGTGTAACTGTTACTCACTAGATCATTTCAGATACACACACACACCAGACCATATTTAGACATCCTGTTCCGTTTCACACTAACCATCTCAGATACACACACACACACATCAGACCATACCCCTTCCTGGCTACAGTGGGTCACAGCTTAGTCAAGCAATTTCCCACTGGTTAGGGCTTTATTGGTTGATCATTACGCTTGACTCCTACCCTAGCTTAGATGTGCGCTTCCTCCAACTTGGGAGCTCCATCATCCAATTGGAAGGTTTGTTAGGTCAAGGATCTTATTCTACGTGTTCCTCTGGGTCAGTATATAACTCCATAGTCTCAAAAAAACAGTCAATGTCTGTTAGGTGTAGAACTCCTTCTCTAGCTGTCCCTATACCTAGGTCAGCCAGTGCCAACTAAGTCAGGCTCAGGACCATTCTCGTGGTGATCCCCAGGGCTCAGGTCGGGCTGACCCGGCACCGGTTCTCTAAATAAAGGATCTATAGAAAACATCTAGTGAACAGTCATAACATCTCCCATTCTTAAACAGTTGACTTAGTCTGATCACCATGGTAACCTCTGTGGAACATTTTCGTTCTGGCATTTTGCACCTTCCCTGTGTTTTTTCGTAGCTGCTTGACGAAGAAATTTCCCCTCGGGGATCAATAAAGTATCTATCTATATATACCCTTTAATCATATATCATTGGAAATATTAGATTCATAGCTATCCATCAGACACATTTTCAGAACGTTCAGATCGACAGAAATGTGATCTTTGAACTCTAGGATACATTTCAGAATGACCTGTCATTGCTTTAATGAGTGGCCATGCCTTGGGTGGGGGAAAAACCCCTGACCGGACCCCCACCACATCATGGGCTACCACCTCCACCCCGACCACCACTCCTCTGAGAGGTCACTACACACCTCAGAGGACTCTGATGTCAACGTCAGAAAACTGTAAGAGTGAAAATATTTTCAGATAGAAACAGAAAATAGACAAACATACTTTGATAATGTATTGTCAGTTGGATGAAACAGGACCAAAATACACATTTGGAAAAGGTGACGATCATTGAAGCAAATTAAAAAGAGTAAGTGACCAAGTATGGACCGTTGCCAGAAGAAGGTGACGAGTAAATAATATTTTGACTGACTCCAATATTATGTGAATGCTAAAGGCCCATAATTGTATCAATGAATCTATCCAAGGTTGCAAGCCTTAAGTCACCACTCAGAATACTATATTCTGAAAGTATTAAGTATTAAAAGACTAGGGGACAAGAGATAACATCTTGCAATCAATGACCTAGCATTAAAGGTAGGAATCTCCTGATTAACTATCTGTTAGCTAAGTTAGCTATGTAGTAATTAATAAATTGGCTACATTTCTTTAAGTTGACAATTCTGTGACCTGTCATGGGCAAGTTTTAAAATTACACAATACCAGTTAGCAAAAGTGGAAATCAATTGGAACCATTTCCCTGTTTCACCACTAGGTTTTATGGGTATTATGACTAAAGAGATAAATAGTAATGGCATCTTTTTATAGGCACTAATTTTGCCGTGGTTTGTTGGACAAAGCCTGTGGGAAAACGTAATGTTTTTTTTGTAGGGTGTTTAGAAAAATGACATAAGGTTGTAAACACAGGTTTAGGAGATCTTATTAGTTTTGTAATACAAGCTTTATCAACTAGCGTCACTTCTTGTGAATTTTGAATAATTTATGTAATAAAAAAAGCAGATAAATCACAAAGGCTTCATAATTCATTAAGGTCATATTAACTGACTAATATTATTTCATAGATCAAAACGTATAAGATCTTCTTAGCCTGTGCTAACCTTATTTTCAGCATTTATTCCAAAACCCACATTTTTCCCCATAAATTTTTCCCATAGGAATGGCTGAACGAGCCAAAGGTAACTAACTTCCGAGTTTTAAGACTACAAGGTGGCGAGCTCGTATAGCTCGACATTCACAAGAGTTGGTTGATGGTAAGTGGGGGCGGTACTTCCTGTATAAACACAAACTCCCTTCCATGACTACTTCCTTCCAGCAGTGTGTAGCAGGGAGATTCTTAGATGGGGATGTGTGCAGGAGGATCTGAGCGAAAGGAATGTGCATATTGATGGAAAGAGTTGTGTGTGTAAACTGTAGGGGTACCCATGGTGCTGAAGATCAGAGGTGTCTAGTGAGAGAAAGACAGGTTGAGGTTACCAGGATCAGAGTAGTGCAGAAGGTGTTGTATTCTGAGGTAGTAGAGAGTAGTAGTTGAAGATGGGTCCAGAGTGAGGCATCCTGAGAGGATCCCTGTGATTAGGCCGAGGTCAATAGAGAGTGATAAGAATAACATGCTTCAGTAAGTTATTATTTTTTTGGCATTCATGACCAAGGTTGTCAACTGTACTGCAGGAATAGCATGCAAATCACAATGGATAGACGTTGTGGTGGCAGCTGCAGAGAAGTACTTGGGTGTACAATATTTTACTGCAGAGTTACAAGGTGTTTTGAATGATAATATCCTGTCCTCCCAGTCTGCTGGCCTGGTGTAGGATCAGAGGGACAAAGTAGTGGAATAATGATGAGGTTTTAATGGGTGTAGGGTTAGTTGGTTTTTCACAAAGAGTAATGAATTAATACTACAGAATAGTAGGCTGATACACAGCCGATACACTAGGTGGCGGCATGCACATATAACAATTGTACCAAATACCAAAGAAGAAGACTACTTCCTTAACAGTTCTGAGTCTGCTCTGTTGCGTGAAGCGGAAGAAGTATACATCCACTGAGTAGTGCGGAGGTTGCATTACTATAAATGCTTCATGGCCGCTGCAGGCGTCGGATTGAACATACATCAGGTTTTACTGGTTCGCTGCACGGATAGCGCTGCTTTAATCAGTCTGTTATTTTATAGGCTACCTTTACTGGGCCTCAGACAATTAAAACTATCTGGACTGTCGAAGAGGACGTTGTTCCAACAGACTCTCGGGTAGAGGTAGACCATAACAGACAACAGGATTCTTGATGGATAGGGTGTTGAATGTTTTATTGACTCTTAATAGATCAGGTAAAATCTTATCCAGGATCTTTCTGAAGTAAGATTAGCCTACATCAGACGTTTATTTGTCACAACTTCAATCGAGTTTTGATATTTAAAAGGACATTTGATTGCTCTGGTCTAGCTGTGGGAAATAAAGTAACTGTAGTGTAGGCTATCTACAGATTTACTGTCAAGTTTTTATTTTATTTTAAGAAACGCTGAAGAAAGAATCGCTTCCAGGATGGATCGGGTAAGTTTGGTTTACTTGTATTAACAGTATGCCTACTGTGGTGTATAACATGTCTAGACCTAGTTTTCATCATATTTGATCTTCCACATCCATTCGTTCCATTTGAACACCTGGACAAAATAACAATAGTGGTAATAAACACTTCTGATATGTTGACTTTCAGCAAAGTAGCCTACTAACATAAAGCACACAGATTGATACAAGGCAACGAGCAGGTAAAGTCAGAACCATGGAGAAATAATGAGGTCACCTTGCAGTAGGGGTGCGTGGGTAAAATCCCCGGGGAAGCCAAGCCAGAAAAAATAGCCAACTGCGTTGTTTGCTCTATAACCTGTTAGTTCAAATGCCTTAACACAGCCGAAACAAGACGACAATGGCAGAATAAATTCAACCACACCTTTTAAATCATAAAACGGGAGAGTAACATCTGTCCGGTCCAGAATGGCCAAGAAAGTTAATGTTTTCGGACTACTAAACAACTATTGATTTGGTTACAGCAAGTCGCAAAGGAAACAGCCGCAGACTCTACTTTTCAAGCACCATTTCAAATATAATCTAATCACCTATGATTAATCTACTACAGTGACAACTAAACGATACTGTAGCGTTGTGCTTGATAAAGGAGACAGAGCCGAGGTTTCTTTTGCTAACTCTAATGAGCCCAGATATATTTCCTCGTGCCTCGCCCGACAGCTAACCCCGGGGTTGAGACGTCTACCTCAAAACAAATAACAGGGTTGGTGAGTCCCACTATTCTCCGCTCTGTGGTCTGTTTCTAGCAGGTACTTGACTTCCCTCAGCTATCCTACTCCGCGTCCAGTAGTGAAGAGACCTTCCTGACACGTCTCCTCACTCTCTATCCCCCTTTTCTCAAACCCCTAGCCATTCCACCAAAACCCAAAAGGCACAGACGTCTCCCCCAATCAACTCTCACATGAACTAGTGAATAACCTTTAACTTGAACTCATTAAACCACATTGGAGCCCAACTCTCTCTCTCCTGCAGCCCCTCCCCTCAGGGTCCCACACCACAGCGTAACAATACCAAAAACCAGGGGTGTAACTTTCACTGGGGACGGGGTGGACATGTGCCCCCAACTTTCTTAAATTGCATTTTTGTCCCCCCAAATTTTATCATTGGAATGTGAAGAAAAAAATATTACAATTATTAAGTATTTTCTGCTCCCACTTCGCTAAAGGTCTTGCATCTGATTAAAACGGTACTATAGCTTCCATTAAGTGACCTTTGGACTTAGTTTGTAGGTGCAAGAGTTTTTATCAAATGTATAATTTATCACCACGTGCACATTTCTGTCCACCAGTGGTGCAAGCTTCCCCTTTTTTTTTTTTTTTTGCATTTCTGAGAATGCTAAATTCGTTTCAGCCAAATCTCCGATTTCTATCTAACCTGGTCAGCAACTTGGATGCTTGGCAACAATAAAGATGCTATTAGCTAACATTAGCTTGCTTGTCCAAAGTCCAGCAGCTAGTCTCTGTAAATAGCTAGCTAACACCAGTCAGCTGAAAGCTAGCTAATTAACAGGCAAAGAAAGGCAGCTAGCGATACTTGTTTATGGAAGGTTTGTTACACAAATAACTTCAGCCATTAGCTAGTTAGCAGACAACAACATTTGACATCGACACAAAAGCTAGCTAACGATAGCTAGTTCACACCCAAATGCCAGTCCTACATTTTCACACAACATAGCTACATCAGTTAAAAACCAAATTGTCACGTTGCTACCTTAGAATGCATGAAATGCATTGGACTTTTGCAACACTAGCTAGCTAATCCATAGTCCAAGCTAGGGTTAGAGCTAGCCATATTTCACTGTCAGACAGGACAACTCAAACTGCTGCTGAGAACCACTGCAGTGAGCAAATGCATGCTTGCTAACATCAGGACAAACTCACCAGTCTCAAACTTCCAGAATAAATTAAAGTAATCCAAATCTGTTTAGATCAACGGTGCCAAACTCTGCTAATTGACCGGCTTGATTGTTTTTACAGCTCCGATCTGGATGCAGCGCTAATGAGGGCAAGACATTATGTTATGAAATATATTTATTCTTCTCAATGACATTATCGCTAAAACAAATGTTGAAGGATACACAGGCAGGCACCACATTACTACAAGACGAAACCGCTCTGTCAATTAATTATGATGGTCTTGTAAGGAAAAAGGCAAAGCTTGCATTCACATACACTGAACAAAAATATAAACAAAACATGTAAAATGTTGGTCCCATGTTTCATGAGCTGAAATAGAAAATCCCAGAAATGTTCCATACACACAAAGAGCTTATTTCACTCAAATGTTTTGCGCAAGTTTGTTTACATCCCTGTTAGTGAGCATTTATCCTTTGCCAAGATAATCCATCCACCTGACAGGTGTGGCATATCAATAAGCTGATTAAACAGCATTATCATTAAACAGGTGCACCTTGTGCTGGGGACAATAAAAGGCCACTCTAAAATGTGCAGTTTTGTCACACAACACAATGTCACAGATGTCTCCAAGTTTTGAGGGAGCGTGCAATTGGCATGCTGCCTGCAAGAATGTCCACAAGAGCTGTTGGCAGAAAATGTATTGTTAATTTCTCTACCATATGCTGCCTCCAATGTAGATTTAGAGAATTTGGCAGTATTTCCAACCAGGCCTCACAATCGCAGATCATGTGTATGGTATTGTGCAGGCGAGCGGCTTGCTGATGTCAACATTGTGAACAGAGTGCCCCATGGTGGAGTTATGGTATGGGCAGGCATAATTAGGCTGGACAATAGAACGCATCACAATTTACCCAAGGCTGAAAAACGGCCAAAGAACGTTGGCTAAGCTTGAACACTAGAGTGAGCCCAGAGGAAATGGAATCGAACCTTCGCAGAGCCTCTTGACTGGAGTGATGCTTAGAATTCCATTTCGCCTAAATGGCACAAAAACATGTATCCCTTTTTATTTTCCCACTACAATCTGAAACAGAAAAAAAACAACTAGTGTAGAAAGTAAACAGCCGCACCTCTAAAGGCTCTTTTTAAGAGTTACCATATTTATATTTAAAAAAGCTAATTTTTAGTGTCTGTGTTACTTTAGCAGATAATGTCACCATCTAAATGTTATTTTCATTGTTTGTTATGCAATTGTCGTGCTAACATTAACCCTCAAATTCAACGGATAGGGACTCCCAATAACTTAGGTCTGTCTAAGACACTATAAGCCTGTTAGAAGTTGCACAAATGCCAATGCTGCAGATACTCAACTAGTCTAAAGAAGGCCAGTTTTATTGCTTCTTTAATCAGCACAAGTTTTCAGCTTTGCTAACATAATTGCAAAAGGGTTTTCTAATGATCAATTAGCCTTTTAAAATTATAAACTTGGATTAGCTAACATAACGTGGCATTGGAACACAGGAGTGATGGTTGCTGATAATGGGCCTCTGTACGCCTATGTAGATACTCCATAAAAAATCTGCCGTTTCCAGCTACAATAGTAATTTACAACATTAACAATGTCTACACTAAAATATTTTATTATTTTAATTGACAAAAATATTGCTTTTCTTTCAAAAACAAGGACTTTTCTAAGTGACCCCAAACCTTTGAACGGTACTGTATATATTTGGTTGAATGATATTCTATGTACAATACTTTCTGCGGTTACCAGGACAGAGCTAGTCCAACCCCCTCCACCCTGCCAGAGTCCCCGGGTTGCAACTCTCCCGGCAGCACCTTACTGCAGGGTCTGAAGAGTGTGTCTTCGTGGCTGGTGGACTGCAGGAAAACACCTGGGCAGAGTGGAACTGTGAGAGAAGAACACGAGGAGGGAGATGGAGATTTGATTTCATCAAGTAAGAACAATGTTGTGTGTGGATTAGACTACAATCTGCTTCTGAAACTTCTGTTAATTGATTGATAAACAATATACACTGTGGCCAGTTTGTACTGGATCGGATCAGTCTTTGCCTCCAGAACAGCCTGAAGGGATGTTGGTTCATGCTGACGCGATAGCATCACACAGTTGCTGCAGTTTGGACGGCAGCACATTCATGCTGCGAACAGCCCGTTCTATCTCATCTCAAAGATACTCTATTGAGTTTGGTCAGCAACAATGTTCAGATGGGCTGTGGCGTTAAATCGTTGCTCAATTGGTATCCATCAGCATGACGCAACATTTGTCGGACCAGGTAATGTTTTCCAATCCTCAATTGTCCAGTGTTGATCGCGTGCCCACTGGAGCCGCATCTTGTTTTTAGCTAATAGGAGTGGAACCCAGTGTGGTTGTCTGCTGCAATAGCCCATCCGTGGCGAGGATCGACCAGTTATGCGTTCTAAAATGCCGTTCTGCACACCACTGTGGCCTTCCTGTTAGCTGGCACAATTCTTGCCATTCTCCTTCGACCTCTCTTATCAACGGGCTGTTTTCACCCACAGGACTGCCGCTGACGTTGTCTTTTGTTTGTCACTCGTTTTGCCTATTCTAACGTTCAGTCTAACAGTATCTGAATGTCTCAATACCTGTCTGCCTGCTTTATGTAGCAAGCCACAGCCACATGACTCACTGTCTGTAGGTGTACCTAATAAACTGGTCACTGAGTGGACTGTATATTTATTAACATTTTTGTTTATGGGCCCATTTCATAAACCTAGTTTTTCACTGTCTTTGATTCACAGGGGGCACCCCTAAACTTAGAGGGAGCGGCTTATCATCTGCAGGACTTCAACCACATGTTGCTGACGAGGCAGAGAAGAGTTTCTCCGGATCAGAACACTTCAAGAAACCCCAGCAGAGACGTATAGGGAAGAAACCTCACCACTGCTGCTCTGACTGTGGGAAGTGTTTCACTAGCCGGAGTTGCTTCATTATTCACCAGCGGATTCACAACGGCGAGAGACCGTACTGCTGCTCTCAGTGTGGGAAGAGGCACATCTCTGCAGGGCGTCTTAAAGAACACCAAAGAATCCATACAGGAGAGAAACCTTACAGATGCTCACAGTGTGGGAAGAGTTTTGCTGTATCTAGCACCTTAAAATCTCATCTGAGAATCCATACAGGAGAGAAACCGTACGGCTGCTCTCAGTGTGGGAAGAGTTTCACTGTATCTACAGCCTTAAAATCTCATCTGAGAATCCATACAGGAGAGAAACCGCACTGCTGCTCTCAGTGTGGGAAGAGTTTTACTGTATCTAGCGCCTTAAAATCTCATCTGAGAATTCATACAGGCGAGAGGCCTTACCCCTGCCTTCGTTGTGGGAAAAGCTTTGTTAGTGCAGGAAACTTAACCATACACAAGCAGATACATACTGGAGAAAAGCCTTATTGTTGTGATCAGTGTGGAAAGAGCTTTGCTCTTGCTTCAGTGCTGACTTCACACCGGCGCATACACACTGGAAAGAAACCTTATAGCTGTGAACAGTGTGGCAAGAGCTTTGCCGTAGCTTCCTCCCTGACTAGACACCAGCGAACACACACTGGAGAGAAACCTTATGTCTGTATATGTGGAAAGAGCTTTGCTCAGTTAGGGACAATGAAAAGTCACCAGAAAACAAAAACGTGCCGTATTTCATCTCCCTCCTATACGGCACCGGTTCCAGATCCCTAAATAAAGGATAAATTAAAAAACTCTAGTGAACAGTCATAACATCTCCCATTCTTAAACAGTTGACTTAGTCTGATCACCATGGTAACCTCTGTGGAACATAATATGCATCTCTGATCTAGGATCAGGTCTCCTCTGTGTCTATGTAATATAACACATTGGGATTTAAATGGGTAAATGTTATCATAGAAGATGTTATAGTCAACGTGTGTGTGTGTGGTGTGCTCATAAAACTAAGCAATGATACATTGGATAATAATATCCATGAGGTCAAGGCAAGAACTATGCATACTGTGTCTTGTAACAACAGTTAATGTAATCATTTTTTGATTTGTAATGTAATATCTTGTACCGCAGAAATGGAACATAAATCACAGAAAATATATGCTGTGGTGGTAGTATTAGGGTATATGAGATTTGACTTCAGAAGACAGGGTGTCCTGTCCTCCCAGGGCATTGGGATGGAGCAGATCGGGTCAAAGTAGTGGAATGGGGTAGTGGGTTTTTAATGAGTGTAGGTGGCAGCTGCTGAGAAGTACCTGTGTGTACAAGATTTTACTGCAGAAGAGTTATAAAATGTTTTGAGATAAAATTATATATACACAGTACCAGTCCATATGAGAAAGTGGTATATACAGTGGGGAGAACAAGTATTTGATACACTGCCGATTTTGCAGGTTTTCCCACTTACAAAGCATGTAGAGGTCTGTAATGTTATCATAGGTACACTTCAACTGTGAGAGACGGAATCTAAAACAAAAATCCAGAAAACCACATTGTATGATTTTTAAATAATTAATTTGCATTTTATTGCATGACATAAGTATTTGATCACCTACCAACCAGTAAGAATTCCGGCTCTCACAGACCTGTTAGTTTTTCTTTAAGAAGCCCTCCTGTTCTCCACTCATTACCTGTATTAACTGCACCTATTTGAACTCGTTACCTGTATAAAAGACACCTGTCCACACACTCAATCAAACAGACTCCAACCTCTCCACAATGGCCAAGACCAGAGAGCTGTGTAAGGACATCAGGGATCAAATTGTAGACCTGCACAAGGCTGGGATGGGCTACAGGACAATAGGCAAGCAGCTTGGTGAGAAGGCAACAACTGTTGACGCAATTATTAGAAAATGGAAGAAGTTCAAGATGACGGTCAATCTCCCTCGGTCTGGGGCACCATGCAAGATCTCACCTCGTGGGGCATCAATGATCATGAGGAAGGTGAGGGATCAGCCCAGAACTACATGGCAGGACCTGGTCAATGACCTGAAGAGAGCTGGGACCACAGTCTCAAAGAAAACCATTAGTAACACACTATGCCGTCATGGATTAAAATCCTGCAGCGCACGCAAGGTCCCCCTGCTCAAGCCAGCACATGTCCAGGCCCGTCTGAAGTTTGCCAATGACCATCTGGATGGTCATTGGGAGAAGGTCATGTGGTCTGATGAGACAAAAATAGAGCTTTTTGGTCTAAACTCCACTCGCCGTGTTTGGAGGAAGAAGACGGATGAGTACAACCCCAAGAACACCATCCCAACCGTGAAGCATGGAGGTGGAAACATCATTCTTTGGGGATGCTTTTCTGCAAAGGGGACAGAACGACCGCACCGTATTGAGGGGAGGATGGATGGGGCCATGTATTGCGAGATCTTGGCCAACAACCTCATTCCCTCAGTAAGAGCATTGAAGATGGGTCGTGGCTGGGTCTTCCAGCATGACAACGACCCGAAACACACAGCCAGGGCAACTAACGAGTGGCTCCGTAAGAAGCATCTCAAGGTCCTGGAGTGGCCTAGCCAGTCTCCAGACCTGAACCCAATAGAAAATCTTTGGAGGGAGCTGAAAATCCGTATTGCCCAGCGACAGCCCCGAAACCTGAAGGATCTGTATGGAGGAGTGAGCCAAAATCCCTGCTGCAGTGTGTGCAAACCTGGTATAGAACTACAGGAAACGTATGATCTCTGTAATTGCACCAAATATTAATTGTACCAAATATTAAGTTCTGCTTTTCTGATGTATCAAATACTTATGTCATGCAATAAAATGCAAATTAATTACTTAAAAATCATACAATGTGATTTTCTGGATTTTTGTTTTAGATTCCGTCTCTCACAGTTGAAGTGTACCTATGATAAAAATTACAGACCTCTACATGCTTTAAGTAGGAAAACCTGCAAAATCGGCAGTGTATCAAATACTTGTTCTCCCCACTGTAGGTGTAGGGTTGATTGGTGGTGGAATGTTCTATTTTTTTTGTGTGTGTCACGTGATTGAAAACACCCACTACTGCAGAGTAGGTGGTAGCATGCACAAACAAAATTTGCAAATGCCTGACTTCTGTGGAAGCTGCATCGCAGTAAATGCTGTATGGCCAGTTGCGACCGGCCGTTCAGGGCAGGTGGAAAATATATATTTTATTTTTTTCATTGTTGGCTGTTTTGCATGATATTTTAATACGTGTCACATATCAGTTAGTAAAGCTGCATACAAACATGGTCTCTTTTTTGCTTTGTTGAGTAATGTAGCTCCAAAATGAAGGTGTTTCAGCCCAGCTCAGTGCTTTCTGTGGGGAGGGACAGCCAGCTGAAAATACAGAGCATAGGGGTTGGTAATGTTCTCTAGTTGCGCCGTATTGCGCATTTTCTTAACATTGTCATAACTAGCAATGAATTTGTATCCTCTCTTGTTGGACTTCGGCTGCATATTTTCCGCCATTTTCTTCAAACCTGAAAACGTTGTGAAGCCACACCCATTTTCTGAAGAATTGCATTATGGGCCCTAAAAGTATGGAAATAGTGTCCACTGCTTGTATACTTCGTATTTTGGCGAATGTAGTACGACATCTGGGAACTTCTGGCATACTAACTATATCCATACTATAACTAATACGTCACAAATAGTACGGTTAGTATGAGTATTCGAACACCGCTTAGGTCACCGCAAAATCTACGGGGAGAGAAAATTCAAGCCCCTTGGGTGCTGCCATAGATTTACATTAGAAGTGCCCATCCAAGAAGGCTCAGATAAAATTACATCAAATCACGTTATATCTACCGTAGCTTTGATTGGACTGATCATGTCAACATACTTTCAAAATCTTAGCTAGCAAGCTAGACAAGAAGTCAAAATCATGAATGAAGTTGACAATCTACTGGCAAATCCTTTTCAATCCTTGTCATATGAAGATAAATGATGGATAAAACGTATCGGTGCTCATTGGACATACAGTCGTATGCAAACGTTTGGGCACCCCTGACAATTTCCATGATTTCCATTTATAAATAATTGGGTGTTTTGGATCAGCAATTTCATTTTGATCTATCAAATAACTGATGGACACAGTAATATTTCAGTAGTGAAATTAGGTTTATTGGATTAACAGAAAATGTGCAATATGCATCAAAACGAAATTAGACAGGTGCATAAATTTGGGCACCCCAACAGAAAAAATAAAATAACAGCCTCTAGACGCTTCCTATAGCCTCTAATGAGTGTCTGGATTCTGGAAGAAGGTATTTTGGACCATTCCTCCTTACAAAACATCTCCAGTTCAGTTAGGTTTGATGGTTGCCGAGCATGGACAGCCCGCTTCAAATCATCCCACAGATTCTCAATGATATTCAGGTCTGGGGACTGGGATGGCCATTCCAGAACATTGTACTTGTTCCTCTGCATAAATGCCCGGGTAGATTTTGAGCAGTGTTTTGGGTCGTTGTCTTGTTGAAATATCCAGCCCCGGCGTAACTTCAACTTTGTGACTGATTCTTCAAAATTATTCCCAAGAATCTGCTGATATTGAGTGGAATCCATGCGACCCTCAACTTTAACAAGATTCCCAGTACCGGCACTGGCCACACAGCCCCACAGCATGATGGAACCTCCACCAAATTTTACTGTGGATAGCAAGTGTTTTTCTTGTAACGCTGTGTTCTTTTGCCGCCATGCATAACGCCCCTTGTTATGACCAAATAACTCAATCTTTGTTTCATCAGTCCACAGCACCTTATTCCAAAATGAAGCTGGCTTGTCCAAATGTGCGTTTGCATACCTCAAGCGATTCTGTTTGTGGCGTGTGTGCAGAAAAGGCTTCTTTCGCATCACTCTCCCGTACAGCTTCTCCTTGTGCAAAGTGCGCTGAATTGTTGAACGATGCACAGTGACACCATCTGCAGCAAGATGATGATGTAGGTCTTTGGAGGTGGTCTGTGGGCTGTTTTTTGACCGTTCTCACCATCCTTCGCCTATCCGATATTTTACTTGGCCTGCCACTTCTGGCCTTAACAAGAACTGTGCCTGTGGTCTTCCATTTCCTCACTATGTTCCTCACAGTGGACACTGACAGCTTACATCTCTGCGATAGCTTTTTGTAGCCTTCCCCTAAACCATAATGTTGAACAATCTTTGTTTTCAGGTCATTTGAGAGTTGTTTTGAGGCCCCCATGTTGCCACTCTTCAGAGGAGAGTCAAAGAGAACAACAACTTGCAATTGGCCACCTTAAATACCTTTTCTCATGATTGGATGCACTTGTCTATGAAGTTCAAGGCTTAATGAGCTCACCAAACCAATTGTGTGTTCCAATTAATCAGTGCTAAGTAGTTACAGGTATTCAAATCAACAGAATGACAAGGGTGCCCAAATTTTTGCATAGCCTATTTTTCACATCTGATTTAATTTCATACAACTTAATATTGCTACACTAAAAATCTTTGGACAATACCCCAGTACTCAGATTTTATTAGAAAATGAATGGCATGCCACTGTGATCATTTTCTGTGACGACAGAGTAAATTATTATGCAGCCTCAGAGGGGTGCCCAAACCTTTGCATACGACTGTAAACATTACACAACAATTCGGAAATCGCAAATTCTACAATGAGTGACTTGGAAAGAATCAGTGGCTAACTGCAAGCATTGCAAAGCAATCAATAGCCTGCTGTTCAGTTGAGAGGGTGTGTGGTCCAAGTCTGGGTTTAAGAATATATTTTCCAAGCTTAAAAGGATAAACATTCACATACAACAACATGGGCCAGAAAATGTTGAATACATTGGCCATGGTGTCAATCCAGCACGACTTCTGCCGCGTTCAAAACAACTGGAAGCCAATGGGCTCATCTGGAGCCTCATAACCAAAGTGCCTTTTTGTGGTTCTTTTGTTTGAGTACAGCCTCCACGTTCATCTCCTCGCACATTTCCTTTGCAGTTGTCTGTGCATCAGAAAATCCAGTTTTTCTGTAGCAGGTAAGGGAATCTCTGGTTTTCTTCAGCAAGTCTACAGCCACATCTAGCTGCATAGAGGGTGAGTGCATCAGTTTACTCACATGCTGGATCTTGTTGAGGATGTCATACCATATGACTGTGCAAATAGAAAAGCGGTAGGATCCAATCTCCTCAGCCAGAGACTGGGCTTCAACTTTCACCAAAGGGTCTGCAGTAGTTTCCCTCACCTCCAGAAGAGCCTCTCTGACTTGCCCAGCCTGGTATCTTACTGCCTGAATGCTGTTTATCCTGCTTTCCCACCTGGTCACCATGATATCAGGGTAGTTTTGACATGTTGGGTGGAGGCTGAGAAGCAGGATAAACAATAATAAATTGAATAATTTAGCTAAATATCCAAAGTAGCCAATAGCATCAGCTCTTAGCAGCATCAGCTATCACCAGATTTAAAGTGTTTGCACCACATGGGACATAAAAGGCTCTTGAGTTCTGTTGAAGCAGCCTAGACTGAACACCTTTATTCTTTCCCTTCATGTTGGCGCCGTTGTCATAGGACTGTCGTCTGCAGTCCTCAAAGGGGATGTTCAGCTCCTCCAGCCTTTTGAGGATGAGAGATGACAAACTTTCCCCTGTTGACTCCTCTGGCACAAGAAAGCCCATGAAATGTTCTTTAATATGTGGTATGTCTTCCAGTAACACAATCCTGACAATGACAGAGAGCTGTTCCTTATGACTCAGATCAGGGGTGCAATCTAACATAATGGAGAAATACTTTGATGTTTTGATCTCTTCCACTATTTTTTCCAGTATTTTTGTGCTGATGGAGTCTATCAGTTCATTTTGGATTATTTTGCCCAGGTAATGTGTGTGACTGCCAGCTCTACTTTCCACCCTACCAATATGCTGCTTCATTACTGGATCATAATCTCCACCTCTTTGAGAAATTCCGTTGTCTGGTTTGTTTAATGTGTCTGTGGATCCCCTTAAAGGCATGTTTCTTTCAGCTAAGGACTGAATTATTGCCACCAATCTGGTAAGAACTTCACTCCACCTGGTTCTCTCAGCCTCAGCGAATGCCATCTATTGTTAGCCTCTTTGCAAGACGGACCTCCAATACCTTCCATGTTGCCATGTGTGTATTGTGCTCCTGGCTATCCTCATGGGCCTTGAGCAAGTGGCTTGCATTTTTCCAATCCCTTAGTCCTTCTCTATTCAATTTGAAATCTCTCTGAGAAAACATTTAGCAGCAGAAGCAGTAAAACTATCATTCTTTATTGAGTACATTAGCCAGCTTCTCTTTTGATTTTCTCATTTGACTAAGACTATTGAAATAGTCATGCTGACACCTTCTCCTGTCTTTTTGTTTTGGAAACGTGAAACTGTTTTTTATTTGATACGGTCCTCTGAGAACAAACTCTGTTCTTACCTTATCAGTTAAAACAGATGGCTAGTCAGTAGGGTTAATTGGTACTGCCTTTTTGTAGACGCCTGATGCTGCATCGAGAAGGTGAGAAGGTAGAGAAGGTGTCTGCAGGTGGCCCAGGATTTGCACTGGTGGGATTCAAGTATTTCAAAGTGAATCTTAAGAGAGAAGAGGAGTATATGTGACCATTGGGTGTTACATTATATTAATAAAAAGCTGCTGATGGTGAAACTATACAATAATAGCACCTAAGTCACATTATAGCCTAAACTCAAATAGCAAGAGTAATTACACCTAACATTCATGCACAAAACATGTATTCAATGAGCACTTCTCTAGCATGCTGTTTGCTATAATACATATAAGACTAATCAATAATGAAAACGCAAAGGCTTACAACTAATAATTACAAAAGGGGATGGAAAAGCAAAAGCATTTTAATTGACTTTTACAAGCAGGGCTAACGTTGGCTAGCTAGACTAGCTAAGATGTCAATAACATGTAGGACTATGCCTGGTTTCTTGAGGCAGACAGTGGATGGTTCGTGCAGCACACTTGAAAGAAAAAGTGTATTTCTCCAAATGATGTTATAGGTTAGGTTATTCCCCAAACACCTGAATAGTCTTTCCAACATTCCCTAATGAAGTTAAGGTTAAAGTAACTGACATTAACTCTAGCTAGCTAGCTATTGAAATTAGCGAACGTTACTAGTATCATCCAAAGTAAACTTCTCATGTATACCCTTTAATCATATATCATTGTAAATATGGTCACTACACGCCTCAGAGGACTCTGATGTCAACGTCAGAAAACTGTAAGAGTGAAAATATTTTCAGATAGAAACATAAAATAGACAAACATACTTTGATAATGTAATGTCAGTTGGATGAAAAAGGACCAAAATACACATTTGGAAAAGGTGACGCAAATTTAAAAGAGTAAGTGACCAAATATGGACCGTTGCCAGAAGAAGGTGACGGAGTAAATAATATTTTGACTGACTCCAATATTAAGGTAGCAATCCTTGAGTCACCACTCGGAATACTATAAAATGCAATTGTTTAAATTTACCATTAAGCACTTATTAAAATACTAAGGGACAAGCTAATATGTTGCATTCAATGACCTAGCTTTACAGGTAGGAATCTCCAGATTAACTATCTAATGTTAGCTAAATGTAGTAATTAATAAATTTGCTACATTTCTTTAAATGTACAGTTTTGTGACCTGTCATGTTTTAAATTACACAATACCTGTTAGCAAAGGTGTCAGCTAGAGATGACTTGGAACAATTGGAACCATTTCCCTGTTTGACCACTAGGTTTTATGGGTATTATGAGAGAAATAGTAATGGCATCTTTTTACAGGAACTAATTTTGCGTGGTTCGTTGGACAAAGCCTATGGGAAAACGTAATGTTTTTTTTTGTAGGGTGTTTAGAAAAATGCAGAAAATAAGGTTTAGGAGATCTTATTTGTTTTGTTCTACAATCTATCACTTCTTGTGAATTTTGAACAATTCACTTAATAAAAAAAGCAACAAAGACTTCATAATTCATTAAGGTCAAATTAACTGACTGCTATTATTACATAGATCAAAACGTATAAGATCTTCTTAGCCTGTGCTAATCTTATTTTCGTTGTTTATTCCAAAAACCACATTTTCCCCATGGGGATGGCTGAACGAGCCAAAGGTCACTCATTTCCGAGTTTTAAGACAACAAGCTCTATAACTCTACATTGACATGATTGGTTGACGGTAAGTGGGGGCGGTACTTCATGTATAAACAAACTCCCTTGACTACTTCCTTCCATCAGTGTGTAGCAGGGAGATTCCTATTTTATTAATGTATTTATTTTTTATTTAACCTTTACTTAACTAGGCACGTCAGTTAAAAACAAATTGTTATTTACATTGACAATATTTGGGGCATTCATGGCTATTGGTTGTCAACTGTACTGCAGGAATAGAACGTAAATCACAGTGGATAGATGTTGTGGTAGCAGCTGCAGAGAAGTACTTGGGTGTACAATATTTTATAACAGACAAATCAGAAGGTGGCATGCGCCTGTAGCAATTGTTTGCGAACCGCCATAATACGGAAGAAGAAGAAATAGACCCCTTCCTTCACAACAACTCTGCTCCGTGAAGCGCAGGAAGTATAAATGCACTAACCTCTACCAAGGTTCCGTCGCTGTAAATGATTAATGGCCGCTGCAGACGTCGGATTGAACATGCATCGTGTTTTACTGGTTCGCTGCACGGATAGCGCTGCTTTAATCAGTCTGTTATTTTATAGGCTACCTTTACTGGGCCTCAGACAATTAAAACTATCTGGACTGTCGAAGAGGACGTTGTTCCAACAGACTTGGGTAGAGGTAGACCATAACAGACAACAGGATTCTTTGTGAATAGGGTGTTGAAGGTTTCCTGTTACCACCAGTGCAGAGCTTGCTCAGGAATGGCAGCAGGCAGGTGTGAGTGCATCTGCACGCACAGTGAGGCGAAGACTTTTGGAGGATGGCCTGGTGTCAAGAAGGGCAGAAAAGAAGCCACTTCTCTCCAGGAATAACATCAGGGACAGACTGATATTCTGGAAAAGGTACAGGGATTGGACTGCTGAGGACTGGGGTAGAGTCATTTTCTCTGATGAATCCCCTTTCCGATTGTTTGGACCATCCGGAAAACAAGGTGAGCGCTACCATCAGTCCTGTGTCATGCCAACAGTAAAGCATCCTCAGACCATTCATGCTTCTCAGCCAAGGGAGCGGGCTCACTCATAATTTTACCTAAGAACACAGCCATGAATAAAGAATGGTACCAACACATCCTCCGAGAGCAACTTCTCCCAACCATCCAAGAACAGTTTGGTGACGACCAATGCCTTTTCCAGCATGATGGAGCACCTTGCCATAAGGCAAAAGTGATAACTAAGTGGCTCGGGGAACAAAACATCGTCATTTTGGGTCCATGGCCAGGAAACTCCCCAGACCTTAATCCCATTGAGAACTTGTGGTCGATCCTCAAGAGGCGGGTGGACAAACAAAAACCCACAACTTCTGACAAACTCTAAGCATTGATTATGGCCCAGAAGTTAATTGACAGCATGCCAGGGCGGATTGCAGAGGTCTTGAAAAAGAAGGGTCAACACTGCCAATATTGACTCTTTGCATGAAATGAATGTCATTAAAGAATGAGAAAGCCTTTGACACTTATTACAATACTTGTAATTATACTTCAGTGTACCATACTAACTACTGACATAAAGATCTAAGAACACTGAAGCAGCAAACTTTGTGGAGACCAATACTTGTGTCATTCTCAAAACGTTTGGCCACGACTGTATATACATGTGAAGTGGTTAAAACAGTATGTAAACATTATTAACATGACCAGTGTTCGGCCAGAGCCGACTCTAGCAATCACTACCACACATAATATACAGGAGGGACGCAGAGGAGCACCTTCAGTCACAGACTGATCCCACCATGGTGTGCCAGAGAACGCTACAGGAGGTCCTTCCTGCCGGCGTCTATTAGACTATTTAATGCCTCACCGGGGTGCCGTGCCGTCGTCAACATAGATCTGGAACTGTTGGGGTGTCACTACTCTGGACGGGTCTGACTTAGAATGTGGACAACTACAAATACCTAGGTGTCTAGTTAGACTGTTCACTCTCCTTCCAGACTCACATTAATCTCCAATACAAAATTAAATCTAGAATCGGCTTCCTATTTCGCAACAAAGCCTCCTTCACTCATGCTGCCAAACATGACCTTGTAAAAATGACTATCCTACCGATCCTTGACTTCGGTGATGTAATTTACAAAATAGCCTCTAACACTCTTCTCAGCTAATTGGATGTAGTCTATCACAGTGCCATCCGTTTTGTTACCAAAGCCACATATACTACCCATCACTGCGACCTGTATGCTCTCGTTGGCTGGCCCTCACTACATATTCGTCGCCAAACCCACTGGCTCCAGGTCATCTACAAGTCCTTGCTAGGTAAATCCCTGCCTTATCTCAGCTTGCTGGTCACCATAGCAACACCCACTCGTTGCCTGTATTACAGCAGGTCTATCTATCTATCTATCTATCTATCTATCTATGTACGTAGGGCAGCAGCCTCTAAGGTGCATGGTAGCGTAACAGGGTGGTAGTCGGCTAGTGACAGTGACTAAGTTCAGGGCAGGGTACTGGGTGGAGGGCGGCTCACGATGGTTATTTAACAGTCTTATGGCCTTGAGATAGAAGCTGTTTTTCAGTATCTGGTCCCAGCTTTGATGCACCTGTACCGGCCTCGCCTTCTGGATGACAGCAGGGTGAACAGGCAGTGGCTCGGGTGGTTGATGACCTTTATGATCTTTCTGGTCTTCCTGTGACATCGGGTGCTGTAGATGTCCTGGAGGGAAGGCATTGTGCCCCCGGTAATGTGTTGGGCAGACCACACCACCCTCTGGAGAGCCCTGAAGTTGGGAACGGTGCAGTTGCCCTACCAGGCGGTTTGTGGGTCTTAGGGGCCAAGCTGAATTTCTTCAGCCTCCTGAGGTTGAAAAGGAGCTGTTGAACCTTCTCCACCACCCTGTCTGTGTGGGTGGACCATTTCAGATTGTCAGTGATTGTACACAAAGGAACTTGACTGTGGATGGGCAGAGGGAAGCAGATTGGAGTCGTGATCTGATTTGCAGAAGGGAGGTCAAATACACATGTAAACAGCATGTTGTCCACTGCAGTGTGCAAATGCATGCTTGCAAGCATCAGAAAAACTTACCAGTTTCGAACATCCAGAATAGATTCCAGTTTGCTCCTTCTCCTGACTTGACATTTTTTATCAAAATCTGTGCTGATCAACAGTGCCAAACTAACAACTCTGCCATTAGATAGGCTTGATTGTCTTTACAGCTCTGATCTGGATGGTGGACTAGCCCATGTGTCAACAGCCATTCCAATGGTGTGGGGGAGGGGGCTAATGCCCCCCAAACCCTGATTATATAGATGTATAGTATGCACAACTCTGCAACGCTTTAGGCTAGAAACAAACTGTAAAAGGCACCAGAAGGACGTGGCTCTATTATACATGGGGATAACTGTATACAATTACATTAATTTAATTTAAGGTGGAAGGTAAAAACCAAATAATTGATGGCTTTGGCTCTAGGTACTACATCATAATGATCAGCAGTAGTTCAGGTGTTTTGGTTTTTCCTCTGGTTATTTTGGCAAATCACGATTTCTCAGGTGTTGGCGTCCAGCGAATTTTTGAAAGGGGAGGGGACATTCGGCCCGTATCTTCAGGGTGGAGCTCCTCGTTCCAGCATCTCTTAATCTCTCCTCCTAACACGTATGAACCTAGAACTAAATTGAGCGGCTGACCAATTACATGAGACTTTAGTTCTGGGTTAACCAAGATTAACTCGGGTGAAAGATGTTCAACTCCAATGAATGCTCAATCAAAGGTTCTGAACATAAGACTGGGCATTACAAGTGATATACGTTTTGACATTTGTAAAAAAACATATAACACTTCCATTTGAAACATTTGCCAAAGTGATTGAAAATGTTGTGGAAAGTAGTGAACTATTACACACTTCAGGAGAAAGAAGATATTATAAGGACGCACCAATCAATCAGAGATTCAGACTAAAGTAATCACGTTTGGTCTAATTATATTCTATGTACTTCCTGTGGTCACCAAGACAGAGCTAGTCCATTCTCCTTCACCCTGCTGGAGTCCCCTGGTTACAACTCTCCTGGTAGCACCTTACTGCTGGGTCTGAAGAGGGTGTCTGTGCAGCTGGTGGACTGCAGGAAAACACCTGGGCAGAGTGGAACTGTGAGAGAAGAACACGAGGAGGGAGATGGAGATTTGATTTCATCAAGTAAGAACAATGCTGTGTGTGGATTAGACTACAATCTGCTTCTGTGCATTGATTAATAAACAGTATACACTCAGTGGCCGGTAAATTGTTGATGCAGTTTCATGTACGGAGGGGGTTGTACCTAATAAACTGCAGGTAGCCTAGTGGTTAAGAGAGTTGGGCCAGTAATCGAAAGGTTGTTGGTTCGAAAAATCTCTGAGCCGACTAGGTGAAAAATAGTTTGACTCTCAAATCCATGTATAGGTGTGTGGCCAGGGACTTTTATACAGAGAGCGTATAAATTATAACTGCCATTTGAGTTTTAAAATTCATTTTTTGCTAACTACTGCGATTTCAGAGCACTCTTTTTTTTAATGTGCCAGAGCCAGAATAACTGATGACTTTACAAGCAAATTTGAAAGGTATCAGTAAACGTCTTAAAAAAAACGGAATAAAATTGTTGCTAGCAGTACAGTTAGTCACTAACACTCTTAATAAGATTAACAGTCCAACTAGGGCGAGTAAAACAGTCAGAATTAGGTGTTCTCTCATTTTGTGTTTGGAAGTAGCTAGCAAGCTATCCAACTTTAGCCAGTTGTGAGATCAGAACGCTCAGATCAACCATATTCCTCGACCAGAGTGTCCAGTGTGTGCTCTGAAGGCACCGAGAGCGAAATGAACTGAATTTACTAACTACCCAGCACGCACTCTGTCACACTGGAGGCAATTTACAAACGCACCCAAAATCAACAGTACAAAACCAACAATTGATTGTGTGTCATTGTGATTATTATAAACGTTTATAGTAACATCACTAATATGAGATAAAAAACGATGTGCAATTATCCTCAATCAATGTGGTTAAAATGTTAGGTTGCGTAATGTACAGGACATTTGCACAATATAAAAAGATCGAAAATGTAAAAATAAATAAAATGTTCATTTTAGG
The DNA here is from genome assembly GCA_023634145.1 of Thymallus thymallus. NCBI lineage: Eukaryota > Metazoa > Chordata > Actinopteri > Salmoniformes > Salmonidae > Thymallus > Thymallus thymallus. The sequence continues at coordinate 5,015,338 of CM042398.1, read as the reverse complement.
CTGATGGTGTACACAAATGTTCCTCACAAGTTTAACAATTTACACAGTAAAACAATTTTCTTATGCTCAATTTAACCGGGCGCTGTAGAAAGTGCTCCCATGGCGACGGTGCAGCAGGACATTCATTCGTCCTGCTTACTTATTATAACCTGTCAAGACATCGCATTGATATTCTAGTCATTGTTATTTCAGACTACATTGTATGGACACTACAATTGGATGATTACAGCTTTATTGTACAATCTAAGGCTAAATATGGCACAGAAACCTGAACATTTGTTAAACTGCAATCCAGATTATAAACTGAGGAACAGCCTCTCTCCGACGTGCGTCTGGAGCGCGCTCGCCACATCTTTGCCTACACACACCAGTGATAATTCCCTGAGGGTTTTCAACACCTCTTCAACACACCATCACACTATGGGAGTGATTCAAGCCTGCATGCTCCTTTGCTGTATGACCAATAGAACAATTTCGGAACCAGACCTTTTGGACTCCTATAGGATTCTATTTTATAGGACAAAAAACGATATAATAGGTTCCAAAATCTGATAGGATTTTCTATTGGATGATCATTTTTTGGACTAGGGTTGTAAAAATTCCACTTGTAACAACCATCAGAGTTGGTAAATAAAATATTAATACAAGTTTATGCATACCAAGATATTAGGCAGTCATTAAGAGTAGGCAAAGTGATCGTGTGAGGCAAAAATTATATCAAACGTTTTACCATTGCAATTTTTCAGTCAAACTTCACAGTGGTTGTCTGAAGCGTGCTATAGAGTTCACAGCTGGCGATGCCTCATCGTCATTTGCAACAACGTTTGGTTCATCTCACCCCGGTGCCCGTATAGGCATTTTTTCCATTAGTTTCGGACCCGGGCGTGAGCAGATCCCCAATCAAAACCCACTGTGAAGGCGCCTCAAAACAAAAGTGACAACCCAGGTCTTCATATGGTCACGGCCTGCTCTACTCAACACAACCCAGGTCTTCATATGGCCTGCTCTGCTCAACACAACCCAGGTCTTCATATGGCCTGCTCTACTCAACACAACCCAGGTCTTCATATGGCCTGCTCTACTCAACACAACCCAGGTCTTCATATGGCCTGCTCTACTCAACACAACCCAGGTCTTCATATGGTCACGGCCTGCTCTACTCAACACAACCCAGGTCTTCATATGGCCTGCTCTACTCAACACAACCCAGGTCTTCATATGGCCTGCTCTGCTCAACACAACCCAGGTCTTCATATGGCCTGCTCTACTCAACACAACCCAGGTCTTCATATGGCCTGCTCTACTCAACACAACCCAGGTCTTCATATGGCCTGCTCTACTCAACACAACCCAGGTCTTCATATGGCCTGCTCTGCTCAACACAACCCAGGTCTTCATATGGCCTGCTCTACTCAACACAACCCAGGTCTTCATATGGCCTGCTCTGCTCAACACAACCCAGGTCTTCATATGGCCTGCTCTACTCAACACAACCCAGGTCTTCATATGGCCTGCTCTACTCAACACAACCCAGGTCTTCATATGGCCTGCTCTGCTCAACACAACCCAGGTCTTCATATGGCCTGCTCTACTCAACACAACCCAGGTCTTCATATGGCCTGCTCTACTCAACACAACCCAGGTCTTCATATGGCCTGCTCTACTCAACACAACCCAGGTCTTCATATGGCCTGCTCTGCTCAACACAACCCAGGTCTTCATATGGTCACGGCCTGCTCTACTCAACACAACCCAGGTCTTCATATGGTCACGGCCTGCTCTACTCAACACAACTCAGGTCTTCATATGGCCTGCTCTGCTCAACACAACCCAGGTCTTCATATGGTCACGGCCTGCTCTACTCAACACAACCCAGGTCTTCATATGGCCTGCTCTGCTCAACACAACCCAGGTCTTCATATGGCCTGCTCTACTCAACACAACCCAGGTCTTCATATGGTCATGGCCTGCTCTACTCAACACAACCCAGGTCTTCATATGATCACGGCCTGCTCTAATCAACACAACCCAGGTATTCATATGATCACGGCCTGCTCTAATCAACACAACCCAGGTCTTCATATGGTCATGGCCTGCTCTACTGAACACAACCCAGGTCTTCATATGGTCATGGCCTGCTCTACTGAACACAACCCAGGTCTTCATATGGTCATGGCCTGCTCTACTGAACACAACCAAGGTCTTCATATGGTCATGGCCTGCTCTTCTGAACACAACCCAGGTCTTCATTGTTCTTGACATGAATAGCACAGTTAGTACACAACTTTCATGACAGAATATGAATGTCTAATTTTTTGTGTCCAATTGTTTTATTTCATACAAGGTCATGGATGTGTACAAAGGTCATTTTTGTACAATACAGGAACAGAATGAAAAAAAATAAAACCGTATAAAATGTATTTGAAACCCTTCTGGTGTGCCTAGTCAGTGGCTTACCTGTTCTCAAACTGTGGCTTACCTGTTCTCAAAAGTTGGATCCAACCAGTGTTATCTATTGAGATTCCGATTCTCACAGTCATATCAGTTCCTCTCTCTCGTGCCATCTCACACGCTCTCATACCTTCACACTAACCACCGTGACCACTGTCCTTTCTCTGACCCCTATTAAAGACAATCAATCAAGTGCCCAAAATGGCATCCTATTCCCTACATAGTGCCCAGACTGGCATCCTATTCCCTACATAGTGCCCAGACTGGATCTGAGCAATAGTTGTACACTAAAAGGAACAGGGTGTGATTTGAAATAGGCCTACAGTGTATAATACTGAGGCGGCATGATCACACTATGACAATAACATTATATTTTGTTATTCTGAGGTGGCATGATCACACTATGACAATAACATATTTGGTTATTCTGAGGTTGCATGATCACACTATGACAATAACATTATATTTGTTATTCTGAGGTGGCATGATCACACTATGACAATAACATTATATTTGTTATTCTGAGGTGGCATGATCACACTATGACAATAACATAATATTTGTTATTCTGAGGTGGCATGATCACACTATGACAATAACATTATATTTGTTATTCTGAGGCAGGAAACGAAACCAAGTCAGATACACATATTACAAACTCTTCCTTGTTCAGTCTATACCAAATTATTATAATTATTATTTTTATAATAATAATTTTATTGATCTGACATTTTGAAAACAAAGAAAATAATATTCCAGTGACATTCTGAAGAACAATTTAACAAACAATATCCAGATAAAAGTGGTCCATGTTCCCTTTGCTTACAGTAGTGTTTTAGGATGATGATTTAGTTTGAAGCTGGATAGGAAACCAGACAGACAGTAGAAGGCACAGTCCCCATGTTACTGGATATACTGTATCACAACTCATAGACAATATGGTGTTATTTATAATGGTCTATGGCCTGTACAGAAACATTAGCTAATGTTTGCAGTTACATTTGATCACATTCATTGTACATCCCTATCCATTTCTATGAGCTGCTAAACGACCCCTGCCTTCGCTGGAGGACACATTGCTGTAAGGAGCCTCATTTCACTACAAAGAAAATCGGTATAGACTGAACAAGGAAGAGTTTGTAATATGTGTATCTGACTTGGTTTCTGCAAGCCTTCCTTCAATGCTCTACTGTAAGTTAGTCGTCCATCTAGAGGATGTTCCAGGTGAAATGTACAGTGTTGTATCAAAGAATACTGACGTCTATTATAGACAGATGGTTTGTACAAATAAAATAAATGGATTGGTCTATCAAACTTAGACACCTTTTTAACTGCAGGAAGACATTAAATATATCAACAGTGCCTTGCAAAAGTATTCACACCCCTTTGGATTTCTTCACATTTTATTGTGTTACAAAATGGGATTACAATTTATTCAATTGTAATTTGTTTGTCAACGATCGACTCAAAATAGATAAGTAAAATATAGTCTGCATAAGTATTTAGACTATTGTTCAGGCAAGCCTAAATTAGTTTGGCATAACAAATCACATGAGATACATGGACTCACTCTGTGAAATAATAGGGGTTGACATTATTTTTTAATGACTAACCCGTCCTCGGTCACCCATACACACATCTGTACATCTGGAAGGTTCCTCAATCAAGTATTGAATTTCAAGCACAGATTAAACTACAAAGACCAGGGAGCTTTTGGAAAGCCTCATAAAGAAGGGCAGTGATTGGTAGATGGGTAACAATAACAAATCAGACATTGAATATCTCTTTAAGCATGGTCAAGTTAATAATTATGCTGTGGACGATGTAATAAACCACACAGACACATCAAAGATTGTAGTCCTTCTGAACTGAGCTACAGGACAGGAATGAAACGGCTCAGGGATGTTACCATGAGGCCATGGGTAGAGTTTAAAACAGTTTCAGAGTCCAATAGCTGTGATGAAAGAACTGAGGATGGCCCAACAACATTGTAGTAACTCCACAATAATGACTTAAAATGACAGATTGAAAAGAACACACATTTACAAAATATACCAAAAAATATACCAAAATATACATCTTGTATGCAACAAGGCACTAAAGTAATACTGCAACAAAAACACAGCAAAGGAATACACCTTTTGGCCTTAAATGCAGCCTTATGTTTGAGGCAGGTCCAACACAAGACATCACTGAGTAACTGCCTCCTTACTTCAAGCAGGGTGGTGGCTGCATCATGTTATGAGTTTTTCAGGATGAAGAGAAACAGGATGAAGCTAAGCACAGGCTAAATCCTAGAGGAAGACCTGCTTCAGTCTGCTTTACACCAGACACTGGGAGAGGAATTCACCTTTCAGCAGGACAATAACCTGACCAATAACAAGGTCAGATCTACACTGGAGTAGCTTACCAAGAAGACAGTGAATGTTCCTGAGTGGCCAAGTTACAGTTTGGACTAAATCTGAAAATATAGGGACTTATTTTAGCTGTGCAGCCATGATCCCCAACATCTTGACAGAGCTTGAAGAATTCTGAAAATAATAAAGGGTTAATATTACCCAACCCAGGTGTGTAAAGACTTAAACATGAAGACCCCCTGTTGGAGACTTACCCCTGAAGACCCCCTGTTGGAGACTTACCCCTGAAGACCCCCTGTTGGAGACTTACCCCTGAAGACCCCCTGTTGGAGACTTACCCATGAAGACCCCCTGTTGGAGACTTACCCCTGAAGACCCCCTGTTGGAGACTTACCCATGAAGACTCCCTGTTGGAGACTTACCCATGAAGACCCCCTGTTGGAGACTTACCCATGAAGACTCCCTGTTGGAGACTTACCCATGAAGACCCCCTGTTGGAGACTTACCCATGAAGACCCCCTGTTGGAGACTTACCCATGAAGACCCCCTGTTGGAGACTTACCCATGAAGACCCCCTGTTGGAGACTTACCCATGAAGACCCCCTGTTGGAGACTTACCCCTGAAGACCCCCTGTTGGAGACTTACCCATGAAGACCCCCTGTTGGAGACTTACCCATGAAGACCCCCTGTTGGAGACTTAAACATAAAGACCCCCTGTTGGAGACTTACCCATGAAGACCCCCTGTTGGAGACTTACCCCTGAAGACCCCCTGTTGGAGACTTACCCATGAAGACCCCCTGTTGGAGACTTACCCCTGAAGACCCCCTGTTGGAGACTTACCCATGAAGACCCCCTGTTGGAGACTTACCCATGAAGACCCCCTGTTGGAGACTTACCCATGAAGACCCCCTGTTGGAGACTTACCCCTGAAGAACCCCTGTTGGAGACTCACCCATGAAGACCCCCTGTTGGAGACTTACCCATGAAGACCCCCTGTTGGAGACTTACCCATGAAGACCCCCTGTTGGAGACTTACCCATGAAGACCCCCTGTTGGAGACTTACCCATGAAGACCCCCTGTTGGAGACTTACCCATGAAGACCCCCTGTTGGAGACTTACCCATGAAGACTCCCTGTTGGAGACTCACCCATGAAGACCCCCTGTTGGAGACTTACCCATGAAGACCCCCTGTTGGAGACTTACCCACGAAGACCCCCTGTTGGAGACTCACTCATGAAGACCCCCTGTTGGAGACTTACCCATGAAGACCCCCTGTTGGAGACTTACCCCTGAAGACCCCCTGTTGGAGACTTACCCATGAAGACCCCCTGTTGGAGACTTACCCATGAAGACCCCCTGTTGGAGACTTACCCCTGAAGAACCCCTGTTGGAGACTTACCCATGAAGACCCCCTGTTGGAGACTTACCCATGAAGACCCCCTGTTGGAGACTTACCCCTGAAGAACCCCTGTTGGAGACTTACCCATGAAGACTCCCTGTAATCGCTGCCAAAGGTTTTGTCTAACATGTACTGACTTAGGAGGCTCAATACTTATGCAACAACTATATTTTTGTTATTTAATTTTGATTCATCTTTAAACAAAATCTTCCACTTTGACTTGAGGATTTTGGGTAGATTGTTGACGAATCAAATAAATGTAATTCCATTTGAATCCCACTTTGTAACAACAAAACATGACGAAATCCAAGGGGTATGAACACTTTAGCAAGGCAGTGTAAGTGTAGTGGTGGAGCCTCCCTAACACCCATACTAGTTGACAGCAGTTCTAGTCTAGCATGTAGACCTGTTGCAGTGGAACCTCCCTAACACCCATCCTAGTTGACAGCAGTTCTAGGCTAGCATGTAGACCTGTTGCAGTGGAACCTCCCTAACACCCATCCTAGTTGACAGCAATTCTAGGCTAGCATGTAGACCTGTTGCAGTGGAACCTCCCTAACACCCATCCTAGTTGACAGCAGTTCTAGGCTAGCATGTAGACCTGTTGCAGTGGAACCTCCCTAACACCCATACTAGTTGACAGCAGTTCTAGGCTAGCATGTAGGTGTGGTGCAAGGCTGGTCCCTCTTCCTGCAGATCTACCATTGTGTAGGTTTTTTAGTCCCTCACCTGATTCGTCTTATTAGCCTGCACTCATAGGGCTGCTACAAGCCCTTGGCAGGATGTTTTTGCGTCTTCCTTTCAGAGGATAGCTATAAGCCATAGAAAGCCATCTAGCCATGAGCTAATTTGAAAGACAATGGTAAGTAATTTCTCAAATTCACCCTGCCACCTTCCAGCAAACCACAGCCAGCCAGAGGTTGCAAGCTGTTTTGGTTATTTCTATAAATACCTTAGATTTGTTGTGATTTTAAATTAGATTTTATTTGCAAATGGAAAAACAATACAACCACACGTGGACGTAATGCTTTAACAATCATTGAGGATGACACAAAAAACGTGATGCAAATAATAATGTACAGTTGAAATAGATTCAAGATATATTGTTTATGCCAAAAATAGCCAACATTTTTGCCAGTAATTTAACATATGACTCCCTAAACCTCCTCACCCACTTGAAGAGAAGTGTTGATGACTATGTACAGTAGGTGGCGGCACCTCTTAAACACCACAGAAGAAGCCGAAAAGCATCAACAGGAAGTTCTTTGTTACCATCCTCTATCCTGTTTTCAAACCAAATAAAATTCCACAGGCATTTGCAGGTTCTTTCTGATGTAAGATTAGTATACGCGATACGTTTATTTGTCACAACCTAAATCCAATTTTGATATTTAATTGAAAAAACGTTGAAAGAATCGCTTCCACGATGGATGGGGTAAGTTTGGTTGACTTATGAATAGTATGCCTACTGTGGTGTATAAAATGTCTAGGTGTAATTTTCTTCGATCTTCCACACATGCATTCCATTTTAACAGCTAGACAAAAGAAACCATGGTGGTAATTTCAGCAAAGTAGCCCTATCGCACACAGATTGATAATACAAGGCAATGCGCAACCAGCAGGTAAAGTCAGAACCAGGGAGTAATAATTAGGTATAAGCTACACCAATGATGCATGTTGCGTCTCACTTTTGCACTGTTCAACATTTTTCAAAATAAAAACAGTATTAAAGAAACAAGTGACATAAAATTGATTATAAATACAATATAAATAAGAGTATTGCACAAACTATATTAGAGATCTTTTTACAGCTTTACCTGCCTTTCTTGCAGCAAACAAGTGACATAAAACGAATTATTAAACGAAGAGTTTTGAACAACAAACTAACTATATTACAGAAACCTCAGCGCAATATGCATAATATAGCATTGTTATACAGCCTTACTCGCCTTGCCTTTCTGGCAGCAAAGTAATCTATGATATCATCATAAGACAGCTGTTGTGAGACCACATGATTTATACTAATAATGGAAAGCCCACTGAGACGTTGTTGCACCGTAGATCTCAAGTAGGTTTTAATCAGTTTGAGCTTAGAGAAGCTCCTTTCAGCAGCAGCCACTGTAATAGGAAGAGTGGCAGTGATTCTCAGAGCTACCCACATATTTGGGTAAATTTCTGTCAGCTTCTTCTCGTGCAGGAAGGTCAAGAGTTCCATGTTTTTTTTTTTTATCATATCCAATTGGTAGTTACAGTCCAATCGCTACAACTCCCATACGGACTCGGGAGAGGCGAAGGTTGAGAGCTGTGCGTCCTCCGAAACACAACCCACCAAGCCACACTGCTTCTTGACACAATGAACGCTTAACCCGGAAGCCAGCCGCACCAATGTGTCGGAGGAACCACCGTAAACCTGGCGACTGAGTCAACGTGCATGCGCCCGGAACGCCACAGGAGATGCTAGAGCGCGATGGGACAAGGACAACCCGGCCGGCCAAACCCTCCCCTAACCCGGACGACGCTGGGCCAATTGTGCGTCACCTCATGGGTCTCCCGGTCGCGGCCGGCTGCGGGAGACGGGGCTCAAACCCGCATCTGTAGTAATGCAGCTTGCACTGCGATGCAGTGCCTTCGATCACTGCACCACTCGGGAGGACCAAATGTGGAAAGTTTTGCATGTTAGCCTCTTTGCAAGACGGACCTCCAATAACTTCTATGTTGCCATGTGTGTATTGTGCTCCTGGCTATCCTCATGGGCCTTGAGCAAGTGGCTTGCATTTTTCCAATCCCTTAGTCCTTCTCTATTCAATTTGAAATCTCTGAGAATTTTTCAGCAGAAGCAGTAAAACTATCATTCTTTATTGAGTACAATACTTTTTCCCTGTGTCATTTCACATTATTACACAACTTAATTTCTGAACGTATTCCTTTTGGTTTCTTTGTATGTATGGATTACTTGGGTTGTTACCAACATCTTGTGAACATTTCATGTCAATAGCACCTTTGGAAATATATTTACTGATAAAAATGGTGACGTGTTCAATACTTATTTCACCCGCTGTGTGTGTGTGTGTACATACACACACGCATATATATATATATATATATACATACATACATACATACATACATACATACATACATACATACATACATACATACATACATACATACATACATACATACATACATACATACATACATACATACATACATACATACATACATACATACATACACTAAGCAGTGAATAAATCAAACTTAGGGAATAGGCTTCTGATGTTAACATGCAAGAAACCAAGGCTTTTACGGTTACAGAAGTCAACAAATGAGAGCGCCTGGGGAATAGGTATAGTACTGGGGGCTACAGGGCCTGGGTTTACCTCTACATCACCAGAAGAACAGAGGAGGAGTAGGGTAAGGGTACGGCTAATGGCTTTAAGAACTAGTCGTCTAGTGTGTTGGCTACAGAGAAAATAAAAGGAGCACATTTCTGGGCGTGGTGGAATAGATTCAGAGCATTATGTACAGACAAAGATATGGTAGGATGTGAGTTCAGTGGAGGTAAACCTAGGCGTTGAGTAACAAGATGTTGGAGGAAATGGGTACAAAAGTATCTATATCCACAGTAAAACAAGTCCTATATCGACATAACCTGAAAGGCCGCTCAGCAAGGAAGAAGCCATTGCTCGAAAACCGCCATAAAAAAGCCATACTACAGTTTGCAACTGCACATGAGGACAAAGATCGTACTTTTTGGAGAAATGTCCTCTGGTCTGATGAAACAAAAATAGAACTGTTTGGCCATAATGACCATCGTTATGTTTGGAGGAAAAAGGGGGAGGCTTGCAAGCCGAAGAACACCATCCCAACCGTGAAGCACGGGGGTGGCAGCATCATGTTGTTGGGGTGCTTTGCTGCAGGAGGGGCTGGTGCACTTCACAAAATAGATGGCATCATGAGGAAGGAAAATTATGCAGATATATTGAAGCAACATCTCAAGACATCAGTCAGGAAGTTAAAGCTTGGTCGCAAATTGGTCTTCCAAATGGACAATGACCACAAGCGTACTTCCAAAGTTGTGGAAAAATGGCTTAAGGACAACAACGTCAAGGTATTGGAGAGGCCATCAAAGCCCTGACCTCAATCCTATAGAAATTTTGGGGCAGAACTGAAAAAGCATGTGAGCAAGGAGGCCTACAAACCTGACTTAGTTACACCAGTTCTGTCAGTTTCCTGAAGTCCACGATCATCATCTTTAGTTTTTTTTTTACATTGAGTGAGAGGTTGTTTTCCTGGCACCACACTCCCAGAGCCATCACCTCCTCCCTGTAGGCTGTCTCTTCATTGTTGGTAATCAAGCCTACTACTGTTGTCATCTGCAAACTTGATTATTGAGTTGGAGGCGTGCTTGGCCACGCAGTCATGGGTGAACAGGGACTACAGGAGTGGGCTGAGTATGCACCCTTGTGGGATATAAATTAGATATTATCTTTTGGGGAGTACAGTCGCTTGCACCCATGTTCCTCACGCTAGCTCCACTTCTGCCTAGATACTATGTTAACAAGTCCCTAATTGTCTTTCCGTTCTTCCAAAGTGTTCACTTCCCTTCACGGATTTTGAAAGGAAATGATTGGTATAAAACATATGGTGGATTCTCCCACTAGCCAATGACTCCACCAATCCAATTAAGTTTCTTTCTCTCTGTCTGGTACATTTTCACAACTCTAAGCACAAAAATCTGTTCAACTTTTAAGCCATTTTCAAATAATTACTTTTGAAAAAGATTTTCCTGTCATCTGTTAACAATACATTTAACTATGATTTAATCAAACTGCTAAAAATTGAACTACGAAACAAATAGTTTGAAAACTGTATAAATTGACATTTTAATTTAAGTTAGGTTGGAAGGTAAAACCAAATAATTTATGGATATGGCTGTAAATACTACACCATCCTTCTCCAGCCAGTGTGCTTCTATACAGTAGGACAAAGTGGGTCACTATGTGTTACCATTTGAAATGGTGTAGTGTACAATGTACTGCTGAAATACTTGGGTGGTCAATTACAGTTTATTCTACTCATTATTTAAATGTCATTGATATACTGTAAGCTGATGATTTTACATGAGGATGCTGTTACAGGAAAGTTGAGCAATGTTGTATGGGGCAGAAATTACAGCAGGCTACACCAATACCTTTTTACTGTAGGCCTCTGCTGCTCTGGGAAATGTTCCATTACAGTGTATTTACTGTAGGCCTCTGCTGCTCTGGGAAATGTTCCATTACAGTGTATTTACTGTAGGCCTCTGCTGCTCTGGGAAATGTTCCATTACAGTGTATTTACTGTAGGCCTCTGCTGCTCTGGGAAATGTTCCATTACAGTGTATTTACTGTAGGCCTCTGCTGCTCTGGGAAATGTTCCATTACAGTGTATTTACTGTAGGCCTCTGCTGCTCTGGGAAATGTTCCATTACAGTGTATTTACTGTAGGCCTCTGCTGCTCTGGGAAATGTTCCATTACAGTGTATTTACTGTAGGCCTCTGCTGCTCTGGGAAATGTTCCATTACAGTGTATTTACTGTAGGCCTCTGCTGCTCTGGGAAATGTTCCATTACAGTGTATTTACTGTAGGCCTCTGCTGCTCTGGGAAATGTTCCATTACAGTGTATTTACTGTAGGCCTCTGCCACAACACCCCTATATCTGATGGTTTCTTCTATTTATTTACTGTGTAAGGATACTGAAACTGTAAGACTGACATTAATCTCTCCTCTTAACACGTATGAACCCAGAACTAAATTGAGCGACTGATCAATTACGTGAGACTTTAGTTCTGGGTTAACCAAGATTAACTCGGGTGAAAGATGTTCAACTCCAATGAATGCTCAATCAAAGTTTTTACATTTGTAAAAAATATATACTATTTCCATTTGAGAAAGTGATTAGAAAAAAACTAAATTTGTGGAAGGTAGTGAAGAATTACACACTTCAGGAGAAAATAGTTATTATATTTCTCAGAGATTCAGACTAAAGTAATCACATGTTTGGTCTAATTATATTCTATGTACTTCCTGTGGTCACCAGGACAGAGCTAATCCATCCTCCTTCACCCTGCCGGAGTCCCCTGGTTACAACTCTCCTGGTAGCACCTTACTGCTGGGTCTGAAGAGGGTGTCTGTGCGGCTGGTGGACTGCAGGAAAACACCTGGGCAGAGTGGAACTGTGATAGAAGAACACGAGGAGGGAGATGGAGATTTGATTTCATCAAGTAAGAACAATGCTGTGTGTGGATTAGACTACAATCTGCTTCTGTTCATTGATTAATCACAGTGGCCAGTTAATTGTCAATCCAGTTTTGTGAACGGAGGGGGTTGTACCTAATAAACTGAGTGTATATTGATAAGGGTGGCAGGTAGCCTAGTGGTTAAGAACGTTGGGCCACTATTCGAAATGTTGCTGGTTCGAATCTCTCAGCCGACTAGGTGGAAAATCTGTCTATGTGCCCTTGAGCAAGGAACCTTATCCTAATTGCTCCTGTAAAGCGCTCTGGATTAGAGTGTACAGTCGCGGCCAAAAGTTTTGAGAATGACAAGTATTGCTCTCCACAAAGTTTGCTGCTTCAGTGTTCATTTGTTTAGGTTAGCTTTTGGGTAATCCCTGTCCTTATATATATATCTCTGTCCTTTATATATTGATAATCTTTTATCTGTTTTAATTTATTTCTTTTAGCCTGTTTCTATTCTGTTTTATTGTCTATTGTAAAGCGCTATGTGACCTAGTCTGTGAAAGGCGCTGTATAAATAAATTTTACTTACTTACTTACTTAGATCTTTGTCAGTAGTTACTATGGTAACACTGAAGTATAATTACAAGTATTCCATAAGTGTCAAAGGCTTTCATTGACAATGACATTCAGTTTATGCAAAGAGTCAATATTTGCAGTGTTGACCCTTCTTTTTCAAGACCTCTGCAATCCACCCTGGCATGCTGTCAATTAACTTCTGGGCCACATCCTGACTGATGGCATGCCATTCTTGCATAATCAATGCTTGGAGTTTTGAAGTTGTGGGTTTTTGTTTGTCCACCCGCCTCTTGAGGATCGACCACAAGTTCTCAATGGGATTAAAGTCTGGGGAGATTCCTGGCCATGGACCCAAAATGTCGATGTTTTGTTCCCCGAGCCACTTAGTTATCACTTTTGCCTTATGGCAAGGTGCTCCATCATGCTGAAAAAAGGCATTGGTCATCACCAAACTGTTCTTGGATGGTTGGGAGAAGTTGCTCTCAGAGGATGTGTTGGTACCATTCTATATTCATGGCTGTGTTCTTAGGTAAAATTGTGAGTGAGCCCACTCCCTTGGCTGAGAAGCAACCCCACACATGAATGCTTTACTGTTGGCATGACACAGGACTGATGGTAGCGCTCACCTTGTCTTCTCCGGACAAGGTGTTTTCCGGATGGCCCAAACAATCGGAAAGGGGATTCATCAGAGAAAATGACTCTACCCCAGTCCTCAGCAGTCCAATCCCTGTACCTTTTGCAGAATATCAGTCTTTCCCTGATGTTTTTCCTGGAGAGAAGTGGCTTCTTTGCTGCCCTTCTTGACACCAGGCCATCCTCCAAAAGTCTTTGCCTCACTGTGCGTGCAGATGCACTCACACCTGCCTGCTGCCATTCCTGAGCAAGCTCTGCACTGGTGGTGCCCCGAACCCGCAGCTGAATCAACTTCAGGAGACGGTCCTGGCGCTTGCTGGACTTTCTTGGGCGCCCTGACGCCTTCTTCACAATTGAACCTCTCTCCTTGAAATTCTTGATGATCCGATAAATGGTTGATTTAGGTGCAATCTTACCAGCAGCAATATCCTTGCTTGTGAAGCCCTTTTTGTGCAAAGCAATAATGACGGCACGTGTTTCCTTGCATGGTTGACAGAGGAAGAACAATGATTTCAAGCACCACCCTCCTTTTATTCTGTTATTCTGACTCAATCAGCATGACAGAGTGATCTCCAGCCTTGTCCTCGTCAACACTCTCACCTGTGTTAACGAGACAACCACTGACATGATGGCAGCTGATCCTTTTGTGGCAGGGCTGAAATGTAGTGGAAATATTTTTGGGGGATTAAGTTAATTTTCATGGCAAAGAGAGACTTTGCAATTCATTTGATCACTCTTCATGACATTCTGGAGTATATGAAAATTGCCATCATCAACACTGAGGCAGCAAACTTTGTGGAGACCAATACTTGTCATTCTCAAAACCTTTGGCCACGACTGTATGCTAAACAACAAAAAACTAACTTTTTTTTATAGTATTTGTTTATGGACCCATATTTCCAAAACCTAGTTATCCAATGTCTTTGTTTGACAGGGGACACCCCTTACCGTCGTTATCTCAGTGGGAGGGGCTTATCATCTGGGGAGCCTCAACCACATGTTGCTGACGAGACGGAGAAGAGTCTCTCCAGATCAGAACAACTCAAGAAACCCCATCAGAGACGTATAGGGAACAAACCTCACCACTGCTGCTCTGACTGTGGGAAGAGTTTCACAAGCTGGAGTGGCTTCATTATTCACCAGCGGAGTCACACTGGAGTGAAACCGTACTGCTGCTCTCAGTGTGGGAAGAGTTTCACTGCTTCTAACGCCTTCCAATCTCATCTGCAAATTCATACAGGGGAGAGGCCTTACCCCTGCCTTGATTGTGGGAAAAGCTTTGCTTATTTAGGAGCCCTAAACAGACACAAGCTAACACACACTGGAGTGAAGCCTTATAGCTGTGATCAGTGTGGGAAGAGTTTTGCTGGATCAGAGAAACTAATTATACACCAGCGCATACACACAGGAGAGAAACCTTATATTTGTGGTCATTGTGGGAAGAGCTTCAGTCAATCAGCAAACCTAAATTCACATCAGCGAACACACACAGGAGAGAAGCCTTATAGCTGTAATCAGTGTGGGAAGAGCTTTGCTCTAGCTTCCACCCTGACTTCACACCAGCGAACACACACTGGAGAGAAGCCGTATAGCTGTAATCAGTGTGGGAAGAGCTTTGCTTTTGCTTCCACCCTGACTACACACCAGCGAACACACACTGGAGAGAAACCTTACAGCTGTGATCAGTGTGGGAAGAGCTTCAATCATTCAGGCCACCTGACTACACACCAGCTAATACACACTGGAGAGAAGCCTTATAGCTGTGATCAGTGTGGGAAGAGCTTTGCTAGATCAGAAAAACTAACTAGACACCAGCGCATACACACTGGAGAGAAGCCTTATAGCTGTGATCAGTGTGGGAAGAGCTTTGCTCGAGCTTTCACTCTGACTACACACCAGCGAACACACACTGGAGAGAGAACCTATGTCTGTCTATGTGGGAAGAGCTTTGCTGTAGCTTCCACCCTGAATAGACACCAGCGAACACACACCGGAGAGAACCCTTAGCTAAATATGGGAACAGCTTTGTTCATTTAGGGCCAATGAGAAAACACCAGAAAGCAAATATGTTTTGTATTTCATCTCCCGGTTCCAGATCTCTAAATAAAAGATCTATAGAAAACATCTAGTGAACAGTCATAACATCTCCCATTCTTAAACAGTTGACTTAGTCTGATCACCATGGTAACCTCTGTGGAACATAATATGTAGATCTGATCTAGGATCAGATCTCCTCTGTGTAATATCACACATTGATCTAAATGGGTAAATGTTATCATAGAAGATGTTATAGTGAACGTGTGTGGGTGGGGTGGGGTGTGTTAACTGTCTTGCATATAGTCATGATACTATTATTATTAAATGTCATTATGTAGAATGTTTCCACAATGTGTATATTCTATTGATCAATAAATTATCTTCTAAACAAGATATCACTTGAATTTTTATAATAACTTGATTAAAATGCTCCTATAAATAAATGATACATTGGATAATAATATCCGTGAGGTCAAGGCAATAACTATGTATGCTGTGCCTTGTAACATCCGTTAATGTAATATTGTGTTGGTTAATGATACAATTTTATATTGTTATAGTAAACCTTTTACACTTAATGTAATAAGTTATGTTATTCATCCAAAACGTTGGCTGATGACTTAACACCTAAACTGATGTTTGTTTTAATGCACATACCACCCTCCACCAATTACAAACCCCCACACACACAAACACACTCTAATCATCCAATTGTATTGGTGCATACACATATTTAGCAGATATTGTGGTTGTAGTGAAATGCTTGTGTTCCTAGCTCCAACAGTGTAGTAATATCTAACAATATACATCTATGAGTAAAACAATGGAATTCTTGAAATGTGTACACACACCTGTCACACACACCTCCTGTCACACACACTGATAAATGTACTGAATTAATCTGTAGGCCTTATTATAGTCAAAGTTCCCCTTTTTAATTGATCCTCAAACCTTTTTCATATGCGCAGAATACAACAGACCTTACAGTGAAATGCTGACTTACAAGCCCTTAACCAACAATACAACAGGTGTAGACCTTACAGTGAAATGCTTACTAACAAGCCCTTAACCAACAATACAACAGGTGTAGACCTTGCAGTGAAATGCTGACTTACAAGCCCTTAACCAACAATACAACAGGTGTAGACCTTACAGTGAAATGCTGACTTACAAGCCCTTAACCAACAATACAACAGGTGTAGACCTTACAGTGAAATGCTGACTTACAAGCCCTTAACCAACAATACAACAGGTGTAGACCTTACAAGCCCTTAACCAACAATACAACAGGTGTAGACCTTACAGTGAAATGCTGACTTACAAGCCCTTAACCAACAATACAACAGGTGTAGACCTTACAGTGAAATGCTGACTTACAAGCCCTTAACCAACAATACAACAGGTGTAGACCTTACAGTGAAATGCTGACTTACAAGCCCTTAACCAACAATGCAGTTAAAATAAAAATAGATTAGTAAAAAATAAAGATGACAAATAATTAAAGAGCAGCAGTAAAATAAAATAACAGTAGTGAGGCTATATACAGGAAGCACCAGTACAGAGTCAATGTGAGGAGGCTATATACAGGAAGCACCAGTACAGAGTCAATGTGAGGAGGCTATATACAGGAAGCACCAGTACAGAGTCAATGTGGGGAGGCTATATACAGGAAGTACCAGTACAGAGTCAATGTGAGGAGGCTATATACAGGAAGCACCAGTACAGAGTCAATGTGGGGAGGCTATATACAGGAAGTACCGGTACAGAGTCAATGTGGGGAGGCTATATACAGGAAGTACCAGTACAGAGTCAATGTGAGGAGGCTATATACAGGAAGTACCAGTACAGAGTCAATGTGAGGAGGCTATATACAGGAAGTACCAGTACAGAGTCAATGTGGGGAGGCTATATACAGGAAGCACCAGTACAGAGTCAATGTGAGGAGGCTATATACAGGAAGCACCAGTACAGAGTCAATGTGGGGAGGCTATATACAGGAAGCACCAGTACAGAGTCAATGTGAGGAGGCTATATACAGGAAGTACCAGTACAGAGTCAATGTGAGGAGGCTATATACAGGAAGCACCAGTACAGAGTCAATGTGAGGAGGCTATATACAGGAAGTACCGGTACAGAGTCAATGTGAGGAGGATATATACAGGAAGCACCAGTACAGAGTCAATGTGAGGAGGCTATATACAGGAAGCACCAGTACAGAGTCAATGTGGGGAGGCTATATACAGGAAGCACCAGTACAGAGTCAATGTGAGGAGGCTATATACAGGAAGTACCAGTACAGAGTCAATGTGGGGAGGCTATATACAGGAAGCACCAGTACAGAGTCAATGTGGGGAGGCTATATACAGGAAGCACCAGTACAGAGTCAATGTGGGGAGGCTATATACAGGAAGCACCAGTACAGAGTCAATGTGAGGAGGCTATATACAGGAAGTACCAGTACAGAGTCAATGTGGGGAGGCTATATACAGGAAGCACCAGTACAGAGTCAATGTGAGGAGGCTATATACAGGTGGTACCGGTACCAGTACAGTGTCAATGTGCAGGGGCACCGGTTAGTTGAGGTAATATGTACATGTGGGTAGAGTTAAAGTGACTGCATAGATTTACATTTGTCATTTAGCAGACGCTCTTATCCAGAGCGACTTACATACATTTTTCATACTAGTCCCCCGTGGGAATCGAACCCACAACCCTGGCTTTGCAAGCACCACCAACCTAGCTACACGGGACTATAACTTAAATAATAAGAGGGGGTGGGTGGGAGGGAAACAATGCAAATAGTCCAGGTAGCCAGTTGTTAGCTGTTCAGGAGTCTTATGGCTTGGGGGTTGAAGCTGTTGAGAAGCCTTTTGGACCTAGACTTGGCGCTCCGGTACCGCTTGCTGTGCGGTAGCAGAGAGAACAGTCTATGACTGGGGTGGCTGGAGTCTTTGAAAATTTTTAGGGCCTTGCTCTGACACAGCCTGGTATATAGGTCCTGGATGGCAGGAAGCTTGGCCCCAGTGATGTACTGGCCCGTACACACTACCCTCTGTAGTGCCTTGCGGTTGGAGACCGAGCAGTTGCCATACCAGGCAGTGATGCAGCCAGTCAGGATACTCTTGATGGTGCAGCAGTAGAACCTTTTTGAGGATCTGAGGACCATGCCAAATCTTTTCAGTCTCCTGAGGGGTAATAGGCTTTGTTGTGCCCTCTTCACGACTGTCTTGGTGTGTTTGGACCATGATAGTTTGTTGGTGATGTGGACACCAAGGAACATGAAGCTCTCAAATCTGCTCCACTACAGCCTCGTCGATGAGAATGGGGGCGTGTTCAGTCCTCCTTTTCCTGTAGTCCACAATCCATCTCCTTTGTCTTGATTACGTTGAGGGAGAGGTTGTTGTCCTGGCACCACACGGCCAGGTCTCTGACCTCCTCCCTATAGGCTGTCTCATCATTGTCGCTGATCAGGCCTACCACTGTTGTGTCGTCTGCAAACTTCTGACTTCAACTGTACATAAGGACGAGCGGCATGGACTAAGATACAGTAGAAGAGTATTGCGTACAGTATATACAAATGAGAGGGGGAACGCAAGATATGAAAACATTATTAAATTACATATCCAAGGATAGTATAGAATACAGTATATACATATGAGATGATTGATGCCAGATATGTAAACATTATAAACATTATTAAAGTGACTAGTGTTCCATACCTTAAAGTAACCAGTGATTTTCTAGTCTGAGCCTTTTAGGCAGCAGCTTCTAATGTGCTAGTGGTGGCTGTTTAGCTGTCTGATGACCTTGAGGTAGAAGCTGTTTTTCAGTCTCTGGGTCCCAGCTTTGATGCACCTGTACTGACCTCGCCTTCTGGATGACAGCGGGGTGAACAGGCAGAGGCTCGGGTGGTTGATGTCCTTGATGACCTTTTTGGCCTTCCTGTGACATCGGGTGCTGTAGGTGTCTTGGAGGGCGGGTAGTTTGTCCTGGTGATGCGTTGGGCAGACCGCACCACCCTCTGGAGAGCCTTGTGGTTGTGGGCGGTGCAGATGCCGTATCAGGCAGTGATACAGCCCGACGGGATGCTTTCAATTTTGCATCTGTAAAAGTTTGAGGGTTTCAGGTGTTAAGCCAAAGTGTATCACCTTCTCCACTGCGGTCCCGTAAATGTAGATAGAGGGGGGCTCCCTCTGCTGTTTCCTGAAGTCCACCATCATCTCCGTTGTTTTGTTGACGTTGAGTGAGAGGTTGTTGTCCTGGCACCACACTCCCAAGGCCCTCACCTCCTCCCTGTAGGCTGTCTCATCATTGTTGGTAATCAAGCCTACTACTGTTGTGTCGTCTGCAAACTTGATGATTGAGTTGGAGGTGTGCTTGGCCACGCAGTCATGGGTGAACAGGGAGTACAGGAGTGGGCTGAGCACGCACCCTTGTGGGGCCCCAGTGTTGAGGATCAGAGAAGTGGAGGTATTGTTTCCTACCTTCACCACCTGGGGGCGGCCCGTCAGGAAGTCCAGGACCCAGTTGCACAGGGCAGGGTTCAGACCCAGGGCCTCAAGCTTAATGATGAGCTTGGAGGGTACTATGGTGTTGAATGCTGAGCTGTAGTCAAACAGCATTCTTACATAGGTTTTCCTCTTGTCCAGATGGGAAAGGGCAGTGTGCAGAGTGATGGCGATTGCATCATCTGTGGATCTATTTGGGCTGTATGCACATTTAAGTGGGTCTAGGGTGGCAGGCAAGGTGGAGGTGATATTATCCTTGACTAGTCTCTCAAAGCACTTTATGATGACAGAGGTGAGTTCTACGGGGCGATAGTCATTTAGTTCAGTTACCTTTGCCTTCTTGGGTACAGGAACAATGGTGGACATCTTGAAGCATGTGGGGACAGCAGACTGGGATAAGGATAGATTGAACATATTGTAAACACACGCGCATGCAGACCAGCGGTCTGGGCCGGCAGCCTTGCAAGGGTTAACACATTCAAATGTTTTTCTCACGTCGGCCACGGAGAAGGAGAGCCCACAGTCCTTGTTAGCGGGCCGCGTCGGTGGCACTGTTATCCTCAAAGCAGGCTAAGGACCCTGGGACTAAACACCTCCCTCTGCAACTGGATCCTGGACTTCCTGACGGGCCGCCCCCCCAGGTGGTAAGGGTAGGTAACAACACATTATATATGTTATATATTTGCTGTCTTTGTAGAGGAATAGAAGATGTTCCACCAGGGTAGAAAAGGCAGCAAGAGCCAAGTCTGTATGCAGTCGACAGAGGGCTTCGTTTCTCAGCAGGGTTTAGTAGAGAGGTTCTGCTGGGCACTGTGTCTCTGCCTCACAGGTAGTGGGCTTTACATGATCACCTGAACTGTAGTTGGGATCACTTAGAGATGGGTCTTCCCATTAGGTTTGGACATCCTTTTCTGAAGGCATATCCATTCCTTCTGTGTTGGCCAATCCCCATTTTCAACTTGAGCCTGTTGTGTCATCTGTTAAAAAATCAGTAAGGCTTGTTAAACAAGTCAATGGACAATTAATAATAAAACCGTACAATGAAACACCATACTGCATCGACGCTCCTAATAATATTTAATAATCATAGTAAAGTATATATGAAATGGGAATTTTTTTAGTTGTAGAGGAATTCAATTGTGAGACTATGCTTAGATACAAGAGCAAGAGGGAGACACAAAATGAGAGCAGGCAAACTGCTCAAGCGTTTGGTTTACCGGTCACTGATGACTACCTGACCAACACCCAACGCTTCTTCAGGAGCATCCTAGCCGAGCCATTTTTCTGGTTAAGAATGCTCCACTGCTTCTTGTAAAAGAAGTGTTAGGAGCACACAAAGGGACGTTTTGGTGGTTTCTTTAGGTTAAACGCTTTGAGCCAGAGCCGCAAAGACTGCGTCTTTAGGAGGTCGACGCAGGTCTTATGGGGCTCCACAGGTACATTCAGATCGACATAACGTTAGAGGTTGGTGTTCAAAACATAGCTGTTGTAAAAAACTGCTATAATACTTGTCATGTTGATAGATTTTAGAATGTTTTGTGCGGTTCTGTTAGTGTAAAACTATCAAGCTCTCAACTAAAAGTACCGCCTTTGCATGCGCTAGCGTCGCCGGTGTTGTGCGTGAACGCGCACACAAACAATTCTTCATTGCTGCGATTTGCTTGCTAGTTGAGATTTCACCTCTTCACTCCGTTGTCAGTTTAGCATACATTTCACTAATCTTAGTAGCATAAAGCATTTTCTATTTGTGTCCTTCAAGGCAGCTGTCAATGATCACGTTAGGCTGCTTTTCATTAAATATTTATGGCGGGGGAGGCACTAGTAATGTCTTAAGATTTCGGTTAGGCTATTTATTTCAAGTGTATTAGTCTATAAATAAATCTCTTTGCCAAAATTCGTAATCTCTTCCATGTCAATGTTCTAGCCTAAAGCACACAGATACAAGGCAATGAACAGGTAGTCAGAACCATGGAGAAATAATGAGGCCTACACCTTGCAGTAGGGGTGCTTGGGTAAAATCACTGTGGAAGCCAAACCAGAAAAATTGCCATATTACAATCTGTGTTGTGATAACTGAGTTGTTTGCTCTATAACCTGTTTGTTCCTATGACAGCAGAGATAAGACAGTGGCAGAATAAATTCAACCACACCTTTTGTTCAATCATAAAACTGGAGAGAATGGATGTATGTTTGTTTGAGGAAAGCTAAGCAATATGGTATCTTTGTAAAAAAATATGAGTCTTCAATTAAACCTTAAGTCCACTTCTCTTTGCTCTATCAAAGTAACTTGCAGTTTTTTTATTTTTTTATTGTTACATGTACAAGGGGGAGGACGTATAGTTTCCATGCCAACGGTCTCTTTCAGCTCATAAGCCAGGCATCATTGCTGCTAGCAGCAAATGTTTCTGTTTAAAAATGTTTTTGCTACATTCCCGGTGTGCTCTACTGAACACAACCCAGGTCTTCATATGGTCATGGCCTGCTCTACTGAACACAACCCAGGTCTTCATATGGTCATGGCCTGCTCTACTGAACACAACCCAGGTCTTCATATGGTCATGGCCTGCTCTACTGAACACAACCCAGGTCTTCATATGGTCATGGCCTGCTCTACTCAACACAACCCAGGTCTTCATATGGTCATGGCCTGCTCTACTGAACACAACCCAGGTCTTCATATGGTCATGGCCTGCTCTACTGAACACAACCCAGGTCTTCACATGGTCATGGCCTGCTCTACTCAACACAACCCAGGTCTTCATATGGTCATGGCCTGCTCTACTCAACACAACCCAGGTCTTCATATGGTCATGGCCTGCTCTACTCAACACAACCCAGGTCTTCATATGGTCATGGCCTGCTCTACTCAACACAACCCAGGTCTTCATATGGTCATGGCCTGCTCTACTGAACACAACCCAGGTATTCATATGGTCATGGCCTGCTCTACTCAACACAACCCAGGTCTTCATATGTTCATGGCCTGCTCTACTCAACACAACCCAGGTCTTCATATGGTCATGGCCTGCTCTACTCAACACAACCCAGGTCTTCATATGGTCATGGCCTGCTCTACTCAACACAACCCAGGTCTTCATTGTTCTTGACATGAATAGCACAGTTAGTACACATTTTATTGTGTCCAATTGTTTTATTTCATACAAGGTCATGAATGTATACAAAGGTGATTTTTGTACAATACAGGAACAGAATGAGAAAATATAAAACCGTATAAAATGTATTTGAAACCCTTCTGGTGTGCCTAGTCAGTGGCTTACCTGTTCTCAAACTGTTGTCTAAAGTTTGATCCAACCAGTGTTATCTATTGAGATTCCGGTTCTCACAGTCATATCAGTTCCTCTCCCTCGTGCCATCTCACACGCTCTCATACCTTCACACTTCCCTACATAGTGCCCAAAATGGCATCCTATTCCATACATAGTGCCCAGACTGGATCTGAGCAATATTTGTACACTAAAAGGAACAGGGTGTGATTTGAAATAGGCCTACAGTGTATAATACTGAGGCGGCATGATCACACTATGACAATAACATTATATTTTGTTATTCTGAGGCAGGAAACTAAATCTGAAGGTAAAAATCATATCAGTAATTATTTACATGTACATCCTGATTTCTGCTGTAGCTAGCTAACATGCCAATTCAGCCCATCTATTATAAAGTTATAATACTCACTTTAAAAAGAAGAAAATATAGAAGATAATTTAGAGCATTTCTCTGTTTGTATTCTACTATTAGAGTATGTAGTAGTACAGTAGTAGTTTAACATATTCAAGCAACAAAAACATTGGTTTACAGTAGAATTACTTAGCAGACTGATCTGACATTTTGAAAACAAAGAAAATATTCCAGTGACATTCTGAAGAACAATTTAACAAACAATATCCAGATAAAAGTGGTCCATGTTCCCTTTGCTTACAGTAGTGTTTTAGGATGATGATTATTTAGTTTGAAGCTGGATAGGAAACCAGACAGACAGTAGAAGGCACAGTCCCCATGTTACTGGATATACTGTATCACAACTCATAGACAATATGGTGTTATTTATAATGGTCTATGGCCTGTACAGAAACATTAGCTAATGTTTGCAGTTACATTTGATCACATTCATTGTACATCCCTATCCATTTCTATGAGCTGCTAAACGACCCCTGCCTTCGCTGGAGGACACATTGCTGTAAGGAGCCTCATTTCACTACAAAGAAAATCGGTATAGACTGAACAAGGAAGAGTTTGTAATATGTGTATCTGACTTGGTTTCTGCAAGCCTTCCTTCAATGCTCTACTGTAAGTTAGTCGTCCATCTAGAGGATGTTCCAGGTGAAATGTACAGTGTTGTATCAAAGAATACTGACGTCTATTATAAATGGATTGGTCTATCAAACTTAGACACCTTTTTAACTGTAAGAAGACATTAATCTGTGCCTTAAAACTATTCACACCCCTTGGGTTTCTTTACATTTTATTGTGTTACAAAGTGGGATTAAAATTGATTGGTCATTTTTTTTTGTCAACAATCTACTCAAAATACTGTCAAAGTGGAAGGTTTTTTTTGGGGGAGATTGATAAAAATATATAACTAAAATATAGTCTGCATAAGTATTTAGCCCCTTTGTTCAGGCAAGCCTAAATTTGTTTGGCATAACAAATAACATGGACTCACCGTGCGTGAAATAACAGGGGTTGACATTATTTTTTTAATGACTAACCCTTCCTCGGTCCCCCTTACACACACTGTACATCTGGAAGGTTCCTCAGTCAAGTATTGAATTTCAAGCACAGATTAAACTACAAAGACCAGGGAGCTTTTGGAAAGCCTCATAAAGAAGGGCAGTGATTGGTGGATGGGTAACAATAACAAATCAGACATCAGAATATATCTCTTTAAGCATGGTCAAGTTAATAATTATGGTGTGGATTATGTATTAAACCACCCAGACACAAAGATACAGTAATCCCGAGCTGCAGGACAGGAATGAAACAGCACAGGGATGTTACCATGAGGACATTGGTGATTTAAAAAAGAATGTGATGGGAGAAAACTGAGGATGGTTCAACGACATTGTAGTGAATCCAACACAAGACATCACTGAGTAACTGCCTCCTTACTTCAAGCAGGGTGGTGGCTGCATCATGTTATGAGTTTTTCAGGATGAAGAGAAACAGGATGAAGCTAAGCACAGGCTAAATCCTAGAGGAAGACCTGCTTCAGTCTGCTTTACACCAGACACTGGGAGAGGAATTCACCTTTCAGCAGGACAATAACCTGACCAATAACAAGGTCAGATCTACACTGGAGGAGCTTACCAAGAAGACAGTGAATGTTCCTGAGTGGCCAAGTTACAGTTTGGACTTAAATCTACTTGAAAATCTATGGCAAGACTTCTTGACAGAGCTCGAAGAATTCTGAAAAGAATAAAGGTCTAATATTACCCAACCCAGCTGTCTCAGCCACTGCCTGTCACCAAGGGAGTACCCTAAGGCTCAATCCTAGGCCCCACGCTCTTCTCAATTAACATCAACAACATAGCTCAGGCAGCAGGAAGCTCTCTCATCCATTTATATGCAGATGATAGTCTTATACTCAGCTGGCCCCTCCCCGGAGTTTGTGTTAAATGCTCTACAACAAAGCTTTCTTAGGGTCCAACAAGCTTTCTCTACCCTTAACCCTGTTCTGAACACCTCCAAAACAAAGGTCATGTGGTTTGGTAAGACCAATGTGATTACTACCTCTGAGGGTTTAGAGCTTGAAGTAGTCACCTCTTACAAGTACTTGGGAGTATGGCTAGACGGTACACTGTCCTTCTCTCAGCACATATCAAAGCTGCAGGCTAAAGTTAAATCTAGACTTGGTTTCCTCTATCGTAATCGCACCTCTTTCACCCCAGCTGCCAAACTAACCCTGATTCAGATGACCATCCTACCCATGCTAGATTACGGAGACATAATTTATAGATCGGAAGGTAAGGGTGTTCTCGAGCGGCTAGATGTTCTTTACCATTCCGCCATCAGATTTGCCACCAATGCTCCTTATAGGACACATCACTGCACTCTATACTGCTCTGTAAACTGGTAATCTATGTATACACGTCGCAAGACCCACTGGTTGATGCTTATTTATAAAACCCTCTTAGGCCTGACTCCCCCCTATCTGAGATATCTACTGCAGTCCTCATCCTCCACATCCAACCCCCGTTCTGCCGGTCACATTCTGTTAAAGGTCCCCAAAGCACACACATCCCTGGGTCGCTCATCTTTTCAGTTCGCTGCAGCTAGCGACTGGAACCAGCTGCAACAAACACTCAAACTGGACAGTTTTATCTCAATCTCTTCATTCAAAGACTCAATCATGGACACACTTACTGACAGTTGTGGCTGCTTTGCCTGATGTATTGTCATCTCTACCTTCTTGCCATTTGTGCTGTTGTCTGTGTCCAATAATGTTTGTACCATGTTTTGTGCTGCTACCATGTTGAGTTGCTACCATGTTGTTGTCATGTTACGTTGCTACCATGCTGTGTTGTCATGTGTTGCTGCCTTGCTATGTTGTTGTCTTAGGTCTCTCTTTTGGTAGTGTTTTGTCTCTCTTGTCGTGATGTATATGTTGTCCTATATTTTATTTATTTGTATTTATTTTTAATCCCCGCAGGTCTTTTGTCTTTTGGTAGGCCGTCATTGTAAATAAGAATTTGTTCTATTAATCTTTTAAAAAATCTTCAATTTTGACTTGAGGATTTTGTGTAGATTGTTGACAAATTACAATTTCATTCCATTTTAATCCCACTTTGTACCAAGAAAATGTGACGAAATCCAAGGGGTATGAACACTTTAGCAAGTCAGTGTAAGTGTAGTGGTGGAGCCTCCCTAACACCCATCCTAGTTGACAGCAGTTCTAGTCCAGCATGTAGGTGTGCTGCAAGGCTGCCAAACCCTCTTCCTGCAGGTTTTTCAGTCACTCACCTGATTCGACCTTAACTAGCAGAATCAGGTATGTTCGGTTACGGTTAGCCTGAAAGCCTACAGGACAGTAGATCTTCAGGAAGAGCGTTGGGCCGACTTGGTCTACAATATCAAGTAATAGTTTTAAGTGAAAAAGTATTTACAAATGTACTTATGTTATACTGTACATTCCATCCAGTGTAAGTTTATCAATTGACTGTAATATAACCTTACACACCACATGTTGTCCTCCCTCTGTGTTTACCTTCAACCTCCTAGACAGTTTGATTTAAAGTTACAGGAACATAGAAATGAAAAATCAATGTTTATCATTATCAGTATTTCAACAGCTAGAGGCCAGGGACCTACAGGGGCCTACAAGGGTGCTTTAATGGGGAGGGTGAGAGGCCATGGACTCCCAGGGGCCTAGAGGGGTGTTGAGGGGCCCACAGTGGTGTTAAGGTGAGGCGCCCACAGGGGTGTTAAGGGGAGGGTGAGGGGCCAGGGGACCACAGGGGTGTTAAGGGGAGGGTGAGGGGCCAGGGGCCCACAGGGGGGTTAAGGGGAGGGTGAGGGGCCAGGGGCCTGCAGGGGTGCTGTGAGGGCCCCTGCTAGTAGAATATGGGGGCAGATCTGTCATCATTGATGGGTTGTCTGAAGTAAATCTCCAGGGCTCGGTCACTGTGGAGAGAGGGGGGCAAGGAAGAGAGAAGGTTAGTCTGGATAGAACACACATGGAAGACACTTGGGTCAAACCCCAACTCATCACCCACCCTAAGGTATTTATCTTCAGTCTGCTGTTAGGTAGATTATAGAGACCCCTAAAGAAACCAGAAAGCACAATAACAGTAGCCGTTCTCCACTGACTAAATACTTTTTCTCAATGTGTGTCTGTAGTTATTATTTATAAAGTGAATGTTAGAGCCAACATGCAGGTGAGGACAAACAATGCTGTAGTGCTTATTATCTGAGAGTACAGAGCAGACAGGCATGCAGGGTTAGAAGGACTTAGGAGTCTTCTTTGACACATTTACCTCCAAGGAAAAACACATTATTTTGCAACCCAGGGCCTCCTGGATTGGCTGGAAGAAAACCCCGCCTCAGGAAGGAAAGCCAATCGGAGAGGTCGAAGGTTGGAAAAGGGGGGGGAAAAAACAGTGATGCCCAGTGCGTTACTGAAGCCAGACAGCCAATGACAGCCGAGAGAACCAGAGAGAGTTTGATTAGTTGGTTGGCGGAGTGAGCGAGCGAGAGGCAATGGAGGCTGGTGACTTACTGACGTCCTGTTCTTTCAGAACCGGGACATTTCTGGACCAAAACTGGAAGGTAAAGAAAACCCTTGGGTTTGAGTGCCTTAGTGTGCATCCAAAACAGCACCCTACTCCCTATGTAGTGCACTACGTTTGAGTGCACAAGTAGGGAGTAGGGTGCTGTTTGAGTGCCTTAGCTTGCATACAGAACTGCACCGTATTCCCAACGTAGTGCATGTTTGAGTGTACTACGTAGGGAATAGGGTGCTTAAAGCTCATCTGTCATACTGAAGTCATGCATGGTGAGGTCACAGTTCTTCAAGGCATCGGCACAGCTAGTTAGTCTGATGTCAGATGAACATAGGTTAACTGATATAGGGTTAATTTCCCACAAACTAAACCTGTATGGCACCTGGATCCCTATATAGAAACGTAGTGCACTATTGTGTTGTGAGGCAGCCTAGTCCTGGACTAAACATCGTGCTTATTTGAGAAATTATTTTTTGTTCAGGACTACAGGATTCAGCTGTGTCTGGGAAGCCAGCCCTTTGTCTGGATCTGTGTCGATGGAAGATTGACAGTTCACGTTTCATGCCTCTTCATGCTCTTGACTTAGCCAGCGTGATGTTTCTCTGCTGACACGATGATGTGTAAAAAGCCTAACCACAGGGCTGTAAAGGGAGACGTGCATGGCTGCATAGGACAAGCACATTCTCTGATACAGTGGTTCCCAACATGGGTACTAGGACCCCTGGGGGTACATGGCCTATCCACAGGGGGTACTTGGCCTATCCACAGGGGGTACATGGCCTATCCACAGGGGGTACTTGGCCTATCCACAGGGGGTACTTGGCCTATCCACAGGGGGTACTTGGCCTATCCACAGGGGGTACTTGGCCTATCCACAGGGGGTACTTGGCCTATCCACAGGGGGTACTTGGCCTATCCACAGGGGGTACTTGGCCTATCCACAGGGGGTACTTGGCCTATCCACAGGGGGTACTTGGCCTATCCACAGGGGGTACTTGGCCTATCCACAGGGGGTACTTGGTCTATCCACAGGGGGTACTTGGCCTATCCACAGGGGGTACTTGGCCTATCCACAGGGGGTACTTGGCCTATCCACAGGGGGTACTTGGTCTATCCACAGAGGGTACTTGAAAAGACTCACAAGGTTACTGGTCAAATGCACATAAAGGGGTAGTTCAGGGGAACAGAGCAGAAATCAGTTGGTGGTACAGTAACTGAACAGGTTGGGAACCACCACTCTACTAGGTCAAATCAAACAGGTTGGGAACCACTGGTCCACTAGGTCAAATCAAACAGGTTGGGAACCACTGGTCTACTAGGTCAGATCAAACAGGTTGGGAACCACTGGTCTACTAGGTCAGATCAAACAGGTTGGGAACCACTGGTCTACTAGGTCAGATCAAACAGGTTGGGAACCACTGGTCTACTAGGTCAAATCAAACAGTATTATACAGAGTGTGTTATATCCACAGAATCTAGGGTAGCGTCCCAAATGACACCATACTACCTATATGGGCCCTGGTCAAACGTAGTACACTGTGTAGGGAATATGGGTGCCATCTTAATACAACTCAAAGTTCAAACACAAACCAGGATTATATTCACATCGCAGCAAAACTAGTGAAATACTGTCTAAAGAAGGAGAGGAGAGGAGGCAGGAAGGAAAGGAGAGGAGGCAGGAAGGAAAGGAGAGGAGGCAGGAAGTAAAGGAGAGGAGGAGGAGGCAGGAAGGAGAGGAGGCAGGAAGGAAAGGAGAGGAGGCAGGAAGGAAAGGAGAGGAGAGGAGGCAGGAAGGAAGGAAAGGAGAAGAGGCAGGAAGTAAAGGAGAGGAGGAGGAGGCAGGAAGTAAAAAGGAGGAGGAGGAGGCAGGAAGTAAAGGAGAGGAGAGGAGGCAGGAAGTAAAGGAGAGGAGAGGAGGCAGGAAGTAAAGGAGGAGGCAGGAAGGAAAGGATAAGAGGCAGGAAGGAAAGGAGAGGAACATCTATAGTACCTTTCACAAACACACACATTCACACCACAACACTGATACTTAAATGGTTCAAATCACATCATGATGACGTGGTGATCAGAGCTTGGCTGCTATGGGAGTATTATGGGATGTCAGAGGTAGTGCATAGAGGGAGAGGATGAGGTGGACAGAGAAAGGTAGGGATGAGGTGTGGACGCAATGACAACAGACAATACTGAATATGTGGGAAATTATGTAACGAGTGTTGATTCACACAAAAAAGATGGCCGAAAAAAGAATGCGTTTGGCCAAAAAATAAAAAAATTCAAAATAATTTCATATATATATATTCATTAAGTCATTAATTTAACCGAACAGATCTCTCATCTGAACAAACTGTTTATTAATATATAGATATGTTTTATTTTTTATACTTTTTGTAAAAAGTCACCATACATTCAATGTCAAAGTTCAATAGTATCACATTTCTGAACATTGCTCCGTAGCATGCTCAAAGATAATAATAATAACTTTATATTATTCAAATAAATATTTTGTCTTCTTTTCCTGGAATTGTATTTACAATTACACTTTTATAAAGCATTTTTCAAAGAAATTAAGACCAAAAAGGACATAATCACTCAGGACATACGAGCATATTCATATTATTAAACATATTGTTTGTACTTTCTTTCAACTGGATCACAGCAGTTATGGAGAAAATTAGACATAGGTCATGGAAGGGTCAAATGGTTGTAGAGGGGCCAATGATGACTGCTCCAACTGCAGAAAGAGCATATTTAGGGGCCAGAAGAGGTCCAATCTCAGGTCCATCAAGTAGTATTTCAAGGAAAAGGAATATTTGAGACTGACCACTTTTGGGATGGTTTGGAGGAGGTCCTAGAAAGGACTGGAGGTTTGTAGTGTGATCGGAGTTTGAAACCAGATATTTTTTGCACTGTGAAACATTTATTGATCTGTTTTTTTTTTTACCTCTTTTCAAAAGAATCATCTTGATTTAAAGAATCATAAAAAGAGGAAAATATGAAATGTCATGGATGGTAATAATCACCCAGAAAAGGAACCTGTCAGAAGTAAGGCATATGACGCTGTCGACAAAAATATAAAATCGACTTCAGCAATGACCAGGCAATGAGTATATGACAGTTCACACCACCAAATGTATATCAACGGGACTGCAGACAGAATATCTGCACAGCCTCACTGCAAACAAAGGTTATGTCACAAATGGCACCCATTCCCTATAGGAGTGGGCCCTAGGGGCCCTGGTCAAATGGCACCCATTCCCTATAGGAGTGGGCCCTAGGGGCCCTGGTCAAATGGCACCCATTCCCTATAGGAGTGGGCCCTAGGGGCCCTGGTCAAATGGCACCCATTCCCTATAGGAGTGGGCCCTAGGGGCCCTGGTGAAATGGCACCCATTCCCTATAGGAGTGGGCCCTAGGGGCCCTGGTCAAATGGCACCCATTCCCTATAGGAGTGGGCCCTAGGGGCCCTGGTCAAATGGCACCCATTCCCTATAGGAGTGGGCCCTAGGGGCCCTGGTCAAATGGCACCCATTCCCTATAGGAGTGGGCCCTAGGGGCCCTGGTCAAATGGCACCCATTCCCTATAGGAGTGGGCCCTAGGGGCCCTGGTCAAATGGCACCCATTCCCTATAGGAGTGGGCCCTAGGGGCCCTGGTCAAATGGCACCCATTCCCTATAGGAGTGGGCCCTAGGGGCCCTGGTCAAATGGCACCCATTCCCTATAGGAGTGGGCCCTAGGGGCCCTGGTCAAATGGCACCCATTCCCTATAGGAGTGGGCCCTAGGGGCCCTGGTCAAATGGCACCCATTCCCTATAGGAGTGGGCCCTAGGGGCCCTGGTCAAATGGCACCCATTCCCTATAGGAGTGGGCCCTAGGGGCCCTGGTCAAATGGCACCCATTCCCTATAGGAGTGGGCCCTAGGGGCCCTGGTCAAATGGCACCCATTCCCTATAGGAGTGGGCCCTAGGGGCCCTGGTCAAATGGCACCCATTCCCTATAGGAGTGGGCCCTAGGGGCCCTGGTCAAATGGCACCCATTCCCTATAGGAGTGGGCCCTAGGGGCCCTGGTCAAATGGCACCCATTCCCTATAGGAGTGGGCCCTAGGGGCCCTGGTCAAATGGCACCCATTCCCTATAGGAGTGGGCCCTAGGGGCCCTGGTCAAATGGCACCCATTCCCTATAGGAGTGGGCCCTAGGGGCCCTGGTCAAATGGCACCCATTCCCTATAGGAGTGGGCCCTAGGGGCCCTGGTCAAATGGCACCCATTCCCTATAGGAGTGGGCCCTAGGGGCCCTGGTCAAATGGAATAGGGTGCCTTTTGTGACACATGGAAAGTCTCCATTATCATGTTTAGTCATTCCATTATCATGTTTAGTCATTCCATTATCATGTTTAGTCATTCCATTATCATGTTTAGTCATTCCATTATCATGTTTAGTCATTCCACATGTTTAGTCATTCCACATGTTTAGTCATTCCACATGTTTAGTCATTCCACATGTTTAGTCATTCCACATGTTTAGTCATTCCACATGTTTAGTCATTCCACATGTGCTTTAGAAAAGGCAGTTCAGTTCAGCGGCTGAGTGAGTACAATTAACGTTATACAATGTATATATTTTTGGCACTTGTACCGTACATGAACATGTCTTTTCAGATTGAACTAAATGACACAACCATGTACATGCATGAAAGTCAAAGACAAGCACTGGCAATGGCTTCTCTTGTTTGAGACAGAGTTAGTAGTGTCCATTTTGTCTCTCGCACGGACATTGATTAGATAGAGAAGTTCAGAGTTGGAAACTCTGCAAGCCGATTGGTGGACGGGCTCCTCGCTTGCTCTCTCTCTCAGCGCCCTCCTCATCCTCCACCCACCAACCGCCACTGTCACCGCCACCGACCCGAGGAAGGAAGGAGTGAAGGAGGGATCGAGGAGAGGAAGAGAGGACAGAAAGGAGGGATGAGACTCGGAGGTCTTCCACTTGGAGAAGGAGTGCAGGGGGGAGACTAAGCGGGAGACTAAGGGGGGAGGAAGGGGATACAGGGAGACTGAGGGTAAGAGACACGGGGGGGGTGGGGGGGGGGGGGGTGGGGGGTGGGGGGAAGACGAGACAGGAGACCCTTGTGCTATCCGGTAGGGAGCTGTCTGTCTCTCTGTTCTCACACTGTCGAAATCAATTTGCCATCGGGATCAGAACTGTGGAACAAGGAACAAAGAGAAAGGAAGCTTGCCAGGTGGGAAGAGAAGAGATACACTCTGAGAGAAGATGGAGGGACAAGACAGCCACAAGACAGGGAGGCAACCCGAGATGGGATTTACCTTATCAGGGTTGTGTTCATTAGGACACACAAAACACTTTGCAGCGGACATTTGCATTTCTTATTGTACAAGTTCCTCCTTGTTTCCGTAATTTTTCTTCCGTTTGGTAACCTAATGAACACGACCCAGGCCTCCATATCACTATCTGAATATCAATGATGATAGCAGAAAACAAACGTTTGAAGGGTAAAGGAATAGAATGTATTGATATTTGAATGTTTCACAGAATCACTTGCCTGTTTGAACAATATGCAAATTCAACCCAAGTAACCTAGAGGCCATTTGTGATGAGGTCATCCAAGTCATGTGGATGGCAGTGGGGGTGGAGACACCCTGGGCCGGCTATACAAGATCTGACCCAGAATCAGATATTCAGGAATAGAAGGAGTATATGGAACGACCATAGACTTGGATAGACAGCTCAAGTGCAACAATGCCTGTTTTAGCATGGACAGCGCCACTGAGGACTTTCACCATTTTGAAGTAGTCAACTGGGTGGGACTTCCTATGGGTTAAGGAAGAATCACATAATTCCATCCAGGTCATCAGGAGTGATCAGCCAATTAATTATCCTACGGTACAAACATGCCATAACTGGAGGTGGCAGTAAATCACCAACCTTGGCTTTATACCTGTTCAGACAACAGACTACAGATGACAGTAAATCACCAACCTTGGCTTTATACCTGTTTGGACAACAGACTACAGGTGGCAGTAAATCACCAACCTTGGCTTTATACCTGTTTGGACAACAGACTACAGGTGGCAGTAAATCACCAACCTTGGCTTTATACCTGTTCAGACAACAGACTACAGGTGGCAGTGTTGATCCTTTCAGTTTGTTAACAGACTTTCAATAGAAGAAGAAGTAGAAGAAGAAATTGCCTTCTGTCCAAAAACTATATTTTGGTATTTGGTTTAATTAGTCCATTGTTGAGATGTCACAGAAGCCATTATGGCAAAGATGCAAGAAAGAGCTCTCTATCAAACTCTATGTAGAAGGACTTGGAGCGCCAGACCAGAGCTCATCAGAGCTCCAGCCTTACCAAGCAGTGATGTCAACATGAGGTCAGAATGATGTAATTCGACACACACACACACACACACACACACACACACACACCCCCCATCTTCAGACAGAGACGGAAATAAAACAATCCCTTCAGATGAACCTGGGTTAACCCCTCCTCCCACAGCAGTGGATCTGACTTCTGATTGGATTACATAAATTAACTCTGTCCCAAGTGACACCCTATTCCTAATAAACTGTACTACTTCTGAAAAGGGCCCATTGGGCTCTGGCCAAAAGTAGTGCACTATGTAGGGATTAGGTTGCCGTTTGAGACACAAACACGGACTCAGAAACAGTTGTAGAATAAACCTTCTAGACATTAGTGTTATTAAATGACAACAGCATTTCATAGAACTAGTCAGTATAGCAGCTATGTAGTCAGACGAGTTGGAGGCAAGAGCAAGAAAGAGCCAAAAAGATTAGAAATGAAAGCTTCCTCAGAGCTGGACATAAAAGACTGGTCCTATAGAATATATGCCATTTAACAGACACTTTTGTCCAAAGCCTGAAGAGCTGCAGTGTCTCCAAGTTTGAACTCTGACTAAACAGCTAAAATTAAACTTCCCCTTCAAAACAATATTGGTCTTTACTGATCTATACTGAACAAAAATATGAACGCAACATGTAAAGTGTTGGTCCCATGTTTCATGAGCTGAAATAAAAGATCCCAGAAATGTTCCATACGCACATAAAACTTATTTCTCTCAGATTTTGTCCACACATTTGTTTACCTCCCTGTTAGTGAGCATTTCTCCTTTGCAGGATAATCCATCCACCTGACAGGTGTGGTATATCAATGAGCTGATTAAACGGCATGATCATTACACAGGTGCACCTTGAGCTGGGGACAATAAAAGGCCACTTTAAAATGTGCAGTTTTGTCACACAACACCACAGATGTCTCATGTTGAGGGAGCGTGAAATTTGCATGCTGACATCAGGAATGTCAACCAGAGCTGTTGCCAGAGAATGTAATGTTAATTTCTCTACCATAAGCCGCCTCCAACGTCCTTTTGGAGAATTTGGCAGTACGTCTGGGACCAGCCACCCGGAGAGCTGATGAAACTGTGGGTTTGCACAACCGAAGGATTCCAGCAAAAACGGTCAAAAACCATCTCAGGGAAGCTCATATGCAGGGTAGCCTAGCGGTTAGAGCGTTGGGCCAGTAACTGAAAGGTTGCTGGTTCAAATACCCTAGCCAACAAGGTGAAAAACCTGTCTTTGTGTCCTTGAACAAGGCACTTAACCCTAATTTGCTCAAGGGGCTGACCCTGTAAGTAGGCCGTCATTGTAAATAAGAATTTGTTCTTAACTGACTTGCCTAGTCTACTCGTCGTTGTAACCGACTTCAGAAGGCAAATGCTCACCTTCGCTGGCATGCTGGATAAATGTGCTCTTCATGGATGAATCCCGGTTTTAACTGTACCGGGCAAATGGCAGACAGCTTGCATGGCGTTGTATGGGCGACGGGCTTGCTAATGACAACGTTGTGAACAGAGTGCCCTATGGTGAGGTTAGGGTATGGGCAGGCATAAGCTACGGACAACCAACACAATTGCATTTTATTTAAGGCAATTTGAACGCACAGAGATACCGTGATGAGATCCTGAGGCCCATTGTCGTGCCATTCATCCACCGCCATCACCTCATGTTTCAGCATGATAATGCACGGCCCCATGTCGCATGGATCTGTACACAATTCCTGGGAGCTGAAAATGTCCCAGTTCTTCCATGGCCTGAGTACTCACTAGACATGTCACTCATTGAGCATCTTTGAAATTGTTGCATGTTGTGTTTATATTTTTGTTAATTGTAGTTTATTTTGACTCTCATATCCCAATCTAGTCAGTCCTGTGTATCTAGTCACACATCCATACTGCTTCATGGTCAGTCATTCATAACACCCAGGTCAGTCACACATCCATAATGCTTCATGGTCAGTCATTCATAACACCCAGGTCAGTAGTTCAGGGCGGTTGATAATAAGGGTCTTACCTTGCAGCAGCAAAGCGACTGTCATAGTCCTCAAGGGCAGGCTGAAATGGAAAATAACATCATCATGACATTCCTACATTAGAACACTCCTGAACACACAGTTCATTCCTACATTAGAACACTCCTGAACACACAGTTAATTCTTACATTAGAACACTCCTGAACACACAGTTCATTCCTACATTAGAACACTCCTGAACACACAGTTAATTCCTACATTAGAACACTCCTTAACACACAGTTAATTCCTACATTAGAACACTCCTGAACACACAGTTCATTCCTACATTAGAACACTCCTTAACACACAGTTCATTCCTACATTAGAACACTCCTTAACACACAGTTCATTCCTACCATAAAAAGATAACACTAGCATGGCCTAATGATATATCAATGACTGTATGGTCATCACTCACAATTATTGGAAAAGCCTCCAGCAGGTGGCGCCAGAGTCATGTCCATACTCTATATCCCTGTCTTCTCCTGCAGTATATTGTGTTGACAGAACAATACACCAAACTGCCTGGAGTCTTCCAGACAACTGATCAGACCAGACACCTCTACTCTCCAGACTGAATCAACCAGTAGATTACTGTGAAGAAGGCGTATTCTGAGCGGGAGATTCTGTTTGTTGTGTGTCTTTGGAAGTATATGGCTGTCTGTTTCAGTTGTGTAGAGAAGCCTGTCATGGTGTAGGGCCGTGGCCTGGTGTGTGTGTGTGTGTCTGTGTGTGTCTGTCTGTGTGTGTCAGCATCTGTCTGACTGTGTGTTGGCCTGCTAACACTGACCTGTGTGGCAAAGCCTGCCATGCTGTAGGGCCTGGGTCTGGTCTGTGTCAGGCTCTGTGCCAGCAGGCGGGCAGTCAGGCCATAGTCGGGCATGGGCAGAGACATGTCGCTCTCCAGCAGGTTTCCAGTGCTGCTGCTCTTCCCATGGTGCAGACTGGAAGGGACAGCAATCATTCAACCAATCAAAATTTAACTGAAGGTGAAGAGTTGAGATGGTACTGGACATGATCACATTATTGTTCCAGCCCGAACGGTGTTGTACTGGCTAGGATATTAGCTACTTACTTCACCTGGAGCTTCTCCTTCTCACTCTCTTGCAGCACACGTGTGTAAGAGAAGGGGAACCAGCCACGCCTGAGGAGGAAACAGGTAAGATGAGTTAAGATGATGACGCATGCTGTAAACTACATTAGAGCTGAATCCTATCTTGAGATCTGAAGTTAATTGTGACTTCTGTGGAAATCACGCATTGGTGTCAATCAAAGACTTGCGCAAAAACCTCAGTCTGTCTATGTTAATATGCAGCACAGGAGGCTGGTGGCACCTTAGGGGAGGACAGGCTTGTAATGGCTGGAGCGGAATAAGTGGAATGGTATCAAATACATCAAACACATGGTTTCCATGGTTTCCATGTGTTTGATGCCATTTCATTCGCTCCAGCCATTATTATGAGCCGTCCTCCCCTCAGCAGCCTCCACTGATATGGAGTACTGGACACACAAGCTTTCATTCCATGTCTCTGTGTCAGACTAGAGACTCTTACATCTTGTTCTTCTCATTCTCTCCATAGTGCCATCCGTCGCGGGCCTCCGGGACCAGCAGGGTGATGACGTCACCCTCAGAGAAGCTGAGCAGGGTGCTGTTGTCTCCGGCCGCGTGGGAAAAGATGGCCTGGACACGGGCACGACCATTCTTCTCCAGCCCTGCTGCCATGGAGCTAGACCTGGGCAGGGTGCGGGTCTCACCTGGGGCCGGGGTGGAGGAGGGGGACATCAGGGTCACTCTACACAGCACTACGTGACTCCTGTAAGAGCTTTTACTGAGGAAGTTGCTGTGTTAGTTGTTAACTTAGTTACTAAGACTAGCTGATTCACAACGTCATTGTTATTCCCTCTGCTTTGAGGAGATTAACCTGTGAACCTGATGTTGGCAGTATACAGTTCTCTTACCAGACAGTAACGTAACCGTATACAGTTCTCTTACCAGACAGTAACCTAACCGTATACAGTTCTCTTACCAGACAGTAACGTAACCGTATACAGTTCTCTTACCAGACAGTAACGTAACCGTATACAGTTATCTTACCAGAGACTAGCAGAGTTAGGTTAGGTTATCTTACCAACAGAGGTCTTGTTCTTGGCAGGCTGGGGCCTGCGGACGGGCAGGGTATTGGAGTAGTGATCATTGACCTGCATAGAGATACTTGCATTACCTGTATATCATCTACACATTATACAGTGGGGAGTATTTTATACACTGCCGATTTTGCAGGTTTTCCCACTTACAAAGCATGTAGAAGTCTGTAATTTTTATCATAGGTACTCTTCAACTGTGAGTGACGGAATCTAAAACAAAAATCCAGAAAATCACATTGTATGATTTTTAAGTAATTCATTTGCATTTTATTGCATGACATAAGTATTTGATACATCAGAAAAGCAGAACTTAATATTTGGTACAGAAACCTTTGTTTGCAATTACATAGATCATACGTTTCCTGTAGTTCTTGACCAGGTTTGCACACACTGCAGCAGGGATTTTGGCCCACTCCTCCATACAGACCTTCTCCAGATCCTTCAGGTTTCGGGACTGTCGCTGGGCAATACGGACTTTCAGCTCCCTCCAAAGATTTTCTATTGGGTTCAGGTCTGGAGACTGGCTAGGCCACTCCAGGACCTTGAGATGCTTCTTACAGAGCCACTCCTTAGTTGCCCTGGCTGTGGGTTTCGGGTCGTTGTCATGCTGGAAGACCCAGCAACGACCCATCTTCAATGCTCTTACTGAGGGAAGGAGGTTGTTGGCCAAGATCTCGCGATACATGGCCCCATCCATCCTCCCCTCAATATGGTGCAGTCGTCCTGTCCCCTTTGCAGAAAAGCATCCCCAAAGAATGATGTTTCCACCTCCATGCTTCACGGTTGGGATGGTGTTCTTGGAGTTGTACTCATCCTTCTTCTTCCTCCAAACACGGCAGGTGGAGTTTAGACCAAAAAGCTCTATTTTTGTCTCATCAGACCACATGACCTTCTCCCATTCCTCCTCTGGATCATCCAGATGGTCATTGGCAAACTTCAGACGGGCCTGGACATGCGCTGGCTTGAGCAGGGGGACCTTGCGTGCGCTGCAGGATTTTAATCCATGACGGCGTAGTGTGTTACTAATGGTTTTCTTTGAGACTGTGGTCCCAGCTCTCTTCAGGTCATTGACCAGGTCCTGCCGTGTAGTTCTGGGCTGATCCCTCACCTTCCTCATGATCATTGATGCCCCACGAGGTGAGATCTTGCATGGTACCCCAGACCGAGGGAGATTGACCGTCATCTTGAACTTCTTCCATTTTCTAATAATTGCGCCAACAGTTGTTGCCTTCTCACCAAGCTGCTTGCCTATTGTCCTGTAGCCCATCCCAGCCTTGTGCAGGTCTACAATTTTATCCCTGATAAAATTACACAGCTCTCTGGTCTTGGCCATTGTGGAGAGGTTGGAGTCTGTTTAATTGAGTGTGTGGACAGGTGTCTTTTATACAGGTAATGAGTTCAAACAGGTGCAGTTAATACAGGTAATGAGTGGAGAACAGGAGGGCTTCTTAAAGAAAAACTAACAGGTCTGTGAGAGCCGGAATTCTTACTGGTTGGTAGGTGATCAAATACTTATGTCATGCAATAAAATGCAAATGAATTATTTAAAAATCATACAATGTGATTTTCTGGATTTTTGGATCTCACAGTTGAAGTGTACCTATGATAAAAATTACAGACCTCTACATGCTTTGTAAGTAGGAAAAACCTGCAAAATCGGCAGTGTATCAAATACTTGTTCTCCCCACTGTATATATATATACTGTGTATATACATACACATATATACATACACACACACACACACACACACACACACACACACACACACACACACACACACACACACACACACACACACACACACACACACACACACATATATATATATATATATATATATACTGTATATACACACTGTATATATACGCTCAGTAGCCAGTTTATTACGTACAGCACCCTGTTCTCTAAAATGGTTCGCTCTTACAGACAGTGAGTCACGTGGCTGTGGCTTGTTGTATAAAGCAGGCAGACAGGTGTAGAAATAACAGTTACAGAATCATCTGCGTCCACTTGAATATTAACAGACACACATTTACATTACATTTTAGCAGACACTAAAATGGATCCCTGGAGGACCCCAATTGTAAAGTGTCATCACCTAGCAACTGTACAATATACCACCAGTATATACTACCTATGTAATTCTGTGTTCTGTGCTGACCTGTCTCTGGGTGGGGGCCTGTCCCTGGGGTAGGGAAGGGGCCTGGGGGGAGGAGGGTCTTCCTTGGAGCTGGGAGACTGACACACCCCCCTCTGTCCAGTACTCCTCCCCTCCGTGGAGTCCTGTCGTACCGTTCACCATCGACATCCCATCTGAACCCATCAGCCTCTGGAAACACGGAATATACATTCAGAAACATGCACTACAGCAGGGATCATCAACTAGATTCAGCCATGGGCCGTATGGTCAGGAGGCCGGAACATCATTTAGATCAACATCAACTAGATTCAGCAGTATGGTCAGGAGGCCGGAACATCATTTAGATCAACATCAACTAGATTCAGCCGTATGGTCAGGAGGCCGGAACATCATTTAGATCAACATCAACTAGATTCAGCCGTATGGTCAGGAGGCCGGAACATCATTTAGATCAACATCAACTAGATTCAGCCGTATGGTCAGGAGGCCGGAACATCATTTAGATCAACATCAACTAGATTCAGCCGTATGGTCAGGAGGCCGGAACATCATTTAGATCAACATCAACTAGATTCAGCCGTATGGTCAGGAGGCCGGAACATCATTTAGATCAACATCAACTAGATTCAGCCATATGGTCAGGAGGCCGGAACATCATTTAGATCAACATCAACTAGATTCAGCCGTATGGTCAGGAGGCCGGAACATCATTTAGATCAACATCAACTAGATTCAGCCGTATGGTCAGGAGGCCGGAACATCATTTAGATCAACATCAACTAGATTCAGCAGTATGGTCAGGAGGCCGGAACATCATTTAGATCAACATCAACTAGATTCAGCCGTATGGTCAGGAGGCCGGAACATCATTTAGATCAACATCAACTAGATTCAGCCATATGGTCAGGAGGCCGGAACATCATTTAGATCAACATCAACTAGATTCAGCCGTATGGTCAGGAGGCCGGAACATCATTTAAAATCATTTGTAGACTGTAAATTGATGGGCCGCCAGTTGGGGAACCCTACACTACATGATACATTAACAGTAATAGTATACATACAACCATATACGGTCTGGTATCTATAGTGTGTGTAGGTTGTGTGGGAGGAGCTACAGTACATCCATATATGGTCTTGCATTAAATATTTCGCCTAGAACAGGGATGGGCAACTTTGATTGGGGTGGGGTCCACATAAAATCTGAACTCATCATGAGGGGCCGCAGTGGCTCACGGGTCTGCGTACCCACATCTATACCCACACATGCAGCGACCTTGCTAGCAAAACATTTTAGTGGCCTCCTTCTTGACAGAGGAGAGAAAAAGTTTTAGAGTTAATTTCTGGCAATTCTACACCTTTTGCCATGGAGCATAGACAAGATTTAGCAATTTATTTACTAACTTCATGCAATTCTACTCATATTGCCATTGGGCGGAGAGAAATGTTTGCAGTTTTTAATATGATATCTGAGCGAGAGTAACTAACAAAAATCAATGTGGGCTAGACTAATTTAGATAGCTGGCTAGACTAATTTAGATAGCTGGCTAGACTCATTTAGATAGCTGGCTAGACTCATTTAGATAGCTGGCTAGACTCATTTAGATAGCTGGCTAGACTCATTTAGATAGCTGGCTAGACTCATTTAGATAGCTGGCTAGACTCATTTAGATAGCTGGCTAGACTCATTTAGATAGCTGGCTAGACTCATTTAGATAGCTGGCTAGACTCATTTAGATAGCTGGCTAGACTCATTTACCAATCTAAATAATCTAAATTGACATGGGCTATTTGAGTGACTGTCAGTGACTGGCTTAAGAGAAAAACTGCTGATGCACAACCACATTTAGAAACTGCACGTTGTATATTCTACTGTTCTAACGCTCAACAGTAAGTTGGGGGGGGGGGGCTAGAAGGTCTACGTAGGGCAATAAATTATACAGGAGTCTTCAAAGTAAAATGATGGATTACAAGCTACGGCAAGTATCCAGTTAGATCATTAATATTCAGATAGAGATGTTGTTCATAGGTCATATATAAGCCTCCACTTCTCATGTTACAGAACGAGTTTAATACCTAA
Organism: Thymallus thymallus; assembly: GCA_023634145.1. Taxonomy (NCBI): domain Eukaryota; kingdom Metazoa; phylum Chordata; class Actinopteri; order Salmoniformes; family Salmonidae; genus Thymallus; species Thymallus thymallus. The sequence goes on along the minus strand of CM042398.1, from coordinate 4,972,156 downwards.
TTAATAAGCTGCATCATTAAAAGTGTAATATGTAAATGTATAGTTTTGCTTCCCCACCGAGGGCCAGAGGTCTCTGGTTACAGGGCTGATTTAGTCTACCGTTTCCTCTCTCTACGTCAGAAAGCAGAGACAATTTATTCGCAGACACACTCGCCTGTAATCCAAGCTCAAATTAAGAGTATCAATTAATTAATTGTAATTAGGTGTGCATGCAAAGCAACTCTAGATTTATTAGATACACATTATTATTATTATTATTATTATTAACACAAAACCAATTTCCAAATGTCCAGACTGATGCAACTCGGGTTGCTTGAGAAAATATTTTTGATAGCATTTATAGTTTTTGAACTATAACAATATTAAAATGAGCTCCCAATGCATTTCAAATGGGGGAAAAACAGGCCATAGACTTGAATGGTAAAACATAAAAGTTCTACCTATCTCCTCTTTCATTGTTTAAAGATGTCAACTTTCATTCATATTTTTGATAACATTTATTCTTTATGAACTATAACCTTTTTAAAAATGTAAATAAAAGCACCATAGGCTTGAACGGGAACTATTTAGATTCGCCTCTGTTCTTAAACCGTTTAAGCTATCAAAGCCAAACTAACGTTGACATGTTCAGACTGAGACAACTTAGATTGCTTGCATTCACATTCTGTTTATATATTATATTAAACTATAAGCGTTTGAATGAGAACCACAGAAATACAGTGGTAGATATTTAACACGGTCCTGCTCTTTGGCCACTTAAGCTATAAGACCAACTTTAAAACATTCAGGCTATCCTAACTTCAAGATCGTTATCAACTTTATAAATGTGCATAAATTAGCATAAAATAACTGTTCAGGCTAGAATTACCAAACCAACTTTCACATGTGCAGGCTATCCTAACTTCCAATTCTTAAAAACTTTGATCAACTATATATGAATTTGCATACATTTGCATAAAACAACCCACCAACAGTAACTCATACTGTTCAAGCTATAGGCACCAAACAAACTTTCACATGTTCAGGCTATCCTAAATTCAAATTCTTATCTTTGGTCAACTATAACTGTATGATTTTGCATACAATTGCATAAAACAACCCACCAACAGTAAGTTTGGAACCGTTCAGGCTATAGGCACCAAACAAACTTTCACATGTTCAGGCTATCCTATCAATCAATCAATCCTTCACAAACTAGCATGCACACCACATTGTCTTCAGGATATGTACATCTCTAGTTATGTACATCTCTAGTTATGTTAGAGTCTGTTCTTCAAAGATATTGTATGCTTCCACGTACTTATATATTGGATTCCTTTAGCGCTCCGATTCCTTTATCTATCCGATTGCATTAATCCTCTTATTTTGTATATAAGCCTTAATGTTGCTGGACCCCATGTAGAGTAGCTGCTGCCTTGGCAGGAACTAATGGGGATCCATAATAAACCCCAGGAAGAGTAGCTGCTGCCTTGGCAGGAACTAATGGGGAAAAAAAATAAAAATAAAATTCACATCTAAATATGAATATTCCCAACACCTACAGAGTAAGTGAAACCTTGCCCAGACATCAAGATTTCCAGCCCACTTACCCAGACCCACCCCACTACTCACCGCCTGGTGCCCCAGCCCACCACCCATGAAGACGGCCAGTTCTGGGGGGACAGGGAGCGGCTGAGCCCCGGGGATGGGGTCAGAGATGACCAGGTTGGACAGGTTAGACTTGGAGGTGTGCAGGGGGCTGGAGCCCCCCATGGTCAGGGAAGCGGTGCCGGACCCAGAGCCCATCTGCTGGGCTAGGAGCATGGCCCGCTCTGGCAGCTTGTTGGGGTCTGAACACGCCTGCTGCCATACTGGGATCTTCTGGGTCAGCAGGTCTTTACCCTGGACAGATGGAGATCAATCAATCAATCAATAAATCAATCAATAAATCAATCAATAAATCAATCAATCAATAAATCAATCAATCAAAGAAGTTGCACATCGTCAGTGGAGGTGATGTACTAGAGTACACATAAGATGAAGCTTGAGACAACAGTCATTGATTTGTGTAATACATCGAAGCCATAACACATGACTAAGATTTAGATCCTTGTCATCTTCATTAAAACGTCTGCAACACCAAGCTCTTATCTAACACATCACCTTGAAGATGTTGACATACAGTTGAAGTTGGAAGTTTACATACACCTTAGCCAAATACATTTAAACTCAGTTTTTTACAATTCCTAACATTTAATCCTAGTAAAAATTCCCTGTCTTAGGTCAGTTAGGATCACCACTTTATTTTAAGAATGTGAAATGTCAGAATAATAGTAGAGAGAATTATTTATTTCAGCTTTTATTTCTTTCATCACATTCCCAGTGGGTCAGAAGTGTACATACACCCAATTAGTATTTGGTAGCATTGCCTTTAAATTGTTTAAATTGGGTCAAACGTTTCAGGTAGCCTTCCACAAGCCTCCCACAATAAGTTGGGTGAATTTTGGCCCATTCCTCCTGACAGAACTGGTGTAACTGAGTCAGGTTTGTAGGCCTCATTGCTCGCACAGGCTTTTTCAGTTCTCCCCACAAATGTTCTATATGATTGAGGTCAGGGCTTTGTGATGGCCACTCCAATACCTTGACTTTGTTGTCCTTAAGCCATTTTGCCACAACTTTGGAAGTATGCTTGGGGTCATTGTCCAATTGGAAGACCCATTTGCGACCAAGCTTTAACTTCCTGACTGATGTCTTGAGATGTTGCTTCAATATATCCACATAATTTTCCTTCCTCATCTATTTTGTGAAGGGCACCAGTCCCTCCAGCAGCAAAGAACCCCCACAACATGATGCTGCCACCCCCGTGCTTCATGGTTGGGATGGTGTTCTTCAGCTTGCAAGCCTCCCCCTTTTTCCTCCAAACATAACGATGGCCAAACAGTTCTATTTTTGTTTCATCAGACCAAAAGGACATTTCTCCAAAAAGTACGATCTTTGTCCCCATGTGCAGTTGCAAACCGTAGTCTGGCTTTTTTATGGCGGTTTTGGAGCAATGGCTTCTTCCTTGATGAGCGGCCTTTCAGGTTATGTCGATATAGGACTCGTTTTACTGTAGATATAGATACTTTTGTACCTGTTTCCTCCAGCATCTTCCTGAGCGGTATGACGGCTGCGTGGTCCCATGTTGTTTATACTTGCATACTATTGTTTGTACAGATGAACATGGTACCTTTCGTTTGGAAATTGCTCCCAAGGATGAACCAGACTTGTGGCTGATTTCTTTTGATTTTCCCATGATGCCAAGCAAAGAGGCACTGAGTTTGAAGGTAGGCTTTGAAATACATCCACAGGTACACCTCCAATTGACTCAAATTATGTCAATTAGCCTATCAGAAGCTTCTAAAGCCATGACATCATTTTCTGGAATTTTCCAAGCTGTTTAAAGGCACAGTCAACTTAGTGTATGTAAACTTCTGACCCACTGGAATTGTGATATATTGAATTATAAGTGAAATAATCTGTCTGGTGTCATGCACAAAGTAGATGTCCAGTGTGTGTATGTAAGTACTTGTTGCCACACACACACCAACCCTCCCTCCCTAGTAAACCCAGGAGACAGCTGCACTAACACACACACACACACCTGTACAACCTCTCTTTAGATATCCTCCTCCCCATAACAATATTTATTATTAATATGCAGCAATTAACCAGACTATGAATATTATATCAACTGGATCCATCATAAAGCCAACCGTACCATCTCCAAATAGCTATGTCCCAAATGGCACCCTATCAAAAAGGGCCATGGTCAAAAGTAGTGCACTACATAGGGAATAGGGTGCCATTTGGGATGTTACCTTAATCAGTTTTGTCAAATAGAGTTGTGATGAGATGACCGAAGTCACAGAATTATATATATCATATTACAGAGAAGTATAGGCTTATTATTCATTTATATGACCATTAAACAGCAAACAACATGACTGATTATACCATTTAGAGAGACAGATACCAAACCCACGCATTTCACAACCCCCCCCCCCCCCCCCCCCCCCACACACACACACAGACCCAGTTGTGTTAACCCTTACCTTGCCGTGGTAGGCACTGCTGTTCTTGGCCACAGCACACTGTCTGTCCACCAGGAAACAGTACCTCCTGCGCTCCTCAGACAGAGCCGTCTTGTAGCCCTCTGCTATGAAGGTGTCCAGTTCACTCTGCTTACTACTGATGGTCTCCACAAACTACAAAACACAGGAGACAAGAGGTTAGACAGTGGCCCTCCCACACACACCTTTATATGTTACTATTTTGTCCATGTAAACTGTGTTGTAAATGTACATTGTGCCCCTGTGTGTGTTTCTGTGTGTCCATATGTGGGTCTGTGTGTTGATAATGAACTCCGTAATAACAGTGTCAGGTCTGTGTGTTGATAATGAACTCAATAATAACAGTGTCAGGTCTGTGTGTTGATAATGAACTCAATAATAACAGTGTCAGGTCTGTGTGTTGATAATGAACTCAATAATAACAGTGTCAGGTCTGTGTGTTGATAATGAACTCCGTAATAACAGTGGCAGGTCTGTGTGTTGATAATGAACTCAGTAATAACAGTGTCAGGTCTGTGTGTTGATAATGAACTCCGTAATAACAGTGTCAGGGCTGTGTGTTGATAATGAACTCAATAATAACAGTGTCAGGTCTGTGTGTTGATAATGAACTCCGTAATAACAGTGGCAGGTCTGTGTGTTGATAATGAACTCAGTAATAACAGTGTCAAGTCTGTGTGTTGATAATGAACTCCGTAATAACAGTGTCAGGTCTGTGTGTTGATAATGAACTCAATAATAACAGTGTCAGGTCTGTGTGTTGATAATGAACTCCGTAATAACAGTGTCAGGTCTGTGTGTTGATAATGAACTCAATAATAACAGTGTCAGGTCTGTGTGTTGATAATGAACTCAATAATAACAGTGTCAGGTCTGTGTGTTGATAATGAACTCAATAATAACAGTGTCAGGTCTGTGTGTTGATAATGAACTCCGTAATAACAGTGGCAGGTCTGTGTGTTGATAATGAACTCAGTAATAACAGTGTCAGGTCTGTGTGTTGATAATGAACTCCGTAATAACAGTGTCAGGGCTGTGTGTTGATAATGAACTCAATAATAACAGTGTCAGGTCTGTGTGTTGATAATGAACTCCGTAATAACAGTGGCAGGTCTGTGTGTTGATAATGAACTCAGTAATAACAGTGTCAAGTCTGTGTGTTGATAATGAACTCCGTAATAACAGTGTCAGGTCTGTGTGTTGATAATGAACTCAATAATAACAGTGTCAGGTCTGTGTGTTGATAATGAACTCCGTAATAACAGTGGCAGGTCTGTGTGTTGATAATGAACTCAGTAATAACAGTGTCAGGTCTGTGTGTTGATAATGAACTCCGTAATAACAGTGTCAGGGCTGTGTGTTGATAATGAACTCCGTAATAACAGTGTCAGGTCTGTGTGTTGATAATGAACTCCGTAATAACAGTGTCAGGTCTGTGTGTTGATAATGAACTCCGTAATAACAGTGTCAGGTCTGTGTGTTGATAATGAACTCCGTAATAACAGTGTCAGGTCTGTGTGTTGATAATGAACTCCGTAATAACAGTGTCAGGTCTGTGTGTTGATAATGAACTCAATAATAACAGTGTCAGGTCTGTGTGTTGATAATGAACTCAATAATAACAGTGTCAGGTCTGTGTGTTGATAATGAACTCAGTAATAACAGTGGCATTTCCGTGTGAGAAAGCTCATGCTGGGAAAGACAGATTCTTCATCTCCGACACACTGGGGACCATACATGACTCTGTTCCAACACACACACACCCGAACAAGAGCGGGGCTCCCCGCCAGTCAGCCATTGTTCTTGACTTGTACCATTTCTCTACAGTGTGAGTGACAGACAGTATCTAATGAGATCTCTCTCTCATGAGACCTCTCTCTCGATCCACACACAATACAGAAATCTCACAACAATCAAATTCAATCATAGTACCCTAAATCTCACTTCGCTTCATCCGCCGAGGGTGACTGGAAAGGAATGAGGCTGATTAGAGCTGAAAGGAATGAGGCTAATTAGAGCTGAAAGGAATGAGGCTGATTAGAACTGGAAGGAATGAGGCTGATTAGAGCTGGAAGGAATGAGGCTGATTAGAGCTGGAAGGAATGAGGCTGATTAGAACTGAAAGGAATGAGGCTGATTAGAGCTGAAAGGAATGAGGATGATTAGAGCTGAAAGGAATGAGGATGATTAGAGATGAAAGGAATTAGGATAATTAGAGCTGAAAGGAATGAGGCTGATTAGAGCTGAAAGGAATGAGGCTGATTAGAGCTGAAAGGATTGAGGCTGACTAGAGCTGAAAGGAATGAGGCTGATTAGAGCTGAAAGTAATGAGGCTGATTAGAGCTGAAAGGATTGAGGCTGATTAGAGCTGAAAGTAATGAGGCTGATTAGAGCTGAAAGTAATGAGGCTGATTAGAGCTGAAAGTAATGAGGCTGATTAGAGCTGAAAGAAATAAGATTGATTAGAACTGAAATGTACCACTATACACTGAGATCTGGGGTGTATTCATTAGACGAAGACTATAGCAAACAGTTGCAAAATGTCTTGTAACAGAAACCATTTACGCCAAATGGAAAACATTTGCAACAAAAACGAGAGTTCTGTTTGCTTCCGTTAGGTTGTTTTGTGAGTTGAGACAGAGCAGTTACACATCTTCACCACCATTGAGCGCTGATTCCCCACTGACTAATAGGGCACACCTTTTAATTGGAATGAAACTGGATGAAATAGCTTGTGCATTAGACACATTGTTGAGCATCGGGATAAACCCACTTAGCTACCCATTACAACAACTCAAAGCAGACAGAACTTGAGATGGAATATACGATGAAAGGATAATGACTAGAGATTCCGGTCTGTGTCTGTGTGCCCTAGCCAGAGCGGAGCAATAAAGCTAGTCGGTGGTCGTGACGAGAGCCATTTCCATGAACCACTACAGAACAGAGTGGAATACAGAAGTCTGACAAGATGAAGACTGGTTTATTCTCCTTTTTATTATTTATTTCTGTTTCGTGAAAAAGTTAGAGACTGCTGTGGAATGAGTCATGCTACATACTGCAGAGAAATAGAGAGAGAGAGAGAGAGATAGAGAGTTTGTAAGAAGTGAAAAGAGACTAGTATCTGGAGAAGCTATAAAGACAAAGAGCGAGACGTGACGGGGGTTCTGAGCTGACAGTCAGTTTACAGTGGCTGGCTCTCTCCTAGCTAAACTTTAACGCCCAGTAGTACCATGCACACATGCACCGCCCGCCCGCCCGCTCTTACACTAAAAGGGCCTTATCATCATTTTCACAATTTTACAGTATTATTCCAGCCTCATAGTGTGGAAATTGATATAAAAAACAGGATGTTTTTGACTGCACTGGGCCTTTAAAGGAGAGCCCTGCAGTTGCGGGCGGTGCAGTTGCCGTACCAGGCAGTGATACAGCCCGACAGGATGCTCTCAATGGTGCATCTGTAGAAGTTTGTGAGGGTCTTAGGGGCCAAGACAAATTTCTTCAGCCTCCTGAGGTTGAAGAGGTCTGTTGCGCCTTCTTCACCACTCTGGCTGTGTGGATGGACCATTTCTGGTTTGTCCGTGATGTACACGGCAAGGAACTTGAAGATTTTCACCCTCTCCACTGTAGCCCCATCGACGTTGATGGGGGCGTGCTCTCTCTGCAAGTCCATGATCAGCTCATTTGTTTTGTTGACGTTAAGGGAAAGGCTATTTTCCTGGCACCACTCCGCCAGGACCATCACCTCCTCCCTGTAGGCTGTCTCATCATTGTTGGTAATCAAGCCTACCACTGTTGTATCATCTGCAAACTTAATGAGATACTCAAGTCCATTATTCAAGATCAAGGAAGCTCCACTAATACTAATAATCCTACATGTTCATTTCTGAACTGTGTGTAGGTGATAGGCCCATCATACATGTTCATTTCTGAACTGTGTGTAGGTGATAGGCCCATCCTACATGTTCATTTCTGAACTGTGTGTAGGTGATAGGCCCATCCTACATGTTCATTTCTGAACTGTGTGTAGGTGATAGGCCCATCCTACATGTTCATTTCTGAACTGTGTGTAGGTGATAGGCCCATCCTACATGTTAATTTCTGAACTGTGTGTAGGTGATAGACCATCCTACATGTTAATTTCTGAACTGTGTGTAGGTGATAGACCATCCTACATGTTAATTTCTGAACTGTGTGTAGGTGATAGACCATCCTACATGTTAATTTCTGAACTGTGTGTAGGTGATAGACCATCCTACATGTTAATTTCTAAACTGTGTGTACGTGATAGACCATCCTACATGTTAATTTCTAAACTGTGTGTAGGTGATAGACCATCCTACATGTTAATTTCTAAACTGTGTGTAGGTGATAGACCATCCTACATGTTAATTTCTGAACTGTGTGTAGGTGATAGACCATCCTACATGTTAATTTCTGAACTGTGTGTAGGTGATAGACCATCCTACATGTTAATTTCTGAACTGTGTGTAGGTGATAGACCATCCTACATGTTAATTTCTAAACTGTGTGTACGTGATAGACCATCCTACATGTTAATTTCTAAACTGTGTGTAGGTGATAGACCATCCTACATGTTAATTTCTAAACTGTGTGTAGGTGATAGACCATCCTACATGTTAATTTCTGAACTGTGTGTAGGTGATAGACCATCCTACATGTTAATTTCTGAACTGTGTGTAGGTGATAGACCATCCTACATGTTAATTTCTAAACTGTGTGTAGGTGATAGGCCGATCCTACATGTATCCAGCAGTTCTGGGCATCAAAGACTAATAAAAGAAAGAACAGTACATTATTCCTGTACACAACTGTCTGTCTGTCTGTCTGTCTGCCTGCCTGCCTGCCTGCCTGCCTGCCTGTCTGTATATACTGTATATTTCTATGTAAACAACCTTTCGGCTGCAAATAAGGACTTGTCAAGAGTGTGTCTTGTAGTGATGATGCACTGGCTGACTACACTACACACTAGATTACTCTACACTACAGTACTCTATACTACAGTACAGTACTCTACACTACAGTACTCTACACTACAGTACTCTACACTACAGTACTCTACACTACAGTACTCTATACTACAGTAAACTACTCTACTCTACACAACAGTACACTACTCTACACTACACTACACTACACTACTCTACTCTACTCTATTCTACACTACAGTACACTACAGTACACTACTCTACACTACAGTACACTACTCTACACTACACTACTCTACACTACAGTACACTACTCTACACTACACTACTCTACTCTACACTACAGTACACTACAGTACACTACTCTACCCTACAGAACACTACTCTACACTACAGAACACTACTCTACAGAACACTACTCTACACTACAGAACACTACTCTACAGAACACTACTCTACACTACAGAACACTACTCTACACTACAGTACACTACTCTACTCTACAGTACAGTACACTACAGTACACTACTCTAAACTACAGTACACTACAGTACAATACAGTACACTACTCTACACTACAGTACACTACTCTAAACTACAGTACACTACTCTACACTACAGTACACTACAGTACACTACAGTACACTACAGTACACTACACTACAGTACACTACAGTACACTACAGTACACTACACTACTCTACACTACAGTACAGTACTCTACACTACAGTACAGTACTCTACACTACAGTACAGTACTCTACACTACAGTACACTACAATACTCTACACTACACTACAATACTCTACACTACAGTACTCTATACTACAGTACTCTATACTACAGTACACTACAGTACACTACAGTACACTACTCTACACTACTCTACACTACTCTACACTACACTACAGTACACTACAGTACACTACAGTACACTACTCTACAGTACAGTACACTACTTTACAGTACACTACACTACTCTACACTACAGTACAGTACTCTACACTACAGTACAGTACTCTACAGTACAGTACTCTACACTACAGTACAGTACTCTACACTACAGTACACTACAATACTCTACACTACAGTACACTACAATACACTACAATACTCTACACTACAGTACTCTATACTACAGTACTCTATACTACAGTACACTACAGTACACTACAGTACACTACTCTACACTACTCTACACTACAGTACTCTACACTACAGTACTCTACACTACAGTACTCTACACTACAGTACTCTACACTACAGTACTCTACACTACAGTACTCTACACTACAGTACACTACTCTACACTACTCTACACTACTCTACACTACTCTACACAACAGTACACTACAGTACACTACTCTACACTACAGTACACTACTCTACACTACAGTACAGTACACTACTCTACTCTACTCTACACTACACTACTCTACACTACACTACTCTACACTACACTACACTACGGAACACTACTCTACACTACAGTACACTACAGTACAGTACACTACTCTACTCCACACTACAGAACACTACTCTACACTACTCTACACTACTCTACACTACTCTACAGTACACTACACTACAGTACACTACGGAACACTACTCTACACTACTCTACACTACAGTACACTACACTACTCTACACTACACTACAGTACACTACACTACAGAACACTACTCTACACTACAGTACACTACACTACAGAACACTACTCTACACTACAGTACACTACACTACAGAACACTACTCTACACTACACTACACTACAGTACACTACACTACAGTACACTACAGTACACTACAGTACACTACTCTACACTACTCTACACTACAGTACACTACAGTACACTACTCTACACTACAGTACACTACAGTACACTACACTACAGAACTCTACACTACAGTACGCTACTCTATACTACAGTACTCTACACTACAGTACAGTACTCTACACTACAGTACAGTACTCTACACTACAGTACACTACAATACTCTATACTACAGTACAGTACAATACTCTATACTACAGTACACTAAACTACAGTACACTACAATACTCTACAGTACACTACTCTACAGTACAGTACACTACTTTACAGTACACTACTTTACAGTACAGTACACTACTCTACACTACAGTACAGTACTCTACACTACAGTACAGTACTCTACAGTACAGTACTCTACACTACAGTACAGTACTCTACACTACAGTACACTACAATACTCTACACTACAGTACACTACAATACACTACAATACTCTACACTACAGTACTCTATACTACAGTACACTACAGTACACTACAGTACACTACTCTACACTACTCTACACTACAGTACTCTACACTACAGTACTCTACACTACAGTACTCTACACTACAGTACTCTACACTACAGTACTCTACACTACAGTACTCTACACTACAGTACTCTACACTACAGTACACTACTCTACACTACTCTACACAACAGTACACTACAGTACACTACTCTACACTACAGTACACTACTCTACACTACAGTACAGTACACTACTCTACTCTACTCTACACTACACTACTCTACACTACACTACTCTACACTACACTACACTACGGAACACTACTCTACACTACAGTACAGTACACTACTCTACTCCACACTACAGAACACTACTCTACACTACTCTACACTACTCTACACTACTCTACAGTACACTACACTACAGTACACTACGGAACACTACTCTACACTACTCTACACTACAGTACACTACACTACTCTACACTACACTACAGTACACTACACTACAGAACACTACTCTACACTACAGTACACTACACTACAGAACACTACTCTACACTACAGTACACTACACTACAGAACACTACTCTACACTACACTACACTACAGTACACTACACTACAGTACACTACAGTACACTACAGTACACTACTCTACACTACTCTACACTACAGTACACTACAGTACACTACTCTACACTACAGTACACTACAGTACACTACACTACAGAACTCTACACTACAGAACTCTACACTACAGTACGCTACTCTATACTACAGTACTCTACACTACAGTACAGTACTCTACACTACAGTACAGTACTCTACACTACAGTACACTACAATACTCTATACTACAGTACAGTACAATACTCTATACTACAGTACACTAAACTACAGTACACTACAATACTCTACAGTACACTACAGTACACTACTCTACAGTACAGTACACTACTTTACAGTACACTACTTTACAGTACAGTACACTACTCTACACTACAGTACAGTACTCTACACTACAGTACAGTACTCTACACTACAGTACAGTACTCTACACTACAGTACACTACAATACTCTACACTACAGTACACTACAATACACTACAATACTCTACACTACAGTACTCTATACTACAGTACTCTATACTACAGTACTCTATACTACAGTACACTACAGTACACTACAGTACACTACTCTACACTACTCTACACTACAGTACTCTACACTACAGTACTCTACACTACAGTACTCTACACTACAGTACTCTACACTACAGTACTCTACACTACAGTACTCTACACTACAGTACTCTACACTACAGTACTCTACACTACAGTACACTACTCTACACTACTCTACACTACTCTACACAACAGTACACTACAGTACACTACTCTACACTACAGTACACTACTCTACACTACAGTACAGTACACTACTCTACTCTACTCTACACTACACTACTCTACACTACACTACTCTACACTACACTACACTACGGAACACTACTCTACACTACAGTACACTACAGTACAGTACACTACTCTACTCCACACTACAGAACACTACTCTACACTACTCTACACTACTCTACACTACTCTACAGTACACTACACTACAGTACACTACGGAACACTACTCTACACTACTCTACACTACAGTACACTACACTACTCTACACTACACTACAGTACACTACACTACAGAACACTACTCTACACTACAGTACACTACACTACAGAACACTACTCTACACTACAGTACACTACACTACAGAACACTACTCTACACTACACTACACTACACTACAGTACACTACAGTACACTACAGTACACTACTCTACACTACTCTACACTACTCTACACTACAGTACACTACAGTACACTACTCTACACTACAGTACACTACAGTACACTACACTACAGAACTCTACACTACAGAACTCTACACTACAGTACGCTACTCTATACTACAGTACTCTACACTACAGTACAGTACTCTACACTACAGTACAGTACTCTACACTACAGTACACTACAATACTCTATACTACAGTACAGTACAATACTCTATACTACAGTACACTAAACTACAGTACACTACAATACTCTACAGTACACTACAGTACTCTACACTACAGTACTGTACTCTACACTACAGTACACTACAATACTCTACAATACAGTACTCTACACTACAGTACTCTATACTACAGTACTCTATACTACAGTACTCTACACTACAGTACACTACTCTACAGTACACTACTCTACAGTACACTACACTACAGTACACTACAGTACACTACAGTACATGGAAACAGCAGCCAGCTACAGTAATACCTCACCAGCTCGGGGACCTATATCTAACATGGAAACACTATTAAATAAACGGATTAAAAGCTGATTGATTGGAATTAGTCATTATAACATACAGTTGAAGTCAGAAGTTTACATACACCTTAGACAAATACATTTAAACTCCGTTTTTCACAATTCCTGACATTTAATCCTAGTAAACATGACCTGTTTTAGGTCAGTTAGGATCACCACTTTATTTTAAGAATGTGAAATGTCAGAATAATAGTATAGAGAATGATTTATTTCAGCTTTTATTTCTTTCATCACATTCCCAGTGGGTCAGAAGTTTACATACACCCAATTATTATTTGGTAGCATTGCCTTTAAATTGTTTAACTTGGGTCAAGTAGTAGTAACCTACTGTAGATAGCATGCCTTGTAGTAACCTACTGTAGATACCATGCCTCGTAGTAACCTACTGTAGATTCCATGCCTTGTAGTAACCTACTGCAGATACCATGCCTCGTAGTAACCTACTGTAGATACCATGCCTCGTAGTAACCTACTGTAGATACCATGCCTCGTAGTAACCTACTGTAGATACCATGCCTCGTAGTAACCTACTGTAGATACCATGCCTCGTAGTAACCTACTGTAGATACCATGCCTCGTAGTAACCTACTGTAGATACCATGCCTCGTAGTAACCTACTGTAGATACCATGCCTCGTAGTACCCTACTGTAAATACCATGCCTCGTAGTAACCTACTGTAGATACCATGGTTCATAGTAACCTACTGTAGATACCATGCCTCGTAGTAACCTACTGTAGATACCATGCCTCGTAGTAACCTACTGTAGATACCATGCCTTGTAGCATAGGGAAGTTATAAGCAGTAACCTACTGTAGATAGCATGCCTCGTAGTACCCTACTGTAGATACCATGCCTCGTAGTAACCTACTGTAGATACCATGGTTCATAGTAACCTACTGTAGATACCATGCCTCGTAGTAACCTACTGTAGATACCATGCCTCGTAGTAACCTACTGTAGATACCATGCCTTGTAGCATAGGGAAGTTATAAGCAGTAACCTACTGTAGATAGCATGCCTTGTAGTAACCTACTGTAGATACCATGCCTCGTAGTAACCTACTGTAGATACCATGCCTCGTAGTAACCTACTGTAGATTCCATGCCTCGTAGTAACCTCCTGTAGATACCATGCCTCGTAGTAACCTACTGTAGATACCATGCCTCGTAGTAACCTACTGTAGATACCATGCCTCGTAGTAACCTACTGTAGATACCATGCCTCGTAGTAACCTACTGTAGATACCATGCCTCGTAGTAACCTACTGTAGATACCATGCCTCGTAGTAACCTACTGTAGATACCATGGTTCATAGTAACCTACTGTAGATACCATGGTTCATAGTAACCTACTGTAGATACCATGGTTCATAGTAACCTACTGTAGATACCATGGTTCATAGTAACCTACTGTAGATACCATGGTTCATAGTAACCTACTGTAGATACCATGGTTCATAGTAACCTACTGTAGATACCATGGTTCATAGTAACCTACTGTAGATACCATGGTTCATAGTAACCTACTGTAGATACCATGGTTCATAGTAACCTACTGTAGATACCATGGTTCATAGTAACCTACTGTAGATACCATGGTTCATAGTAACCTACTGTAGATACCATGGTAGAGTAGTGTACTGTAGTGTAGAGTAGTGTACTGTAGTGTAGAGTAGTGTACTGTAGTGTACTGTAGTGTACTGCAGTGTAGAGTAGTGTACTGTAGTGTACTGCAGTGTAGAGTACTGTAGAGTAGTGTAGAGTAGTGTACTGTAGAGTAGTGTACTGTAGTATAGAGTACTGTACTGTACTGTAGAGTAGTGTACTGTAGTGTAGAGTAGTGTACTGTAGAGTACTGTAGAGTAGTGTACTGTAGAGTAGTGTAGAGTAGTGTACTGTAGAGTAGTGTACTGTAGTATAGAGTACTGTACTGTACTGTAGAGTAGTGTACTGTAGTGTAGAGTAGTGTACTGTAGTGTAGATATAGATATAGGCCCCCGAGCTGGTGAGGTATTACTGTAGCTGGCTGAGTAATGTTGGCCGTACAAGAACCTCTGCATGACTTTGTGTGTGTGTCGGACTGTAGGCTTTAGTCCCTGTGTTTGGCATGTAAGTGTGTGTGTGGGTGTGTGCTTGTGTGCTTGTGTGTAGGACTGTAGGCTGTACTTGTATAGTCCTTGTGGGGAGTGTGTGTGTGTGTGTGTGTGTGTGTGTGTGTGTGTGTGTGTGTGTGTGTGTGTGTGTGTGTGTGCGAGCAGGCATTTGTGTGTGCGTAGGACTGTAGGCTATAGTTCTATAGTCCCTGTGGAGTTCCAGCAAAAATGAGTTGACTTCTCCCTCCCTCCCTCCCTCCCTCCCTCGCCCACGGTCATACTGTACATGATATGATCAGGAAAATTGAGCAGTCTGAAAATGAGAAGGGAGATTGCTTTTCTCCTCTCCCTGGTAAGGTACTGTGTATTATTAGGACCAAGGCTGATGAGTTGGAGCCTGTTTCTCCCTGGTAAGGTACTGTGTATTATTAGGACCAAGGCTGATGAGTTATTAATTTATGCAGTAAGCAACAAATATTAAATACTAGGGTCATCCATACTGAGAATGCGTAATCTAATGTGCAATTGCGTGAATCTGGAAAGACCCTTCTCTTCCTTAGTGAATTGTCCTAGATGAAAAGTCGTATAACATCCTCACATTTAAAGCATACTTGATTTAAAACATCTCACATGCTATAAAACGTACTATTCTCCAAAACCTAAAATTCCTAACATTGCTTGTATCCAAACCCTGACAGTCATGACACAGAAGGCCTTACACTAACTCTGTAATCACCCAGCAACAAGACCAGACCTGCTCTTACAGCACGTTCAGCCCAACCCTGGGGGCTGAGCTACACTAACAGTGGACCTGAGCAGAGTGTTTCAATCACTGATACATGCCAGACCAACACAAACTCTGTTTGAGAGACACACACATAAAACAAAAGCTGAGTGAGGGATTCAAAACAGGACAAGTAAACAGTTTGTTTACTTATTTCCTGTGTGCATGTCCTCTCTCTCCCTGAGGGCAGAGCAGTACTGTGTACACGGTTCTCCAATACTCTCCACCCCCAGTACTGGCCCTGTGTGCATCTAATCAGCAGAATGAAAGGGCAGTATTATTCACATCTAAAGCTAGCCATCAGCCGTGTTGAGATGTATTACCAACTAACCATCTAAAGCTAGCCATCAGCCTTGTTGAGATGTATTACCAACTAACCATCTAAAGCTAGCCATCAACCTGGTGGAGATGTATTACCAACTAACCATCTAAAGCTAGCCATCAGCCTTGTTGAGATGTATTACCAACTAACCATCTAAAGCTAGCCATCAGCCTGGTGTAGATGTGTTACCAACTAACCATCTAAAGCTAGCCATCAGCCTTGTGGAGATGTATTACCAACTAACCATCTAAAGCTAGCCATCAGCCTGGTGGAGATGTATTACCAACTAACCATCTAAAGCTAGCCATCAGCCTTGTTGAGATGTATTACCAACTAACCATCTAAAGCTAGCCATCAGCCTTGTTGAGATGTATTACTATCTAAAGCTAGCTATCAGCCTGGTGGAGATGTATTACCATCTAACCATCTAAAGCTAGCCATCAGCCTGGTGGAGATGTATTACCATCTAAAGCTAGCTATCAGCCTGGTGGAGATGTATTACCAACTAACCATCTAAAGCTAGCCATCAGCCTGGTGGAGATGTATTACCAACTAACCATCTAAAGCTAGCCATCAGCCTGGTGGAGATGTATTACCAACTAACCATCTAAAGCTAGCCATCAGCCTTGTTGAGATGTATTACCAACTAACCATCTAAAGCTAGCCATCAGCCTTGTTGAGATGTATTACCAACTAACCATCTAAAGCTAGCCATCAGCCTTGTTGAGATGTATTACTATCTAAAGCTAGCTATCAGCCTGGTGGAGATGTATTACCAACTAACCATCTAAAGCTAGCCATCAGCCTGGTGGAGATGTATTACCAACTAACCATCTAAAGCTAGCTATCAGCCTGGTGGAGATGTATTACTATCTAAAGCTAGCTATCAGCCTGGTGGAGATGTATTACCAACTAACCATCTAAAGCTAGCTATCAGCCTGGTGGAGATGTATTACCATCTAAAGCTAGCTATCAGCCTGGTGGAGATGTATTACCAACTAACCATCTAAAGCTAGCTATCAGCCTGGTGGAGATGTATTACCAACTAACCATCTAAAGCTAGCTATCAGCCTGGTGGAGATGTATTACCAACTAACCATCTAAAGCTAGCCATCAGCCTTGTTGAGATGTATTACCAACTAACCATCTAAAGCTAGCCATCAGCCTGGTGTAGATGTGTTACCAACTAACCATCTAAAGCTAGCCATCAGCCTTGTGGAGATGTATTACCAACTAACCATCTAAAGCTAGCCATCAGCCTGGTGGAGATGTATTACCAACTAACCATCTAAAGCTAGCCATCAGCCTTGTTGAGATGTATTACCAACTAACCATCTAAAGCTAGCCATCAGCCTTGTTGAGATGTATTACTATCTAAAGCTAGCTATCAGCCTGGTGGAGATGTATTACCAACTAACCATCTAAAGCTAGCCATCAGCCTGGTGGAGATGTATTACTATCTAAAGCTAGCTATCAGCCTGGTGGAGATGTATTACCAACTAACCATCTAAAGCTAGCCATCAGCCTGGTGAGATGTATTACCATCTAAAGCTAGCTATCAGCCTGGTGGAGATGTATTACCAACTAACCATCTAAAGCTAGCTATCAGCCTGGTGGAGATGTATTACTATCTAAAGCTAGCTATCAGCCTGGTGGAGATGTATTACCAACTAACCATCTAAAGCTAGCTATCAGCCTGGTGGAGATGTATTACCATCTAAAGCTAGCTATCAGCCTGGTGGAGATGTATTACCAACTAACCATCTAAAGCTAGCTATCAGCCTGGTGGAGATGTATTACCAACTAACCATCTAAAGTTAGCCATCAGACTTGTTGAGATGTATTACCAACTAACCATCTAAAGCTAGCCATCAGCCTGGTGGAGATGTATTACCAACTTGTGTGTGTGTGTGTGTGTGTGTGTGTGTGTGTGTGTGAGTGAGTGAGTGTGAGTGAGAGAGTAGCCGTGTGTGTGTGTGTGAGTGAGTGTGAGAGTAGCCGTGTGTGTGTGTGTGTGTGTGTGTGTGTGAGAGAGTAGCCGTGTGTGTGTGTGTGTGTGTGTGTGTGTGTGTGTGTGTGTGTGTGTGTGAGAGAGTAGCCGTGTGTGTGTGCATGCGTGCGTCCGTGCATGTCGGCCCCATAGAGACTGACCTGCATCTCCTTCTCTCCGTACTTGGAGGGGTTCTTGCTGCCCTGGCTCTTCCTGCGGAGTTTCTTCAGTTCAGCCTGACACTTCTCCAGACTCTCTCCCTTACTCTTGTGCTCCACCTGGTACTTCTTCAGTGCAGCCTGAAGGTGGCAGGAGAGAGCACACAGACATAGTTAGTTTATCAGCTATGGGGAGAAGAAGTTGCCCTTTTAGAGTTCACCTTAGGTCAGTGTCTAGGGGGCAACGTCACCCTATTTCGATCTGTCATATAGTATGTGTACACACTGAGCATGTGCGTCTGTCAATGCCTGAATTCTCTCTGGGATCAGGTAAGTTTACCAAAAGCTTGTCTCTCTAAGGCCCTGTGTGAACAATCTATTAGCCTCCTGAAGCCCTATCATCTGAACTGTCGGAGCCCATCTCAACAGCTGTCTATCATGTGCCAGTGCTGGAGACAGACTAATAAGGATTACCATGATGTGTGTGTCTGTGTGTGTTCTGATACTCCCTCACATTAACTTTAATACGTTATTTCCCACTACCACACTAGCCAGTTCCAATTATCTGACCTATTCCAGTACTAACACGTGATTCAACTCATCAAGGGCTTGATGATTAGCTGACCAGTTGAATCAGGATCACACAGTGTGGAACAGAGCGTGGACTCAGGAAGAGGTTTTGGGAAATATATTTAATGGATAGAGGTAATGTGGACTCTGTATTGGTCTATATGGGAAGTTTGTCCAGCGTATTGGTAATATATGGAAAGTTTTCCTGTTCAACCGTTTAGCATTTCAGGAACATGTCCATGCCCTGACATCTGTGAGTGATTGAGAGCTGTTGTAAAACGCTGGGCAAGTAATCAATTGTCAAACAGAAAGAGATAAGGTAATGAAGCCTGGTTTGTTATAATGTTTTAAGGTAAGCCTAATATACTTTATATTGGTATGAGAAGATTAGTTGTTAATTTTCATTAGGCTAAAGGTAATTGATGAAGACATGCTGTTATCTTGTAGTGGGAATAGGGCCTATGTTTTCAGGGGGCTTTCATAACCCTTCAGATACACCAAACAACTGGTATAACAAGCAGGCATGGTCAATTAGTGGGATTTTGGTCTGTGTATGAGAGAGAGAGAGAGAGAGAGACAGAGAGAGAGAGAGAGAGAGAGAGAGAGAGAGAGAGTGACAGAGAGCTACTCAACGCTACAACTAGCAGTCTAATGCTACAACTAGCATACCCAACAGTCTAATGCTACAACTAGCATACCCAACAGTCTAATGCTACAACTAGCATACCCAACAGTCTAATGCTACAACTAGCATACCCAACAGTCTAATGCTACAACTAGCATACCCAACAGTCTAATGCTACAACTAGCATACCCAACAGTCTAATGCTACAACTAGCATACCCAACAGTCTAATGCTACAACTAGCATACCCAACAGTCTAATGCTACAACTAGCATACCCAACAGTCTAATGCTAAAACTAGCGTCCTCAATGTGAGTACAATGGTGTATGACGATGACACACCACCCCGTCCCCCTAACATGCAGCACAGACACACTGCTGCTGCTCCACAGCTAGTTGGCTGGCTTCAACCTGCTCACAGCCCACTCATTCTAAGTATATCACTCCTGCTGCTTCAGAATTCAATGTATGCTGCAGGAAATGTTTGGTTGTAATTTTCTCTTTGCTTATGTAGTGTCTAAATATTCTAAAGAGTTGTTTTCTCAAAAGCTTCACTTTCAGGAAAAGTAGCCTTATTGTTGAGGTGCAGAGTAAGAACACCAAACAGTTTGTCTGTCTACCAGGCAAAGACATTGCTTGAATAACTGTGGTTCTGAAGGAGGACAGTAGGTGAAAGTCAGACATGGTCATCATTATGTCTTCATCCAGTTATAACCGTTTTCCCCAAGCTATAGCACACAATAGTTTACATTCAGCAGGTTTTTAAAGGGAACAAAATAGTGAAGTCTGCTTCATGTTTTCATTTTTGCCATGAAATCAATATTGCGATACTGATATCGTCACGGCCCTAGTGGGTGTGTGGATGGTTCAGCCATTTAGTCAGATACTCACCGTCAGGTAACGAGCATCCAGCTCCACCTTCTTCTCTAGCTCAGACAGCAGCTCATTGTGGAAAGACTTCAGCTGCATGGAGGGAGATGGAGAGATCCAGAGGTGGAGAGAAGGAGAAATGGAGAGCTCCAGGAGTGGAGAGAAGGAGAGAGCGATGGAGAGATTCAGGGGAGAGAAGGAAAGGGTTAATGGTGGCATCACTCTTTTAACAGAACACAAACTTAGGACCAGATGGTAATCCTGACCATGTGATTATAATATATTCAAAGCCTTATAATAACACTAATACATGCTTATAAACGGGAGCTCAGGGGAGGGGGGTGTGTCTCTTTGTTAACAACAGCTGGTGTGTGATTTCTAATATCAAGGAAGTCACGAGGTTCAGCTCACCTGAGTTAGTCATGATAAGCTGTAACCATACTACTACCAAGAAAGTTTCTGTCTATTTACCAGCACAAACCGACACTAAGACGGCACTCAACAAGCTATATAAGCAAACAAGAAAATGCTCACCCGGAGGCGGTGCTCCTAGTGGCCAGTGATTTTAATGCAGGAAAACTGAAATCTGTTTTACCTAATTTCTAACAGCATGTCACCAGTGCAACTAGAAGGAAAAAAACTTTACTCCATACACAAAGCTCTCCCTCACCATTAATTTGGCAAATCTGACCATAACTATAACCTCCTGATTCCTGCTTACAAGCAAAAACTCAAACAGGAAGCACCAGTCAATACAGAAGTGGCCCGATGACGCGGATGCTAATCTACAGGAGTTTCGTAAGAACAGATTGGAATATGTTCCGGGATTCATCCGATGGCATTGAGGAGTTTACCACATCAGTCACCAGCTTCATTAATAAAGTGCATCAACGAAGTCGTCCACACAGTCACCGTACGTACATATCCCAACCAGAAGCCATGGATTACAGGCAACATCCACACTGAGCTAAAGACTAGAGCTGTAGCTTTCAAGGAGAGGGACACTAATCAGGAAGCTTATAGGAAATCCTGTTACGCCCTCTGACGAACCATCAAACAGGCAAAGCGTCAATACAGGATGTCAAACTGCTTTGAAAGGCTGGTCATGGCTCAAGTCAACACCATCATCCCAGACACCCTGGACACAATTTGCACAACACCCCAACAGACCCACAGAAGACGCAATCTCTAATGCAATCCACACTTCCCTTTCCCACCTGGACAGAAGGAACACCTACGGGAAAATGTTGTTCACAGACTACAGCATTTATTTGATTTGATTATCAGCTTTAAATCAAAGTTATTTGACCTCTATTCCTACAGTATACCATCTCCTCTAGCTGTACATGGATCGGTCTGCTTTTGAATGTGTTATGAATGTGTCATTAAAGTCCTTATGGTTCATATACCCACCATCTCCTCTAGCTGTACTTGGATCTGTCTGTGGACCTCCGCCATCTGAAACAGCACGTCCCCTAAAGAGAAACACACGTCAACACATGTCACTCACCACAGACAGACAAGGGAGAGTGAGAGACCCCAGCATGCAGAGAGCCCATGCAGCAACACAACGACACACACAGACAGAGGACAGACTGGTAGCCAGGATGGTGGAACATCGGTTGTCTTAACAGGAAATACATTCAACAGATAAATTAAACACCATGACACATTCAACAGGTAAATAAAACACCATGACACCTTCAACAGGTATATTAAACACCATGATACCTTCAACAGGTAAATTAAACACCATGATACATTCACCAGGTAAATTAAACACCATGATATCTTCAACAGGTAAATTAAACACCATGACACATTCAACAGGTAAATTAAACACTGACACATTCAACAGGTAAATTAAACACTATGACACATTCAACAGGTAAATTAAACACTATGACACATTCAACAAGAGAGAAATGAAAGGAAGGGGGGAAGGAAACCATGCCAACAGAGAAGACAGGAAATATTTTAAAGACGTTGTAGAGAAAGATAAAGCACTTCAAAAAGGGTACAAGCAAAATAAATATTCTTCAAACTTTATACAACTGCTGGTGTTTAATGTGGATATCAAACATATTGCCTTGTTGGTTTATCTTTATATTGGCAATATGATGAATACAGAAAAACATTAAAAACAGCTTATCTCCAAACGAAAGAGGAGTAAAAAAAGAGAGAACTAAAAAAGGAGAAGAGAGGGGGAGTCAGAGAGAGGGGAAGAGAGGGAGAGTCAGAGAGAGGAGAAGAGAGGGAGACTCCGAGAGAGGAGAAGAGTGGGAGAGTCAGAGAGAGGGGAAGAGAGGCAGAGTCAGAGAGAGGGGAAGAGAGGCAGAGTCAGAGAGAGGGGAAGAGAGGGAGAGTCAGAGATAGGGGAAGAGAGGGAGAGTCCGAGAGAGGGGAAGAGAGGGAGACTCCGAGAGAGGGGAAGAGAGGGAGACTCCGAGAGAGGGGAAGAGAGGGAGACTCCGAGAGAGGGGAAGAGAGGGAGACTCCGAGAGAGGGGAAGAGAGGGAGAGTCAGAGAGAGGGGAAGAGAGGGAGAGTCAGAGAGAGGGAGAGTCGGAGAGAGGGGAAGAGAGGGAGAGTCAGAGAGAGGAGAAGAGAGGGAGAGTCAGAGAGAGGAGAAGAGAGGGAGAGTCAGAGAGGGAGAGTCAGAGAGAGGGGAAGAGAGGGAGAGTCAGAGAGGGAGAGTCAGAGAGGGGGGAAGAGAGGGAGAGTCAGAGAGGGAGAGTCAGAGAGGGGGGAAGAGAGGGAGAGTCAGAGAGAGGAGAAGAGAGGGAGAGTCAGAGGGAGAGTCAGAGAGAGGAGAAGAGAGGGAGAGTCAGAGAGAGGGGAAGAGAGGGAGAGTCAGAGGGAGAGTCAGAGAGAGGAGAAGAGAGGGAGAGTCATGCAGCCAGTGGAAGATTTGTCCTGTTGTTATTAATATACCTACATGCTGCCTCTTCTGATTATGCAATGCATTGTAAAGAAAAGGAACAAAATATCTAGATTGAGAAAAGGACAGAGGGGAGACCTTGAGAGACAGAGAGAAAGAGGAGATATATAGAGAGAGAGCGCGAGAGATAGAGAGAGAGACAGAGAGAGAGAGAGAGAGAGAGAGAGAGAGAGAGAGAGAGAGAGAGAGAGGGACAGAGAGAGAGACAGAGAGAGAGACAGAGAGAGAGAGAGAGAGAGAGAGAGAGAGAGAGAGAGAGAGAGAGAGAGAGAGAGAGAGAGCGAGAGAGAGACAGAGAGAGGGGGAGGAGATACAGAGGAGAGACAGACAGAGAGAGGAGACAGAGACATTACAGAGAGGAATGAGATGGAAACCGGTTCCCAAGTCCAAACCCCCCTTAGCAAGCACCAGAAACCTTTGGACTAGAAAAGACAAATGTTTCTATTCTAAATACACATGGGTAGAATACTCAAACCCAAGGTGAATTTGTGATGAAAGTAAAGAAATTGATGGGCTCCCAAGGGGTCTAAGGCACTGCATCCTAGTGCTAGAGGAGTCACTACAGACCCTGGTTCGAATCCAGGCTGTATCTAAATCCGTCCGTGATTGGGATTCCCATAGGGCGGCGCACAATTGGCCCAGCGTCGTCCAGGTTTGGCCGGGTAGGTCGTCATTGTCAATAAGAATGTGTTCTTAACTGACTTGCCTAGTTTAAACAAATAAAATAAAATTATCATAATGGAAATACAGTTTCACAGAAGCACATTGTGAAATGTGTAAAGAACCTCTACCCACAAAGTGAAGATTACTTTCACTGTTCTGTGTTTGATGATCCTTTACTAAAGAACATTAAACAGTCTAAGTCTTCAAACTTTGGAAATACAACTCTGGGCCATCTCAGTTTTTACCCGTGGGGTCTGGACTGGTCTGTATCTCAACAGACAGAATGTATCAGTGGGGTCTGGACTGGTCTGTATCTCAACAGACAGAATGTATCAGTGGGGTCTGGACTGGTCTGTATCTCAACAGACAGAATGTATCAGTGGGGTCTGGACTGGTCTGTATCTCAACAGACAGAATGTATCAGTGGGGTCTGGACTGGTCTGTATCTCAACAGACAGAATGTATCAGTGGGGTCTGGACTGGTCTGTATCTCAACAGACAGAATGTATCAGTGGGGTCTGGACTGGTCTGTATCTCAACAGACAGAATGTATCAGTGGGGTCTGGACTGGTCTGTATCTCATCAGACAGAATGTATCAGTGGGGTCTGGACTGGTCTGTATCTCATCAGACAGAATGTATCAGTGGGGTCTGGACTGGTCTGTATCTCAACAGACAGAATGTATCAGTGGGGTCTGGACTGGTCTGTATCTCAACAGACAGAATGTATCAGTGGGGTCTGGACTGGTCTGTATCTCATCAGACAGAATGTATCAGTGGGGTCTGGACTGGTCTGTATCTCATCAGACAGAATGTATCAGTGGGGTCTGGACTGGTCTGTATCTCAACAGACAGAATGTATCAGTGGGGTCTGGACTGGTCTGTATCTCATCAGACAGAATGTATCAGTGGGGTCTGGACTGGTCTGTATCTCAACAGACAGAATGTATCAATGCAAACTGCTACAGACAGATGAGACTCAAGTGAAGAGAACAGAGTACTGGCTACACACACTGAAGACAGACTGACATCACAGGAACAACTACTCATTCTAACCCTGTAGAGGAGGGAGGGAGAACACAGTAGAACTACTCATTCTAACCCTATAGAGGAGGGAGGGAGAACACCGTAGAACTACTCATTCTAACCCTATAGAGGAGGGAGGGAGAACACAGTAGAACTACTCATTCTAACCCTATAGAGGAGGGAGGGAGAACACAGTAGAACTACTCATTCTAACCCTATAGAGGAGGGAGGGAGAACACAGTAGAACTACTCATTCTAACCCTATAGAGGAGGGAGTGAGAACACAGTAGAACTACTCATTCTAACCCAAAAGATGTTAGAGATCCGATGTGTTGCTACATTTGTTCCATTCAGATGTCATTCAGTAGGACAACATAAGAGGATTTTTCCAGCATGACATTGCAATTGAATGCTCATTGTTGCCATGGCAACTTTTATCTTGTATCAAACATTAAATACTAAATCAGACAAAAACACTTGTTGGCATGTTTACTGTAAAGACTACTAGACATAAACAATGTATGCATCAAACGTAGTGCACTATATAGGGAATATGGTGCCATTTGGGACGCAGCCTAAGACAGAATAAATATATGACGCTATTAGGAAACTTTGTTTGACTCGGTTGTGTGCAATGATGGTGTGTGTGTGTGTGTGTGTGTGTGTGTGTGTGTGTGTGTGTGTGTGTGTGTGTGACAGAAACTAGTAGCCAGCAGAAACCTGAGAGGTTTGGCAGCTTCAACAAGGATGTCCTCATACCAGCTAACCCCCATTCAGCTACGCTGTGACAGACTGCTTGATAGGAGAACACACCCCACCCCTCCCCTAATAAATACCACAGTGGTTTATCAGTGTATTCCCTCCCCTCTTTATCCTTCATTCCTTTGTTAATGATGATAATCTGTAATTTATTTCACCACTATGGTCTATTTATTGTCCTACCTCCTAACCTTACTGCATTTTGCACTACATTTTGCACTCTGTATATAGATTTTCTATTGTGTTTTTGACTATGTTTATTCTCATGTGTAACTCTGTGTTGTTTTTGTCGCACTGCTTTGCTTTGTCTTGGCCAGGTCGCAGTTGCAAATGAGAACTTGTTCTCAACTGACCTACCTGGTTAAATAAAGGTGAAATAAATAAAACAAAAATCCTAACCACACCCACAGCACCATGGAGAACAATAGGCCTGTGTGTGTGTGTGTGTGTGTGTATATATATATATATGTCTGTCTGTAGGTGAGCTCATGTTGGTCCACGCATGCAGAGCAACAAGTGAGCACGTCTGAAAGCTCTCAGTGGAGGAAACACAGACCATGTCCAGATTCCCTCGGATAGTGTACAGAATCCTTCTCATTAAAATACTGACATGTAGTCATCACCATCACAGACAGAAAAGAGGAGAGGAGAGGAGAGGAGAGGAGAGGAGAGGAGAGGAGGCTGTGAATCAGTCAGTGAAGGTCAGACAGGAATCACTGTGGGTTGTCATGGAAGCAGCATAATGCTAGGGTCGTTGCCATGGGAGAAGTTGAGACACCCGTTTCAAAAAGCTAGTGTGTGTGTAGTTAGTAACAATAACACTGTTAACACTGTCCTCTCTTCCTACACCTTGTCCTTCAAATTACATCATAAATCTCCCTTCAGGTGACCCTGTCCCACAGCACACTGATGATGCAATCAGGGAGTGGTGTGTTGAGGTGTCTGTGTGTTTACCTAGCTCAGTCTCTATAGTCTCGATCCCTCAGGGGAAAACAGACAGAAATACTGATAATGGGAGGATAAATAATGTGTGAGACAGGTAACAGCTGAGTGAGTGAGTGAGTGAGTGAGTGTATCCACCCATCTCTTCCACCCATCTCTTTTCTTAAACTCTTCTCCCAGTGACCTCATACTCTGTGAAGGAAGCTTGTTGATCAATACACTACATGACCAAAGGTATGTGGACACCTGCTCGTCGAACATCTCATTCCAAAATCATGGGCATTAATATGGAGTTGGTCCGCCCTTTGCTGCTATAACAGCCTCCACTCTTCTGGAAAGGATTTTCACTAGATATTGGAACATTGCTGCAGGGACTTACTTCCATTCAGCCACAAAAGCATTAGTGAGGTCTGACACTAATGTTGGGCGATTAGGTTGCAATTCATCCCAAAGGTGTTCGATGGGGTTGAGGTCAGGTCTCTGTGCCGGCCATTCAAGTCAACTATTGCCACAAAGTTGAAAGCAAAGAATCGTCTAGAATGTAATTGTATGCTGTAGCGTTAAGATTTCCCTTCACTGGAACTAAGGGGCCTAGCCCAAACCATAAAAACAGCCCCAGACCATTATTCCTCCTCCACCAAACTTTACAGTTGGCACTATGAGTTGGGGTCATACCCAGATTCCGCCAAACCCAGATTCGTTCGTCAGACTGCTAGATAGTAAAGTGTGATTCATCACTCCAGAGAACACGTTTCCACTGCTCCAGAGTCCAATGGTGGCAAGCTTTACAACACTCCAGCCAACGCTTGGCATTGCGCATTTATTTAACTAGGCAAGTCAGTTAAGAACAAATTCTTATTTACAGTAACGGCCTACGCCGGCCAAACCCTCCCCTAACCTGGGATCAAACCAGGGTCTGCAGTGACACCTCTAGCACTGAGATGCAGTGCTTTAGACCGATGCGATACCACTTACATTTGACCGGTGCAGCTCTAGCAGGGCAGATATTTTACAAACTGACTTGCTGGAAAGGTGGCATCCTATGACGGTGACACGTTGAAAGTCACTGAGCTCTTCATTCTACTGCCAATGTTTTCTATGGAGATTGCATGGCTTTGTGCTCGATTTAGCCAAATCTACTAATTTGAAGGGGTGTCCACATACTTTTGTATATATAGTGTATGTCTGTTTTTGAGGCATGGCGTCACAGTGCTAAGTGTGTCAGAGCCTGGTGCCTGTGTAGTTCTCTGTGTGCGTGCGTGCATGTGTGTGTGTGTGTGTGTGTGTGTGTGTGTACACAGTGTGTGTGTGTGTGTACACTGGCTGCCAGCCTGGTGGCTGCCTGTGTAGTCCCATGCCATGGCTGCTCCCTCCAACCTACTGACCCACTAACTACCATGACATCATCACCCCTGCATGTAGGACAACAGCACAGAGACAGTAGGGTCTGTTCAGGAGGATGTATCGTTACAGAACGGTCAGATACAAATGTATAGTGTAACGCAGATATGACTGTTTAAAAATGGACTCAAGGACAGCTAGGTGTCACAGTTTCTACCTCAGTGGACTCAAGGACAGCTAGGTGTCACAGTTTCTACCTCAGTGGACTCAAGGACAGCTAGGGGTAACCTTTATGCCCTGAGAGATGGCAATGTGGGTGATAATGTCACTGCAGTCTAGTAGACTACTATATAGACAGAGTTTGGAGTGTGCAGTCTGAAGTACTGTTCAGATAGTCTGGATGATGTCAGTTGTCAGTGTGTGGAGTAGAGTATTCAGTTTGTATAGAGTTTGAGAGAGAACGAGTGAGATGCACTGAGAGACATACAGATACATTGCAGTGATGTTGATTGTGACAGAAAACGCTCTGTGTGTGAGTATGTCTGGGTGTCTGTGGGTGTGTCTGGGTGTCTGTGGGTGTGTCTGGGTGTCTGTGGGTGTGTCTGGGTGTCTGTGAATCAAACCTGCCATGGGTACTGCTAGGGCGGAGATGTGAAACAGTGGAGTGGAGCTGTAATAATGATACATCAGAAAAGCAGAACTTAATATTTGGTACAGAAACCTTTGTTTGCAATTACAGAGATCATACGCTTCCTGTAGTTCTTTACCAGGTTTGCACACACTGCAGCAGGGATTTTGGCCCACTCTTCCATACAGACCTTCTCCAGATCCTTCAGGTTTCGGGGCTGTCGCTGGGCAATACGGACTTTCAGCTCCCTCCAAAGATGTTCTATTGGGTTCAGGTCTGGAGACTGGCTAGGCCACTCCAGGACCTTGAGATGCTTCTTACGGAGCCACTCCTTAGTTGCCCTGGCTGTGTGTTTCGGGTCGTTGTCATGCTGGAAGACCCAGCCACGACCCATCTTCAATGCTCTTACTGAGGGAAGGAGGTTGTTGGCCAAGATCTCGCGATACATGGCCCCATCCATCCTCCCCTCAATACGGTGCAGTCGTCCTGTCCCCTTTGCAGAAAAGCATCCCCAAAGAATGATGTTTCCACCTCCATGCTTCACGGTTGGGATGGTGTTCTTGGGGTTGTATTCATCCTTCTTCTTCCTCCAAACACGGCGAGTGGAGTTTAGACCAAAAAGCTCTTTTTTTGTCTCATCAGACCACACAACCTTCTCCCATTCCTCCTCTGGATCATCCAGATGGTCATTGGCAAACTTCAGACGGGCCTGGACATGCGCTGGCTTGAGCAGGGGGACCTTGCGTGCGCTGCAGGATTTTAATCCATGACGGCGTAGTGTGTTACTAATGGTTTTCTTTGAGACTGTGGTCCCAGCTCTCTTCAGGTCATTGACCAGGTCCTGCCGTGTAGTTCTGGGCTGATCACTCACCTTCCTCATGATCATTGATGCCCCACGAGGTGAGATCTTGCATGGTGCCCCAGACCGAGGGAGATTGACCGTCTTCTTGAACTTCTTCCATTTTCTAATAATTGTGCCAACAGTTGTTGCCTTCTCACCAAGCTGCTTGCCTATTGTCCTGTAGCCCATCCCAGCCTTGTGCAGGTCTACAATTTTATCCCTGATGTCCTTACACAGCTCTCTGGTCTTGGCCATTGTGGAGAGGTTGGAGTCTGTTTGATTGAGTGTGTGGACAGGTGTCTTTTATACAGGTAATGAATTCAAACAGGTGCAATTAATACAGGTAATGAGTGGAGAACAGGAGGGCTTCTTAAAGAAAAACTAACAGGTCTGTGAGAGCCGGAATTCTTACTGGTTGGTAGGTGATCAAATACTTATGTCATGCAATAAAATGCAAATTAATTATTTAAAAATCATACAATGTGATTTTCTGGATTTTTGTTTTAGATTCCGTCACTAACAGTTGAAGAGTACCTATGATAAAAATTACAGACCTCTACATGCTTTGTAAGTAGGAAAACCTGCAAAATCGGCAGTGTATCAAATACTTGTTCTCCCCACTGTATATATATACACACACCTTACACATGCTAATTAATAAAAACATTAAAAAAAGAGGGCAAAATCTTTGCTTGCTTTATTGACTTAAAAAAAACATTCCAGTCGATTTGGCACAAAGGTCTAATGTTCAAATTTCTCCAAAGTGGGCTTGGTGTTTTATGACTTAATAAAATGTATAAACACAGAAAATAAGTTTGCAATCTAAAACCAAAGAACATCATTATTTTGCAAAGTCGAGGTGTGAGCCTGCAGTTTTCCTTTTTTAAACAGTTATATCAATGAATTAGCAGACATGTTGGACCATTCTGCAGCTCCAGGACTCACACTATTTGGCACCTGCTATATGCTGAAGATTTGGTTCTTCTTCTATCAGAGATATGAAGCAGAGAACGATCCTTACCAAGTACAGTAACCACCAATTGGCAATAGACACCGGAAGACATAAAAAGACATGGCTACACAAAGAGGAGCGTGTATGTGGTCACTGCACGCCAGGAGAGGTAGAGACAGAGATGCACTTTCTCCTCTACTGTGAGAAATCATGGTATGGCAGTAGTAGTAATGATGATGGTAAGGTAGTAGTAGTAATGATGATGGTAAGGTAGTAGTAGTAATGATGATGGTACGGTAGTAGTAGTAGTAATGATGATGGTAGTTGTAGTAATGATGATGGTAGTAGTAGTAATGATGATGGTACGGTAATAGTAGTAATGATGATGGTAGTAGTAGTAGTAATGATGATGGTATGGTAATAGTAGTAATGATGATGGTATGGTAGTAGTAGTAGTAATTATGATGTTAGTAGTAGTAGTAATGATGATGGTAGTAGTAGTAGTAGTAATGATGATGGTAGTAGTAGTAATGATGATGGTAGTAGTAGTAATGATGATGGTAGTAGTAGTAATGATGATGGTAGGGTAATAGTAGTAATGATGATGGTACGGTAATAGTAGTAATGATGATGGTAGGGTAATAGTAGTAATGATGATGGTACGGTAGTAGTAGTAATGATGATGGTATGGTAGTAGTAGTAATGATGATGGTATGGTAGTAGTAGTAATGATGATGGTATGGTAGTAGTAGTAGTAATGATGATGGTATGGTAGTAGTAGTAGTAATGATGATGGTACGGTAGTAGTAGTAGTAATGATGATGGTACGGTAGTAGTAGTAATGATGATGGTACGGTAGTAGTAGTAATGATGATGGTACGGTAGTAGTAGTAATGATGATGGTATGGTAGTAGTAGTAATGATGATGGTATGGTAGTAGTAGTAATGATGGTATGGTAGTAGTAATGATGATGGTAGTAGTAATGATGATGGTAGTAGTAATGATGATGGTAGTAGTAATGATGATGGTATGGTAGTAGTAGTAATGATGATGGTACGGTAGTAGTAGTAATGATGATGGTACGGTAGTAGTAGTAGTAATGATGATGGTAGTTGTAGTAATGATGATGGTAGTAGTAGTAATGATGATGGTACGGTAATAGTAGTAATGATGATGGTAGTAGTAGTAGTAATGATGATGGTATGGTAATAGTAGTAATGATGATGGTATGGTAGTAGTAGTAGTAATTATGATGTTAGTAGTAGTAGTAATGATGATGGTAGTAGTAGTAGTAGTAATGATGATGGTAGTAGTAGTAATGATGATGGTAGTAGTAGTAATGATGATGGTACGGTAATAGTAGTAATGATGATGGTAGGGTAATAGTAGTAATGATGATGGTACGGTAATAGTAGTAATGATGATGGTAGGGTAATAGTAGTAATGATGATGGTACGGTAGTAGTAGTAATGATGATGGTATGGTAGTAGTAGTAATGATGATGGTATGGTAGTAGTAGTAATGATGATGGTATGGTAGTAGTAGTAGTAATGATGATGGTATGGTAGTAGTAGTAGTAATGATGATGGTACGGTAGTAGTAGTAGTAATGATGATGGTACGGTAGTAGTAGTAATGATGATGGTACGGTAGTAGTAGTAATGATGATGGTACGGTAGTAGTAGTAATGATGATGGTATGGTAGTAGTAGTAATGATGATGGTATGGTAGTAGTAGTAATGATGGTATGGTAGTAGTAATGATGATGGTAGTAGTAATGATGATGGTAGTAGTAATGATGATGGTAGTAGTAATGATGATGGTATGGTAGTAGTAATGATGATGGTATGGTAGTAGTAATGATGATGGTAGTAGTAATGATGATGGTAGTAGTAATGATGATGGTATGGTAGTAGTAATGTTAATTGGTATGGTAGTAGTAATGTTAATTGGTATGGTAGTAGTAATGATGATGGTATGGTAGTAGTAATGATGATGGTATGGTAGTAGTAGTAATGATAATGATGATGGTATGGTAGTAGTAGTAATGATGATGGTATGGTAGTAGTAGTAATTATGATGTTAGTAGTAGTAGTAATGATGATGTTAGTAGTAATGATGATGGTAGTAGTAGTAGTAATGATGATGGTAGTAGTAGTAGTAATGATGATGGTAGTAGTAGTAATAATGGTATGGTAGTAGTAGTAGTAATGATGATGTTAGTAGTAGTAGTAATGATGATGGTAGTAGTAGTAATAATGGTATGGTAGTAGTAGTAATAATGGTATGGTAGTAGTAGTAGTAATGATGATGGTATGGTAGTAGTAATGATGATGGTATGGTAGTAGTAATGATGATGGTATGGTAGTAGTAATGATGATGGTAGTAGTAATGGTGATGGTATGTTAGTAGTAATGATGATGGTATGGTAATAGTATTCATTTTAGTAGTAATAATAGTAGCATGTTCATGTTAGTAGTAATAATAGTAGCATGTTCATGTTAGTAGTAATAATAGTAGCATGTTCATGTTAGTAGTAATAAAGTAGCATGTTCATGTTAGTAGTAATAATAGTAGCATGTTCATGTTAGTAGTAATAATAGTAGCATGTTCATGTTAGTAGTAATAATAGTAGCATGTTCATGTTAGTAGTAAATAATAGTAGCATGTTCATGTTAGTAGTAATAATAATAGCATGTTCATGTTAGTAGTAATAATAGTAGCATGTTCATGTTAGTAGTAATAATAGTAGCATGTTCATGTTAGTAGTAATAATAGTAGCATGTTCATGTTAGTAGTAATAATAGTAGCATGTTCATGTTAGTAGTAAATAATAGTAGCATGTTCATGTTAGTAGTAAATAATAGTAGCATGTTCATTTTCCATGTTTAGCCTTTTATCTTCCCTGTTATGTATTATGTTGTTATACTACAATTTATTGTTATCATTATGTTGATATTACCATTAGGTATTTAATTATTACTGATCATTTTATTACAATAAAGCAGAGAGAGAGAGTAGTAATGATGATGGTAGTAGTAATGATGATGTTCATGTTAGTAGTAATAATAGTAGCATGTTCATGTTAGTAGTAATAATAGTAGCATGTTCATGTTAGTAGTAATAAAGTAGCATGTTCATGTTAGTAGTAATAATAGTAGCATGTTCATGTTAGTAGTAATAATAGTAGCATGTTCATGTTAGTAGTAATAATAATAGCATGTTCATGTTAGTAGTAAATAATAATAGCATGTTCATGTTAGTAGTAAATAATAGTAGCATGTTCATGTTAGTAGTAATAATAATAGCATGTTCATGTTAGTAGTAAATAATAGTAGCATGTTCATTTTAGTAGTAATAATAATAGTAATAATAATAAAGTAATAAAGAGAGAGAGAGAGAGGAGACCGAGGAGAGCGAAAACACAGAGATTGTGTCAGCCACTGGTTTCCCAGCATGCACTGCGTGTCACCTACAGTATATAGAGCAGGTGCAGGCAGGGAGGGACCCCTGGGAGTGAGGAGCAGAGCTGAGCTAAGAAAAGAGCAGAGCTGAGCTAAGAAAAGAGCTCCCTGCTCCCATTCTAACAGAGCAAGGTGGTAGAGGGAGAGAGAGGTGTAACAGACTACTGGAAGACTGGAGAAATCACTGCTAGCTAGCACTGTGTGTGTGAGTGAGTGAGAGAGTGTGTTCTCGGATGTCATGGTTCGCTCTTGGTAGTTGTAAACGAGAGGGATAAACCCCATTTACACATGATACGTGTGTGTCTATGTGCCAGCGTATAGCTACATTATTCTCTAAGCTCTGTCAACTTGGCTGTTGATGATTGCTAGAAAGCAATTTTTAAGTATTGCCGTAGATTGAGTCAAAACTGTAACTAGGCCACTCAGGAACATTCTATGTCGTCTTGATAAGCAACTCAAGTGTATATTTGGCCTTGTGTTTTAGGTAATTGTCCAGCTGAAAAGTGAATTCGACTCCCTGTGTATGTTGGTAAGATGACAACCAGGTTTTCCTCTAGGGTTTTGCCTGTTCTTAGCTGTATCCTGTTCCTTTTTATCTTAAAAAACTCCCTAGTCCTTCCAATGACAAGCATACCTATAACATGATGCAGCCACCAACCACAAAATATGAAGTGGTACTCAGTGATGTTTTGAATTTGCCCCAAACATAACACTTTGTATTCAGGACAAAAAGTACATTTCTTTGCCACATTTTTTGCAGTATTACTTAAGTGCCTTGTTGCAAACACATTTAGGTTAATATTGTGGAATAACTACAATGTTGTTGATCCATCCTCAGTTCTCATATCACAGCCATTAAACTCTAACAGTTTTAAAATCACCATTGCACTCATGGTGAAGTCTCTGAGTGGTTTCTTTCCTCTCCGGCAACAGAGTTAGGAAGGATGCCTGTATCTTTGTAGTGACTGGGTGTATTGATACACCATCCAAAGTGTAAATGCTATGCTCAAAGGGATATTCAATGTCTGCTTTTATTTATTTTTTCACATTACCAAACCGGTGCCCTTCTTTGCGAGGAATCAAAAACCCTCCCTGGTCTTTGTGGTCGAATCTGTGCTTGAAATGTACTACAGAGATGGGGTACTCATTAAACAATCATATTAAATACTATTATTGAAAACAGAGTGAGTCCATGCAACTTATTAAGGGATGTGTTAAGAACAACTTATTTAGGCTTGCCATAACAAAAGGTGTTGAATAATTGTTGACTCAAGACAATGATGTTCACAATGGTTCTCTAACTACTTTGCAGACAGAGTTCAGTGTGTCAAATCGGAGGGCCTATTGTCCGATCCTCTGGCAGTCTCTATGGGGGTGCCACAGGGTTCAATTCTTGGGCCAACCCTTTTCTCTATATACATCAACGATGTCGCTCTCGCTGCTGGTGACTCTCTGATCCATCTCTATGCAGATGACACCATTCTGTATACATCTGGCCCCTCTTTGGATACTGTGTTTACTAACCTTCAATCAAGCTTCAATGCCATACAACACTCCTTCCGTGGCCTACAACTGCTCTTAAACGCTAGTAAAACTAAGTGCATGCTTTTCTATCGAACGCTGCCAGCACCCGCCCACCGGACTATCATCACTACTCTCGACGGATCCGAATTAGAATATGTGGACACCTACAAATACCTAGGCATCTGGTTAGACTATAAACTCAACTTCCAGACTCACATCAACCATCTCCAATCCAAAATTAAATCCAGAATTGGCTTCCTATTTCGCAACAGAGCCTCCTTCACTCATGCTGCCAAACATGCCCTTGTAAAACTGACTATCCTACCGATCCTTGATTTCGGCGATGTCATTTACAAACTAGCCTCCAACACTCTACTTAGCAAATTGGATGTAGTCTATCATAGTGCCATCCGTTTTGTCACCAAAGCCCCATACACTACCCACCACTGCGACCTGTATGCTCTCGTTGGCTGGCCTTCACTATATATTCGTCGCCAAATCCACTGGCTCCAGGTCATCTATAAGTCTTTATTAGGTAAATCCCCGCCCTATCTCAGCTCACTGGTCACCATAGCAACACCCACCCGTAGCATGCGCTCCAGCAGGTATATCTCACTGGTCACCCCCAAAGCCAACACCTCCTTTGGCTGCCATTCCTTCCAGTTCGCTGCTGCCAATGACTGGAACGAATTGCAAAAATCATTGAAGCTAGAGGTTCCTATCTCCCTCAATAACTTTAAGCATCAGCTGTCAAAGCTGCTTATCGATCACTGTACCTGTATATAGCCCTTCTGTAAATAGCCCACCCTACTACCTCATCCCCATATTTATTTTTGTTTATTTTCACTAATCTTGCACTCCAGTATCTCTATTTGCACATCATAATTTGCACATCCTTCATTCCTGTGTTAATGATGATAATTTCTGTAATTTATTTCTACTCTATAGTCTATTTATTGTCCTACCTCCCAACCTTACTGCATTTTTGCACTACATTTTGCACTCTGTTTATAGATTTTCTATTGTGTTTTTGACTGTTTGTTTAATGTGTAACTCTGTGTTGTTTTTTTGTCGCACTGCTTTGCTTTGTCTTGGCCAGGTCGCAGTTGCAAATGAGAACTTGTTCTCAACTGACCTACCTGGTTAAATAAAGGTGAAATAAAAAAAAAAAAAAAAAAAGGCTTTTCCTTTTTTATTAATTTCAGACATTTTCTACAAACAGAATTCCACTTTGACATTATGGGATATTGTGTGTAGATCAGGGACACAAAGTAAATGTAATAAATTTTAAATTCAGACTGTAACAACATTGGGGTGGCAGGTAGCCTAGTGGTTAGAGTGTTGGGCCCATAACTGAAAGGTTGCTGGATCGAATCCCTGAGCTGACAAGGTATAAATCTGTCGTTCTGCCCCTGTTCCTAGGCTGTCATTGAAAATAAGAATTAGTTCTTTTTTTTACCTTTATTTTACTAGGCAAGTCAGTTAAGAACAAATTCTTATTTTCAATGACGGCCTAGGAAAAGTGGGTTAACTGCCTTGTTCAGGGGCAGTACGACAGATTTTTACCTTGTCAGCTCGGGGATTCGATCCAGCAACCTTTTGGTTACGGGCTTTCTTAACTGACTTGCCTAGTAAAATAAAAATAAAACATGGAAAAAGTCAAGGGATGTGAATGCACTGTAGCCACATCATATCCATTAACCTAAAAAAGACAATTAAGCTAAATCACTTTTTA
Organism: Thymallus thymallus; assembly: GCA_023634145.1. Taxonomy (NCBI): domain Eukaryota; kingdom Metazoa; phylum Chordata; class Actinopteri; order Salmoniformes; family Salmonidae; genus Thymallus; species Thymallus thymallus. The sequence continues at coordinate 4,934,204 of CM042398.1, read as the reverse complement.
TGCCTAATTTCCCCTGTGTCTACATATACACACATATATATATATACACACACTGTACTGAGCATGACACGGGGGAAATTAGGCATAAAAAGGGATTTAGCTTAATATATATATACAGTTGTATGAAAAGGTTTGGGCACCCCTCTGAGGCTGCATAATAATTTACTCTGTCGTCACAGAAAATGATCACAGTGGCATGCCATTCATTTTCTAATAAAAGCTGAGTACTGGGGTATTGTCCAGACAAAGATTTTTAGTGTAGCAATCAGATGTGAAAAATAGGCTATGCAAAAATGTGGGCACCCTTGTCATTCTGTTGATTTGAATACCTGTAACTACTTAGCACTGATTAATTGGAACACACAATTGGTTTGGTGAGCTTATTAAGCCTTGAACTTCATAGACAAGTGCATCCAATCATGAGAAAAGGTATTTAAGGTGGCCAATTGCAAGTTGTTGTTCTCTTTGACTCTCCTCTGAAGAGTGGCAACATGGGGGCCTCAAAACAACTCTCAAATGACCTGAAAACAAAGATTGTTCAACATTATGGTTTAGGGGAAGGCTACAAAAAGCTATCGCAGAGATGTAAGCTGTCAGTGTCCACTGTGAGGAACATAGTGAAGAAATGGAAGACCACAGGCACAGTTCTTGTTAAGGCCAGAAGTGGCAGGCCAAGTAAAATATCGGAGAGGCAAAGGCGAAGGATGGTGAGAACGGTCAAAAACAGCCCACAGACCACCTCCAAAGACCTACAACATCATCTTGCTGCAGATGGTGTCACTGTGCATCGTTCAACAATTCAGCGCACTTTGCACAAGGAGAAGCTGTACGGGAGAGTGATGCGGAAGAAGCCTTTTCTGCACACACGCCACAAACAGAATCGCTTGAGGTATGCAAACGCACATTTGGACAAGCCAGCTTCATTTTGGAATAAGGTGCTGTGGACTGATGAAACAAAGATTGAGTTATTTGGTCATAACAAGGGGCGTTATGCATGGCGGCAAAAGAACACAGCGTTCCAAGAAAAACACTTGCTACACACAGTAAAATTTGGTGGGGGTTCCATCATGCTGTGGGGCTGTGTGGCCAGTGCCGGTACTGGGAATCTTGTTAAAGTTGAGGGTCGCATGGATTCCACTCAATATCAGCAGATTCTTGGGAATAATGTTGAAGAATCAGTCACAAAGTTGAAGTTATGCCAGGGCTGGATATTTCAACAAGACAACGACCCAAAACGCTGCTCAAAATCTACCCGGGCATTTATGCAGAGGAACAAGTACAATGTTCTGGAATGGCCATCCTAGTCCCCAGACCTGAATATCATTGAGAATCTGTGGGATGATTTGAAGCGGGCTGTCCATGCTCGGCAACCATCAAACCTAACTAAACTGGAGATGTTTTGTAAGGAGGAATGGTCCAAAATACCTTCATCCAGAATCCAGACACTCATTAGAGGCTATAGGAAACATCTAGAGGCTGTTATTTTAGCATCTTCCAGCATGACAACGACCCGAAACACACAGCCAGGGCAACTAAGGAGTGGCTCCGTAAGAAGCATCTCAAGGTCCTGGAGTGGCCTAGCCAGTCTCCAGACCTGAACCCAATAGAAAATCTTTGGAGGGAGCTGAAAGTCCGCATTGCCCAGCGACAGCCCCGAAACCTGAAGGATCTGGAGAAGGTCTATATGGAGGAGTGGGCCAAAATCCCTGCTGCAGTGTGTGCAAACCTGGCCAAGAACTACAGGAAACGTATGATCTCTGTAATTGCAAACAAAGGTTTCTGTACCAAATATTAAGTTCTGCTTTTCTGATGTATCACGCAATAAAATGCAAATTAATTACTTAAAAATCATACAATGTGATTTTCTGGATTTTTGTTTTAGATTCCGTCACTCACAGTTGAAGAGTACCTATGATAAAAATTACAGACTTCTACATGCTTTGTAAGTGGGAAAACCTGCAAAATCAGCAGTGTATCAAATACTTGTTCTCCCCACTGTATGTGTGTGTGTATGTATGTATATGTCTGTTCTTCATTACTAAGGTAATCACTGTTAGATGCTGCTTAATGTGTCAGGGGTCAAATAGTATTTGTTTTCTTTAAAATTATTTGAAACATTTTATTGAGCCTGTCTGAAGTTCCAGAAGGACACTGTTGCACTTTGGGACTATTCCATTGGCTCTATCGCATCAGGCAGGCTCAATCATACACAGAAAGAAAACAAATACTATTTGAACCCAGGTCTGGTTGGTAATTACTAAGGGATATTAGATGCTGATTACGTGTTACTCCTGCCATCCACTAGGTAGGCTACGGTACTTTAGCCCCGATTTCCCACAGTACATATCAGTGTGCTGATTCCTCCATGATTAGACCCTGATGGTAAAGTAAACAGAATTGAATGGAAGTTGATAAAGAGAGAAACAACATGTCTGCTAGTTGTGTTGTGTTCTAGCTGACTAGTCCACCTGGAATGTGAGGACTGAGGTGGAGCTGTAGCTAGCCTAGACCCCCCGCAGACTGTAGCTAGCCTAGACCCCCCGCAGACTGTAGCTAGCCTAGACCCCCCGCAGACTGTAGCTAGCCTAGACCCCCCGCAGACTGTAGCTAGCCTAGACCCCCCGCAGACTGTAGCTACCCCTCTAGCTTTGTGTGTGTGTGTAGCTTCTTGATAAAACATAACTTAATTAAAGGCCCAGTCTAGATCATTTTCCCTGTGTTTTATATATATTTCCACACCTCTAACAATAACAGTATTTTCCCTGTGTTTTATATATATTTCCACACCTCTACCAATAACAGTTATTTTCCCCCTCCCAACTCAAACCACTCCCACACAGTCCTAGCAAAATTCTTGCTTGTGAACTAGCTCTTTGCTGAGAAGCTACTAATACTTAATTGTTACCAAGAAATGATTTGATATTAAGATCAAAACAGCTGCATTGCACCTTCAAACCAAATGGATGACATCAACAATCCATTGAGGCGTTTAAAGGGCTCAATGAGGGGGTTAACCCTATAGAAATAGTATTATTAGAACATGTATCCTCAACTGAGAGGCTTTTACCAAATCTCGTAATTCTATTTGTATGGTTAATCCACTCCTGTGTGTCTCATAGCTTCAGAATGTAGTGAAACTGTAACTAACCATGTAGAGCAGCTGGCAGGACGGCGCGATGAGCCCAGAGTAGAGAAGAGCTCTGAACTCTTCACCTGAACAGGGGGGATACACCAGGGAAATGGAGCTCAGTATTTCACTAAGAGCATCATAAATTACACATAGTGCGTCCCAAATGGCACCCTTTCTCCTACATAGTGCACTATATAGGAAATAGGGTGCTATTTGAGACACACCCACAGGCTCTGTGCTGGCTTCTAAAGTGTCATAAATAAAACTAAACATAGCGTGTCACTTTAGTTTATAATTAACAGCAGATTCCATCTGAAACCCAACCTCGTATCTTAAATAATCCCACAGCACCTTTCATGAACTCACACTCTGACAGCTACTTTATAGTGGAAACATGTACTTACTATGACATGTGAATGTAAAGGCCACGTTTGTAATAAAGTGTAACTTTAACCTTAGCCTTCTATAAAAGGAGGGAGTTAGAGGAGGAAGGAGAGAAGAGAAGCGAGAGAGGAGGGAGAGGAGAAAGAGAGAGGGGAGCGAGGACAGGAAAGGAGAGAGATGGGAGGAGGGAAAGAAAGAGGAGAGAAAGAGAGAAAGAGATGGAGTGGGAGGCGTGTGAGTGGGAGGAGGGGAGAGTGATGGGATGATTAGACCAGGCCGAGGAGGGGAAGAGTGTGTGGGAGTGGAGGAACCACAGTCTCCTCTGGTACATGGAATATACACACATCACACACAATATATAGTCACACACACTATGGTCACACACACTAGTCGAGGTCCTATAGAAACGTGTTTGAACACACACACACACACACACACGCTAGCATGCACACACACACACACACACACACCCACACACACACACACGCTAGCATGCACACACACACGCACTCATGCTAGCATGCATACATTATTCTATGACTTATCATATAGTTATGTCGAGCTGAGGAATATAGTTTATATGATGATCTAATGGTAATGTAGTGAAACATCTGATGGTCTGATGATAATAAAACAGCATGAGAGAGAGAATGATAGCAAAAGCTGCCTTGTCTCAGATGTGTAGGTGGAACCATTTACAGTCAGTCTCCATAATGAACCCCCACGGCTTTAACAGACAAACAGCCACTAAACACACACTGAGAAACACAGACCACCCACAGGCAGTGAACGTTCCACAGCACAACACACACACACCACACCTGGACACACACCAGCCACAGAAGCGCAAGAGAGAGTAAAGAACAGAAACATGCTGTTACAGGCCATATTGATAGTCTATTTAGATGTGGACAGTGGAACAGGAAACCCCTAGCATGAGGTGCATCACTGTCTTTGTCTCCCGAGAGAGAGAGCGCGCGAGAGAGCGCGCGAGAGAGAGAGAGAGAGAGATACAACTACAGGGGAAAGTGGGTGTGGTCTACCTAGAGGCGGAGGGATACAACTACAGGGGAAAGTGGGTGTGGTCTGCTTGTGCTTCTAGCTCAGACAGACAGGCTCAGACAGACAGACAGACAGACACCTCTATGGGACAGACATAAAGCTCCATTGTCTTCATGTAGAGGGTCTGAGAAGGGTAAATGGTGTGAGATCTGGTCTAAATCCCAAATTTCACCCTATTCCCTACGTAGTATACTACTATTCACCAAGCCACATATGGACTCTCCTGTCTGTTGAAGATGTTCTAGAGGAGACTCTCCTGTCTGTTGAGGATGTTCTAGAGGAGACCCCCAGCTGTACTACTACAGAACACACCCCCAGCTGTACTACTACAGAACACACTCCCAGCTGTACTACTACAGAACACACCCCCAGCTGTACTACTACAGAACACACCCCCAGCTGTACTACTACAGAACACACCCCCAGCTGTACTACTACAGAACACACCCCCAGCTGTATTCATACAGAACACACTCCCAGCTGTACTACTACAGAACACACCCCCAGCTGTATTCATACAGAACACACCCCCAGCTGTATTCATACAGAACACACCCCCAGCTGTACTATTCACCCTACAGAACAGAGCCATGAAAACCTGTCAGAATCAACAGCTTGTTCTACATGGATCAAGGAGAGGAGAATCCTATCACAGACACTGATCTCTTCACATAGAGACTGATGCCCCCAGAGTGGAGACAAACATTGGGACCGCCAGCTGTTGCCCCGGCAACTACTGTATCTGAGGAAAGCAGCTCTGGTCAACCTGGGGATCTGTAGACCTTTATGAAGGGACCAGGAAACAAGGAAGGAGGCATGCACGTACGCAAGAACAGACACACACACACACACCTATACGTCCCTCTGAGCTGAAACCAATCAACTTTTGAGTGGAACTGAATCAAATCCACCAAACTGCTGTCTGTAACAAAATGAAATGACTTTTTGAAATCTAATTTGCAGGTCTGCAGAAGACATCTCCTCTCGCTCTCACTCTCTCCCCAGCTCCTTCTCTCATCTCTCCTATATAGTCATCATACATGATGCATAGCTCTCCTCCACTTTGCCAAGTGGCGCAGTGGTCTAAGACACTGCATCTCAGTGTTAGAGGCGTCACTACAGACAACCTGGTTCGAATCCAGACTATCACAACTGGCTGTGATTGGGAGTCCCATAGGGCGGCGCACAATTGGCCCAGCATCGTCCGAGTTTGGCCGGTGTAGGCCGTTATTGTAAATAAGAATTTGTTCTTATCTGACTTGCCTAGTTAAATAAAGGTTAAAAAAGAGGGGAGAGTCCCAAATGGCACCCTATTCCCTATTGGCCCTGGTCAAAAGAAGTGCATTATGAAAGGGGCATTTGGGACACAGCCATTGGATTTTCTCATGGCAAAAGAAGTGGAAGAGGAATGCTCAGGAATAAGAATGCACAAGTTATTTTCCTCAAAGGCACAATCAAATTCAGAGTTGCTTAGGGCTAAACTGGGTTGGGCTAAACTGGGTTGGGCTAAACTGGCAGAAAAAATAAAATACACCATCCTACACTCTAAAAATGAGGGGTTCAACAAGGTTTCTTCTAAGATCCTCAAATTTCTACGAAGAACCTTAGGGTTCTTAGCACTGAAAAATGCCCCCAAAAAAGGTACTAACAAGAAGCCCATAGGAGGTGAGGTTCATCAAATCAAAATCTCAATATTTGACACATGGGCCGAATACAACAAGTGTAGACCTTAAGTGAAATGCTTAACTTACAAGCCCTTAATGCAGTTTCTAGAAAAAAAAAACAAGTGTTAAGAAAGTATTTACTAAATCAACTGAAATAAACAAATAAATAAATAGAAAAATGAAAAAAATAAGAAAATGACAAATAATGGAGGAACCTCCTTATTTTCCGGGGGTTTCAGGAACCTAACTGAACCTTTGTAACCTAACTGAACCTTTGTAACCTAACTGAACCTTTGTAACCTAACTGAACTTTGTAACCTAACTGAACCTAACTAAATTGATACTGTTTTATGATGATATAAATGGCTGTGTTGTCAGGCACTTTCTCCCTTTAACATTCTTTAACAGAAAATGGACACAATTCAATGGATGTCAATCAACAAAGTGTAAGAGTATGTTGAAGGCTACAGCTGCAGATGACTGAACGGCCAACTCTCTGTCTGTGTCTGCAGGTAAAATGACCAGGTTTGTCTCATAATGTTATGCAGATCACGTCGGCTATAATCTAATTTGTATTAATGGTTTCTCTAAAACTCAGTCGCAGCAGCCATATATCCATAGGATATGCTGATAATGTAGAGACCTTGGATCTCTGCTGGGAGTTTACCTAATTTTTTAAATTCTGCTTTGCCACTAAAATCATAATAAACACTGACAACTAAAAGATTGTGTCATTGTTGTTAGTGTTATGCTAATTGATAATAATAATGGCGGTGGTGCTTAAAAAATGAACTCCAAAAAGGTTATTTGAGGAAACATTAAAGCAGGTTCTTTGAAGAAACCCCACAGTTTAAATTTGAAGAAGCCCTAAAAAGATCTTCCACAAACCTTTTGTTTTTAGAGTGTATGAGCGACCCCACAATGCTGCCTGTGGAAAACAAGGACTGGGTCATATCTCTACAGAACTGACATTACTGTGACACAAACACAGGAAGTGAGAGTGTGTGTGTTGGCCAGCAGTACAGCCCAGTGAACCGCCCCTTTAGGTCCAGGGAAGAGAAGGGAAAGAGATATCTGGCAGCTGATAGACACGGACAAACTGACTTACAGTACAAGCACTGAGACAAGCATTGGCCAGCACTGAATATCCCCTTTAGGTCCAGGGAAGAGAAGGGCAGGACACATCAACATCCTGACAGCTGATAGGCTACTACTCACCCATGTCCTTGGATCCCTGGCTCTCACTGGCCAGCTCTCCCATCCTCACCAGGGCATCAAAGTAGCCCTTAGCAGCAAACGTCACATCTGGGGACAGAGGAAGAACAGCATGAGATCAGGGTCAGAGAGCAACTGCATAGTCACACACACACACACACACACACACACACACACGTCGAGAGAGAGGACGATGCTACAGTATTAATGTGTGTTTCTCATGTCGAGATCGAGACACAGACAGACGATGTTACAGTATTAGTGGTGTGTGTCTCACGTCGCTCCTGGGCGGCTGTCACACATATTGGTGGATAATTCACCTCCTAACCAAACCAGCTCTACTTCCAGCCAGCCATCACTACTGACTGGGGACCAACAGGTTGGCAATTATTACTTTTCACATCTAACACAGCTAGATTGAGGGACAATTCACCATCCACCAGGTTGGTGTTGTCACTCACTGGGGACAGGCAGAGAGGAAGCAGCTAACTGGAGCCTGAACAACTTCTTATTATGGTCTGCCTAGTGCTCAAGCTGGAGCCTACCTAGACCAGACCAGCCCTGCTGCCGTGGCAACACTCACAGGGGACTGACAGGCTGTGAGAAGTGAGAAGCAGAATGGGCCAGAGTCAGCCACCACTGCTGCCTACCAACCTGCCGCTTCCCATGCAGGCATTCAGGAGCAGCGGTAAACTGTCTGCCTGCTTCGGGAACAAGTCTGAGTCTGACTGAATATTAAAAAACCAGCCCACTATCCATTGTCACTGACAGGGGGACAAGCAGACTGACGGAATGACTGGCAGGCAGCAGCAGCGGTGGCTAACTCTGGCCTGCATGTATATTTTTTTAAATGTAACCTTTATTTAACTAGGCAAGTCAGTTAAGAACAAATTATTATTTACAATGACAGCCTACCTACAGGGTCTGCCCCTGGAGCAAATTCCTCACATCAACAAATACAACTACTCACATCCAGCCCAGCATAGCTGGTAGGGGAATCTGGGTTCAGATAAGAGCTGGAGCAGTGTTGTGTATTAGCTGTATTGATTGACAGTAGAATGGAGATAATATGAGGATTGAGTAAGTTTGTTTATTCTCTAAGGGTGATTGATTAGTAACTGGCCTTTTCTAGTTTAAAGCCCCCATGTAGTCTTTTTAATATTATTTTTTATTCATCACTGTATGTCTAATACATCTGTGTGTTTATTTCATGACAAATATATATTTATTCATTTATAACCCTGAGCCTCCTTTTGCCATTGAAATGCTCAGTTTGATCATGTGGGCGTGTTGATATACATGTAAATATATATTTGCATACAAAGCCCTGATTGGCGGATATAATTTGTAGGCTCTAGAGCCAACCCCAGTTACCCCTTCAAAGTAGGAGGACACCTAAGCAAATAAAATATGACTGGTCAAGATTAGATTGTGCCTGTGTGTGCCTGTGTGCGCGTGTGTGCGCGTGTGTGTGTGTGAGCATCAACACACAGATAAAGGGTTGTGTATATTGGGGCGGACAGGTCCAATGTATTGAAGAGGGACAGACAGGTCCAATGTATTGAAGAGGGACAGACAGGTCCAATGTATTGAAGAGGGACAGACAGGTCCAATGTATTGAAGAGGGACAGACAGGTCCAATGTATTGAAGAGGGACAGACAGGTCCAATGTATTGAAGAGGGACAGACAGGTCCAATGTATTGAAGAGGGACAGACAGGTCCAATGTATTGAAGAGGGACAGACAGGTCCAATGTATTGAAGAGGGACAGACAGGTCCAATGTATTGAAGAGGGACAGACAGGTCCAATGTATTGAAGAGGGACAGACAGGTCCAATGTAATGAAGAGGGACAGACAGGTCCAATGTAATGAAGAGGGACAGACAGGTCCAATGTATTGAAGAGGGACAGACAGGTCCAATGTAATGGAGAGACAGACAGGTCCAATGTAATGGAGAGGGACAGACAGGTCCAATGTAATGGAGAGACAGACAGGTCCAATGTAATGGAGAGGGACAGACAGGTCCAATGTAATGAAGAGACACAGACAGGTCCAATGTAATGAAGAGACACAGACAGGTCCAATGTAATGAAGAGACAGACAGGTCCAATGTAATGGAGAGACAGACAGGTCCAATGTAATGGAGAGACAGACAGGTCCAATGTAATGGAGAGGGACAGACAGGTCCAATGTAATGGAGAGGGACAGACAGGTCCAATGTAATGGAGAGGGACAGACAGGTCCAATGTAATGAAGAGACAGACAGGTCCAATGTATTGAAGAGGGACAGACAGGTCCAATGTATTGAAGAGGGACAGACAGGTCCAATGTATTGAAGAGGGACAGACAGGTCCAATGTAATGAAGAGACAGACAGGTCCAATGTAATGAAGAGACAGACAGGTCCAATGTAATGGAGAGACAGACAGGTCCAATGTAATGGAGAGACAGACAGGTCCAATGTAATGGAGAGACAGACAGGTCCAATGTAATGGAGAGACAGACAGGTCCAATGTAATGGAGAGACAGACAGGTCCAATGTAATGGAGAGACAGACAGGTCCAATGTAATGGAGAGGGACAGACAGGTCCAATGTAATGGAGAGGGACAGACAGGTCCAATGTAATGGAGAGACAGACAGGTCCAATGTAATGGAGAGACAGACAGGTCCAATGTAATGGAGAGACAGACAGGTCCAATGTAATGGAGAGACAGACAGGTCCAATGTAATGGAGAGGGACAGACAGGTCCAATGTAATGGAGAGGGACAGACAGGTCCAATGTAATGGAGAGACAGACAGGTCCAATGTATTGAAGAGGGACAGACAGGTCCAATGTAATGAAGAGACAGACAGGTCCAATGTATTGAAGAGGGACAGACAGGACCAATGGATAGGGAGACCTGGAGGATTGGCCCAGGGCTAATATTATCCCTAATATTATCCCACTGTAGAGGGCAGACCCCTTCATGGATTATTAACCCACTGTAGAGGGCAGACCCCTTCATGGATTATTAACCCACTGTAGAGGGCAGACCCCTTCATGGATTATTAACCCACTGTAGAGGGCAGACCCCTTCATGGATTATTAACCCACTGTAGAGGGCAGGCCCCTTCATGGATTATTAACCCACTGTAGAGGGCAGACCCCTTCATGGATTATTAACCCACTGTAGAGGGCAGACCCCTTAATGGATTATTATCCCACCCACTACTTGATGGATTAGTTATCTGGATATATTCCGTGTTGAGGAGACAGTGTAAGACTCTTCTGTCAGGTATTGTGTTCTGGTGTCAGTGACCTACAGTACAGTGAGCGATATCTGAGTGAGCTAGGTTCAACTACATCCTGTCTTCTGTGTGGTAAGGCACTCCAAAACTCCTTCAGCTTTTTAGAGAAACCAAAGAGTGAGCACACACACACTTCCATTGTCGATCAGATGTTTTCTAGTGTCTGTCTATCACTCCATCAGAGGTCACAGTGCTCCATCTCAGCTCTGCCTTGCTTAGAACCTAGCCTTTTATTGTGCTGCTGCTCTGCTTTGAAACACAACTCTCTGTCTGAGTCCCAAATAACACCCTATTCCCTTTGGTCAAAAGTAGTGCACTATGTAGGGAAAAGGATACCATTTAGGAAACACTCTCCCTCTTGAGGCTGTGCGAGGGGCTGCAGACCAGATAAGACTGGCTATGGTGTCAGGATGATGAATATCATCTCTTTCTTTAAATGAAACAAAGGAGACCTGGAGCGAGAGGAGAGGAGAGGAGGAGAGAGGAGAGAGGAGAGGAGGAGAGATGAGAGAGGAGAGATGAGAGATGAGAGATGAGGAGGAGAGATGAGAGATGAGAGATGAGGAGGAGAGATGAGAGATGAGGAGAGAGGAGAGATGAGAGAGGAGGAGAGAGGAGAGATGAGAGGAGAGATGAGAGAGGAGGAGAGAGGAGAGAGGAGGAGAGAGGAGAGAACAGGCCACAGAAACAGATTAGAGGAGAGGAAGAATAGAACACTCACTGGATAGGGCCTTCTCATAGCTCTTCCCCATGGCAACGAAGTTCCGCAAGCAGGGGTTGAACTGTTCCATGATGGACTGAAAGAGAGAGAGAGAGAGAAGGGAGGGGAGGTGTGTTTGTTAGAGGAGAAAGAGACAATAACAGTAGAACAAGCTGTCATACCACTAGAGTGCCCATAAATACACACACACACACACACTTGCTCGCCCACACACGCACGCCGGACACACACATGCATGCGTGCGCTTGCCCACACACATCACAATAAACAATCGTAGGGACACAGCACTTCTCAATTTCTAGAATAACCATGTTAAATCAATAACGACATCAATCGTAAACCTACAGTCCTTTTCAACATGTTCTGTTATCAATGACTGTAGCAGGGGAGGAGAGGAGAGGGAGATGGAGGAGATGGAGAGGGAGAGAAAGAGGGGGTGTGAGAGGGAGGAGAGAGAAAGAGGGGGTGTGAGAGGGAGGAGAGAGAAAGAGGGGGTGTGAGAGGGAAAAAGAGGGAGGAGAGGGAGCCATTGATTATGTAGGTGGAATGGGAGAGAGAGACTGCAGAGGACTGAAATAATGCTGTGGTCTTTCTGCATTGTATTACATGGACAGTGGAGGCTGCTGAGAGGAGGAAGGCTGGAACTGAGTAAATGGAATGACATCAAACAAATGGAGAAACCGTTCCACTCATTCAACTCCAGCCATTACGACCAGCCCACCCTCCCCAATACGACCAGCCCACCCTCCCCATTACGACCAGCCCACCCTCCCCAATACGACCAGCCCACCCTCCCCATTACGACCAGCCCACCCTCCCCATTACAACCAGCCCACCCTCCCCAATACGACCAGCCCACCCTCCCCATTGCGACCAGCCCACCCTCCCCAATACGACCAGCCCACCCTCCCCATTACGACCAGCCCACCCTCCCCAATACGACCAGCCCACCCTCCCCATTACGACCAGCCCACCCTCCCCATTACGACCAGCCCACCCTCCCCCCTTCCTCCCCCATCCTCTACCTCCCCCCTTCCTCCCCCATCCTCTACCTCCCCCCTTCCTCCCACCCTTCCTCTACCTCCTCCCACCCTTCCTCTACCTCCTCCCACCCTTCCTCTACCTCCTCCCACCCTTCCTCTACCTCCTCCCACCCTTCCTCTACCTCTCCCTTCCTCCCCCATCCTCTACCTCCTCCCCCTTCCTCCCCCATCCTCTACCTCCTCCCACCCTTCCTCCCCCTCCTCCCACCCTTCCTCCCCCATCCTCTACCTCCTCCCACCCTTCCTCCCCCTCCTCCCACCCTTCCTCCCCCATCCTCTACCTCCTCCCACCCTTCCTCCCCCATCCTCTACCTCCTCCCACCCTTCCTCCCCCATCCTCTACCTCCTCCCCCTTCCTCCCCCATCCTCTACCTCCTCCCCCTTCCTCCCCCATCCTCTACCTCCTCCCCCTTCCTCCCCCATCCTCTACCTCCTCCCACCCTTCCTCCTCCTCCTCCCACCCTTCCTCCTCTTCCTCCCACCCTTCCTCCTCCTCCTCCTCCTCCTCCTCCTCCCACCCTTCCTCCTCCTCCTCCCACCCTTCCTCCCCCTTCCTCTACCTCCTCCTCCCACCCTTCCTCCCCATCCTCTACCTATCAGCCAGGGGAGTATAATATAGCAGTACAGCTCCTCTCCTCCCCCTTCCTCTACCTCCTCCTCCTCCTCCCACCCTCCTCCTCCTCCCACCCTTCCTCCCCATCCTCTACCTATCAGCCAGGGGAGTATAATATAGCAGTACAGCTCCTCTCCTCCCCCTTCCTCTCTCAGGTATCCCTCCATAGAGTCAGCCAAGAGCCACCATCCAGGGAAGATAGTTAATAGCTAGTCCAAGCAGTCCCCCTGCTTCCTCAGCACTAGACTACATGAGCTACTTCAATAAAAGCATATCTCTATGGTTTTCACTGCAATGGTACCAATGTGTTGTAGGGTGAGAAATACTTCACTATCTGCACACCATGATGATCTAAACCTCTACAGTTTGGCAACTCATTTGTGAATCCCTACATGACTGCGTATCCTGCTAAACCAAAGTCAGAGCAGTTGCTATTCGGGTTCACGAACCGCTCTGAAGTCTAGCTCCCTCCCTGGACACCAATTGGCTGACACCAGCTCCCTGGGCACTGATTGGCTGACACCAGAGGTCACCTTCCTGGTTTTGCCAAACTTACAGAACGTTCAGTAAAACTGGGTCTGGCCCTGAGGGGGGAACAGACTGGAGGAGAGAGACGGAGCAAAACAGTGCACAGGGCCAGGAGTGGTGGCTCAGCATTATCAGCATCTGCAGAAGCAGAAACACACACACACACACACACACACACACACACACACACACACACAGCATCAGTGTATTTTATAAAGCCCTTTTTACATCAGCAGTCAAAGTGCTTATACAGAGTACAGTAGTAGAGGTAATAGAAAGATACCTAGTGAAACACAGCCCTGCCTGACAGCACTAGCTCTCACAGTACGGCAACCAACCATCTTCACAGGTAGATGAAGGTTGATATATTCAATGCCAAGGAGAGGTAGAGGCAGGCTTGTTTAGGAAAGGGACTGAGGACCATCTTAGGGTTAGATATTTTCCATGTAAGCAGGTAATGCTAATTGTCTCAGCTAGACAGAGACATCTAGATGTTACAGTAAGGTAAAGGATCCCCCTCAGAGGTAGATTAATGTTGATCCTGTATTGTTATTCCACGCAAGCAGGGAATTATAATGCTGCAGGTAGAAAACAGAGATGGAATTATAATGCTGCATATGTATGTCTGATTTATCTCAGAACCAGACCATTATACTAATTGGTTTAGAGGCTTACTCAAAGTCCCCTCAGAGAGCAGAGGTCTACGGAGGTAACCAGCC